>JAUCRC010000015.1:0-1200000 GCA_032399595.1 Tetragonula carbonaria
AAATAAGTTACCGACAGATGGCGCCACCGTGTCCATATCTGTAGGCACGACGATCGGTAAATGACACTTCGTACATCGTTCCTCGTACACCGCATATCCTAATCGTAAATGGTACATCTAACAACGTACGTCGTACATCGTACATCGTACGTCGTACATCACTCAACGTACATCGTACATAGTACATCGTCCTTCGCAAATCGTACATTGTACAACGTACATACCAATCGTACATGACACTGACCATAACGCTGGCCATATACCTGACACTAACCCTGGACATAACCCTGACCCTTACGCTGGTCATGAACCTGGACATAACACTGTCCCTAACCCTGGACATGACCCTGAACATAAACCTGACCCTAACAATGGACATGAACATGGACATAACCCTGCCCCTAACACTGGAAATGACCCTGGACATAACACGAAAGGCCAAATTTCTCTCTAAAAACGAACAAAAAACTTCGACGAATTTAAATTCCAGAGATCAAAGTTCGAACGTACGAAACGGTACTGTTCGGCTGTACGGATTGTCTCATGGAAGAAACGCCTCGACTACTGTCGTTCCTAAGCTGCGTATATCGAGGATAAACGTGTTCGAGAAATTCAAAGTTCAAAGTTCGTAACTTTTCCCACGTCCGACTAAACGCCAAATGCGGCGGAAGAGATAGGTACCGTGTCGAAAAGAACGAACAAAGCCCAACTTCCGTACAGAGGTGGACTTTGAGTTTAATTTGCATGTAGTTTCCCCGCGAACGTGACAAACAGCCGATCTTACGTACGAGAAGAGCAAACGCAACGACGATGAGCAGGTAACAACGATAATAAGAACGACGATCCTAATAAAAACGACATTCCTAATAAGAATGACAATAATAAGAAAGACAATAATACCAGTAGTAATAAGAACAATAATTCTAAGAAAAATAAGAACAACGATAATAAAAACGACAGAAATAATTAAGACAATAACAATAAAAGTTATAACATCCAGAAGAATAATAAAAAAAGAGAATAACATTGGAAACGATAACATGAAGGAAAAACAACATCATAAAGAATTACATCAACCACGAAAATAGTAAAATCAAGCGTTAAACTTTACCATCCATCCGTATATTCTTTACAACTTACCATCCGTTCATCACACTTGACCACTTACCTTCCGTCCATCACACTTTACTACTTACCATCCGTCCATCACACTTTACCAATTACCATCCGTCCATCACACTTTACCAATTACCATCCGTCCATCACACTTTACCAGTTACCATCCGTCCATCACACTTTACCAGTTACCTTCCGTCCATCACACTCTACCAGTTACCATCCGTCCATGTACACTCTACAACTTCTCAATCCAGCTTATAGATGCCGCCTGAGGAACGTCGCACATGTGGCGACATCTATTGAATCATATGAAAAGTTCAGTCCTGTAAAAAAGTTACCATGAAGATACAACAAATTATGCGACGCCAAGTTACAAACAAATTGCCAAGAAGATATATAACGGTTGTTAAGAAATAAATGAACGGTCGTCAGTCGTGATTCGTCCGTTGAATTCTGTATCGTGTAAATGTTCAAATAAATTATAAAAATTTTCTCTGTAGTACGCTCTACTTTGAATCTCGTCATACCGATAATACCGACGCAACGTGTAATATAATGTACGATGAAACGTATAACATGAACGATAGAACGATAAAATGCACGCATACGATCGAACTTATGACATAACTTGATATAACACATACGACGTATAATACGAAAAAATAATGATATAATGACAACGATCGTAAGATGAACAGTGAGGACGACGATCGTAACAACAGTCCTAACTACGATAAGAATAATAATAAGAGTACTAACAGCGGTAATGGCAACAATAGCGACCGATGAATGTGAGGGAGAAAATGCAAAAGAAAAAAAAAGAAAAAAAGAAAAAAAGAAAATAAAGGAAGACCCCGCTGCTACAGCCTTGCCAAGGGACTTTCCACCATTCGCGTTCATACTCGAAAATCTTTGCGCCTTTAAAACTACGTAAAATAGTAAATTATTCCTTTTCCGCTGTACCTTCGTCCGCGTAATCGTTTTCACGATATTACAGGGAACGAGTGAACTGTAAAGTAAATTGATTCGCTCGATCTGCCGATCGTTCCAATTTCTTCATCGATCGTTTTCAAATACAACCATAAGGACATATGGACATATGGACGTGATTATGTCACTCTCTCTCTCTCTCTCTCTCTCTGAGTTTGACACAACAGTTGTTCCGTAAGGAAAAAGAAGAAACTCTGTAAAGGAAAAAAAAGTGAATTTCCAAAAAAACGAAGTTCAAGAAAAACAAAGTTCAAAAAAAGAGGTTCAAAGAAACAAAGTTCAATGAATCAAAGTTCGAGAAATTTAGATTCGAGAGATTGAGATTCAAGCAAAAAAAAAAAGGAAAAGTAAGGACGTTGAAGGAATAAAACTTAGATTGAGGTGGAGTGGTAGGACAGCCCGCTTCGCCGGCACTGTTACACGACTACAATTGACTAATAACTTACGCGAGAAAAAAAAGAAGTTAGAAAAAAGAGATTCAAGAAAAAGAAGTTGAAAAAAATAAAGTTCAAGATTTTCAAGTTGAAGATTTAGAAGTTGAAGAAATTAAAGTTCAAGATTTAGAAGAAAGAGGTAGGTTGAGTCGTAGTTTTTCCAACGTCTGACTAAAACGCCTGCTGTGGCAAAGAAGATGAGTACGATGTCGAAGAGGACGAACAAAGCCCAAGTTCCAGACAGAAATCCAGTTTAGGTTCAATTTAGGTGTAGTTTCCCTGCGAACGTGACAGACACACGGCCGATACACGGGAGATGCAAAATAACCGAAAGTCAGACAATGAAAACGACGGTAATGATGAAGAGAAGAGTAAGCACGTAACAACGATAAAAAGAACGACAATCGTAATAGAGACGACGTTAATAAGAAGAACGAAGATAATAGAAACGACGATAATAATACCAGTCAAAATAAAAACGATGATAATAAGGAGAATAACAACATCGATAATAAGAAAAATAGGAATAATAAAGACAATAAGAGTAATATAAGGAAAAATACAAATAATAATAATGAGAATAATATCGTGAAGAATAACCACGAAAATAATAAAATCAAGCGTTAAACTTTACTACCAGTCCATGTACAATTTACAATTTACCATACGTCCATCACACTTCACGGCTTACCATCCATCCGTTACACTTCGCAATTTACCATTCGTCGATATACGCTTTACCGCTTGCCATTCGTCGATATACTCTTCCCAACTTACCATCCGTTCGTCACCTTGCAACTTCGAAACCGAAAGCATAGATGCCGCGAGCGTGCCGTCACACCTGTGGCGACATCTGTTGAATCTTCCGAAAAGTTCAGTCTTCTAAGAAGTTACCGTGGAGATACGACGAATTACTGATTACCGAGTTACGCGCAAATTTCCAAGAAGATACGCAACGGTTGTCGAGAAATAAATAAACAGTCGTCAGTCGTAATACGTTCGTTAAATTCTGTATTCTGTAAACGTTGAGACAAGATATAAAATCTCCTTTGTAATACGGTGACTTTGTCATTTATGGATCGTCGTACCTACGTATCGCGAAGTTGTGCCTGTGATGATGATTTTAAGAAACGCCGATTCTACGAAACTCGAAAACGAAAAATTACGCAAAATTGTCAGTCTTTTGACGAATTACCAAGGAACGAACTACGTTCGACGATCGTCGAGGAAACGTAACGAATTATCGTTCGTTCTTCGTATATCGTTCCTATACTACGACTATCTATATATCGTTACCGTCGTTATGTATAAGCGTAAAGCAACGCGTATTGTGTGTTATATGAACATAGAATATATACGAATAGTAGCTCGAATAGTCGTCGTTGAATCATCGGTCCAAAGAGTACAAACATTTGATTAATCGTAATTTATAGTTTTCATCGTACGTACGTGTATCGTTGGTCGTAAAAAGAAATAATTAAGTACAATAATAAATAAAACAACGACAAAGTAAAAAATCATAAAACGATAAAAATATAATAAAATATAATATAAAAATAACAAAATATGATAAACATATAATAATAAATATAATAATAAAAATAATAATGAAATAATCGAGTACTAAAGTAAAAAAAAAAAAAAAAAAAAAAAAAAAATCGCACGTTCCAAAACCCCAGAACATAAATCGATCGAGGAAACCATTTCCAACGCTCCGAAATTCCTATCCATCGGTTACCGCGACGCGATTCCCCGCGAATCGAAACGCTTCGCGACGCGATCGTTCGATCGCGAACTAGGCTGTCGCGCATGCGCGAAAGAAGGATCGGTAAGAATTTGGGAAATTAAAACGAAAGGTGATCGTTTTATTTCATTTCGCTTTATTTCATTTCTTTTTCTTTACGATCCATTTTTTTACGACCGAAGTATCGTACGTATCGATTGGACTTTACGATCCTTCTTTGAGCATTTGCGAGAAATTTCGCAACTTATTTCTTAGGGAATTCCTTGTTTTTGGATAGCCAGTGTGTCGTGCATATTGCGAAAGAAATTTGTAATCACTCTTGATTTACCGAGAAACTGGTTTGATTCTCCGATAGTTTCTAAGAATAATATTTGAATTGAAAATTTTCCGAGCATTGTACCGGCTATACCCTTGGAAAATCACTTGAATGGTGGAGAAAATTATTTTTTTCAGGTGATGCGTTCTTGATTCGCGTGTATTATTATTACGTAAAAAGATGAAACAAACGATAAGACACCGCTAACGCGTTCAAATTTGGCAAAAAAACTAATCGATCGACTGGTAGGAAATTTCAGAAACGATACATCGTCTAGCGCGCAATAATTTTCCGTAGTAACCAGATTGAATAATAAACTTCGCGTACTACCTACTTGGTTCGGTAACTGAAAGAGACTGTGCGGTATGTTTCGACAGGAAAATTCCAGGGAAAAACGTATCGTGATACCTGTATTCGGAAGCCAGGGCTTAGTTTTGTAAAATATGCATAATCTGCGAAGTTACAAAAATTAAAACGTTTTATATTTACAAAAATTAAACGTTTTTTTTTTTATTTTCGTACTATTACTAATACCAAACGAAATATATCAGTTTCAAAATCGTCTGCTTTACAACATCTTCGTATACGTGTATAATGAATCTGCTATGAATAAATAACTCCAAAAATTTAAATATACTTCGACTAGCTGGTAGTCCGACTAGCAGAGAAATGTGCCGATCGCAAAGTGTTCATATATCGAATAAACTCGATTCGACGATTCGATCAAATATACTCGACTCGATAATTTAACCAAACATATTCAATTCGATGATTCCACTAAATATATTCGACTGTTGACGAGGTGCTACTTCCGCGTCGTTGGCCAGGGCGATACTCCACAGGCCTCTCCAAGAGGCGGTTGTTTTACGGTTGGATTACGGACACATATTCCCCAGGAACTGTCTCGGGAACTTCCCCGACGGCTGGGGTGATGAACGTTCGGCGTTTACCGGAATACCATTTCAGGCGTACAAAGATGTACTGCCGCGATGCAGACCATTGCCTGTGCGTTCGCCTAGCGTTCGAGCGACGTCCGCGCGGCGTACGGGACGAGTCCTTGTCTGGAACGCTGCTCGTCTTGTTCGCGCTCGTCGTCTGGAACGCAGATCGTCGGCTGGATCGCGGATCGTCGGCTGGATCGCGGACCGTCGTCTGGAACGAGGATCGTCGTCTGGAACGCGGATCGTCGTCTGGAACGCAAATCGTCGGCTGGAACGCAGATCATCGTCTGGATCACAGCACGTCGTTTGGATCGCACAAAGAAGAAGTCGTCCTCTGTAACGCGCAAACAAACCGATTAGTAATCGCTCGAAAGACACTAGGAACATTTAGAAACATTAGGAACGAGGCATTTGAATAGGTCCAGTATCGAATTATTCGTAAAGCCTAGTTTAGACGGTGGACGCTGTTCGTCATCGACGCTGCTCGGCTAGTCGTCTGGAACGCACAGGGATGAAGACCTCCTCTGTAACACGTAAAACAAATCGATTAGCAATCGCACGAAAGGCACAAGGATCATTTAGAAACACACATCGCAGACATGATATTCGAATAGGCCGATAAGCTAATTCCTCTTACAGTCCAGTTTAGATGGTGAGAGCTGCTCGTCGTCTGGAACACAGTTCATCGTCTGGAAAGCAGCTCGTCGCCTGGAACGCACGCTCAAGTAGTGGAAGAAGGCCTCCTCTGTAACGCACAAACAAATCGATTAATAATCGCTCGAAAGACCCTGGAAACAGTTAGAGATATACAGTCAGAGGCGATGTATACGTGTAGACCGAGCTTCTAATTATTGTTACAGTTTAGTTGTTCCTGCCAATAAATATGGAGGAGGTTTTAGACCTCGAAATCCTGAATTAAAAATAAGATTAACATATATATTTTCTGGCTAATGCTGCTTTTCTAGTTATCGCATTTTCTGGTCTTATTTGAATTTTCAATGGTCCTACCTTGTAGTTTGCTTTTAGCGATTTGACAAATTATCGAAAATTGCTGCAAATTGAGCAAACGGAATCGACGACGAATATATTTGTTTTAAAAAAGGGAGGGGCGGGGGGGGGGGGGAAGGAGAACGATGATTCAACGCTGTCGATTTTATGATCAATGAGAAATAAGAAATAGAACATTGATAGAAATATCCTCGGGCGATCCTCGGCGGATCAAAGCATATTTTTAATGCATAGAAGAAAAATTCAAAATCATCGCTTTGATACTGGTATCTGTCTGTCGCGATGTGTCTTGTTGCACGCGATACATTCGCAAATCTTATAATTCCATATTATCGTGAAATGCGAAATACAATTACGTATTATTTATAATGGAATACAACTGTAAAGTGTATTGCCATTCATACCTTGGTAACTTCGACTGGTAATTGCAATGTTTACAATTTTCAGCAACGAATTCGGAGGATGTCCGGCTTCTCTACTACTATATATTGAAATCGAATGGTTGCGACGCTCGTCGTTTATTGGAATATTTATATTTTATTTATTCACGTAGATCGTAAACGTAAGACTCCGATGGATATTTTATCTTTACCAACAATTATATGGAATACGATTCCAGTTTGCAAATAATTGCAACGAATGTTCTTTTTAACTCTACCATCTTCGATTATAGTGATAACATCACGTGTAGTAACGCGTGTCAATGTTACATTCATTTTATTAGATACTGTTAGTTTATTAGATACTGTTGCGTTATTATTAGTATTGAAAAACGCGATGCGCAACAAAAAACCTGTCCTGAACTAGCAGATAAACCATAAATTAAAAAATGTAACTACTCACGGGTATGACAAATAAATTTTGATCACCCGAGGTCACTGTGCTCGTCAAAAGTTCTACGTATACAGCCGGTTACCCGTGCCGATTCGGACTTTTCGTCGTACGACGTGATTCGAGCGAGCGGAAGAACAATAATGCATGCGACTCACCGCTAGAAGAACGCGCGAAGAACGTTGTCGCCAACGTTGTTGCTGTGGTTTGTAAACTCCAAATCCTGGGAACTCGTCGCGTCGGACGATTCGTGATCAGGAAATCAGGAAATTTGTGATCAAATCGTAGAATCTCAGCGAAGATTCGCGAGAGAAAAAGCTCTGTAACAAGGAACAAAATATTTCAATTTTTTTCTTAAACGCGCGACATTAGTCGGGATTAGTTATTAGAATCACGGTAATGGCAAAATTATTGAAAATCTATCGTTTTTCTCGACGTTGTTTCTTCGTTAACAACGAACAGAAGTAACGTGCAAATATACGCATTACGTTTTTCGTTTTGACAGCCAAATTGTGAAAATAAATGAAATTGTTCTTTCTAGTGAAAATTGTACCTGTAGTCGGGCGCGATTAGCGAACCAAGTCGAGTCGAGGTAGTCGGGAGAATTCTGATCTTCGAGCCAATGGAAAGCAGGGAAAACTCTCTCGTTTTCTTTTCCATCAGCTTCGGGAAATTTCTTGGCTCCAAGGTGGGACACGTCGCGGGTGATGTTTGTCGCACGATTGGTCGAGGCTTCTCGCTTCAAGCTTGAGCGTGAAGATTGAAATTCTGCGAATTAGATAGTTGTATCGATTTAAAAAGAAGTCGGAAGAAGAAACGGAAAGCGCGATAATATTCGATTTTTTTATAATACCGAATGTTTCCTTCTTTTTTTTTCTTTTTTTTTTTTCGAAGTTGTTTTTTTTTTCCTTACTAATTGTAAATTGGCGATGCGCGTCTTCTTCGTTTTCGTTTCTCTTTCTTCTTCGTTGTCGTCGTTTTTCGTCAATGGGGCGGTGGTAACCACTCGTTTGAGTGGTTTTATTCGAACCGAGTCCAAGGCTCGATGTTTTTTAAGAATTTGGCTATTTGGCACGGTGTTGATTTAGCCATTGCTTCTTCGTTGTAACGCGTAGTGCCAAAGTGTCTTTCTCTTTGGCCTGCGAAGGCCGGACATTCCCAGAAAACGTGCAGTCCAGTCTCGTCTGCGGCTTTGCAAAATTTACATTTGGCATGTTCGACTTGTTTCATATGCTTCAGATGATAGTTCAACGGTGCGTGTCCGGTAATGATGTTAATTGTATTTCTAATTTCCTCTTTCGTGAGTTTTAGTAATTTTATGGTGAACGTATCGTTGACGGAGTGCCCGAACATCATTTTCGCGTGCTTACAGTCGTCGCAGTTTCTCCAGGCTTTCTGCTGTTCTTCTTTAACCCACGATTCGACTTCGGCGCGAAATTTCGCTTCGCTGATCGGGATGACAGGGTCGGGACGATCGGTCGAGACGATCTTCGTTGCTCTTTTTGCGAGATAATCTGCCCGTTCGTTACCCTCGATGCCCGTATGGCCAGGAACCCATTTGAGGAGAAGTTTGTTACTGGTCGCTAGTCTGTCGGCGTGAATCGCGCATTCGTACACCTGCTGGGAGCGAAAGGTGAATTTGTCGAGCGCCTTCAGCGCGGCCTGACTGTCGGTTAATATCACGATGTTTTGTCCGGTGATATTTTCCTCCAAAAGATAGTCGATGCAGCGACGAATGGCGTGGATTTCACTCTGGAAAACTGTGGCGTACTGCCCGAGAGGGATCGTTTCCTCTTTGCCGAGTAGCGGATTCGTCCAAGCCGCTCCCGCCAGGCCGTTCGATATCGATCCGTCGGTGTAGAACGTCCAATTGCCTTTCGTCCAGGTGAGTCGGTTGTCATTGTTTTTCCATTCTTCTCGACGGTTTACGATTATCCGGTATCGACGTTGGGATTTATGTTTCACCGCCATCCCGTCGTTTGGAAGTGCCGATAGCCTTCTGATTCTATCGTTTTGGTGATTTATTAATATACTACCGTGACCGTGTTCTCTGTCCTGCCAATGTGTCCAGTTTTTCAGTCGCTTTGCAGCGCATACCGCGTTCTCTTTGCACTTAATTTCCAACGGTGGAACGTTTAACAGTGCTTCCAACGCGTTGCGAGGACAGGTGCGGATTACGCCTGTGACTTTTATCAAGCAGGTTCTTTGAACCGAGTTGATTTGTTTTAAGACGGTAGTGAGATTCAATGCACTCCACCATATTACTGCTCCGTAGAGTATTCTTGGTCTTATGATCTGCGTGTAGATCCATTTTACGTAAATAGGATGTAACCCCCACTGTGCTCCGACAATTTTCGAGATCGTGCTTATATCTCTTTTCGCTCTTTCGATTGTATCGATTACGTGAGGGCGCCAAGATAGCGTGTCGGTGATGGTTATTCCCAGATATTTAATTTTTCTGCTACGTTCCAGTTCAGCTCCGTCGTAGAGGATTCCTGTTGTTGCGTCTGCCCTGTTCGTTTTGCGCGTGATACACATTACTTTAAATTTATCTGTATTTACTTTGAGCCCTGTTTGCCGACACCAGTCGTACAGCGTTGCCAGGGCTTTGTTGATCGTCTGTTTTGCCAAGGATAGGTCTCTCGTAGAGATAGCAAATGTGACGTCGTCTGCATATGCCACGGCAAGAACTCCGGCTTCTTCCAATTTATACAACAGCCCGTCGATCACTAG
Organism: Tetragonula carbonaria; assembly: GCA_032399595.1. Taxonomy (NCBI): domain Eukaryota; kingdom Metazoa; phylum Arthropoda; class Insecta; order Hymenoptera; family Apidae; genus Tetragonula; species Tetragonula carbonaria. Next base: position 10,117 of record JAUCRC010000015.1, read on the forward strand.
GCTCCAGAGCAAAGAAGAGAGAATTCCTCCTTGGGGACATCCCTTTTCCGGAGTTATCGTTTTGCGCTTGTCGTTTCTTTGCGCGGTGATTTCTCTAGTTTTCAACAGCGTTTCTATCCACTTTGTCACAGTTTTGTCGACGTCGAACTTTTCCAACGCGTCGACGATTATCGTTGTAGGTATCGTGTCGAAGGCTTTGTCTATATCGGCGAAACATACGAGCATATAGCCTTTGTTTCGAATCGTATCTTCCGCCAGCGTTACGATATCGTGCAGAGCAACTTCGGTGGAATGTCCTGGCCGGAAAGCATGTTGATTACGGTGGAGATTCTTGATCGACAGCACCGAATCTTTTAAATATCGATCGACGAGTCTCTCCATCGTCTTTAACAGATACGACGTTAAGCTTATCGGCCTGTACGATCTAGGGAGCGTGTAATCGTTTTTGGCAGATTTTGGAATAAAAATTACCTTGTTTTTTTTCCATGTTTCTGGGATTATTCCAAGCGCCAGGCTTGCTCTCATTATTTTAGCGAGCGGTGTGACGAGCGTTGGCGTTCCCTCTTTCAGCATACGCGGGTAAATTCCGTCGGTGCCTGGTAATGTGAAATTCTTGAACGTCGATATTGCCCAGGCAAGTTTTTCTCCGTTGATTATTTTGTTTGCCAATGCCCAATTCGGTTGGTACGGAGCGTTGCTGTTTGTGCAACGATACGAATCTTCTGCTTCCCGATGCTGGCTATCGTTATCGTTGATTTTGACTGAATTATTTGGAGGAAAGTGCGTTCGCAGGAGTAGAGTCAAGATATCCTCGTCGCTTGCGACTACTTCTCCATTTTCATTCTTCATTGCGTTATTTCTGTTGGTTGTCACTTTTAAAATGCGGACGAGCCTCGCCGTAGCCGGAAATTCCGAGATAGATGAACAAAAATCTTTCCAACTTTTGCGTTTTGCTGCCGTCGATGTTCTTCGAAATTTATGCCTGAGAGAGTTGTATTGTTTTCGTAGCAGCGTATCCGCGCTACCCGGATTTTCTTTCATAAGTTTAGCCACAGCTTGTAACCTAGCTCGAATGTCGCTTAGTTCCGGTGTCCACCATTGATCCTCTTTGTCCAGATTAATCTTTGTCCACGTCGTACAGTTGTTCCAGGAATCGACGATGATTCGCGTTACGTCGTTCACCGCTGCGTTCAATTCCGCTGTATTTCCGTACTTGGTTGGAAATTCTTGCGCCTTGAGAGCGAGTAGCTCTCTGTACTTGCTCCAGTTTGTTACTCTCGGATTTTTATTTAATAGAAATTTCGCGCGCGAAACACTTGCGAAAGTGAATGTAATGTACTTGTGATCCGACATGTTCTCTGTATCGAGCACTTTCCAATTACCAAAGTCTGCGGCAATTTCTTGGCTGCAAAGAGTGATGTCGAGTATGGCTGTGCGATTGCCGCATTTGAACGTGGGTGTATTACCTACGTTTAAACATTCCAAATTTGATTCCAAGATAAAGTTGTAGATTTGTCTTCCTCTTTCGTTGGATACATTGCATCCCCACAGAGGGTGATTCGCGTTCGCGTCAGCCCCGACAATTATATCCTTATTCCTTTCGCGGCACCATTCCGTTATCCTTTCTACGTCGGGACCTGGATTTAAATCTCTCCTTTCCGGGGAGAGGTAGGCAGAAACGACAACTATTTCTTTCGTTTCTTCGTTTTTAGTGTAGGTCAGTAGAATTGCGGTCGTATCCTCCGTCGTTAAATTTTCTAGGAAGGTGACGTTTAGACCGTTTCTTGCAACGATGCATGCTCGGTTTCGAGCGTTCCCAATTTTGTAGAACACTTGCCCCGCCGAGGAAAGTCCACTTACACTCGTATCTTTCCACCACGGTTCTTGAATCAACGCTATATCCGCTTTCAGCGTCTTCATTTCTCTGGACAAGACTATAGATGCTGCGGAACTGTGATGGAGATTAATTTGAAGAAATTTTAGCACCATTTTAGGTGAACACACGAGCGAGATTTGAGTTTAGTTTATACTTAGTTTAGATTTAGCCCTAATTTATTAATGATGTGTTGTTAATTGTTTATTTCGCTTTTATTTATTTATTCTTTTTCGTATCCGCGGATTATAATATTGATAGAAGTGAAATGTGACTATTGAGATTGAGATTGAGATTGAGATTGAGATTGAGATTGAGATGACTATTGAGATTGCTGACTTTATCGAGAGATATTTATAGAGAAAAGGCTTTATCACGAGTAGAATTACGCGACGTAGAATTTCCCCACGTTTCTTTCGAACGGTGGGGAAGAAGGATTGATCGTCGATGAGATTGTACGCGGAAACTCACTCGCGTCGATCGGTGTGATACTTTCCAAAAAAAGAACGATGAAGGATGAAGTTGTCCGAAAAGACTAACCGTCGAGACGCGTCGATCGGGTGCTTATATATCCTCGGAGGGTAAAGAACTCGCGTATGAAAGAGTGAGTTCCGTTTGTCGTAAAGTTAGACCCATCGTTACGTTAGGCCCATCAAGGTCGTACTGCATTTGAGAAATGGCGAAATGGAGAAATTTACGACAGGGTAGTCAACGCGATTGAGGTTCTGAAAAAACGAAACCAACCTCGGGAAAAAATATGTTACGCAGATGGCTGATGGAAATTCGGAAACAATTTTCTCTGACCATGTCTCTCCGACGACTCGTACGGAATGGTTGTTCGTACGCGAATAAAATTTTTCTACGAAAAATGACAATGTCAGTTGCTTGCGATGCTTTCCAGAAAGCTAATTCTAACTGGAGCAACTGTCTTATCTAACTATCTAAATCAAGTAAAGACATAAAAATAAAAAGACAACTATACACGTGCATTGTGCAAGCGCGAATGCTTGCCTGCGGATTCGACTGATCGAACGATGCAGTTCTCTGTTGATATACTTGTATTAACATTTTTTTATTAACACATATTTGCGAACGGAAAACGATTTCAGTATACTCAGATTCCTACTCAGCGAGGAAGATTTGAAAATAACGAGTCCTTTTATAACTTGAAAAAAATCAAGATTCTATTTCATCCGTAATTTGCGTTGCAATATTCGTGTTAACAAATATTCGAGAAAACGTTATTGACGTTTCCGTTTACTAGGAAAAACTCGTCCAAAATATGGTTTTTCGCGGTATATTGTTTGAACGAAAGATTTTCTCGCAAAACGGTATATACTCGGTATACACTTTGTCGTTCTAAAAACACTAATTTCATCGATTTACACAAAAACGATATCTTCGATAATTTTCGAGACATTTAGCAAAATATGTTTCGCACCCGCAACTTTGAGGGTAGTTTTTTCACCCGTTCGACGTCGAAACGATCATTGCATCAAAAAAGAGAAAAATACGGGTCGAATATTTTTCTGAAAGCCTATTATTTTACATTCGTGCCAAGTTTCATCGAAATCGGTGATTTCGACTTCGGGATGTTCCCTTGTCGGTGTTACTCGTAGTATTATGGTACCGTTGGCAAAAAATTTTCCATGAAATATGACGATCTAATTCAGTGGCATTTAACTACGGTAGATAGACGATAAACATCAGAAAGTTATATAATATAATATCGCATACGTCGATGTTTTGATCATTTCATACGTACGTAAATGTTGATCATTTTTATTACGTTTGAAAGCGCATACGAACGCATACGTGTATCTAAAATTAAATTAATTTATCGACTTGTTTTTAGCTTTGGTGTTTCGCAGATTCGATTACTGGAAATATACTCGTAGTTAAAAAATTGGAAACGTCGAAGGCTTTTGATCGTAAAATGCAATTGCAAATGTTTTTGAAACTAGAGTTGGGAGAATAGAGTTAGGGAAAATTCCATTCAGGGTCGTAAACGAAAAAAATTTCAATGTTTTTGAATATTTTCGAATATAATTGTGTTTGATCGAAAAAAAGAAAAAAACGAAATGGAGACATCTTTTAACATCTTGCATTATATAGAGTGCCATAATTTAGAAACAGTCGCGACTGTTTGGTCCAGATTGGATAGAAATTTGTCATAGTTGCGACGATGTACTGAAAAATATGGAACGATGGAATATGGAATAGCAGTAAAGTAGAATATTTAACGGTAACGAACATCTTTCCTTTTATCAAACTATTTTACATGTATTATTACACGTTGGACGCGTTTTTCATAATTGCAAAAAAACTTGTCTGTCTGTGCAAAGATAATAACGTATTTTATTCAGTTTATGTTTAATTTCACGATAAAACGATATTCTGTTTGAGAACGAAGCCGATGTCTTTTATTCGATACAAGGTCTCCAAGAATTGAATGAAACGACAAAAGAAAATGCCAAGGATGTTGAAAATGTTAGAAGTGCTTTGTGATTATTATTGTGAAACATTCGACGTGCAAATCGATTGAATCGGTTGATCGGTTGAAAACAAAGTTATTCGGCATAAAACGAGCCATTTGTTTATTCGTCGTAGATCACGTCGTAGATCAGTCGTCGATCGGTTGAAAATGAAAACCAGTTTACCGTGTCGTACCGGTCGACCTTGTCATTTTTCACGAAACGTGTCAGTGCCGTTGTCTCTCAAGGTTTTATTTTCTATTGATAAATCTCATTGATGAACGCTGTCTACAATTGGCTATATCGTTCGAATAAATTTTCATTCGAACAACGAACAACAACATAATTGAAATTTTATTATTCGTTTGTTTGTTATTCGATCGTAGCTTCTCAAATCTTCGTAGTTCGTTCGTTACGTATACGATAATACTCGTACGATACTCTATACTCGTCGATTAGTAGATGTAGACCTGAAGCAGTTTACGGCAAAGCCGTGGTAATTTGCCGCCAAGTTTTGAACTACGCGTTCAACTTTTCCTTGCAAATTCCTTTTCACGAGCGATTTTGCGTTCGCTTTCGCAATAGTCCTAGAGAAAGCACTGCATCCAAATTATTGTAAATAATTGTTCGTCTTTGAATTGAAATGTCCGTGTAAAATGAACGTACGTACTTGTTGCTTCACCGCGGTGCCACCAAACTTCTGTTCGCGGCCAACCAGTTTGGTGAACGCAACGCGTCCAGTCGCCGCCAAAAATTTTCTGCGCCTCTTCGTGTATCGTTTCGTGTAAACTTTACACGATAAAACTTTTGACGTTAGTCTTTTCGACGTTAGAATTACCAAACCCATCGAAATAGCGATGTCTCGAGTCTTTCGCTTTCGCGATCACCGGAAATTGCGCGAGTGAAATTAGTTTTTATTCTCGTCGCTTCGATTCTTCTTAATTACGATAGCTCGTATACATATACTTACGTACTATGTATACTCAAGTAGTACAAGATAGTAGTAAAGATAGCTTTAGTTTATTGGAAAACACAACCTAGTTAACAGGTCAAGCTCGTTGAGCAGACGTAATTGTGTAGCAACGAGCGAACAACCGAAAACTTTCGATGCTGTTAACTATTACGTCGACTGTTACCTGCGGCACCCGCCGTCTCTGTGCCCTTTCTTCTTTTATCCGCCGATCGTGGCACCGACAAAATGGTTGGCCGGTGAAATGGAAAGTGTTCTCCTAATCTCTCGTGGCTGATGACGCACCGGTAATCCTCGCGAGGAAAGCAAAAAGCGGTTGCGTAATCGACTGAAAGAAGCCAATGTAAATCGAGTGGGATTGTATTGTAGTTTCCTGAACTAGATAAAAGTCTGTTACATCGTAACTTTTTCGTCCCTTTACATTCATCGGTTAGTAAATTTAGTAAACTTTAACTTGAAACGAAAAAAAAGAAAAAAAAAAAAGGAATCGTAGAGAAAATCTTGTCGTAAAGAATTTCTTCAAAATTTTTCTTGTTATTGTTATTACCGTCTCTATTGTTTCTTTATCGTTTATTTCATTATTCGTGTTATTTTATTGTCGTGTTCTTATTTTTATCTTTTTTATGTTTGCACCATTTCCATCGTTTATTTCATTTTGTATTTATTAAATGTAAATTTGTGTAAAAAGCTACTGCTGGATATAATTAACTCCAACCGTGTTCGCTTTTAACCACTTTTAGTCACTTTTACATTTGTTAGAAAATACTCTCTTCTGCTATCCCTTCGTTCACTCCCTCGGCACATTTTTACCTAAAAGAACAAAGCAAGAGCGTGTTCTGTTTTTTTCGTTTAGATTTTCCACGGCGTCCCATCGTCAAAGCGACGTCGTACAGCGACAGTTTGAGAGACGGAGAAATTTACGACAGGGTAACGCGATTGAGGTTCTGAAAAAAGGAAGCCAACTTTGGAAAAAAATATGTTACGCAGATAGATGGCTGATAGAAATTCGGAAACAATTGTCCATGTCTCTGTCCATGTCGTAGGCACGTCTCTCCGACGATTCGTACAAGAATAAAATTTTTCTACGAAAAATGACAATGTCAGTTGCTTGCGATGCTTTTCAAAAAGCTAATTCTAACTGGAGCAACTGTCTTATCTCGCTAAATAAAGACATAAAAATAAAAAGACAACTATACACGTGCACTGTGCAAGCGCGAATGCTCGCCTACGGACTCGATCGATGCTCGAACGATGCAGTTCTTTGTTCATATACGTATATCGCTTATACGTGTATTAACATTTTGACACGTATTTACGAACGGAAAACGATTTCGGTATACACCCTGCTCAGCGAGGAAGATTTGAAAATAATGAGTCTTTTTATAACGAAAAAAATCAAGTTTCTATTTCATCCGTAATTTCCGTAATTCCGAACGTGCAATATTCGTGAAAAATTAACAAATATTCGAGAAAACGTTGTTGACGTTTCCGTTTATTAGGAAAAACTCGCCCAAAATATGTCTTTTTTTTAATATATCGTTTGCACGAAAGATTTTCTCGCAAAAACGGTATACACTCGGTATACACACTTTGTGTATGTTCGTTAGAAAACACTAATTTCATCGATTTACACAAAAAACGATATCTTCGATAATTTTCGAGACATTTAGCAAAATATGTTTCGCACCCGCAACTTTGAGGGTAGTTTTTTCACCCGTTCGACGTCGAAACGACCATTGCCGAAAAGAGAGAAAAATACGGGTCGAATATTTTTCTGAAAGCCTATTATTTTACGTTCGTGCCAAGTTTCATCGAAATTGGCGATTTCGACTTCCGTTGCTCTGTTCCTAGTTTCTAGTGTTCTTCGCGAGTAAACTTTGTACGTATTTATTTTGCTCGAAGTCTAAGCGTAAGTCATCTTTTCAAATATTAATATCCTGTTCTCGGTTGTGCAAACGTTTGTTTCCTTTCCAATAGAAATCGCCGTAGTTTTAATAAACCTTCGCAAGACGGTTGAAGAGCAATTTTTACATTTCTTTTTCCAATTCTTTTTAAAACTAGACGAGCATGTGATCGAGGCAACGATTGCATATTCTTTCCTTGCAGTTTCATTTTTCTTCGTCGAAACACGATTGTCGTATATACGCCTCTTTGTTTATACGCCTCGGCGAATACGGCGTGATTCGCGTAATGTTTGCGTAAAAAGAATGCAACGTGCCACGTTTACAATCAATTATGACCTACTATTTCTCAACGAGCTATTCCTAAACGAAAATAAAAATTGTTTCGTACCGGAGGAATTCGAAAGTTTTTTACTTTTATTTTTGCTTTTTAGTTGGTAAAAAGATACGTGATACGTTTATACTGTCACGCTGTAACATATGTCGAACGTAAAGAAGTGTTTTCGTAGAACGAAAATCGCCACCACTGGAAGATCCTCGATAAGAGGATAAAAAGTGGACGTATGACGACACGAGGTATGACACGGATGAGAAATGACGCTTGCCTCGTCCCTCGTAAAATTAAGATAATTCCTTGTGTACTTCGAGTATACGTAAGAATGAAAGAAACATGTATAATTTGTAATTTACGTGCGTATGTCTAACGACAGGAATTTGCCGAATATTGCGTGGTTTTTGCGTTAAATGTTCGTTGCGACTCGTTCGACGATTCGAACCGATTCGAATCGATTCGAATAAGATAATCGGAGAAGATAAACTTATTCGTTCTATGATCCGTCTTGTTCATATCAGTGACATTATAATTTACGATCTTTTTATAGATTTTATGATACATAACGATACAATACGCGAGATGAATCGCACAACTTGATCACCTTGAATATCTCTATTTTTGTAGAGAACACGAAGCTACGTCGATTGACGAGTATATCGAGTATATCGTTCGTTTCAAAGAGTTTGAAGCTCTGCAGGTATAAAAACTACTGGTATATTGTAGTATACTCTCCGCGATACACTAAACAATTTTTGTCAATAATTGAGTCACTTTTTTTCATATTCCAGCGAACAGCGAAGATGGTCGAGTCACGCAGTAGTGCATCTTGTGCGTAATATGTACGTAGACTGTGACAACGTTATTAAATATTGCGATTTCAATTTCTATTTAAATCCATCGTTAACTCCAAATCTATAGTATTCCATGTTCCGTTAATTTTAATTTTTACGAAAGGGTATTTATATATATATATATATATATATATATATATATATATATATATAAAGCTTCCGCTATGAGCGTTTGTTCGAATTAAACTAAACGTTCCATCTTCTATATTCTTCTATATTCTCTGTTTCGAAGGGAATATTGAAATAACAACGTTCCACGTTCTAAAATATGTATATTGTGACATACTTGAATCGTAAAATAATGAAATTACAATAATTGTACCACGTAGTTACGCGGTAGTAATAATCGTAGCTTACGCGGAAACGTGCACCAAATGCAATCGGATGAAATCGATTCGAACTTGATTGACTCGTTGTACATCTTGGAGCAAACGGTAGTTCAATTCCTTTTCGTTCAAGGCCACGTGTGCGAGCATTGTTAATCGCATTGGCAGCCTTTCGGTCGGGCCATTTCCTTGGCCCGAACCATACGAAGCAACTGGATTGTACTTCGCTTCCTTTTTCGTTTCGTATTCTTTGGAATCGAAGTTCGCGTGTGTGTCGGTCACCGGAATGTGTCGGTTACAAACCGGAAATGCACGCAATCATTCCAAGACGAATCGAACGTCTGATCTGACGTATCGTTAGACTGCGAATTTTTATGCAAATGCATGGTTAATAAAATGAAAAACGTGGACAGAGGTTTGTTTTGTTCTCGAATCAATGGAACTATTCGTCGAGTTCGTGCAAGCATTTCGATTCATCGATAAATTTTAAAATAACACTTTGATAGTATTTTTTATAAACGGTTGTTACGAAACATCGCGTTACAATTTGGGTAAAAATTTGCTTTATTCTTGGAACAAGGTGGAATTATTTATTCGCTCCAAACGTTTATTCTATTTCGTCGAAATGATATCTTTGAAATAAGAAATAAATTTTAAATAAATAATCTTTGAAATAGTAATTTTAAATAAATTAAATAGTAATAATTTTAAAATAAATTAACAAGATTCGGGTCGACGCTTGTTTTATCCACGCTACTATCGCGAGGAGAAAAACTATTGTAACGTTAAATTTGTTTCGATTAATTCGATTTAACCAGCGACTTGGATAATTTCGATAATTTCGATAATTCGACACTGTAACACGAAAATAATAATAATAATAATAATAATAATAATAATAATAATAATAATAATAATAATAAGCTACATATATACACGGATGACGTAAGAATCCTGGAATAACAAGCCTATACCTATATACACGTAGTTTCATAAAATTATCATTGTTTTGCACGTTGAAGATTCCTGCAGATCAATCGCACACGTTTGTCCGTTAAACTGAGATAGATAGATAGAACTAGGAACTTTATTCCTTTATTCATTCGCATGTATATTTAATTTCACGTGATATAAATAATAGATAAATAATATGAGATAAATTGTAATATAAATTATAACTGCAGTATAATTTATATTATACCTTGTCGTGTATAGAGCGACCTATCTAAGATCAAACATCCAAATATTTTCCGTGCCATGTTACAACATATATATACGCATGCTATGTAATAAAAACATAACGGTAATAATATATGATGTAATGAAAAAAACGTTCTTGCTGTCTGAATGAAAAGAAGAATGAGGCAAAGAGCGAGGTAAAAAGAAATTCGTGAAACACGAATGGTGGGATAAGAAAGGAACATTTTATCCGTGATACTGTTTGTTAAGGCCAGCAAACGACCGGCTAATTTGTGGCACGGATGATTTAGAATATTACAAGGTATATTTAACCTTGTAATATTAATTGGATGCAGGCACTCGGTCTGCATCGCATCGATACTGCATCCCATCGAACCACCCTTGTCTCCATGATGTGGTCTCCAGGATGTTGACGGTGTCCATATGGTCTCCCCCTGTTGGGAGAGAGAAAGTTTCGTTTTCTCGCCAAATTTCTTCAGCCTGTACGCTCAGTTCTCCGAATCCTTTTCCACACAGTTTTTACAGGAATGGGAAAATATGGGCGAGTCTTCGTCGGAGAGGGCACGGAGACAGAAAGATAGAGATAGAAACGCTCGTCGGGATTCAGCGGCTATTTTGGTCGGTAATTTTGGTCCCACGTTGACCACGCTGTGGGTGGTGCTTCGGGCATCTTTGAGACGGGCACCTTCAGCACGCGTTAAGGGTCTCTCTCTCTCAAAGGACGAATCGGAAAGTCGCGGCGGACTCGACGCTCTCTTTCTGAAATCAAACGACACACCTTTCATCGTATTAAGAAAGACGAAGGAGACATTTAGGTTAGATGGTTAGAATCTTTGGTGGGACATCCCGTACGATACGTTTTATTTATTGTTTCCGTAAATTTATTTTCCAATCTTTCTTTCAAATCGCATGACGTACGAATCGTTGAATTTCTCGAACAATTGCCACACCGACCGGTGCGAGCATGCGAGTAGCAGAGTAGCGTTTTCGCAGTTTCGCAGTTTCGCAGTTTCGCAGTTTCGCATTTTCACTCACAGAGCGCGAAACGTATTGAGACATTGAGAAAGTAGACCGAGTGCTGTTCGAGCATTGGTTGAACAGCACACGAATGTGTTCCGATTCGATCGGAAAACGAAAACGAAAACGAAAACGAAAACGAGCGAGGAATATAACAAGTCGTGCGTGTTGCGATCGAATTTAGTACGTAAAGTAGTAGTAAAACGTACGTTTAAATTAAACCTTTAGCCGGTTCTAAATATATATTTTAATCACTGTCTCGATGCGAATGTGAGAATGAATTTAGATCGTAAGGTAATCGAAAGATTTAATCGCTGTGATACGCGATTGGAAAAATGAAAACTGAAAGCCGAAGTTCTGGTCTAGTTTAAAATCGTTCTAGTTTAAAAGCGAAAAACACGATGAAACTGGTTCGATGAAATATTTCAATCGAAAAATAATGATTTTGCAGTACGTCGAGAGAGAGAGAGAGAGAGAGAGAGAGAGAGAGAGAGAGAGAGAGAGTAATTATTCGTTTCGAATAATTTTTAATATCGCGATCTAATGTTAATACAAATCACGATCCTATATGAATGATATTTTAAAGTTACTATCGTAGGAACAATGACAGAACGTAATAAACTGATAATTAACTGATTTTTAACTTTTACCGGAGTAAAATTAAAATGCAAGGAGTGGGGAAAGGTTTGTGACACGACGAAGATCGTACGAGTTGTGTCTGCAAAGTGTATGTATATTTATGTCGTAACTACTTCGTATAGCGTATATTTAAAAAAAAAAAAAATCACTAAAAATACCGTTGCAAATTTAAAAAGTTCCGATAAAAGGTAGGAAACGAAAATAAAAGGAAATAAATTGCTAAAGTCGTATGTATAGAAATGGACGACATCGAGTGATAATTGGAAAAAAAAACGTTAACTGATGAATCGATGATCTCATTATTTACCATTGTTCTATCTCATTATTTATTCATTATTGTACACAGTCGCGTTTTTTTTCTTTTTATAAATTTTGCGTTATCCTTAACGACGAGCAAAGACAAATGCTTGTTGACGACAAATTTAACTCGTGTTTCCGACTTTACTTCTTTGAAATCAAACGCTGGAAGATGTGAAACACATTCTCGAGATATATCGTTAAATTATCGTTAAAACAAAATTGATTTTGATCGGCATTCGATTGAAACGACATTGAAATTTGGGATTTTCCAAAATCTTGCTTTCTTTACTCGACGGATATTATCGCGTAATTTGTACAATCGATACAAACGTAATGATGTTATACGTGAAGTGTTGAAATGTCGTAACAAACAGCGTAACGAGTTCTATTTGTTATATTTGTTGTAACAAATATTATATACGATATTACGATTAGCGACTAACGTATGATACTGAACGAACGAAAGAAATGTGACAGATTGGCGTGGAAGAACGAAACATGACGAAAAACGACGATGAATCATCTTCTCTTTGATGTTAAATTACAAACTGGTGAAACGACTGTTCGCGTGAGATGCGATGCATCGCGCGAAGAGAAAGGAATCTCGTAACCACCGCGCTCGCGAACTCGAATGTAACGAATTTCGTTTGATCATCTGATTGGTTTCGAACGAAAATCGAAACGTGGAAAACTCGCGCTTGTGCGTTTTGTTTTCGTCGTGACAGCATCGCCTGGTGAACACTTCTCAAGAATCACCGTTGTTTGTGCATCTCGTTAATAACCAAGAGAGACACTGAAGCCAGCAGCCTTCATCCTTGAATCCAAACTGACATTTCAGATGCAGCATCTCGATTTTCTCGTGAATAATAATGACGTTGAAAGAGAAATATCGCGAATGATTTCTCAGAATTCAGCCGCGCTTCTGTTCTATATTGACACGAATTTTTAATCCTTCGAGGCTCGAAGCCTTTATTTATATTTTAATTATACGTGTATACGCAAGTACACGCACGTGATGTGTCATACGTCGTGGAGCGTTTCATTTTTTTCTTCGCCAAAAAACATTGTGCGTCAGCGTGTGTTCTAGGATTAAAACTAGAAAGAAATGTATGTAAATGTTATGTAAATGTTATGTAAATGCTTTGTTAAAAAGTTACGATAAAGATACCAACGTTACAACTGTATCGATTGTTCGATCGATCGGTCGTACTTGCAAAGATCTTGTTTGTCAAAAGGTTTTCGCGAGTATAAAATTGACTCTGTTACCTTCTCTCTTTAGTTTTTGAAATGTCGCATAAATCCTTGACACGAATTGATTACCCGATAAACTGTTTCTTCCGCGAGTAAAAGTCCACGTATGCGTACGTAGTGTGTTTATCGCAACATACGTACAATGATGTACGTAGTTCAAATAATGGACGATGGAAAAAACGCAACTTTGTCAACACGGTAACAAATATTTTCAACGAGTCGTCCATGTCGAACGAGAATCGATCGATGATTTTATGACGATTGACGATCGTTTATAATTTTGGCATTTTTATCGTAATTTTATCATAATGATGCAATTATGCGTTTAATACTTTTCTTTTTCTTCTTCTTCTTCTTTTTTTTTTTTTGTCATTTTTAATCATAGAACACGGTGATGCCGTTCGATAAGTAGGGTAAAAATGAAACACCCTGCGTGACATCGTACCTCGTACGATTAATATTAATAGTTGAACAATTTTTTTCACCCAAGACCCATTTTTTTCAATTATCTTTATAAAAATACAAAATTACCAACGTCTAATAACAGTTACGTTGTTAAACGTAACGTCACAGTCTCCAAATTTTATATCCCAATGTTAGATTGAAACGTGAAACGTCAAAGTTTCGAGCGTTCTTTGATTCGATGAGAAAAAAAGAACACGATGGATCGAGCTGATGATTAACATTAACGTTGCAAAAAGTATATAATGTGCTTTTTTAGCAGCTAAAGAAGTGTAAAAACTCCTCCCTAATTATTTATAAATTTCGGGCATCTAATTGAATGCTAATGTTTGCAGATTATTAAAAAAAGAAAAAGAAAGAAAAAAGAATATTTAACGAGAAGAAACAGACGTTGTGTAAACATCGCCTAAAACGTATAAGCAATTGCAAAATGAGCAAGTGCAAAATAATTATAGCATTGCAAAATAATTGTTTCTAGTGCAGTCGCATAAATAACGATTTTTAACGCGATACATAAATACGTTGCAGAATCGCATAGAATATCAAAAGATTGAGAGTAATATAAGTTGCATTCGCTGATTCATTGAATTGCATACTTAGCCGCTGCGGCATTGCGGGAAAATCCGAACGACTTTCGAAACGGTTCATGGTCAAGTCAATTAAATCGTTGAATTTAAGGATTTCAGTGTTCGAGTGTTTACTTCGCGTGGAGTTCTGTCGCGTTCTGTTGTTGCGTGATTTATCAGAGTCCTTGTAGAACAAAAATTTACTAATTTTGAACGAAAAAGTTGGAAAACTTTTATTTTAATAAAAATACGTTTAAAAACTAAAAACGTTTCGTCAACGTTTAATCGTCGTGTGTAAAGCTTCGATTCTTAATCGTTAATTTAAGAGTTGTTTAATTTAAAACAAAATGGTGTGAATTGAAATGAAATGAAATGAAATTAATTATAATAAATTGGAAGAATAACGTTTTCGATAGAAATTACCACGCACGAAGATTAAATTTTTAATGCCGATCATACCCCGATAATTTAACTTGAAACAGTGAATTCACGAGGTAAGTGAGATAAAATTTTTACATCGAAATTTAATCGAAGACAAGCTTAAACGATCTTAATGATAGAAATTATTCAAATTTGTTCATAAATTCAAACTTGTTTCATAAATCCGTAGAATTTTGTCACGTCGGTTTTAAAATTTGGTAAAAATTAAACGGTAATAAATACTTTACTGCTACTTGATACGAATAATGTACGAATAATGTACAGAATATTGATATATCGATATACAATCATGGTACTATAAAGTACATACATACTTTTGTTTAAAAATTTTAATATCTATGATAAATATTTGTACCGTTACATTGTTACATTGTTACGTGTTATTATTATAAATATATTACACACTTACAGTTATTATAGAATTGTTATGGAATATCGATTGGAGAAATTGCGACTGAGAATTGTTAAACATTTTGCAGCAAAAAGCAACGTTCAGATTGCGACAAACGAATCTCTCTCTAGATCTCATTTTGTTATTAACGTCCGCAAACGTATTTAGCAAAACGAACGAGTTATCGGATGACTCACTCGATAGAAACGAGCGGGAAAAACTCGCTCAAATTTTTCTCCAATTCGTTCGTGTTGAATTTGAGTGTTGAATCTTGACGGGAGAGAACCAGAAGTAGAATATAGTTTAAATCTAATAATCGGCAAAACAGTTGCCAAGTCGTTGACCTGATTTCTATTTCTATTTCTATTTCTATTTCTATTTCTATTTCTATTTCTATTTCTATTTCTATTTCTATTTCAATTTCAATTTCAATTTCACTCGACTCGTTGGAAACGCTTGCAGTTTGCTCTGCGATGGAAATTTCATTTTGAAAGTGCACGTTCTTTCTGTGACGAAGGGCAGTGCACGCTGGCGGGCAGGACAGCGCGTGCGAAATCTCGTCGAGCTCTTCGGTGACTTGAACGCTCGCACAGGAGAGCTCGAGAGAGCGATTTGCCATTTAATAATCCGTAATCGACGTTCGGTCGCACGCACTTTTCGTGGCGAAGAGTACGTGAATAATTCCCGAATCACGTATATCCGTCGTGGTGATGTTTTTTTTCGCGATCGCGAAAACAACCTGTTTCCGAGTACGTACGAAACTATTTGAATTATCACCGAGTTTTCCAAGGATTTTGTGAAGTTGTATCAAAATTTTATTAACAAACTACGGATGCTCGTGCACTTGCGAGAAACTCGAGGTCGCAAAGATAATGACGGAATGTGTGGAAAAAATATATGAAACGACGATGAACGAAAATAAGATATTCAAAGATTTCTATCATACTTTATTCTCGTAAGGTCAAGTTTTTTTTTTAACAAATATTAAAAATTGCGGTTTCTAAGTTGAAACATTAACGAAGACGTACGAGCATATTTGTCAAAAGTACTACAGAGTAAATGCTGCGAAGAATTCTTGTTGAACGAGGAAGCTGTGCCTAGCTAACGTTGCACAGCGACACCGTTACGAGTACGTTACACGCACGTTTTCTTTTGTACAGGCGAATATGCTCGTTGACGAGCACACAGCCGAATGAAGAAAGCTTCTTCTCCATAATTTAAAATGGAACGAAATTTTAGTTTCTTCTTTCTGGAAATTCTGTTTTTTCGAATATATTCAAGAAGATTGCAAAGTCAAGAATCGAAGGAAAAATAACGTAACAAGCTATTCGCGTAGAACGTATTCTGCGCGAATCGTTACGAAAGCTAACCTAAACCTACTGCTAAAAGAAAGAAAAAGAAAAAAAGGAAAACAAACTCTCTGCAACTGGTTTTAAGAAGCCTAACTAACCAACGCGATGAAAGAGTTAAAATCTCCTTGGACATTCGCTCGGCTGTAAATGCTCGGCAACGTAAAATGCTTCTCGAGTTACGAGCATGCAGAATCATAAGACGAATTTTCTACGAATACTACGGATTTAGAATGCAGAATTTGAAATCTGTCGGACGAGTTTCGTTTGATTCGAAGATGCGAAATTCGAAATTCGCGAATCTAAAAATTTAGCGATTAGATTTTGAAAATTCTGGATTCTGAACTCTGAGATTTCGAGCCTTCAGTTTTGAATTTTCGACCCTAAACTTTTAATTCTGGATAAATTGCGAATTTTAAATTCTGAATTCTTAAACTTGGAACTCTGAACGTGGAATTCTCGAACTTTAAACAGATTGAATTCACTAGATTTTCAGCTGTGATCTTTTATTTCCGAACATTGAACGCTGAATGTAAATTCATATGTCTAAACGAAAAATCAAACCCAATGCGATAAACTGCATGATCCGAACTTTGAACGCCTGAAAACCTGTAATCTGACCCGTAAGGTCTGATCAGACGATCCGCTGCGTCTATATTCCAAATGCTCAACTCCGGAATCTAAATCAACAAGAGTTAAAGTCTACAGCCCGAAGCTTAAATTACTAGAGTCGAAATACGAGTGAAATCACGACTCTGAATCGTGAACCGTGAAGATACAAATAACAAAACCTAAAGTCCACAGGTTGGAGCTGAAATGGAGCCGTGACGACCCAGTCACGACTCCGAATCGTGAACTCCGAAATCTAAATTACAAGACTCAAAGTCCACGGCCCGAAACCTTGAACGCGTCATCGAGTCACGACTCGAAATCGTGAACTGCCAAGTCTAAATTACCAGAGAGAGAGAGAGAGAGAGAGAGAGAGAGAGAGAGAGAACCTAAGTTAAAGTCCACAGCCGAGACAGCTTGGACGAGTCGTCGAGTATTCGAGTATCTGAGCCGAAAATTGAATTACAAAACCTAACTGTCTGTGACCTTTGGTTTGGTCTCGTCGAGCCAGGGGATGTGCAACGAGCAATGGAGTGGAAACGTGCTAAACGTCCTAAAAGGCAAAGTAATTATCGAAATTTCCGAAATTAACGAAAAACCGAAAAGAGAAGACAGAGAAGGATGTTGTGTGTGTGTGTGTGTGTGTGTGTGTGTGTGTGTGTGTGGGGCGCCTGGTCTGCGGAAAAGGAAGATCTTCGACCCGCGAATACGTGCTTGCCCGTGATAGCCCGTGCAGGGACTGCGATTGCCCCCACTGCAAACTGGTCTGGCGGTTACCTGGCGGTTACCGTGAACACCGCTTCGACGCGTTGCACAACGCGTTTGATACTCCATTCTACAGCGAACCTGTAGTCAGTTCTCGGTGGTGCTGCGATCGGGCCGCTCCTCCGCGAATTGCCCGGATCAACCTGTTTCCTGGTTGTCGTTTTTCGATCTCGGCACTAACCACCGACCGGCGCCGACTTAAAATCTCATCGACGAAAGGGCGTATTGATTTTCACGCGGCGAGGGACGATCTTTCGTGCTTTCGTGCTTTCGTGCTTTCGTGCTTTCGTGCTTTCGTGCCGCGTTGGAAAATCGGTTCTTTGCCTTGTCGTCTGCCGCGCGGAGAAACGTTGGGTGAAGGGAGAGCTATCGCAGACTATCTGGGGGGATCATCGTGTTGGTATTGAGGGGAGAAAAGAAGTGGGGAGTGGGATTCCAGTTCCAACGTCACGAGGAACTGGACGAGGACGAAATTTTATCCGATCCGTATCCGATACGTCTCTAGTCAGTTCGAGTTCGGAAGCTTTTCGATATCGAAAGTGAAGCGAGTCAGTGCGAGTATGAGATTCGTCGAGTGACTATGGAGCCGACGACAGCGAACGACAGAAGAAACGGTGAGATTTAATTGATAGTCGAGATATCGATTCGCGGCGCTGGTTGCTTGCTATCGAGGAAGCTGCTAACTCATCTTTGAGATCGGAGTCTGCGTCGGAGTCGCAGGTTTGTAGTTTGAGTTTGAGTTTGAGTTTGAGTTTGAGTTTGAGTTTGTGTTTGTGTTTGAGTTTGAGTTTGTACGGAGTTTGTACGTTAAGTTTTCGCGAGCGAAAACGAAGGATAATTGTAAATTGAAAGATGATTGTCGTACACCGTCGTGTACCGTCGCACGACCAGCAAATTCCTGTTTGTAAGGTCTTGTAAGGATTTCTTTTATATTTCAAGCGTGATAATTATTTAAATTTAATTAATTCGGCAATTGATCGAAGCGCGACGAGGAACAGAATTTCCTGATTGATAAATAAAATTTTAAACAAATATTCTTCCATTTGATTTCCAGTCGAAATTTAAAGCGTGATAGAAATGGATTACAATCGTATTGATTGTAATTTAATCGTGATACGTGCTGTTAATAGCGATGAAACAACAATCGTTATCGTATTAATCGAATATTAATAATCAAACGAAGATACGTCAAATACGAGAATTGTTAATGTAACAAACATTATAATTACCAACAAACGTATAATTACTAACATCAATTCGTATACAATTACATCGACACGTATGCAGTATAATTTTAAATGTTAGGCGTTTTGTCTCTGTCTCGGCATTAACTCGGCGTATTTAACACTTTAAATCAACAAGTTGCCGATTGCTCGCAGCAGTCACTTACCTCTCGTAATTAAACGGCTAATTAACTTCCTCTTCGCATTAATCGCAAAGAAAGAAGCATCACGTACGGATAATGTTACGTACGGGTAACTTTGAACTATCTGAAGCAATGGAAATATACAAAATGTGCAAAATTTTGTGCAAAAAAATAAAAGAAAATAAAAATAAAAAGTAAAAAATAAAAAATAAAAAATAAAAAATAAAAAATAAAAAATAAAAGAAGAAAGTGGAAATAATCGAAAAATGTACGACGAAATATCCATCCGAAATGTACGACGTTGACGTTAACGTTGAAGTATACATACACAGCTGACGTAAATTGACACCTGAAATTTTTATTACGAAGTGTGCATGTGCCTAAGTTTGCATTTTTTATTATGGATTACACCAAACATTACGCGATACGCGAGCGCGTAGTTTATTACTCCGTGATATGCGTGCGATGTAACTGATTAACGGAAGCGCATAGTTTAGCTAAAATTTAACCAGCGTTACTCAATAGCAACCATGTAATTCGAACTTTCGAACAATTACGTTGAAATTACCATTCCTCCTTAAAACGGGAAATTAAACGATGTAACAACACAAGTCTTCGAGTCATCGAGACGGAAAATGTGATGGAACTTTCTCACGGTAGAAAATCCGATAACGGCTCGAAATTTTCATTAGAGGAAAGATGACTCATTTTACACCGCTAAATATATCCAATTGTCCAATTGTCACACGTTCAAATTTCTCGTAAACGAGAATGGGAAAAAGAAAACTGCAGTCTACCGTTAATACAGTCTACGACTACGATACATACCTGTTAACGTACGTTGGTGCGAATCAATTTAAAATTCATTCTTATCAAGACCACAGAATTTTCAAAAGGAACGTCAAACTTTCGATGATTGATTTCGACGTCTACTGCTTCGTTACTGCTGTAAAACAGAATTTGCTGTGATGTAACGTCGGCAAAATTTTGACCTTCGGTGAAGGACCGAATGGGTTTTGTACCATGTGATGAAATTTTCGCACATGTATGGCCGACGTATGTACAAACTCGGAATAATCTTTCGTAATGATTCATTAATTACCATCGTACGTACGTTTCTCGCTTTAACTAACACTTCGTAATTGCTACTTATACATGAATTATGCGGTTAAATTATGCGGATACTTGTGAGAATCGTACTTTGCGATTGCAAATTTCTACGTCTGAACAAAGTCGGAGTAAAAGAAAATAGAAAAGAAAAATCTACTTCTTTTATTTAGATTAACGTGTTGAGCAGATAAATCAGCGGATAATGAGATACCGTGATATTCAACTTTTCGAATAAACTCGATAACACGGGAATAAGAAACAATAACATTTGCGTCGATAGAATCTCTGAAATAACAACTTCGTTTTTATGCTTTACGTTTTATCGACCTTAAATTTTATTGTCTACGAAGTAAGCGTACAAACGAAGCGTACAATCGTAGGAAATAGTGAAAATCTTTCGTAAAGTATTTACTACTAATTTTCTCGATCTGAAACTCTATCGTACGCAAAATAAGTGTGTACAGAGATAGAAAATTAAAAGTTTTTTCCGTCAAGTTACGTACGTATACTGACGAAAGTCAGTTAAACTCGTGTCAATAATCTTCATGTAATCACGGATATAGTCTTTGCATCGTTTTTACAGATCTTTACGTGATCGTTACGTTAATCTCGACGAGTTAAAAATTTCTCGACAGCTGCTGTACTTCATCGTCAATTCAAATGACGTTCGTTGTTACGATTCCAAGTATTAGAATTAGCATTTTGACGCAGACTGTTTGCAATCGTATATTACTAAAAGCTTTGGCTAATCATAGCTATTACATTTTTTTTACATCATTATCATTCTTACGTCGATCCATCGAGTTCCTTGAAAAATTGAGACGAACATACATCTCTTACGTACATGGTGCACGTTGGCAAATAACGTTTAATCAACTATTTACGTTTTGTACTTTGCTCTTCCAATTAAACACCAACCATTATGGTTCGGTTAATCACGATTCGTTGCAGCATAAAGCAATTATTTTGTTAACTAACGAACACGTTCGCGAACGTTTACGCTAATTTACGAACACTTTTACGAAGTACAGTAGGTACGAAAACAAAAGATACGAAATCTAACAACGCAACACAACGACGATGATGTTATACCGACGATGATTTTATGTATTTCTGCTTAAAATTGTTTTAAATTTCCTACGAATGCAGGTGCACGATTATTCTTTTAATTGCGATTGATATTTAAAGATCTACAGATTTAAATTTTTACGAGTACAACTCTCAGGAAATAGACTCTCGAGAAATCTGCTCGACTTTTAAAGTTTTAAACTTTTTATAAATACACGCGGCCCATAATTGACAAATGTAATATATACTAAAAGCAAAGAATAAAAAATGTTGACGGTATATTTACAGTTTAACATTTAACATTTGTCGATTACTTATTCTCGAAAAGTCCAGAATTTATTCATCGTTGACAACAATTTCGCGTGATATAGAATTGTGGGTATTGCTGCGTGGAAAATTTAATACCGCGGGCAATGCGTTTTAATAACAGAATACGTCAGGGTAGAATGTGTCTGTTGTAACGATTAATAGCAAATGAAACAAATTTTCATTCGATTACGTTCGTCGCCTAACGATATAAATAACACAACGGTTAAAGAGTAAAGTTTTCAAACTTTTCCAAGTTCTTCGCATATCTCTCTTGTTATTGTTATTAAAAATCTGATATGGGACAGAAATACAAAGATGTAACGTGAAATTTAACGTATCGTTAAGACGAAACGATAACAACGACGATAAAACGTCCATAAAAATAAATGTAAAAATGTTCGTAAAAGTAAACGTAAAAACATAGGAGGAGATGGTAAAAGATTCGCGGTATTTCGGAGAACAGTAGGTAATGGAAATTCTTCCCTTTCAAAAGAATTTCAGAATAAAATTTTCTCCATAATTTCCACACGTTCGACGTATTTTTAATTAGGACGTTTGACGCGGATTTCTCTGAATTTTCTTTGTCTCTTTAGCGTAGTTGCGAAAGATGCGTCCATCTAAGGTTACGTCTAATCACTTTCCATTTCTTTGGACTTTCGTTTGGAGTGGGCAGTTTCACGTTTTTCAATGAACTTGCACGTCGGCCTCCAGCCCATACTAAGAACTGTTTGACAAGTCTCTCTCTCTCTCTCTCTCTCTCTCTCTCTCTCTCTCTCTGTCTCTGTCTCTCTGTCTCTGTCTCTGTCTCTCTGTCTCTGTCTCTTTCTGCACTTGTAATTCCTTACGTTTTTTGCAATACGTCCATAAATGTCGTTCTTTATAATTTTCCATCGGCAATCTTTTCGTTCTCGGTGGAAAATTAAAAATTACATCCGTTCAAGTTTTTATCGAATGATTGGTCGTTTACGTTTATATTTAATAACATTCTAGAAATTGAGTAATATTTCTCTGGCGGACGAAAGGGCAAAGTAAGTAAGTGGTAAAAATTAATTTATTTTGCAGGAGAGTATTGGCAATATTTAAATTTAAAGTGTAACGTGAAATCAGGTTAGATTATTTATTTTATTTAGTTTTCGTTTTTGAAATTGAAACGCGTCGATGTTTCGTTTGTACTTCGAAATTTTTTTTACGACTTTAATAATGACTTGCGTCGTTTTAAATTGCGTTATCGTGCCATTTGATTATCGTGGAATTTGTTTCTTGCTCTGTTGCCTGTCCGTGAGAGATTTGTCGATCTGCGTTGACAAGAAGCCTCTCTCTTTCTCTCTCCACTCTTCCAGTTGTTTGCATTTGTGCAACATTGTTGTTTTTACACGTATCCTGGCGTGATGCTTCTCGTTTCTCTGTGAAAGATCGAAAGATTCCAAGTTTTTCGTTTTTCAACAATTTCTTTTTCCAAGAAACGCGAGAATATTTCTCTCTTTCTCTTTTTCACTTCCACTGGAGTTTCCTTTAAATTTTCGGGCGGTAGTATAGTATTGTAGCCGAAATGTTCTGTTTCGTAACTTTCCTCTTGAAGTTTGTTCTACCCTCTGAAAGATCAAAAGTCAGAGTCCCAAGCTTTTACGAAATAAAGGATAATAAATTAATCCTTTACTTTCCCAATATTTGTTTTGCGACAGTTATATAATTTACTTCGTTGATGGTTGATCGTTTTCCACGAGTAATTAAATTTAATAATTTTCAATTTAAGTACCGATCTGAGTAGTACTTTGTAATTTACTTTGTCAATAGTTTAATAGTTGATAATTTTCTAATGCGATTCATCAACTTTTTATTTGGTAATTTTCTAGCTCTATTTCGTACAAAGAAACGTACAAAGTAAAAAGAATACGCGATCTTCGAGTCCTGTTAGAAATATCTCGTAAAATTATCTCATCTTTGTCAACGCGTTATTGCACAAATTATACGAGAAAAAATTGTACGAGCTCTTTCGAAGATTATGAATAAAATTTCGTTAAAGAAGTAATATACGATTTCACAAAGGAAGAATGCCAGCTGATGCTCATCCTCTTGGTCGATGTAGTCGATCGAGAAATAGGTTGAAGATTTGTAATTTTAGAAATTGATAAAAAAATTGAATATAAATGTAATACTTCGCGAAAATGAAGAGCGTTGGATAAGAATAAGAATAAACGAAAGAATCACAAGTAGAATCCCGTGTAATATGTCCCGGGATGCAATAAATTATTGTAATATTAATTTTTTGATGATTTTATACTCTGTGTGTGCGTGTGCGTGTGCGAAGACTTGCCGTGGAAACGACAGAAGTGAAAACTTCATATTCCATAAATAAATAGAATATTTCTCAAAAATATCGATTTATCTTGAAAATTGAAAATTGAAACTCTAGACAGAGCGTGCAAGGTCTCTTGTACTTTCGGAGCGAAAGAAACGACAGAAACGAAAGACACATATTTCTGTCACGAGAAATTTTATTATTACACGTTCCGTTGTAATAAAATAGATAAATTAATAAGTAAAAAATGATAATATTTTTACAAGATCTTAGATTTATTTCATCGCGGTACGACGATGAAAACAGTTCTTTCGCAAAATGTACGAAGACCTTCGTGAATGACTGGTCGGTCGTCGACGAAATATCAGATGTTTAACTCAAAACAGGTTGCGTCACACTCGTTAATACCACGTAACTTTTAACGAGGTCAGTTTGAATGAATTTCACGATGATCGCGTTTCTCCACCGTGACGTCTTGTAACTTTAGGCTTGCCGAGCACGCATCCGGCAAGCGAATCTTCCGAGCGAAAATACGATGATTTGGCGGAATTGCTTTCGTAAGCGGCGTTGCGTTGTAATATCAGCCAGAATTTTGGTTGTACAAAGGAAAACAAGAAGAAAGCGCACGTTATGTCACGGAATTTCACGTGATTTCGCTGAGGAATCAGACTCTACGACAATTTATAGGAAATACTTCGATCGTACTTTACGACCTACGTCCTCCTCTGACGTAGTTCAAAGATTTCAAAGACGAGAGTCACGTTTATTTCAAAACTGGAGAATCGAATAACACTTTATACCACGGAGAATCTGTCGACATGTTGGGAATTGTATTCTAAAATACGCGTGCCATTGAAAAATTCCATCATCTACGATAAATAGCGAATGTTAAAAAGACTTTTCAGCAGGAGTATGATACACGTTGGACGATACATTCGTCAGATGAACGGACGATATTCCACATTGGCGGACGAAACAAAATTTGAAATTGCATATTTGACCATGTATGTATACGTACGTACGAACGGAGTACGTGTTTTAATTCATTTCAGTTCGTCTACGCAATTATCTCTGCGAATAACTGTTCGTTATTGGAAACAATGCTTGAAAGAAAATTTTTGCATCGTTTTAGACTTGTAAAAAATGTTAGAAGATGTCGTGTCTTTTAACAACCGTCGATGTTACGCAATCGGTCGAATCTTTTCAGAAGCTTTCGAAGGAAAGAACGAACGAAAAATTCGTTCCTACGGAGACGGTAAAAATTGTCTAAAAAGAGAGACCTTCTCGTATCCCTGAGAAAGATCCGTTCGACGGGACAGCGACCAGTTCTCAGAACCGAAATTGCCCAATACGATAGTTTCCGAAAAGGAAAGAAAAAGCCCCGCGGAGCAGAGTGAAAGAAAAGGATGACACATGTACCACCAGGTCGATTGAACGTCGTTCGAGGACGTCGAGCTTACTGACAAAATCAAAGAGAACGCGCGCGACCAACGAAGACCAATTGAATCCGTTGGAAACCGCTTTCTTCGGTTGACTAGTCCAGCCGGAGATAGGTGAGAGTGAGTTTGTTACAATCGTTACGTCACTCAACGCGAAAGATCACGTTGATTATACTTGTACAAACGTAATCCTCCGCTGCTTCGGTCTTCCTCACGGTCTTTGTTATCGGTCTTTTTCTCTTTCTTTTCTCTTTTTTTTTTTTTTTTTTTTTTTTTTTTTAGAAGATTCCCCTCCTCCGGGCACTTATCAACGAATCACAATGTTCTCGAGAAAACCTGTTGATAACGTGTGAAATTGTGCGAAATGCAAGTTTTGGTTCTATGTTTGAGCGTAAACTACGTTTAAGATTTTAAGATTCAGAAGGTGTAATTATACTTTAGTTATTTGAGTATTTAATTAGGTGTGGATTTTTAGAGTGTGAAAATAACGAATGTCTTTGTAATCGATGTAAAGTGTTTAGCGATATCGCATCGAGTATTGGTTATGAACCAATGCATTGCAGAAAGTATGCGAGATGAATTCTAAAGAATTTTCTCAAGTCGAAAAATTTGTATTAACATCATCGCGGATAAATTAAGATTTCCTTACGTATGCCACCGTTAAAAATTTTCTCGCTACTTTAAACTAGAATTAACAAAAGGATTCTGAAAAATGGTAAGATTTATTTACGAGAATTTTATAAATTGTCACATCTTTTTCACGTAATCGTCGGATTTATTAATAATAATTTCAAGTAGATTGTAAAGGTACATTGCACCAATGATGGAATACTGTAGGACATACACCGCGGAATCAAATATTATATCGGTAACGCATAATACTAAGCTTGTACGAATAAAATCTATTTTCTGGATACCAATATCCTTTCAGTTTTTCCAGCATGAAATTCAGGAAATCGACAATTTGATTAAAAAAAAAAATATATATATATATGTGTGTGTGTGTGTGTGTGTGTGTGTGTGTGTGTGTGTGTGTGTATTTGTGTATATATATTATTGGCTAAAGGTTTGGAAACCAAAAATTTAAAAAGAGAATATTCCATTATTTTAGAAACTTCGCTCACCGAAAGCCCGTCGAAAAAGAACCGTTCTCTTATTCGTAATATTTATTTCCGTACCGATTAAAAAAAAAAAAAAGAAAAAAAAAAAGAAAAATCAGCTCAATATTCCATTATCTCGAAACCTTTGTTCAGCAAACGGAGAAAGAAAATTATTACTTTATAAATGTCTACAGTGTTAATTTAAAGAAAGAAAAAAATCAATGTTCTATGAAATTTACTCTCGTCGTCTCATCTTGTGATACTAATTTCAAATTAACGAGCAACTTGTCGATTATTCTAAACTTTTGACCAATGATACACAACGAGTCGAGCTACTTTCATAATCGTTGAAAGAAAATGCAGCAGGTTCTGATCGTTTTTTTTTCTTGTCGGAGTAGCGATCGGACAGTAAACCCGTGCACGAAATGGTTCATCGATTATGTTGTAAATCACTTTCACGGAAGTACTAATCGCTTCCTTTGCCGTAGAAATGGAGGACGCCAATAACACGTCGGAAGCACCTCCCGCTTCCTTGGAACTGAAAACTCGAAGACCTCCTCTTCAAACGCAAGTCTCGACTTTGGACACGAAAAAAAGACAAGCGGTGTACGTGAGAAGGGCCTGCAAGAAGTATGGCCCGAAAAATAATCCGAATATTATCTTGGATGGGCTGAACATGACCGTACCGAAAGGCACGATGTAAGTTTCATAATTAACCCTCTCTGCTATCAAACTTTTTTATTACTGGTAAGTCGTTTTACACCGACTACTGTTTTACCGACGACTGTGTTACGACGACGTACGATCGTTTCGATCGTGCAAGTTTCGTAATTAACTTTTTTTCGTGTCGAGTCTTCTTTTATTTTTTTATCTTTCCATCTTTTAAGCTTTGGAGTGAGCTAACTGACTCTTCCTTGTGGAAAAGCTAGAATTTTCAGCCTAGTCGTCGGCAAGTAAATTACTTTAGTAACTCCTCCTTTGCTTCTTCGAAACGAATTCGCGCCTAGCGACGAATATCTCGTATACCAAATTTTACCGTAAATCAGCCGAAGCGGAAATATGCAAAGCAGCTTCTTACTATTCATGGCTTTTTTCTCCGTCTTTCTTTCTTTTCTGCTCGTTTACAGAAAAAAAAAAAAAAAGAAAAAAAAAATGATTTCACTGTACTGCGTACGTAAAATAATTCCAAAATTATACGCGTTCGCTGATGCTCTTTTTTTTTCGAATGATGAGAGGCAGTTCTTCGTGCAAACAGCAGGCTTGTTACTATGTAGATCGTAAAATGTCATGTAAAGTGTCCGTTGGGGGGAAAAGAAAAGAAAAAAGAAAAAGATAACTCCAGATGTTGCGAATATCGTTGTCGTTGATCTTTGAAATTAAGAGGAAAGTTTTGGCTTTTGAATTATCGATGAACGTAGAATAGGCGCAAGGTGAGTGATGACACGATACAGTTCATTTCGTAACGCTTATAGTCATTGTGCGATATTAAATTTTAAAATATTTATTACGCGTCGTACGTTGTCCTCGAATGTTTATCGTGTTTTTGTATAACGATACGGGACAAAATTGGTAATGTTCAATTGGTACGCGTTGAAACGTACAACGATGTGTGTGTGTGTGTGTGTGTGTGTGTGTGTGTAAAACGTGGAATATTTTCAGATACGGTCTGCTCGGTGCGAGTGGTTGCGGAAAGACTACGTTACTTTCTTGCATCGTGGGTCGAAAGCGTCTGAATTCCGGTGAGATCTGGGTGCTCGGTGGTCGACCAGGCTCCAAAGGATCGGGTGTTCCTGGTCCACGAGTGGGTTACATGCCGCAAGAAATCGCGTTGTACGGCGAATTCTCCATAAGAGAAACGTTGATATATTTCGGCTGGTGCGCCGGTATAACTACGAAAAAAGTCAAAGAAAAGATACACTTTCTTGTAAAGGTGAGTCCCGATCGTGATTCAAGTTGACAGTCGATATCCATCCTACGTACGTGCGATTGAACAATTACGATATTAGAGAGAGAAATATCGAGGAAAAAAGTCTCGTTTAAATTTGAGTGGATCGACAGACGAAGAAAACCGGTTGTTTTTTGCGCTATGGAATAACCAACCGAGTCGGTAGAACTCGTTTGTTGTAATTACTGTTGTAAAAAAAACACGTGAGATGCAATGATCTAATCGTCGTGTGACATCAATCGACGCCAGACTTGAGAAAAAAATTTTTAAAGTTATTTAACGATATCGCTGTTTTGTCAAAATATAAAATCGACACTCTGTATGCAATAATAAAATTGATATTCTAAAATTTGGTTTCGCGTTTCGCGTTTCGCGATCAATTATCGTACCGCGTCGAACGCGAGAATTGTCCCGACTGTGACAAAATTTTAAGAGTCCATTCGAGAGGGTGAAACGCGTAGTAAATTTCTCTCGCGTAGTAAAATTCTACGTTAAAAATCTGCTTGTAACGTTGTAAAAGATGTCAGATTTTTCATATTATTTGATACGAATTTCACGAATCGACACGATCCAAGTATGCTAAAATACTAATACGTTGCGTTTCATTCTTGCATTCGATTGTTATTATTCGATCGTTGCGCTGCGAAGTTTTACTTTTACGTTTGTGGAAAATTTCGAAGAGATCTGAGATCTGACTCGCGATAACTTGCGTTCGTTTAGTCACGTTTCAATTTCACACAATAGAAAATACAAAAAGTAAAAGTCTGCCTAGCTCTTGAATTCCAACTCTTCGAATACGAACGTGCGACGTGCTCGTCTCACGCGAATCGTTTCGTCAGTTCTTGCAGCTACCATCGGCGAATCGTTTCGTGAAAAATTTGTCAGGCGGTCAGCAGAGACGAGTGTCTTTCGCCGCGGCTCTTGTCGCTGATCCCGAGTTGATGATCCTCGATGAACCCACGGTGGGTGTGGATCCTGTTTTGCGACAAAATATTTGGGACTATCTGGTCGACTTGACGAAAAATGGCAACCGAACCATCATGATTACCACCCACTACATCGAAGAGACGAGACAAGCTGGTATCATCGGTTTGATGAGGGGTGGTAAGTTACTGGCCGAGGAATCGCCGACGAAATTAATGGAGATGCACAACGTGGACACCTTGGAGGAAGTATTTTTAAATCTCAGCAAGAAGCAAAATATGGGTCTTCGAAGGAGAAGCAGCATCCTCAGCAGTGTGACTGGTGTTCCCCCCGAAGATGTACGTCTTTATCTTTACGCAATCGTGTTGTTTCTTTAAATTTTTAATCCGTTGAAGACCGATGTTGCGGTTTAATATACGGTGCGGTTCTTCTCTTCTTCGATCGATATTTATTTAATATCACGACCGTGAAAGGAAGACTCGGATACACAGACTTGCTTGATATTTTGTTTTCTGTTATCTGTTATCATCCGCCTAGATTTAGATAGATATCATTATCGATATATATCGCTGTAGATAATTGTACGAAATTCGAATCCACATCAAAGTGTTTGCAAGTCAGTTAAAGTCAGTTAAAGTCAGTCTCGTTTTTGCAGAGAATTTCTTCTTTCTTAATTCGTTATCCCTTAATCCCTTACGAGTTTCGTTCCCTTACAGTTACAGGAAAGCGGGAAATTCTCTGTTTTCCTCAATTTTTAATAGATTTTTAATAAATTAAACTCGCGAATTATTAACTCGCGAGTTAACTTCACTTAGGTTTACGATTCTTTTTAGACTGCGAATGACGAAATGAGCGGTGAATTCGGCGACAACGTCAGTGTTTCCAGTCGAAGGAAAAGCATCGTCGTCGATCGTTCGAGCGTACGTTTCAATTCTTTGTTTCCATCGTTGTTTATTTCATTTCGTTTCCTATTTGCACATATTGATTTGCACGTCGATTCGATTTGTACAGGTGTTGGACATGCCACCGGAAGACGAATCTTCCAAGAGATCGATGATGGTTGATCCGATGCACATGAAAGCACTTTTATGGAAAAACTTTCTATGGATGTGGCGAAACGTGGGGTAGGTGGAAATTCTTACACACGAACGAATAGAATGTTAGAAAATTAGAAAATTTAACACGCGAAGCTACTACGATCTCCATATTCGCGAAACACGGTAGAAAAACTTTTCTCTACTCTTCGAACATTTATTCTGAAACTTATAACTTATAAATCTTATAACTTATAAACTTCATTTATCTGCTGTTGATTTGTTGGAAAATCAATTAGAGCTCGTTTTGAATGTGTTCAGAACGAACAAAAGCAATTTTTAACTTAACGTCGAAATTAACTGTCGAAATGATCGGTAATTTTTCATGGAAATTGTAGATACACGGCGGTATATATTCTTTGAGATTTTTACATCGTATCGTAAACTTTTTCCTGAATTTTCTTGAATTTTCTTGAATTGATCATTTCGTCATTAAATATGGACATATTTAATTTTTATAAGATATTACATCATAGAACAAAAGTCACAACGAGAACGTACTTTTTTTACAGTATTGTCTAGTTGTTTGTATTGTTTAAAACTTTTGTTGATATTTATCTTATTTCAATCGTTCTAAGATATTTATGCAAATTTAAATTTTCGCGCATATCGTAAGAAGAAGATGGAACCTAAATACAGATGCTTTTATCGCTGGAAATATTATTTACGGATTTATTTATTTTATTTATCTTCAAATTTCTTATAAACGAATGCATTTGAAATATTTCATGTTCGTGTTCTTGTTCTTTCCAGCATAATGTTATTTATCATCGGTCTACCAGTCGTTCAAATCGTTCTATTCTGCATCTCCATTGGCAAAGATCCGGAAGGCCTGAAAATGGCAGTAGTGAACTACGAATTGAACAGCAACGTGAAACATTGTATGCCGATAGAAGGCTGCAATTGGACTATGTTGAGTTGTCGATTTTTACAACATTTAGACAAGAGTCACGTGGATCTTGTATCGTTCGACACTGAAGATGAGGCTAGAAATGCTGTCAAGAAAGGCAATGCTTGGGGTGCCATAACGTTTCCATCGAATTACACAGATTCCTTGGAAGTAAGAATAAACGATGGAAAATATGCCGATGATTGGAGTATAGATTACTCCAACGTAGAAATTACCATGGATATGTCTAGTGAGTTTGCAACGAAAATTTTAGTATAATTTTTATTTTTATTTAGAAGTAGTTTTCTCTCTCTCTCTCTCTCGACCTACGATTACGGATAAATTACGCGACCGCGACAATTTTTATTTTGATACGATCGAGAAACGATCGATGCAACAGAATTATTATAAATCTCTCGAATACCATAATATCCGAAATTTATTACAATAAAGGAAAGATGATTAAAAAGATGTAGATCTAGATAGAAGTTTATCAGTTACGTGCTAGAAGAAGTTACGCTTTGGATATTTTATGTATTTTTACATTGTTACGCGTATATTCGCGTATATCTTGAAGTTTCCTCTGAACGATTAATTATGAAATTTCACGAAAGAAACAAAAGAGAATTTTTTTCTATCTCAGATCAGCAAATTGGCTACCTCTTGCTAAGAAAGATTTACAATTCCTACGCAGCATTTGCCGAAGAAACGTCAGAGATTTGCAATTACAATAAGAAAATAGTAAATATACCGATGCACGTAAGTTAAAAAATCAAAAAGAAGGAACGATACTCTGAGATGTGTATGTGTATAACAAGTATATATATATATATATATATATATATTTTTCGATTTGCAGTTCGAGCAGCCGATATACGGCCCTATGGAACCAAATTTTACCGATTTTGCGGCACCCGGTATTATTCTAACGTTAGTATTCGTCACTGGGGGTGACTTCGTTTCCTGTTGTAACGACATCTATACATTGCAATTTCATAAGATTTTTGATTTACGTTACGATTTATTAAACGCCGTTATCTGTCACTGAACTTTGCATTTTCCTGTTGACAGTGAAGTTTCTGTGTTGCAGAATAATTTTCTTCTTATCGGTTGCACTGACTTCCGGTGCCATGTTGATGGAAAGAAACGAAGGTCTCCTCGAAAGGTCTTTAGTTTCCGGCAAGTAAAAAGCTATTATATACGCACAAGAACGTAAGAACGTTATAGGAAATTATAAATTTTACACGATCGATCGATATATCTCGACAGGTCTCACTGGAACGGAAATTCTTTTTGGACAAGTTATAACGCAATTCACGATAATGATAGGCCAAACGGTAATGGTTCTGATAGTCTCGTTCGCAGCTTTCAACATCACTTGCGAAGGTAATATCGGTTTGGTCGGACTACTGACTGTCCTTACTGGATTGTGTGGAATGTGTTTCGGTACGAATCATTTGAATAATCGTACTAACGATCGTTACCGCGGGTTTTCGCACATTTTTCGAAATTTTTGCGAACGTGAATGTGTCTATATATCTGTATATCTATGTGTACTTTATAAATGATATAACGCACATTCTGTACGTACATTTCCGCGTACGTGCATTTTTCTTCCAAGTTTTCCTTTCACAAGTTTTTCACAAATAATTTCATGGAAAATCCGCGGTATCGCTATTATCGCTATTATCACTATCGTCGCTATATTCGTTCGTTCAACCAAACTTCATTTTTAGGATTCGTCATTGCGTGTTTATGCGAAAACGAGAGGACCGCCACTTATCTGGCGTTGGGCGCTTTTCTACCTATCGTAATGTTGTGTGGAATAATTTGGCCCGTCGAAGGAATGCACGATCTATTGAGATTTATTAGTTATACGATGCCTCTCACGATGAGCACAGAGTCGATGAGAGTTATACTGGCTAGGGGATGGTCCATGTCGATGTCCACGGTTTACAATGGCTTCGTCGCTACATTTTGCTGGATATGCATTTTTATGACTCTGTCGATATTGTTGATTAAATTTAAGAAAGGATAAGAATCTCTCCGTTTGAATTATATAGATCGTTGCACGACCATATTGTACAAAGTCTACAGTCTACAGTCTACAGTCTACAGTCTACAGTCTACAGTCTACAGTCTACAGTCTACAGTCTACAGTCTACAGTCTACAGTCTACAGTCTACAGTCTACAGTCTACAGTCTACAGTCTACAGTCTACAGTCTACAGTCTACAGTCTGACAGTCTACAGTCTACAGTCTAGTCACAGTCTGCAGTCTACAGTCTCACAGTCTACAGCTCACAGTCTACAGCTCACAGTCTTACAGTCTACAGCTCACAGTCTACAGTCTACAGTCTAGCAGCTCACAGTCTATAGCTACAGTCTACAGTCTACAGTCTACAGTCTACAGTCTACAGTCTACAGTCTACAGTCTACAGTCTACAGTCTACAGTCTACAGTCTACAGTCTACAGTCTACAGTCTACAGTCTACAGTCTACAGTCTACAGTCTACAGTCTACAGTCTACGTATTCGATGAATACGTTGTACGTTGTACGTTGTAAAAAAGATAAACGAAGAATATTGCACACCGAGCATGTTTTTCACACGCTTTTTGTTGCTCAACGTTGCATTGTAGTTGTTATACGTGTGTGTGTGTATATATATATATATATATAATACTGTTATGGATTAGCATTAACATATATAACGTTATCGTGGAATTGTGTGACGGTATTGTGTACGATACAGTTGTAAGTAGCCGTAACATAAGCGCAAAGTTGTAATTACGTAATCTTTTTGCAATGATTTTAAATCCGAATCATTGAATACGAATCATTGAATACGAATATAGAATGACCTCTTTTTTTATGATTCGTAGAAATGTCGTAGGTACAAATGCAAATGCAAATGCAAGTGCAAATGCAAATGCAAATGCAAATGCAAATTAAAATACACTTTGCTTCTACATACGTGTATTTCGCAACAAAACAAACGTACGTACGTACGTACGAACGAACGTATTGGGAAAATGTTACAAACGCATAACAACGAATAAATGAATAAATATCATTCGTACGGAAGAATATAAAAATTTTATTTCAAAATTCTAATTCTAATAAATCTTACGTTGTAATCTTACGTTCTCTGTAATTCACACGTGTCTTATTTATCCTTGTTATTTATCCTTATTATTTACAGATTTCGAAGGGCACAGAAATTGTTCGTGCAACGTTTTATGGATTCTTTCTGCTTTTTGTATCCCGATACCAGGACAAAGAGCCAGTGTATTCGGTTGCGCTTGTATCAGTTCACTTAACGTACCGAAGGTGGATAAAAGAGTCGTGGCGTCCGTTTTATTGACCGATCGAATTGTTGTCAAAGCATTCGTTAACTGAGAAGAGGAAAGAATATACGTAGATAGAACTTTAATTCTCCGATTAATTATAACGGGCTATGTGTAATGCCCGAACTATGCCGCATACCTTTTGATACGGTGCTGTATCACTGCGCTCCATAATTGCATCGGGCGATTTATTTTCATAAATCTTGTACGTTTCGATAATTTTGCCTGCATCCTCTGCGCTCCATGCCAATATTAATGTTAAATCGGCAAGAATGCAAATTCTTGTTAAATGCTTCAGAACGTGATGAGGCTCTGGCACATCTACCTACGACATTTGCACGTTTGTGGTTCTCACAATCCTATTTTGCTATTATTCGTACAGACGGTACATCTAACGGTGGTAAAAATTGAAACGAACCTGTACTAAAAGCACTCTCAAGTTGTACATGTGTTCTAATGCCTTCAAACGTTCGTGGATGTAGTCGGGATTAAGTTGATGATAACGTATGGATAAGAAAAGGGCACAAGTAGTCTTTCCCATAACGTAATCCGGCACGATTTCGGAATATTCCCAAGGGACGTTTATTATATACTTTAACAATGGATTTCCTTTCTAAAATTAAATTAAATTAAGTTAAATTAAATTAAATTAAATTAAATTAAATTAAATTAAATTAAATTAAATTAAATTAAATTAAATATGTGTAAAGAGCTCGGCCACAGCGTGTCGTTGAATGATAAAAGATCTTGCATCGTATCGTACTTGTTTCAAACTGACTAATAGCGTACTAAATTTGGAGGAATCCGTGGCCTTGGAGGGTCCGGGTACCGGTTCGTCGTTGAAAAATTCCGATTTCCTTAACTCGCCAAGTGCATCTGTGAGAAAATATTCGTTTTCAAAATATAATTAGATTTAGATTAGATCGTTTGGATCGATACGATGATACGTAAAAATAACCTCACTTTGGAAAGAATCAATTTTAGCTTGTTTAGACGGAGACGCTTCATCGTCGACTTTGTCTCCTTGTTCCATTGTTTATATTTTTAAACAAAATCTGTTGTTCGTCGATTAAAAAGTTCTCAAGAATATATCACAACGTAACATGTCGTACTTTGTTGTGACATCGAAGATGATCGAAGATACGTTTGTAGGTTAGAATCGATGGTTAGAACGAAATAACGACAAAACGACAATGATAAATCTTTAACGATCAAATTACGTACTGGATGCAAGAACGATCGCGTTAATAAACAAATCACGTGTGCGTTCGATGAGTCGAAATCGTTGTTAACAAGAATCGTTAAATTGGTTATGTGTCGTCTTTTACTACGACAATAATAACAAATTTTGTGTCGTATACATCTGTTGCTCGTAACATTTTTTTTATTGCAAGTCTTTAAATCGCGCGTGTTAAATCGCCGTAATTGTTAACATCGTACGAACGACAAAGACGACAAGACATAATAGTACTTTTTATTTTCCCATTTTGGCAACACTGACATTTGATTGATAACATTTGACGACATGTTAATTCAGCGTATTTTTCTACTGAATCAACACCGAATCGCTATTTCGATCGTGCATCTTTGTTAATATGTTAGAATTAAAATGGGATAAATGTTCGTGCATATTGTAGAACTGGAGGGAGTTCATCGATAACGATAATAATCTTCGCAGATGTAATGAAAAGTTAACTCATTGACGAAACGTAACCTAAAATTTTTAAATGAACGAGGAAACGTCAGAGATCAAAAGTGCCAAACATACTTCTTGGAAGGATGTTGGCATATCAGATCCACGAGCACGGTTGAAGTCTCTCTCCGATTATGCTTCCATGGTAGAACTGGACCGTAACATTCCACCTCAAAGGTAATTCGAATTTTATTGAAATTGCAATGTTTCATGCATCGCAATTTCCGTTGCAAGCTGTTGGAAAAAATAGATTTTCCAGTTCGCTTATTATTAATAATAATAATAATCTCTTTCGTTATTTTCAGATATTATCGCTCCGGCGTAGAGATGATCAGGATGGCAGATATGTGCATGAAAGACAATGATCTTGAATACGCGTATATTTTATATGTCAAATTCATAACGTAAGATCGGTGGCTTTGGGCACACCTTCGCACACAGTGTGATTACGGATATTCGCACTTATTACGGATATTCGAAAATTTAACTCCGTGTGAAAACGTGTTGTTGCAGGATTTTTGTTGAAAAAATAAGAAATCATCCGCAATTTAATACGGTACCGTTGAAAGATAAGGAACATAATCAACAAACGTTGCGCAAAGTACTTCCCAAGGCTGAAGAGTTGAAGAAACAATTACTGGAACAATATCGGACAGAATACAACAAGTATCTGGAAGATATAAAGGAAAGAGAAAAAATTGAAAAGGAAAGGCTGAAGCAGGAAGAACTAAAAAAGTACTTTGTAATATTTTGTATAATATATCACGCGGAGTGAGTCGTATAAGTCTAGAACCTTGACTAGAACCGAGTGCGTACTGCGAAAGAAGAAAAACAAATATAAAGAAGAGATGACTTTGAGAATCGACGGATATTTTAATATTTCAATGTGTTGTTGGTAATCTGTTGGTAATCACGCCCGTTGTTTTATAATATTTTTCAATTTGTACGAACCGTTTCGCAAGGGTTTATCTTGCAGTGGGGAAAAAAACCACCGAACCGGTGGATTTTGGTTCGATACATCTTTTACATAAGGTAACAACGATGAACCTGATACGTTAAGAACGTGTAATTGACAATTCGGTAATAGTTAACAATTTTCTAAAATATCTTAGGTTCTAACTTGAATGACTCGTTCCTTGTAACGTGTATGCTTACGCAAATGTATATAATGTTCGTACACGTACGATACTTGTCTAGGTTGAGAGAAGAGGAAGAGAGAAAAAACAAATTAGCTGCATTAGCAGCTGTTAAAGCAGCAAAGGCTGCTATGACTGCGAGTGCAACGTCTCCCGAAGATGGCAAGGTTAAAAAAATCACCAGTATATCGTCGAGACCGTTAGTAAGTCCATCTAGTGATATAATTGCGCAAACATCTAGAGAGAAGTAAGTACGGTGCAAATAAAAATCGAATTCTTCTAGCAATTTCAAACGATGTTAAGTTATACGATTGTATTTTTCAATAGACCCACTGTAGATCGTTCGACAAAACCTTCCTTACTTTGCGACAGTTTCACTTTAAGAGACGTAGTACTGCCAACTAAATTAATGCATAACTTCCTCATGTTGGCTTTCACTAATACCACGAACAATAAAGAAACTTGTGGTATATTAGCTGGAAAATTAGAAAGAAATAAATTAGTAGTTACTCATTTGTTAATTCCTGAACAAACTGGATCTCCAGATTCTTGCGTAACGCATAACGAAGAAGATATATTTGATTATCAGGACCAGCATAATTTGATTACTCTTGGTTGGATACATGTACGTGGTATTTGGTATTTGGTATTTGGTATTATTTGTGAATTTAAGAATGTAAAGTTGTCGTTGAAAGCGAAAGTTAAGTTTGATAAATTTACAAATAGAAAAGATAATCGTACTTTACAGACACATCCTACACAGACTGCCTTTTTGTCTAGTGTTGATCTTCATACGCATTGTGCGTATCAACTTATGATGGCTGAAGCGATCGCCATCGTTTGTGCTCCTAAATACGACGAGTGAGTAAACGAGGGAAAATATCTATTTGAACGAATACGTACGAATCCGAGAGGAGAAACGTTCCTCCATTAAATTCAGAAATAAAATTCGTCTATTTCAGGACAGGGTTTTTCATCCTAACTCCGGAATATGGATTGGACTTTATTGCTAATTGCAGAGAAACTGGATTTCATCCGCATCCAACAGATCCTCCGCTGTATACGGTAATTATTCTACGGGATCTTTGCGTACAATTGATTGAATACCCATTGAAAAGAATTTCCTTTCAGAAAGCAAAACATTGTAAATTGGATGTAACTGCGGTAATAGAAGTAGTGGACCTGAGAAGAAAATGACATCTTTTACACGTGTATACACATTTTTCCATATGTGTATACTTCAACGTGTCCAATTACCGTAAAACACGTTGCATATTTAAC
Source organism: Tetragonula carbonaria (assembly GCA_032399595.1). NCBI lineage: Eukaryota > Metazoa > Arthropoda > Insecta > Hymenoptera > Apidae > Tetragonula > Tetragonula carbonaria. The sequence goes on from JAUCRC010000015.1 coordinate 48,836, forward strand.
TACGAAATACCTTGTTGTACCGAGCGAAAGGAATGAGAAATTGCAAACGTTTAGCTCTTACCTCTAACCTCTTCGGTACGATCGTTGACTGAAAATGCATACATATCGACTCGAATTGATACTCGTCGAATCGTATACGGTAATTAATTACACGCTTTAAATCGCGTATTTTTACTGTTTAAAGCACGTAAGCTTGGAAATTCACCTTTCGGAAAAAAATATAAAATTCTTTTACGACATTTTAGCCGATCAACATTCCATGTGCAACACTCCCTGCAATGTTTCGATTCGAGTAATTGCAGTAATTCACGTTACAACTATTTATTTGGGTCTTGCATTTTACTTTTTCACCATGTTTCACCTTACATTTAACGATAATAATAATTCATAGATAAATCAACGTAACATCGACGTAACTTGTTACTTTTTACCATCGTAATTCATTTGTTAATATTTTTGTACGTGTGTCGTCGATCGATAGTGTCGTCTATCAATCTTATTCTTAATCTTTAATTCGTCAGCTGATTTTTAAAAATTATTTAGAGACGTGGTACTTGCGATGTTTTATTGCAACACGTACGAAACTCGTATCGCGCTCTTGCTCTCGATGTTAATCAATATCGAATGGTCAACGAACCTCGTTACCGAAAAGGTTAAAGAATATAGAAATAATAATTTAGTAATAATAATAATAATAATTGCAAAGCTTTCAATATTTTTATGACAAAGCGTTTAATATATTAAAAATCTACATATATATATATATATATATATATATATATATATATATATATTTAAAGTATATCGTGCATTTACAATCGATAGAGTAAAATTAGTCAAATGCGAATGCAGTATTTAAATGGAGGATTATAGCAGTTGACGCGAGAAAATTTTTTTATATAATTTAAGAAATTTAAGTTAAAATTAATGAGAAGTTATTTTGACTGAAAATAAGCGTTATCGTTAACAGGTAGTGTCGACGTTTTTATTTCGCGAGTGTACGTAATAAATTTTTCATCCTCTCGTAACGAAAGTAATTTCGCTTGCGTATAATTTTTACGAAAGTAGAATATTTAGAGACAGCACGATACGAAATAACGTGCTTCTACTATTTTTTTTTTTTTTTTTTCTTTCAGGACAAAATTCCGAAGTGCACCTAGTCGAACTTTAACGTGTAAAATTTGACAGTTATTACGACGAGAGATGAACCCCATAAATGTGAAACTTCCGTTTTGGCAGTTCATGTATTTAAAAAATTATTATTTCAACAATGCGACGCGTGCATTCGTGTTCCAAAAATCCAAATGCACCTTTGACGATTGACGGTTTCGTATTTGATAAATTCGATGGCCAAACTTCGTTTCATCGATTTCAATAGTTCTTCGAAACCCATAAATTCGCATTCGTCATTCGTATTACACGTTAAATAGCAACAAGCTAAATAGCATTAGCCGAATCTTTGAGAAAAATAATACGTAAGACTCGAAAAGTCTTCCATGGGAATACTTGGTGACATTCGAATCGATTTATTATAGATATACTGAAAACATTTTCGTCATTTTCTGATACACACGTTGATAGCTCTGTGTATTAGTGTTTCTGATGCATCTGATTTTTCGGACGCTTGGATGTTTCACATATCTCGCGACATTTTCTCTGAAGCGAGTCTTTTTACATTTTGATTCCTTTGGGATTCCGTTTGTTGATGAAATCGTTACAACGATTATTATTATTATCAGTAGACTGACAAACGGACGACGATTTCGATCGTTTTCTGTTTTCTTCGCAAGAAGAATTTCTTCCGAAATACAGGAAGTTGGAAAAGAACGTAAGTGATATCGATCGTATAATAATTACCACTTTTCGTATAATAATACGTATGTTCGTTACGTGTTACATTTCTCGATCATGCATAAATGTTCGGGTATATAACATCGTCGAATGCAAACTGACGTTCTTATTCTTCATATTTTGATATCCCATCGTAATCCCATGAAATCTACCAATTTTCGTCCAGATCGATCACGGGTGCCATTTGGAACTATAGCATTTTTTCGTAACGTTTATATTTATTTGCTCGGGTGATGAATCGTGCGCCGGATTAGAATTAACGTACAACAACAAAAACTTTTACAAATATTAGCGGTGCGCGAAATAAGTTACGTGCCTTTCATGGGAAAATAATGGTGTTCATAATGTCATGTTAATCACGTAAAATATGTTCAACGTATGTTTAATCGTAGATATTGCACGATATTGTCGATAATTAACGTTAATTACACGCGATCGGGTCGAATTACATTCGACGAGGATAAATCGTATCTTGTTACGTAAGATCGTAATCTAAAAATCAATAAATACATTGACACGCTGTGCTAGTCATAATTTAATATATATATCGAGCTTGTTACGAAATATATTGGATATATTAACATTGTGTGATGCTTCATTCATCGTGTGTACTCTGTCGCGACACATACTGTGTGTACTGAAAAGATTGGACAGTGCCGTCAATAGGTGCTCTGCGTCGATTGATTTGACCGGTGTAAAAGGTTTCTACTAGTAGTAGTTTGTACCTGAAATCATTTTTGTGTACTTAAAAAAATTCGATTACGCACGCTTACACGCTCACTGTTTGTGAGATTAGATGCTTCTCCCTATCTCACAAGCGTACAGCAATTCTTTTCACGCCCTGAGAATGTAACTCGTTGAATCGACTTTCGTTGAAAGGAGAAATATTTTAACTTCGCCGAGTGTATTCGCGCGGTCGAACGCCAGCTACTCGGATCGAGGAACGTAAATTCCAATTAGCGGGAAAGAGAAATTAGTACAAAGATTTGTACGACACACTGGCCTACGTTCCTACCGGAAGTTGTTTGCGAATGTCCTTGCAGACAGCAGTACAATTATAAAATAAAATAAATGGTTGAACATCGGTAAGAGGAATGTATATTTCGCAGGATGAATGTGAGAAATAAATTAATATAAATATAAATATAAATCAACGCAACAAATACGATTTTGCTTATTACGATCAGCTGTTGACGAGAAAGAAAAGATTCACTCGCAAAGAGCAAAGTTCCCGTTCGTCTTTTTCGTGATCGCGTTTTGCGCGCATTGTTTGTCCTTTTGCAGGGGAGCGCAACAAAACGAAATTATTATTCGCCAGGATAGGAAGAAGACGGGGAGGGGGAAGAAAGTTATTCACAGCCAGGATATGGAATTCTAAAGGGAATCCATTGTACGTGTACGGGACGAGAGTGTACCTCGTGAGAATGCTTCTCTCCTCGCCATTCACCTCTCTCCTCGCGTATATCGAATTACTCGCGTTGAAAGGTTTCGCGCTTTGCAGGGTTTTATCGACGGCAGAGTCGATCTATTTTTACGTGGTGGTTTACGTGTTCTTCGTTTCACCGTTTAGTTGCAGGCATTCGTAACGATAAATCACGTTACGCGTAGGCATTCTCTCTTTGTACGCGTGTGTTCACGCTCCTTTACTTCCTTATTCTTTACTGAAATATTCCATACTTCTCTGCTACGCGCAACTAGTTTCTTGACTAGTTTTCCTTCATCTTTCCGTCAGCGTCGTGTCGACGCGTCCTGTGTAAAGCAACTACGAATTGTCATCGTTTGTTGTCATCTCGACAACAAATTACGTGACAATTACGAATAGTTGCGCTGAATGTAATTGTCGATGTACGTACGAGCCAGTGATGAAAAAGCCTGTTGGTTGCTCGAAAGTTTTTCCTTGACCTTGAAATTTGTGGGAAAAATATTCAACGTACGTGCATTCTTGCGTGACTTTGAGGAAAAAAGAAAAAAAAAAAAAAAAGAAATGAAACAGATTAAATTAAAAACGATAGAATTAAAAATATGTCTGTCAGTCGCGAAATGTATTAGATGGTACGTTTGAATGTAAATGCACGTATTCAGTTGCAAATGCAGTTGCGAAGATGTTTTTCTTTTAAAATTATGCGTATAAATATGTATGTACGTAGATATTTCAACCGCTGCATCGCTGCATCTACGTACCAAGTTTGTAACATTTACTGCAACGTTGGATCAAGATGGAACGATATGAACTTCAAAATTCAAAGCCGAGGAAACCGGAAGCGAAGTTTACCTTCCGTTTATCTTGATCTTGTATCGATGCAAGGTCTTGTTTGCACAGCTTTTATTGTATGCAACTGCGTTTAACGCTTCCAGCTTTTATTCAATTTTGAATAAACACTTATTTCTTTCACCTTCTCTTTATGAATTTTACAAACTTTACAAATTCCCTTTAAATAAAATTATCATCGTTAATTTCAGGTCGGAAATTTATCTGTTCGCGCAGTTTGCTTATTATTTACTTTTCGAACGCTCTGCAGAGTAGCGCGAAGGAAGCCACTTCCAAGCAGTTATTTCACAGAACAATGCGCTCTGGTGGTGTAGACAATTCTCGGAATAGCACGAAACTGGACTTCAGGAAGATTCATTTCGGACAATTCTTTCGGAGGTGATTTCATAATTACGCGAACAAGTTGCGTGCGTTCCATCTGCGTTGATCTTCTTTGCGAAAATATGGTTATGGTTGTGGAACCAGCAGAAGAAGGATTAATCAGCACACGTGGACAAACGAGGGGGGACTATAGCCAGGTATGCAACGGCCTCCTGCGCCTTTCAAGTTTATTCGATTATACGAATTCGATAACGAAATCCTGCAGGGTAGAACGTCCGCGTGTGGCGCGTGTATAGTATGCGTGTGTATATTCGCTCTGCGTCTTTAATCTCGTTGTTACCGGTTTTTGCAGTCGAATATCGATCAGATGCAAGTCGAGCAGCGGCAACTCGGCACGCTTCGATTTATTCTGGGAATGTGGCCAGCTAGTAGTAGTAGTAGTAGTAGTAGTAGTAGTAGTAGTAGTAGTAATAGTAGTAGTAGTAGTACTGTATCTGATTCTCAGATGTTACGTAATAAAAATTTTCATTAATCGGAATTGCACGATCTCGCAAATGAGTAGCGCGGAAATGTCTATATATATATATATATATATATATATATATATATATCCAACTTTGGCTGTTTGAGAATGAGAGAGAGAGTATGTAGGTCGCTGTAAGCGGACCAACAAAGTCTGGATAACTGTAAGATGGTTTTGGTATTCTCGAAATTCTTTCTCGGCTGCGTGAATTCATTCGTGGGTATATATACACCTGCGTTTGCACGAAATCTCGAAGCAGCGTGACAGAACTGGCTGGAATCACGAAATACAAAATACTGCAGTTGGTATATTTCGTAAGATGGGGATTAAGGTTGCACTATGCCTGATCCTATACGGTGGTCGAATTACGTTAGTACCGATAGAACTTAATAATTTGCGGTCGTGCGTAGATGTACAACTTACAAGTACAAAGTACGCGTGTTTGCATCATCGATTTCGTTTAGCGTGAATACGAATTTTCTAAATATTTCTCTCGTCTAAATGTTTTCTCGGAAAACATTCGTTCGGAAACACTCGATCAAAGTTCGAAATTGAACGCGATTCGAAAAAGATGAGAGTCTCGAAAAGAGAAACGAAAATTACGGCGAGGGATAATTCTCGATGCGGAAAATTCGTTCTCGAAAGATTGGAAAGACTTACTTTCCGTAGTTTCAAAATTACGTTTCCTTTCCTTATCAACGTTCGATTTCCTTATCTTTTGGAACACTGCTCCGCAAATTTATGCAAACAACGACTTACTCTTACGAGCAAACGACTGATAAACGACTGCGGAAAGAAATTTCGCGGAGAAATACTAACGTTGTTTCCTCCTTTCCGCTTCGTTTTACCGCGTGCGATGCCTCGCGCGTTATTCCAGCCCTCTCTTTCGTCGTCTGACACTATTATACGTCTGTCGAGTCGCGCAGAACGTGCAGTACGACGCTGTTGCTCTCGAAGGAACGAACAAGTCTCACGGCGCGACTTGGAGGACAACTTGATTCGCGCCGTTTTACCGTCAATCCGGTTTTCAATCACCCTGTAAACGACCTACAACGATGAAACAGCGAAACATAAAACGGCGATGCACGGCTTGACCGATGAAAACGAAAAGTAACAACGATCGAATCGAACAATCGGAAGTTTGTGTACCACGTGTCTACTATGTTCTACTATTCGTCGAACACGTTCGTGTTCTATTATTAAAAGCACAACGTATGTACGTCGAGTACCAGCAAACGTGACTATAGCAGGAATATTTCAATCCCTGACCGCAGAGCGTGATGACATTTCACTAATAACGCTAAGTGTGATTTCCGAACTGACGAGTCACTTGGCAAAATCCGTTCGTTCTTCAAATTTACGTTCACGCGAAGCAGAGAAAGTTCCTGGGGATAACATCGAGACGCGAGTTTCATTGAAATATGATCAAACACGCGGTGTGACGCGATTGTGTTGTAATTATCGGTGCTGGAAGTGCTCGAAGCGTCAACTGCGCGGTGTTCATTTTTCTTGAAAAGACCAAGAAAGCGTCTTTGCAGAGCAAAGCAACGACGTCGGCGTTTCAGGAACAGTGCGTAAAACGCAGTTGAAAGTTGAAAAACGAGTTGAAAAAAGCGAGTGAGAAAATTTGTGTGTACACACGGACATTTCCTCTTGTCCTGGAAAAGACGAATGATTGTAATGCAATTGTAATGCAATTGATCGTGGAATGCTATAATTACATGGGATGCTATAATTATCGGTGTAATCGCCGTCGAGCGATACGTAAACTCACGAGTAATGATCGTTCTTCGAGTTTTACCGGTCACCTCCGTTTCTTGGTCTCTCTATCGAGTGCATAGCGATTCTTCACCAAACGATCGCAAATAGGGAAAAAGTGGAACATTCTACTTTCACGTTCGACAAAGGTATGTACTTTTAGAGCGTGGAATATACACCGAGAAATAGGTTAATTATACATTGCTTCTATCGATTCTTTTTTCTTTTTTTCTTTTTTTTTTTTTTTTTGTTGAACAGAATCTTTCGTGATTTTCTTCTTCTTCTTCTTCTTCTTCTTCTTCTGTCATATCGTTTGGTTGAAACGGCTGGATCGTTTAACACGTGCAGATAAAAAATGATACATCGTAGTAGTTGTCGAGTGATTTTTCACGGAATTACGATAATTATTTATTTCTTTTGCAATTTTTTATGTCGCCTGTGTGAAACGCGGTAAATCACCAATTGGGTGAAAAAAATATAGGTAAAAAAAATCGGTCAAAGACTAAACAAGCGATAAATAGTTTCTCGATGTAACGTTTGCTCTTTGCCATTTTTCGTTAATGGATTCATAATATGCGAAGAATATGTATCTCCAAGAGCTGCAAAACTTGTTAAACGTAGAATCACGCTTTTTGTACGTGTCACGTTGCGACGCTGATGTAATAACGATCCTGCATACACGTGCAAGTACAAGTTTCTTTTTCATACGTTTGCAAGTGAGTTTTCAAGCGAGGACACGATCCAATGGAAATATCGATGCGATTGTTCGATGCTTTTAATAATTAGATACCTGCGGATCATCCGACCAACGTTTCCTGTTCCCGTTCGATGTATTTGTTGGCGTGTAATGGCGTAAAAATGTCAGCGACGTCGGAGGAAGAGATTTATATAACCTTTTCCACAGACGGATTCGTTACACGCTCGTTTGTAGGATTTTCATAACAGTTGTACCCAAAATTTGTGGAACAAACTCTTACGCGTAATAATGTATGTACGCTACGAAAAAAAATTCAAAGCGATAGGTTTCACGCGTGTGTACGATGCCATTGCCGCGCTTTCGTGGACCAGTGTGCCATTTTTCAACCTCCATGTTCGAATGACATCTCGAGGATTTTTTTTTTTTTTTCCTTTATGCATGCAAACGAAATTTCTGTGACAGTTTCCTTTCGTGCTAAAGTATAAAAGATATCTGTACAATACGGAGGCAATGGAATAATGCATGAACTGAAAGTAAACTTAACCGGGATCCATTGACACAGTCGCAATGCTGTAAAATGTAAGATCTTAATTGTTATATCTGGTATCTTTTTCTAACACTCTGATTCGATGTTTCTGCAGTGAATTTTTAAATTGGTTTCGCATTTTACATAAATTTTAGATGAAATAAAAAAATATAAGTGGAGTAAAATAAATATAAAGAAATAATTTTCTTGAACTAATGTGTCTGTATTAAATCGTTAAATATTTAAAACGATACTCGGGGTAAAAAACATAAGTGGATTTTTTTTTTTTTTTTTGCTTGAAATGTTATAAGCGATAAATGTTGCAAACTATGGAAACTATACGTTACGTAGTAAATATAGATTCTTCAATAGTACACTGGCATACAATACATCTATGAGACTTGCGAGCAGTGTAACAATTTCTATACGAAGTTCAAGGAGAAAAAAACAATTGTAGTTCGCACAGGTTAAATCATTCGTGAGTCGTGTAATTATTATTCGAATCCATGCCTGTCGTATTTTATTATTATTCGAATCTTTTATCTTTTTCAAAATTCTTGTAATTCTCGTAAATCACAAGTTTGATTTGTGCGTTATTTTGATAATTACGAAATTATATGGAATCAGGGATTACGTATAAACGGTGTTGACTTTTAGATATGCAATTAGAATTCTAGAAAACTGAATGATAATCTTACCGAATTTTACCAGTCGATCAAAAAAAAAAAAAAAAAAAAAAAAAATCACTTTTGGATTCGAATTTCGGTCCAGCAGTTCAACAAGTCGCTATATCACGATTCTAACTAACCGAAACTAACGAAACTAACGAATCATTTAATTTTTAATAAATAAATTTAATAAATCAGTCGGTAAATTTGTCGCGTCTCGAATATATATGCTTCAAAACGCACACTACTTCGAACTTGAAAGACTAAAATGAAATATAAAGAGGTAAAGAGGTAAAGAGGAAGAAATTTAATTACCGAAAGTACTCGAAGAAGAAAGTCGAATAAATTATTAAATAAAACAAGAGAAATATTTCGTTACACACGTCAGAAATTCACGTATACGCGTAATCAAGTTGTAATCAAGCTAAAAAAAAAAGTCAAAAAATATAAAAATTAATTGTTCGTTCGTTCTCTCAATTATGTAGTTAACTCGTTGAATGATTAATCAAAATGGCAACGAACAATAAAAACGTTTTCGTTTGCCTGTCTAAGATAACAGATAAAACGTATTTATCGCAAGTGGGGAAGGGGGGGGAGGGGGGGAATGGTGAAAATTGATAACAGCGATTGATCTTTATTTCAGGTTCGATTCTGCCACGCGGATTGACACTTGAAGATCAAAGATAATAGTCGAGACGAAGAAGTCTGTGCAGAGACTTTGTGCAACGATCTTTGAATTCGAAGAATACAAATAGACAGCACGGATGACAGAAAAGATGTTTCAACTATCGGTGATCGTTGTTTTAGTGGCATCGATGTTTGGTAAGATAAAAGTTTTTTTTATCGACGATCTCTCGGCTGAGACATGTTCTTAAATCATTGATACATTTTAATCGCGATACATTGGTTAATGTATTGTCGGAATTGTAAACAATTCGGACGCTAATCGGATGCACGAATATCGAAATATACACGAGATATACACTTCCTTAATTTTTCTCGAAATATTCTCGAAATTCTGCATTCTGCGAAACAGTTCATTTCTCTTCGCACTGTGTTGAATTAACGTGTGGCGTTATAAACACTTGCATTGTTAGTTGGCAGAACGTCTCCACTGATGCAGAACGAAGAACGCGAGAGCAAAGTGTTCGGAACAAGCCCGAACATCGCAAACGTGACACGATCAACCGATACATCGAGCAACAGCAAGAGTAAAACGATAGATTTATCGCCGATAAAAACGACGGTAGTTAGTAGTGAAAAAGGTAAATAGATATGTATTTCACCTAACTAACAACTTGGACCCTTGCGTTTGCGTTTAGCGACTGACTGATTTCAAATGCACGGGGTCGATGATGTTCTTTCCGCGTAATTCCCGCTTAACGATACGCACGATTGTCCACTACTGAATTGATTGACATTTTTAGATTTAGATTTAGATTTAGATTTAGATTTAAAAACAATGAACGAGTCTCATACCTCTATATCCTCGATGAATTTAACCGATACAAACGTGAGCACGCCGATCAACGAGAACAATCGAGACAAAGAGAGGCTAAATAACGAACAGCAAAAGTGTAATTCTAAGACGGAGCAGGCGGACATGCTTCACTGTAAGGTGACTCCGCGGGATAGCGAGGATGATGAATCGTTAAATACTACAGGTATGTCGCCTGTAAAATTTGAATAAAAACAACGAGCTGCGTAAACAATGGACTATATTATTTCCACATTTTTTTCATTCTTTTTTTTTCAAGAACCTGCGGCAAGAGACAACGCGACTACTGCGAATAATGAAATTAAATCCAGTACCGAATCTCAGGTACCGGAAGTTAGAAGACCCCATAAAGAAGAAGAAAATGGCACGGAAAATGGCATGGCAATAGTCGATGTAAATAACGTACAGATTACGAATCAAGCACCTTACGACATTGCGCTTGCTGATAATCGCATTGTTAATACCACCAACAGTTCTGGTACAAAACAATTTAAAGATAACGCAATTACATGATATTGCGTAATTAAAGGTTTATCGGCTACTGTAATAAAAATGTAATAAATTATTTTTATTGTAGACGTTTCGAGTACAGATTTAAAACATGGTGAAACCAATGAAACATCGCCGTTACCGGCGGTAAAAAAGGCTGCTACAAATGTAAGTTACGAAAACATCGCTGGAGTTGCGAAATCTGTTAATCGCAATAATAATAGCAAGCATATGCCTTCGGGAATCATAGCACTAGTTACTGCGATCAGTTTTGCTGTAGCAATTGCATTGGTATACATAGGAATGATCGTTTGGAGGCGGTATATCGAGTAAATGTTAAACTGGCTATTATATTCTTCCTCTTCGTGTCTGTGAATTGACAAATTAATGTTTCTGTATTTTAGATATAGATACGGACACCGGGAGTTGCTCGTTAATGAACTAGAATTTGATACTAACGATTTGCGTCACTTTGAGGTAAATATACAATTGATTATGATTAAAGTGATATTTAATTAACTTGTGATCGTTTGATTTTGCATGTTATCCAGCTGTGATCTCAAAGAGAGCAGTAATCTGCAGAGAAGAAAAACTGAATCAGACCTGGTTCACATCAGCTAAAACTGATACTATGCAATTATTGAAGATTTATTGATCTGTGATACTAAGGACACACGCATTGTGTCTGACAGTCGAGACACCAAATATATTTGGATAATATTATGTACTTCATTTGTGATGTAATTGCTTTATATACACTGCGTATACAATCTACTTTTTCTCAACACGTTGATCGTTTTCTTCTTCTCCTGTAGAAATTAAAAAAATAACGTTAACGTTACCGTATATAATTTTTTCGTGGTAATTGCAATGCGTAGATCATTGAACAAATTACGTTAGCATTTTAAGCATCGAGTAAAAGAAAAGAATTTTAAAAAGAAAAAGTTATACGGGTGCTAGAATATTTATTAGTTTCCTCCAATGTTAATACGATGAGTTTTATAGTATCTGAAACCACTACATTGAAAAATGTAAAAATATTATAGACTAAACCTTCGTCATGATGTAGCATCATCTCTTGTTTTCCATGTTTTCCACTTGTTTTTGTAATATATGTGGCGAATTTGTAAATATTTTTAGTTAAATAAATAAATCGCTGAATTATTTTTTTAAGAACGTATCTTTATTTTTGGCAAAGAGTGCAATCGATATCTTTTAATTGAGTGAATTGTGTATGTAACCTTGCATATTCTGATTTATATAGTGACAAAACGAATCTTCGTAATGATATATTTATTTGTAAATTCAATAAATCACAATTCCAAAAGATAGTTACAAGTAGCTAATACGTACTTTGCATCCTGTAATTGGTATTGTTGTTTTGTTAGTTGTTTTTAAGTATTTATCTACATTAACATTTGTGGCATGTTTCATATAATATCTACATTGTTCGTCGTAGGAATAGTCTTTTGTTGTTCCTTGTTAACAACGTCGTAAACGATAAATATATGTATAATAATTTTTTTGTATCAATTGGTTATCATTAATCCTTCTTTTTTGTAATTACAAGTGGACCGACATTGTCATTCGTCGCCTGATTATGAGTTCCATGAGCGCCGTCACAGTATGGCCACTGAAATAGCAAAGTATTAATGTCAATATTACCGTTACAATTTAACTTTTATTCGTTTATTAATATATAAATTTATCGGTATATAAACGAATGATTAAAGTTATTTTCACGCCTTTGATACATTGACGATATGTAAGATATATAGATTATTTATGTATAGGACATAATAATATAGTAATTAATAGTATATTAATAGTAAAATGGAAAACTTACATTCTTAGATCTCCAGCAACGACAAAACACTGCTTTTTCAGTAATATCTTCTATATCAACTGTGTCTACTACTTTATTTACATCCTTCTTTATACTCAGATTCACAAGTTTGCATGGCTGTAACCATAATTAAGATGAACCATAGATAAGTAAATGAAACGACATATTAATTGCTTGGCGTGGTCAACTCGATGTTACGTACATTTTATAAATGCAATTCTATGAATTCGTACAAACGATAGTAATAAATATGAGGCAACAACGTTACGTAATCGAGAAAGGAAAAGGCAAAATATAACGTAATATACTATCTTAACGTTCTTACGTTAGTTGGTAATAAGTAAACACAGAAATTACTTACTGGTTCTCTGGCCTTTGGGCAAAATGCTTGATACGACATATAACCGATACCCGCTAATAACGCGGTTGGTGGAATTAAGGCAATCCAGTCTCGTACTAAATAAAAATAAAAAATATTTCATATATTCGTAAGAACTACATTGGATACAATGTAACAGAGTAGTAATTTGCAATGTCACGTTGAAAACTTGAATTTCTGAAAGGTACTCGATGTGATTCTACTAGATTATCAAATGTATAGGAAATACGTTGTTTAATTTCTTACTTCCGAGTCGAAACCATCCTCCAATAGTATCTGGAATGGGCAATCCAGCTAAATAATTTGGAAGAGTTACTTTGACGAGGTGGGCTGGCATCATGACTGCTATTACTACCACGCTAGTCAAGTAGCGATTTCAAACGAACGAACTATGTACTTTGCGTTGCAAATAATATTTCGAACGGTTGATTGCTGTGTCCATATCATGAAACAAAACGTGTAAATTGAAAGTAATTATATATATATATATATATATATATATATATATACATTTATGAAGTATAGTTGTAATCATGAGAATCGATTGATACATTCTTCTTTTAAATTTCTTGAATTTATTCAAAATTCGTTGCAAAGTTAAATAAAACATTTCTGGTCATATGTTACTTGTTAATGCAGAACATTTTGGTTTCTTAACGTGCATTTGTTAATTGAAAACATTTTGGTTTTTAGGACGTCTTTCGTATTCGTATCGAGCGTTCTCTTATTGTTAAAAATTTAAAGCTTTGTTTCGAATACTGCTGTCATTCTAGTTGCGCAGTAACTGTGTTCGATAATTACGATTAAATAATAAGTTTGATGAATATGAATATTATAATATATAAATAGGAATATTCTAAATACGGTTAATTTTTATAGACATTTCAAATTGACAGTTTTCGAAAGTCATCAATTTCCTAGTTAAACACTTTAACTAACTAAGACATTTACTTCGTCCTACTAAGTTTAATATTTTTTTTTTTTTTTTTTTTGTCATACCGTACGACATACAACGAAGCATCGATATATTCTAATTTGTTCAAATTTTAAATCTGAAATCGTCGTATAAACGTATGTAATTTTTCTGTTTCGTAAGAATCGTACGACTCTTAGTTAAATTGCGATCAAAGGCGATTGCATATGTATTTTTCGCGTGTAATTTGTAAATAGAGGAGCATGCTTACATATTGCGTTTGCAATCGGCATTGTCGCCGGTAGATTTTGACTAGCGTAGTGGACGAGGTGAAGGACCGACGGGGTCCACGAGACGTCTTGTAGGTGGCGCCATCCAGTCGCGAGGCGTTCGCCGGGCAGGGTGGAGGTGGCTGCGTCGTCCGCAAGGATACGTGGTCGGTTCACCGCGACGCCGCCGCGGTTCGCGCAGGCACAGGTACGAAGTGCGCGCGTTTTCGAGGCGGGTATATCGCTGAAAGGAGCGCAGGAGTGGCGTTTCTACGTCTCCGTTCCGATATCGCTGGCCACGGTTCATCGTTGAGTTACGGTGCGTCGGTTAGTACATAGATCGGCAGCAAGGTTCGTGTCGTCGGCAGCGGGAAGAGAAGAGAGGAAAGACTGGGCAAGAGAAGCAAGAGGGAAAAAGGAGAGAGATAGAGAGCGCGGCTCGGTTCTGTCGCGCGGTGCAGTGCGAAAAGTGTTGGCGAAGGGGGCCTCTGCTTCCTAGTCTGTGCGTGTGGGTGTTCGTGCGTGTGCTAAGAGAGAGAGAGAGAGAGAGAGAGAGAGAGAGAAAGAAAGAGAGCGAGAGAGCACGTAAGAAACGTTGAACGTTGAGTGACACACGACGCTTGGCGAAAGGGGCAAGAGAGAGAGAGAGAGAGGAAAGACGGAATAAACACGGGTCGCTGGATTATCCTCGTATACGGTGTGCGAGTCTCGTGAAGGTGCGTCAAATGACAGTGAGGTGATCAATGTGCTCGAAACATGGCTGAGGAGCTGGTGGTCACCCTGAACCGCGGCGACTCGTCCGGATTCGGGTTTTCGCTCCTCGGTACCGCGGGCCTGCCGCACGTCATCTACGATATCATTGAGAATTCGCCGGCAGCCAAGAGCGGCAAGGTAAGTACTACTTACTGGCTTCGATCGTATTTTCATACGTGTGTACATACTTGTTCCTGTGGCATTGCCTGTATTGGCTTGGTACTACTTCAGAGTGAGTGAGAGAGAGAGAGAGAGAGAGAGATAGAGAGAGAGAGAGAAAGAAAGTTCGAGGACGGTCAAAGGTGGAGTTACGGGAAAGAGCAACCCCAGTTTCTACACGTATATACGCATCTAACGCTGTGTATACGTTACGCGCTCGTTCGACGAGAATCCTGCGAACGCGAACAGCCTCAAAATAACGCCCGGTGTATATCGACCCGTGTTATTATCGCGAGCACCCTCTGTCGCCCTGTCTGTTTCTTGACCTCTGATCACTTTTTACTCTCACGTTTTTTCGCGAGTCGTGCTTCCTAGTGCTTCTTTAGCTATTACGTATACAGTAGTGCTTCTTTAAAACTAGCCGCGAGCCGGGAGTTTATTCGGACAGCTATCAAGGGAGATGTACCTTTGTAATTTAGAAAATTTCGATTATCTATATATACATATATATATATATATATATACATATATATATATATATATATATATATATATATATATCCAATCAAGTTCCGATACCTGAGACGTTTGTTTATTTAATGCGTGTGATGTTTATGTTAATGGATCATTGATATTCTCTTAGTTTTTGCAACTTTACATTCATTAAGTAGTATCTCCAACACTATGAACATACGTGTGTGTCGTAAAATAAAACGAATGTGTCAAGTATCTCGAGTGCACTCAATAGAGACGAAAATGTCTCGGAATAATTCGAGAAATCGGCTTCAAAAATTAATGGAAATAGCAATTATCAGTTGTCGAAACAAAATTCCGGTCAGTTATCAAAGCACTGCCGTATACCCGTCTTAACGTCGACAGTACGGGGATGCTGATTGGCTGGGTGGGATCGGTTTAACGGCCACATTCCAGTCTGTCGGTTGGTCCTTCTGTCCCTATGCTTTCTCTCTTCCTCTCTCTTTCCTTTCTGTATCTGTCTCTCTCTTTCTTTTTTTCTTTTCTGTTTCTTGGGGTATTTCGACTCAGCGGTCATACGACGAATCGGAAAATTTGAATCAAGGAAAACCTCGGGCTTGGGGAGGGGGAGCGGACGGTTGTTCATCCCTAACGTTCCCTACGTTTACGTTAGACGTATCGTTTCTTTAACGTAGTTCTTTTAAACGTTTTCAACGCCGCGGCCATCTTTATATAAACTTTAACTTTGATATTTATATAAACTATAAACTATAAAAACGAATGTATTTCGTTTCGCACTAAGGATAGACTAATCTATCTTCATGGTGCTTTATCTTTGATTACGTTAGATTTTTTTTCGAATCTTGATGTATTTATATGTGCGCGTATTTTTTCACATTTTCGTGATAAAAAAGAGGCATATTTATTTTTTTATAACAGTGGATATATATATATATATATATATATAAACAATTGTGTAGTAAAATAATACGTGACATCAGTTTTTGTGAATCAGATGACTGCATTTACAGATGATGGCTTTAAGTCGTCGAAATTCGTTTTTATAGTTCACGCAAGCGCGTCGTCGCGCGATCACCGATCTTTTTCGCGATAGTTTGCAATTTTGCAAATTTAATGCACTGTTCTCTCTCTCTCTCTCTCTCTCTCTCTCTCTCTCTCTCTTCACTTCCTTGACCCTCCCAGTGTTTCCCAGTTTTAGCGCAGGATAGATCGATTGCTTTGTCGGAACTGGTTTCCGATACCGGCTAGAGAGATATGAGTTTCGAATAGCAGATGCAGAATAGATTAACCGTTGTCGTGTGGACTGGTTGCAGTTTTCAACGAAAAGCTTGATTTAAGTTGAAGCTTAACAATTATTATTAAGAATAGTACACATCTCTCTCTCTCTCTCTCTCTCTCTCTCTTTTTATCATGCAACGTTACGTTTCGAAAGAAAGAGAAAAATTTCATCTCTTAATCTTTGAATCGTAAAAGTTTTGTAACAGGCGTTACAAAAAAAAAGCGATTCGTAACAAATTCAATGATTCAATAAGCATTTACGTAATTACGTTGTTATGAATACGGTACAACAGTCATCGATCAAATCTCGTACAATGCATGATATTTGGTATTTAACGTATGCTGTACAAGTCATATTTATTAAAAGGCTGATTAGTATTCCTTCGAGGATTGAAATAACTTCGATAGTGATTAGTCGTAGACGGGTAGATTAGTTTCGTTTGTAGGTTAGTTTCGTGTGTGGTTGCATATATTTTCTCCGTGTGTTGGAGCGTGCTACATCCAAGCAATCAAAGCGAGTGTCTCGAAAAAAACTGCGGGGCGCATGCGCGTAACTTTTTGTGTTCTGCATAACTGTCATTCGCGAAAAGAATGCGCGTGACAAAGGAACGAGGGCTGGTCATTACGCGTGATTGGAACGTGTCACTGTATGCACCGTTCCTTTTTCCCTTCTATTTTCTACTTTTGTGTTTTTTTCTTTTTTTCTTTTTTCTTTCGGATTCTTAAGGCTCTATTAAGCAGAGTGGCCGAAATCGAAAATGTACGTACGCGCATGTGTGTTCATATTCGTTCTATGGGAAGGTAGTGCATATAGAGAGACGCACACTTCGCGATCACTGACATTCGAGGCGTAATGCATAGTTAGTAAAGTAAATTGATTTACATTTAATTGATTTTTCTTAATTTGTCAAATTTTACTTATTTTCACGACAAAGAACGGGCTTTAATTGGTATTTATAAAATATATATATATATATATATATATATATATCGTAAAAATATAATTTCTCGCGGATTGCCATCTTTATGGAGAAACAGACACTTTCAAACAGACTCAACCAATTAATTGACGGCACGCTGATTATTCAATGCGATTTTTCTGTACGGAAAAAAAGAAAAAGAAAAAATAAAACGACCTGATCATCGTTTTGCGTTTTATCGACAGTCGTTCATGTTGTCATCTTCACGGCGAAACTTTCGAGCCTGAATTTATAGTATACAGCGTCGGTGGAATTTAGCGAGAGTGCAAGGATGAGAGTTGGCGAATTGTATTATTTCTTTTTAATTATAATATGACAGCGCCTGGCAGGGAGCCCCGAAAGCAGGTTAGGCTACTATATCGGTAGCCACTCGAGATTCATTGTTCGACCGGTACAAAGAGGGCGCGTAACACATTGCATTATTCGTGCAGGGCTGCACGGTCGGATTTTTCAAATTGTTTTTTCCTACTTTGCCGGGGTTTTGGAGTCGGCATCGAAGATACGAGAAAGAACGGTGGCTATTCAACGAACCATTGGGACATTTCACGCGTAATAAATACCTTCTCTGCTGGTTGTTTCAACTCGTAGCTGCGAGAAGAATTTATGGCTATATTAAATCTTATATTCGACAAATTATGCATGTAAATGTGAAAATAACGTTAGAATTTTAAGAAGATTTTAAACGTTGAGTATTTAAAAAATACCTTCATTCGTGATCGTGAGATAATTAATTTAACAAGGTAGTGAGATAAGGTATGAGATAATTGAGGAAAAAATTACTTAAATCAATCAACGTACTAATTGGTATATGCGTAGCTACACACACACACACACACACACACACACGTAGAGCATTGAATATAGTGGTAAGTAATATATATAAATAAGGCAAAGGTTTCCGAACATTAAAAAAAAGAAAAAAAATTGAAGTAACGATAGTAAAAATACTAAATGCTGAATTATAATATTTAGCTAGCGATTAATAAATAATAAAATAAAGAAAAATACGCCAAGATATAATTAACAAGATGCCTCGGAATCGGTAATACACAGTCAATTAATTATTCTGCGTTTGCAGTAATGGTTAAAGTAACCAACACTGTATTGTAGTAAGTAGTTAGTAGAAATTCGTACCACTTGAACCACAGCAGTATGCTTCTGGAAGTTTGCACTTGACAATAATAATAATTGAAAAACAAGAACAATTGAAAAAGAAAGAATACGACGTAGTAGTACGAGTCTAGCGTAGTAGTACGTTGCTTTATTTTCTTAAAGTTTAAAATCTCTCGTCGGGCAATTCGTATCAGATACATATCCAAATATTCAAATATCCAACGTCGATTGTCCTAAAAATAGTCGAATATACCGAGAGATGTACTCTTAAAATACACTGCAAAGAGTAACTTGGATATTCTCAGGTGTTGAGAATATCTGTATCTTTGAATATCGTAAAAAACTTTCCGATCAGAAATGCACGAAATATTATCTTAAAATATAAATATTCAGCTAAAGCAATATACAATATTCAACTTAAACGATTGAATCTTCAAATCTTCAATTCGAAATCTGATTTTCCAAAGAACTATCGACTATCGATCGTTTGAACGTTGCTCCAAGCGTAGTAACTCTCCAACTATAGAAATGTTCAATTCTCAAAAAATTTCGGAACATTCGATTCTTTGTGCGAAGTAAGTCTAAAATTAGTTTAGTTTGCGCAAAGATTTTTTTTTGTTACGATAATTGTGTCGACGATTGTTCGACGATTATCGTATTCGAGGCAATAACACGCAGCAGTTGATCTGTGTGGGAAGGAATACGACGAAAGGGTCGAATTCGAACCGTTTCTACTAGATAGAGAGATACGCGTTGCGCCAGACGGAACCACCAAAGGCAAAATCGAATCTGAGACGGTGCGCTATTTATTATTGTCCGCAGCTTCTGCAATATCGGATCGACGTTACGATCGATAGGCTATCTTACATCGTGCACCGATCTGCATCGTGCACGTATTAATTTCCGCAGAATTTCCACCTGGTAATTCGATCTAAATCGATCGCGATCGAAAGTGGAGCGTTGCGTGTACCCACTCGTGTCAAGGTACCACTTTTACGACACCCTTCTTTCTATGTAGTACATATTATCCGGGTCATAGGTCATACGCGAGGTCGTAAAATTTCGTCATTGGTCAAAGTGTGCTTGGTCGTCGTAAGCCCAATTTGGCTCAGCATCACACTGTACAATACTGTGAAATAAAAATTCAGATACTACTACCCTCGAAGCTAGGTGAAGACCGATATTCTTCGAGGGTTAGAGAAATAAGAAAGATCGAGTTGGAGTTGTTGAATCTCCCACATTCAAACTATTTTACGCGATAGAACTTGTTTGTATAAAACTTGTCGAGGCGAAACTTTGCTGTTTCCTCTCCTTTTGACTAGTGATTTTTCCTTCGTACGACAAGAATTCAGACTCAAATAAATGAACTCAACTAGCAGGAGTTTATTCAATTCGAATAGATGGATGGTTTGTAAAAACGGAGTTCCGCTGAGGATTTTCACGTATGTTTGGAGTATTCTCAGAGACACGTGATCGCTCCTTAAGGCGCTCCTAAGCAACAGAAAATCAAATTAATATTGTGCTGTTATTTTATGCGGTTAGATTATTATTATTATTATTATTATTATTATTATTATTATTATTATTATTATTATTATTATTATTACCATTATTACTATTATTATTACCATTATTACTATTATTATTACCATTATTACTATTATTATTACTATTATTACTATTATTATTACTATTATTACTATTATTACTATTATTACTATTATTACTATTACTATTATTACTATTACTATTACTATTATTACTATTACTATTACTATTACTATTACTATTACTATTACTATTATTACTATTACTATTACTATTATTATTATTATTATTATTGACGGATTCTTGTGGGAAGTTTGAAGGTGCAAAACCATATAAAATATGCAAAGTGTTTGGAGTTTTTATTTTAATGTTTAGCAAAGTGTGAGACAGAAATATAGAAATTTAATTTCTCGATTTAACAACAGAAGTATATAAAAGCACGTGAAAATTCGCAACGTAATTATATTATACTCGTATTGCAAATATTATTACTTGTATTACAAATATTTATAGATAATAGTCTTTGTACGAGTTGTTCAGAGTTGTTCTGAACGTTGATCGACAACTCCATAAACTGAAAAAAGAGAGAAAAATGTAAATAAAATGAATGAACGTTGAACCTTTGTGAATGAATTTAGATATTTCAGCACAATCGAATTTTCAGTATTTAAATAGCACGTAAGATATTTCAAGACAGTCGACATTGAACCGTCGAAGATCTGTATTTTAACGTTTCTAGAGAATCAAATCAATTTCACATACTTTAGGTTAATTTCTTTTCAAAATTTATTTTCCGATATACTGTTATTTATGCAGTTTTCTGTTTCTATGAATTAATTGGATACGTTATTACCGCGTGCAACAAAATTGAAAAATCACACACAAAAAGAGAAAAAACAAAGAAAATTGAAGTTGATTATTTTTCAACTTGCAGGAAGTTTGCGCGTGAAATTCAATGTTATTATGCTGTAATTGAAATTGAATACAACATAACGAGATATATCGGAGCGGTTCGAGGAGATTTAAACCGATACAGTTGCGATAATTCAGTCCGTGTTTAATATGTTTCGGTGATGAATTGATTATTTCTCGATTAATTCGTATAGTGTTAACGGACGTCAACGTCGATTTTCCCGTGTTATCCGCTTTGGTACGATTCTTCATCCTTGACATTTGAATACGTCGATTCCCTGCTGCGCCAGTGTCATCGTCATTGCTCTAAATTCATGCGAAACGAGACTCCAGCGCGCGATTAATCTGTTACAGTGAACAGATTAATCAAATGAAACTTGGTGCAAAAAAAGAAAAAAAAAGAAGAAAGAAAAAAATGAAAAAAATGACTCGTTATCATTTCGAAGCGTAATCTCTCTATTTTGATTTTGCGCTGAAATTGTTTTTTTTTCCTTTCTTTCTTTCTTTAAATATGTTTTGGAAACGTAAGGATACTTTTACTTGTAAAAGATCGTAAAAATTCAAACGTCTTCAAAAGTTTCAGAAAGTTTTTTTCTTAGATCCACCTGGATCCAGATGGTCTCTGGAGATTGAAATCTTTCTTTCTTTACAACGAAAGCCTTTAAATTGTTGTTACGCAGATTTTATCGAACGACGACAACAACATAGCATAACGTTTTCTTGAATTTTTGACCAAATTGTTTGATTCTAATGTTCAAGGTTCAACAAAATGGCGAGAAAAATTCTGCAGCAAGTTTCAAGGAATCATCAGTCTTAGAGACGTTTGAATTTTACAGCTCGTGTTCTTCGTGCTCGTCGACTGATGCAAAAACATAATAGCAAAGAACGTCAAGAAGATCTTTTGCTATTTTTGCATTAAAATTTTATTGAAAACTAAAAGGAATGTCCGTAAATTTGAAGAAGAAAAACATGGGAATGACTTTTACTCGAAGGGAACTGCACGCAATAAATTGTCTCACGCTTTGCATCGTGCGTGTAATTTTTGTAATTTTTCGAAATTACTATTTTGAAATAGAACATTTAAAGTAATTTGAAGCCAATAATGGAGCAACGGTCCGTCCGCTGTTATACTTTCTTTTTTTAATTATTTTTTTGTTATTCAGGACGGATTAAATTTCTATATTTATTATTTTTTATCACGTGCTTTTCTTCTTTAATTCGAATTCAACTACGAATGTTTATCGATGAATTGTTAATGAATTAAAGAAAGAAGAAAGAAGTTGGATCGCGTCGTTGGAATTTAGTATCTCGTCATCTCTGAATTTCAGCTGCACGCCTAACAGGTTACTTACGAACGCTTAACGAGGACCGTGATGATGATGATGTTGATGATGACGATGATGACGATGATGACGATGACGATGATCGGAGAATTAAGAAATCACGGATTTCATTAGTAGTTGGCGAGAGTAGTCGAGGGACGACGCGACTCTCGACACCACTCGAATGTGAAAGATCATGCTGTTCACAGAGGGAAATTTATTATAGATGAATATTGGCGAAATCGCGCTTTCACATGGAATTAATAAACGTTTTTCGAACGAATTTGAAAAGTGATCCTTTTTGTAGGGAATTTATTCGAAATTCCTGTGCTGTAATTATTAATCCCGCTTAATTGTTCGATACAATTGATGAATTTGTGAAACGCTGTTAAAAATTTGATATCGAATGAGAATTTTTTTAAGGCAATTGATTACTAGAATGCCACGATACGTACAAATGCAATGGTATCGCGAATGTACGTAGTGTTTTGAACGTAGCTGAATTCCTTGCTTAAAAGCGGATATTTGGCTGCATTTTTTTTACTTTACGGTTTTCAAACAAGCCAAACCCTCGTGTCAAACCTCGTACTATCATTGAATCATTATACGGACCGTGTCAATTAGTAATTAATCAATCAGGTTAGTAAAATTAGTTTGGGTATTTAATTTTATTTTGCACTTGACCATCCTCCCCAGATAGAAACTATACGTAATATTAACATTGTAATCGAATAAAAAAGCCAAGTAATGCAAATTGCTATTAAATTGCTATCAATATGTTCGATGATACGAATTAATGGTCATCGTACGCTTTTAACATATTTAAGATATTTGTTCGCCGAGTTGTGAAAGCAAGTTCATATCAAGAATCGAGAATGTCTCGACTCGAGGAGGAAACGAAAATTGCGAGCTTCTTACGTGTAATAATTTGATTATTGCAGCTTTGTGACGCGAGCACGTGGCTTGTTATTGCACAGGCAGTAATGTAATGGCAGTAGTATGTGACTGTAGTTTGGTTTCATCGTTTCAAAATATACATCGAGTCGTCGTCGTCGTCGTCGTCGTCGTCGTCGTCGTAGGCAAAAATTGATTCTCGACGACTGTGAGAAATATTTCGTTCCGTAGATCCGCGATTCGACGAAAACCATATAATTAAAAAAAAAAAAATCTTAATCCAATAAAACTTCCTTTCCGAAATATTATTTATTTATTTATTTATTTATTTATTGGGAAACTTGTGCCTATATTTCACGCGGTTTAATTTCTCGAGATTCAAGAATAAAAAACGTAAAAAGAATCAAGGATTTAGCGAGATGGTTTTCTAATAAAAATTTAAAAATAACAGTAGCGTGTATGTAATCTTTTAACGATGGATGGAATGTAACAGCGTCATTATATATTATGCGTATATTATAGTAACAGAATGCAACAACGGTATATAATGACAGTTTAAGAATATAAAGCAAGTGTAGAAGAGGGGGATTTCCCTGTCTCTGGAGAAAAGAGAAAAAAAGGAACGAAACGAGAGGGAGAAACGGCAGCCGCGTTGTCCGAATAATTGAAATTCCGAAGAATAAACAGACTTGATATTCCGCGCGCGCGTCGCGATATTCACGGGAACCCAGAAACACAGTTTCCAGAGAGAGAGAGAGAGAGAGAGAGAGAGAGAGAGAGAGAGAAGTGGATCCCAGAGATTGTTCTCCCCCGTTGGGGGGGGGGGAGAATGCGTCTTTAGCGAGCGTTTGCAAGCGCGTTTCTCGCGAACGTTTGCTCTCGCGCGTGCGTGCGTGCGTGCGTGCACGCGCGAGAATGCGAGAATTGGCCGGTACGTTTTAATTGGGTTTCGTAAGTTACGTTTTCACTGGTACGGATAGTCGACGGATAGTCGACGTGCCACGCGCCGCCCGTTTCTTCTCTCTTCTTCTTCTCGTTCTCTCTCTCTCTCTCTCCGTGTGACCAAGTTGTCTCGCAACGGCGCCACCACCGTTTCCCGATTCACCGCTTCGCGAAAAACCGGGTCAACGACCCCGGCGCCTCGTGACAACGACGACCGCAAAACGCATCATCAACGCCAAGGAGAAAAATTTCGAAATGGCTGGTCGCTCGCGAGCGACAGCTGTCCTCGTAGAGTGGTTTTCCTTCATCCTTGGGCACGCCGATTGCTGCTGCTGCTGCTGCTGCGCAAGCGGCGAATCTGGAGCTACCTTTCACCCTACTCGTCATCTCCAACTTTCCACGCGAACGTCGTGAAAGACGAGTCTTCTTGTCTCGAGATTCTGATTCTTTTCCATCTGTGTTAGACGGTTGTTGAGATCTCTAATGAAATGGTTAATTCACGCCTCCTGTGTTTTGCGTTCGAGCGAGTTGTCTTACGATCGGTAATTTTACAGATTTTCAAACTCCTTTTTTGTCTCTGTTTAAGTCTAAGTTTGCTCGCCAATATTTTTAAATCAGTTGAAACGCAAATCCTTAAATATCTCGAAATGAGAATAAACTTGCATCACTGTCCAAAAGAGAAAAAAAGGGAAGGTTTGAAAATGAATATGTCCTTTACTCGATATGGAACATTTGACAATTTTCATAATTTCAAGGACGTACAATACAATAATACAAAGATCTGTAAAAGTCGTCAAGCACGAAACGTCGTGCATTAGCAACGAAGCGATTTCGAGATTGTTCGAAGGCAAATAGGCATTTTCATGATTTACGACCGAAACTCGGGTCCCCGGGACACACCTCGGGGAAATCTCAGCAAATGTTTAAGAAAATGCTACGACACACAAAGAGGACACGCATCCTACTACCACGGAGTGGGGAAGATGACAAACCTGGCAACAGGATGCTGTGTCAGTTTGACTGCTCAGCAGTGCACTTTTACCTCAACGCTTTCGTCTTAACTGTTCTCGGTGCGCGTGGACTCGCGATAAACTTAATTACATTATCGTACGTGTTATTATTGTCCCTTATTGTCAAAGAGAACGACGAACAACGAGAAACGACGAGAAGAGACGATAAAAGCAATTTCAACTAAAGAGCTGTTATTATTATTCGAAACGTATACATTCGGGGGAGGGGAGCACATGAAAATTTGAACGAATAATTTCACGCGAGCAATTTTTATAATTTCGCGACGAAAAGTTTGGACGAATAAATTAGCCGTACTTTTAACCTTTTTTTGGTTACTAGACACACATCCTTCTGTCTCTCGCGGAATAGTAAATGTTTCTGAATGTTTTATCCGCGTCGAGTAGAATAGAATAGAAATTGGCGCTGCCTCGCAGCAGCGAAACAAAAGAGGCTTCCCGCCTCTTTTCCATTGCGAGATATCGCGAGTGAAGTTCGATAGCGCGGCGCTTTTCAACGACCATCGCCAGCGCCCCCTTTTCGCCTAACGGCGAGACCGTTAATCCCGAGGTCCTTGACCTCTGCTGCGTCCTTTTTCTTTGTTTTTCTTTTTCTTTTTTTTTGTAGGGGAACGATCCGTTTGCGATCGAGGGGGAATATAACACACAGGGTGGGAGTTGATTGTGTGTCGAACGCAATTGTGCCCCGGTTCCAAGGGAATGCGGGGGAGGGCATTATTCCTCTTGGCGAGATTAGCGTTTCGCGGGTCTTACGGGGGAATTTATGGCCCCGGTAGACCACCGCGTAGATAACGATCGTGAAGAAGGGTTTTCCTTCGCCCTTTCGAATCGACGACCATTTATTCGCGTGTACGCGTATCGAATTGGATTTGTCGGACTTTTTCCGGAGCAGTGAACTTTTTCCGTGGTACTTTTTCTAGCGCAGCGTGTATTGTACAGCGTATCGTTGGCATAATAGGAACGGGAGCTAAGGGAGAGATAAGATAACGTCGAAGATGTCTCGGGCTTTCGCTAGGAACAGCAGCAGCAGCAGCAGCAGCAGTTGGATGCCCCCTGAGAAATATTCTTCCCCTATTCTTTCCATATTTCCACTTTGTCTAATTGGTAATATGAGATTGCGTGTTACGTCAGGAGAGAAATAAAGCTTCGCGCGTAACAAACGAGATAGGCAAACAAAGCCTCTGAATATTAATAAACTGGCTGGCTGGATGTTCCTTGTTTTCGTAGTGTAATAAAAGTGGACATTTCCTCCATGTATCGTTCGCCGTTCGAGGATCGTTTTTTTATATGGCACTCACCTTGAAAATAGATCGAATTGAAATAGCGCTTCTTTCCCCTTCTTTTTTGCTTCTCCGACATTTTGCTTCCGCGCAAAGAAAAATGTCATTAATTATTACAGTCACGTGTAAAATATTGCCACGTGTTTTGTTATCGACGGATAATGAACACACACGTTCATTGTCATCATTGACGTTACTAGCTTAAATTGCTAGCTGAAATTGTTGCATCGTTGAATAAGAAATGAGAGACAAGCTCCAAATCTGAGTAATTTTCGACGAGTAAATGACATCCGTTTTAAAATTGTATAATTTCTATAATTTCTTTCATAATTTCTTCACTATGAATACGTAATAAGTGTGCCTACCGTCTCTCTTGCTTTTTATTAGGGCCTTAACCGTTGCAGGAAGAACGAAGCAGGCCGATTAATCGATACGCTTTCAGCTTCTCTGGTATCGTCTCTCGCGTTATTTATGCTCGCGTATTTAAACACGTAATTAATTATTAGCAGCAGCTGCCAGTGGACTGAAATAAACGTTTCGTTTATACATTTCATAATGTACATGTCATTTCGCGCAAGATAAAAACCTCTTTATTTTTTTTAAGTTATCGCGGTTCGTAACTAAATTGACGATGGGTGAGATGTCTGTCGGATGTATTTTGAGAATATATTTGTACAAGTATAACCAGAGTATAGTATAGTATAGTATAGTATAGTATAAAAGGCTGCGTCTTCGATCGTATGTTGGTGTTACGAGAATACGCGAGTATAGATGTTGTTTATCGGAGTTGTTGAAAGTGTTGAATTTTGTCAAGAGTTTATGTTTCCTTGGGACAAACACCATCAACGAGCTTGCCGCGGAAATGGGCGCGGCGATCCTACTATACTATACTATACTATACTATACTATACTATACTATACTATACAGGTACATTATGCAAGCTCGGTTAGTATACAGCAGTGCTGTATTTTTTTGCGTTTTACATTTTTAAGGCGTTTTTAGGCCGTAGGCTCCTTAGGCGAGAGAATAGTCGAGAGAGGTAAAGTGTTGTGTAGCTTCATCTTAAATGAGCTCTCCGATGCACGGTAAGTTTTCCGTTGAAAAATAATTTCAAACAGTGACTGTATTCTCTTCTTTCGCGCACAAATAATATCGTTAAATATTCTTTGAATATCTGTCTCGTTAGTCTGCGGATCGGAGACAAAGTATCGAGAGATGGAAGTTTCACTCAGTCAGTTTGATAATCAGAATTTTAGCGCAAGTACGAATGTCAATTTTTCTCTCGACGATCAACGATCGTTCTTGTTCGATCGATGACGGAGGATGCACGACGCAAATGCACGACGATAATACATATTAAGAAACAGAGGGGAATGGTAAATGACGAATTTAGAAATGGCCACGCACAGAGGCCTAGGTGGCCTAGGGATATCGAAGCACGGCACTGATGTCATTTGAATGATTGTGTTTACTGACACGAATGAACAGCTATTATGCTACGTATATAACGCAAACACGTACGTAAACGATACACAATGTAATAAGTGTGTTTGCTACGTTCCGTGACATTGTGTGTACAATCGTAGAGAATATTGCTTTAGAGGATGAGAATGGCGAGAGAAGAAAGATGGTGCTCTATTGATTTAAGATGATTCACTGTTTGTAAATAATAATAATAATAATAATAATAATAATAATAATAACAACAACAATATAAAACACGATGAAATCTTTTTTAATTGAAATGATAATTTACATGTACTCTGTCAGAGGGAACAGAATTAAATATAATTATAACGAGAGTGATGGAATTCGATGTTAAACGAATCGGTATCCATGCGATAATTCAACGTTCAATTCAATGTCAATTCAGAAGAGATGATAAATTTGTCTATACAATTAGAAACGTATATTTAATATATATACTTTCACGTCGAATTAAATTGAATAATTTAGACACCCGAATGAAATTGAGGAACATTTTAATGGGTATGAATTTATCATGCCCAATTTTTCTTATCTTTACAGAAAAAAAAAAGAAAAAAGAAAAAAGAAAAAATAAAAAAATAAAAAATTGAATTAGTCGCAAATTCTTCTTGAGAAATACTGATAAATATGAGATACGAATCGCTCGATACACCTATATCTAATTATACTTGAATCTGTATATTCTCGTCGTCGGATAATAAAGTATCGATAATTCCTCGGTTTAATTTTAGCTTATAGTTAGCGAGCAAGGCGAACCGAAAATATTTCTCTAATTTAACACGTTGCTTTCTTGCTTTCCATTTCTCAAGCAAGATCGAAGCGAAGAAAAAAAAAAGAAAAAAAATTACTAACGAAAGAATCATTTTTATTACTTACAATAACAATAACATTTCTCGTCGTTGTGAAAGAAATTCGTGGGAGCGACCACCGAGCGGGACGAATCATTCTCGAGCTGCTGACTGATTGGGTGAGTGGGTGATTTGGGTGAGGAGAAGTCGCGGGAAAAGCTCGCTGCTCGCACACAGACAGACAGAGCGTAACAAGCGGGAAAAGAGATCGGTTAAAAGCCGATGAATGATCGATTTCCCTCGGACGGCGCCAACTGATTCTAAAAAATCGTTCGAGTCGCCGACGCGTTCCTCCTCGCTCGATCTGAAAAAGAAATGGGGCAGAGGTGCTCTCCCTTCCCTCTTTCCTTGGCAATAGAGGGAAAATGATTGACCTGGCGTGCACGTAAATTCGAATCTTCGAACCTTCTTTCCGCGTTATCCGCGATGACTGCTTCGACACGAGGCTGAATCGATTCCAATTTGGGTCGGGATATTATAACGCGGGTTGTGCGCGCGTACCTCGTGACGAGGCAAGCTCGTTTCCTTCGGGAAAATCGTTTCGGTTTTTTTTTTTTTTCGGCCGAGAGGAAAATTACAGAAGCAAAAACGCAGGAACCGTTGAGTGTACCGAGTGTACATTATATATAAAAACTATATCACTTACTATATAAATTCGTTTTCTTTCTGTTCTCGTTTCTGAGATCACTAATTTCTTTTACACGCGGTACACACTCGTATTTGAACCGAATGTGAATGAAAAAATTAAACTTCATCTGTACTGGCGTGTTTCAATTAGAAAGACTCGTCGTCAATCTTTCGATTTGAACTTGAACTTTCAACTTGTATCCCATCGACTTTGAAAGTAGAAGGAGCAAAGTAGACATTTCTATTTGAGTAGCAGGTGTGCTCCAAATGTTTCTCAAACCTATTTTCTCTCGATCAAGAGAAAAATCTGTCGTATTTTCGGCAGTGTAATAACAAAAGTAAAATTCTATCGTTTCCATTGAAGGATAGAATCCTTGTTGTTTACCAATGGTAGATATTATTAATATCCAGTATAAATAGAAACTCTCAATAGGTAGTGAAGAATTCGATCGCTACCAATACCGTGAACGAGTATTATCGAAGGTATTGTTGTTAAATTAACACTGTAAAGTGCTGTACATTTGGACGTATTTTATACGTAATAAAAACATTCAAGATTATTGTCAAAAGTCTTGTCAAATATTAACGATGACGTATCTTTTTGACGTATCATTCGATATATCGTATCCTCTAAACAAATCGATCACTTTATTGTCGGTTGGTAAGGTTCATCTGTATTCGAGTATACCAAATTTCATACAATTTTATAATTTAGCAACACTTTTATATAATTGTAAGAACGTGGTAGCGTGAAATAAAAAAAAAGGAAAAAAAAGCAATAAACAGCTTTTGCGTGTGTCTTCCACGTGGTGTGTAATTTCATCGTAGTTTCGTGCTCGTATAAACTGGTCAAAATCCGCAATCTACTTGTCAGCTTACCCTTCTGGAAGATTTCTTGCTGCAACATTTTCAAATACGAATCTCACAGAGAGAGAGAGAGAGAGAGAGAGAGACTGCATTACGCGCGTCAATCTCGTTTCTAAAATCGATCATCCATCTGGAAAGCTTGAGCGAGAAAGAGAGAGGGAGAGAGAGAGAGAGAGGGAGAGATTTATCCGTTTCTCGAAAAGCAAAGTCGGCTGGCTGTTGAATTATTCCACGCAGCAGCTTGCAGCTTGCAGCTGACAAACCGCGAAGAAGGATTTGAGAAAAGGCTGGCGGCGGGGCCGGAAGCAGCAGGCTTTCTTCCACCATCCGCCGACGCGGATCTCGGCGCCGCGGCGCTTTATTTTCTTATATACGAAGTAGAGCGTCATCGATTCCAGCTATCGAAGCCGATTTATACTCGTGTCCGCGCTCACAAGGGCTGATGAAGGGATGATGAAGAGCACTTTGGCACCGTACGGGAGGAACATCGTACGACGATAAACGTCGTCTGCTTGGCGTCGGCTGGCGTCTTGGCGAGCGAACCTCGAGCCTTCTCGATACTTATCTGAAAGAATCGGCTGCCTCGCCGAGCGTGGCTAATTCCCTCTGGCTTCCTCTCCAGAGTTTGAGTCTGGCGCTTTTGCTTGCTTGCATGCATGCATGCGTGCTTGCGTGCTTGCGTGCGTGCTTGCACTTGCCTGCGGATCGCAGAACTGTTCCTTCTTACTCCCCGTCCTTTTCCCGCTGGAAACGGATGATTCGAGCTAATTGCAAGAACCTTGCGGGCAGAGGGAATTGGCGGAGACCGGGCAGATATTAAATTCGTGCAGTTACTTGGGTTGTACGTCGACGTGTTTGAAAACGTTAGAACGTATAATCTAATAATTAGATTGTTCACTGCATTCTCGATGTGCCAAGATGCAAGAATTCTCACTCGGAGAGAAAAATTGCGGAGAGGGGATGTTAAATGTGAGGATATTATTATTAAAGTTAAACAACTTTCCTCTTCCTTCTTAAAAAAGCTTGATTTTTGGCGCAATGGATTCTTCTAATTATTAGACTAGAATAGTCTTCTTTTTCCCTTCGTTATTATCTTTTGGCCCTTGTAAGGAGTCGCTCGCAACTGAAGACAGTCAGCACTTTAGGTCTTTTTCAGAATTTAACGCTTTTTTTTTTTTTCTTTTCTTGTTCACAATTTTACGTTGCCGACACCAGATACACGATGTTTGTCAAATCGATGGAAAGACATTTTATGTGAAAGATTGCTCGAAAAAAGAAAAAGAGATGGGAAAACCGTGTATTTAGTGTTCTACACGAGCGTTACACGAAGATGTAGAAAAAATATAGAGAAATTAGAGATAATCTATCACAAATACAAGTTTGTGCTTTTGTTTGAAACACCAGTCTTTGTCTTCTCTCGTGGATTTTCGTAGAGTGCAAATGAGAGAAGAGAGAGAGAGAGAGAGAGAAACCGCGAGAAAACCCACGTGAAACCGCTTGCAAGTACCGACTCGAAGAAACGCCATTAGCCTCGCCTAGCTCGGTGACAAATGGCCCGCTCGATCGGACGTGACAACGAGACGAGACGAGACGAGGAGAGGAGAGGAGAGGAGAGGAGAAAAAAAAGTATTAATTAAGGATCGGCTGCAGGGTTGTCGGCGGTGGTTTTTATCGAAGAAAGAGGAGAGGCAGGGCGTCGTTAACGTTCTGGTTTAACGAACGAACGAACGAACGAACGGCGTTGAAGAGGCTAGCAGCTACAACGCCGCGGTCTCGCAGGGGCGGAAACGAAGCGGACGGAGACGCGGAAAGCAGGAGAAGAGAAGCTGAAGCATTATGTTGCGTTAACGTGTAACGCTGGCCAGGAAATGGGTTAAGGACGTTAAGGCCAAGCCAACTCGCGTCGTCGTCGTCGTCGCCAGCCGGTGCGGCGGAAAGAGTGCGAGCTGACGGAATAGAGAGAGAGAGAGAGAGAGAGAGAGAGAGAGAGAGAGAGAGTCGCGTGACCCTATGGCGAGAGATGCTCTGGCAAAGAGCAGATTCTCTGCGGGCCTTTTCAGTTTCAACTCTCCGATTTGAACTCACCGTGTCTGATCCGAGGCCTTTTTCTTTTTTCTTTTTCCGTTCTTTTTTGACTTTCTTGCGAAAGAGGGAAATTCACGGTCGGAGCTCGAGTTTCCGATTTTCAGCGTGTACATGTCTCGAGTAACGTTTGATCATCTGGCTCGTTGGGAAACAACGAGCGATGCTGAGGCGTGAAATATTAATCCTGACAGTGACTTTCTGTAAAGGATGTTTCTGTCTCTAGCTCTCGACGCTCTAGTTGTAGTAGAAAAAGCTGGAGTTGGGCGGAATTCTTTTAAAGAATTAATAATTAAAGTGGACGACGAAAAATTGCAACAAAAGCCGTGGTTAAAGCAAGAGCGCATTAGCCGTACCATTCGCAATTTGCAGAGAAACAGAATAATTTAATTCAACGAATAAGAAATGTTGACCGTTCGAAAGAAAAGTTTGAAAAATTTAAACGGACCTGACACCTGTTACAAAATTTACTAGTGAAATTAAATAGTAAAAAGTCAATCGAAGCGATTAAAGTATATCCCATGTAATATTTGTACTAATATTGTACTAATTATGCAGTCTAGCGTTCAAAAGTGACTCTGGTCACTTTTGAAAGTTTTCATTTACCCGTATGTAGTAGAAAAAAAGTAGAATTTATGTGAACTTATGCGAACTCGGAGAGGAGCAAATGGAGGTAATCGCGTAATTGTAGTTCAGGTTCAAATTCTGGACACAAATCAGGTCGAATCGAATAGTTTCGTGACAGAAATTTCAAGTCCACCGCAGTTTCACTCGTTTGATACAGTCGGGGCGGGTTACGTTACCAGAGGCTGTAATATTTTCGCATAATTTTCGAATTATGCGTAATTATAATTATAAATTCCAGCTTCTTGAGACTGGAACGTTCATGGACGTGGGGCGAGGAAACAATTGAATATCTACGAAATGAACCGCACGCGTGATTTAACGTGTCACTTAACGTGACACAATTTCGTTAAATAGCTTGCAGAATAATACGGGACACGGGACACGGGACACGGGACACGGGAACTTGATTGTCTCTATGCGGTTCCCCTCACGGTTTATTTCACGAACAGTTGAACGTGAATGATACACGAGGCCATATTACCAAGAACACCTGCGTCTACACGACTGTTTAACGAACGTGCCCAACGAAATTTCGCCGAAACCGAAATTTCAATTGAACAACCTGTCTCGGAAACATTTCCACTCGATCGAGCAGCTTCTACGTTCAAAAACTTTTTCCTGCGTTTGCACAAGGAAATTTTAAATCAACCGCCGAACGTGCAACTATGCGTACGTATGAAAGAAAAATGAAATATTCAAAGCGTGACGCTCTTTGGAACAATATTTAGCACGTAGAACAGTTCAGAGATATGAATTTCTATACGAATCCGAAATTTCATTGCAACGCGTCATGTATTCCAGGCTGCGATTGAAATAAAAGTAACAGAAATAGAAAGAGGATGATTACTTCGAATAAGATAAGAAATAAACATATTTCAAGGTAAGAACGAACGCAAAATTCAAACATATAATATACAACATATGTATATATATATTTTTTTCTTTTTTCTTTTTTTTGTACGAATGTATGTTGAATGTAAAGGTTCCACGCCATGATTGAAAGAAAATTATTTTCCTGATGAAATGAAATAATTCATTTTTCGAATACATTGTTAATCGATGAAAAGATGATCCAAGATAAAATGATAATGAGCAAATAACGTACAGGATGAAAGGAAAATTTCATTCGAACGATAACAATTTTGACAATACCACCAGCCTTGTTTAAATCTCGAATTCTATTTGGGATAAAGTAAGAAGTGACAGCTTGAAATTTCAATGATTTTCCATTTAAATTATTTCAATTATTCAAATGAAATAATAAATAATCTGACATACGTACACGTTAAACGTACAAGAATCAGAAAACGTTATATTCAAGAATAAGTTTGATTTAAGATGGAGGAACACATTTGTAAATTAAATGTAAAAGATAAAGTATTCCATTTGATGGCCAAATAACGAAAGACCCTTTACGAAGTCTTTTAGAGAAAAATCATTTTCACGTGGGAATAAATTAAAATAAAAAAATTTAGCCGAGTAAGGCAAGGCTAGTACATATAATTGTACGTAAAACTGAAACTGGTTATGTACGAACTCGTCGAGTTGGTAGTCTTGTTAAAAAATACAGAGTGTGACCTATCTGAAAATACCGATCCAGAGTGAAAGTATAACAGGTGACTCGTGTGTGCGAGTCTCGATATCAATTGCGTCAATCGTTTCAGCGTAGTCGTAGTTTCATTTAAAGAGTACGTTGCTACTTTGTTACCTTGAAAGAAAATTACTTACTCGACGAATCTTCTTTTTTAACCTTTTTGAATTCAGAGAGACACATTGCAGATTATTTGAAAAAAAACTTGTCGAAGCACTGTTGCGCAATCGAAATTTCCGGATTAAATTAATCAATTAATACGTGATTTATTTCAAAGTAGGTTTCATCATTCGCTTTTCCTTTGTATCGTATTGTAGTGTGAAATAAAATTTTTGTAATTAATTTATTTAAAAAATGGGCTTCACCATGTCGTGTTTCACCATTGTCGTAGAATTTTCGGTAAGTAATTGTACCGAAAGTAGATCATTAAATTCTTCTATCGGATGTCCTTTCGACAATCGACTTTTTTCGAAAATGATCCTACGTGAAATTCTCTCTCTCTCTTTTTTTTTTTAAATACGAAAATCTGAAAAATACGAGAAACACGGGGGAAAAAGGGTCCCGATGGATTGAAAATAATCCTTTCAGCTCTGCGTGCGTCGAGAAAAATATCGGAGACTGCTCGAGCGAGGTTTAAAAAAAGAAAAAAAAAATGTATTTCGAGTGAAACGCGTTCGAATCGTTATCGGTTCAACTTTTCAGCGATTTTCGGAATTTTCGAGTTGAAAATGAAAATATTGCCAAATAAACGTCGAACAATTATCCGGATTGGCAAATTTCGGTCCGGATTGGCAAGAATCGATCCTTTATAATAATTCTGCAGTTGCCATAGATATTCGATAGGTATAATCGATTCGTTGCTGGAATTTTTTTCTTTTTTTCTAAACTGCTGAAGATTCTTTGCAATTCGTTCGTTCGTCGGAACATTCGAGAGAGATTGATAGAAATATCGGATGATATTTATGTAGATTTCCTTCGATATACGCGAGCTTTAATTACCGAGCAGGAATTAAGAAAGAAGAGATAAGAAAAGAAGGGGGATTTGGGGAAGTTACTTGTTATTACTTATTTTTATGCGCTTTTTATCACGCAAACGACTGGTCGATCGAAACAGCTGCCGGTTCGAAGGTTAAATATAAAATCAGCTGCGTGTGTGTCTGGCTCGTATTTTCAGCGCGTTAACTTGGACACGCTCGTGTCGTTAAATTACGATTAAAAAACGCTGGAAAGGAACGTGACGACTTGCGGACAATGTTTGAGATTGTTTCTCACGTAGCGAATTGCAAACAAGTTCGGAATCGACACGAAATGCTTGCGTAGAGAAAATGACGTCTTTATCGAGTTGGATCAAATCGGAGAGATATTAATTTTTCGTTTTGGATTCGAATTCGATCGGCTAATTCGAGTTGATAATTATAATATGGCTCAACCTAGATTCTTGAAAGATTCGCAAAACAAAATGTGTTGGAACTAGGTTTTATTTTACTTGTTAGCCGTTAAATTCCTGCAAAAAAAAAAAAAAGACGGACAATGAATTCCTAAAAGAGCCGTTAATGTTGCACGAAACAAAATGATGGATCGAGTTTGATTCGAATCGAGTTTGCTTAATTGAATAATTCGATTGTTTATGCAGAAAATGCACCCAAACTATGAGTTTTCTCTTTGGAACGAAACGTATACTTTTTATTATATTTTTTCTAATTTTTTCCCAACGTAATGAAAAGGGGAGAGAGAGAGAGAGAGAGAGAGAGAGAGAGAACACTTTTCAGAGTGGATCTCGGCGGAGATCAAAGCAAAGCATTTGGGCAAAACTTGGCTTTGAAGCGAATAGGAAAATGCAAAATGTAGACGAGTTAATGTAGATATCGAGGGGTGGGGAAATGTGCGCAGAGAGGGAGGCGTAACAGATGATTCGCAGTCTTCGAGGAGAGTAACATTTTCAAGAGTTTACTCGCTCTTACTCGCCGGTGAATCAGGATAATAGGAGTGCACTGGCGCGGGGTTGCACGACTCTTTCGCGCACTAAATTTAGACTTTGGAGAAGCAGGAGAAAACGACGATGAGAAAATGTGCGCGCGTAAAAGCCGAACCCTTCTCGGCGTTCTTTCGCTTCCCGCGCCGCGTACGCGAAAATTTTTCACCGACGTTTACAAACGTTCATCCATCGATTTTTGCCAAAGAACTTGCCACGAGTTGGCAATAACAACGTGATTACGAGTAACGAAAAATTCGGCGATTCGCGTTTGATTTCTACTGAGAAAGATGCAAGTATCCAAGTAAGACGAGTAAATCTTCTCGATATGTACCAATAATAACAACTATAACGCGTACGTTCAAATTTCTCAAACGGGACGATATTTCGTTGGTTCGCGATTCGCGAAAAACACACGTGGTACGAAAGGGAAAGGTAAACACATTTTGCGTCAATTCTAATTTATATGAAAGCATCCTGATTGGACGTCTGTCATCGTTTACGTCGACCAACTGGGGTTCGTTCGACCAAAGTTTTCAATCGATAAAGTCGCAGAGAATAACGGAATCGCGAGCATTTTCGACTCGCGTCGATGCTTTTACGCCTAGCTGCGACACTGCGTAATTATTCGTTTGTTTGTCATTTTTCTTGCCATTTCGTATTCACAACGAAATACAAAGGAAATGCAAACAGCTGTGCAATCACAGGTCTTCTGTAAATTCATACTTGCCAAAATAGACTGCTGATACTGCTAATTTTTAGTTTTACGAACCTTCGAATTCGTATTGATTATAATTTTTGTAAACCCGATTAAACGAGCAGAGTTTCTGGAAATTTATCTGTCTGTATTATCTGTGTATTTTGTCTGGTGCGTTTGAAGTAAATTTTATAAAAATTCCACTCGAGTATCGATATTAATATAAAAAACATACAGGAAACAAACGTGTGGTAACAATTAACGATTGAAATCAATATTTCAATGTTGCAAACGTAAATTTCCTTTAAATTTCCTTAATGAATAAAAATCTGCAATTTATCTATTAATAACTAGGATTGGGTCGATAATTGATTCATTTCAGTCTTGGGCGATATTTTTGCGAGAATGGCTTTGATTTTCGCACGCAACGATTTTCAATGATATCGGAATAATATCAGAATGAATTTTGTTCCATTTTCCATTCGGTCCAATCTTCAACGGCAGACGTAAACGCAGTTTTTTTTTTTTTTACAGGCAGATAAAAACGTTCGATGACGGATATTTTCGCTGCCTGAATTGAAGATCGAATCGAACGTGTCGGAGGAATTTCGTATCAGATACGATATATATTATATATTATACGTACATACGTATGTTTTGTCAGGAGAAACGTTTCTTCTCTCGAGTCATGGTATTACACAATTGTCGCGTATCGTGTCGATGCATGATTAATCGTCGGTATAAATAACGGTTGACTCTTGCATTACACGGAGATTAGGCCATATCTGATATTTTCGCGTAATCGGCGTACTCGCGCATAATTCTTATCTCCTTATTACTAAAATAAACCTAACCTAAAGCTAAGCTAACCTAACCTAACCTAACCTAACCACATACCACTTTCAATGACAAATTCCTCGATAGCTCGTGTTCTGTGTCTATTGTTTCACCGAATCTGTCTATCATTCTAACAAATGTTTCTACAAACGGCGCGTATTCTTCGTACTCTAAAACTGCAAATTCCCAAAGTTCCCAACGATCGAGAACTTTCATATTTCCAACGTTTCCGAGTTTTCAAGTTGACAAACGTACGCTTGTAGTATCAAGGTATCAAAATATTCTCCAACATTCTCGAGTCTTTTCGAATTTCCAAAGTCTTTTTGCTCTTTAGCTGTTTCTATTTTTTTTTTTTTTTTTTTTATATCTCGAGACA
Source organism: Tetragonula carbonaria (assembly GCA_032399595.1). Classification (NCBI taxonomy): domain Eukaryota; kingdom Metazoa; phylum Arthropoda; class Insecta; order Hymenoptera; family Apidae; genus Tetragonula; species Tetragonula carbonaria. Next base: position 87,560 of record JAUCRC010000015.1, read on the forward strand.
GCTTTCCTTTTCCTTCTCGACGGATATTTTGCATTTTTAAACTTTTAAATTCACGGCACGGTAAAATCTTGAGTTTCCAAGTTGCCGAACTTTCAGAATTCCACGAAATGTTGTTTCCGTTTCGTTCATTCGACAATACGTGTTGTAACTCTCAGGCCCAAGCGGTAGGCGTCAAAGCGTGGCAAACTAACCAGACTGACGCTCGAGAACAGTGACAATGCGAGTAAATGTAGCCGAAATGTAAATACCTGTCATCGTACATACGCCTTGGACGCTTTCTGATTGGCACAAACACGTCACTATCACTGGATTCGTTGTCATTGCTTTCATTTGAAACTTTCGTATTTTGCATTTTGTTGGGGTTTATTAAGTCGATGAAATCGAGCGATAATTGAATTTAATTGAACGATACGACACGAACAAATAAGATTTGGTAAATCGTATGGAACCTGAATTTTCAAAGGTGAACGAAATGTTCCAAACCAAATGTTCTGAAACGTCGAAATTTAGAATTTTTCAGACACTGTCTCTCTGAAAATCCCTGAATCTCGAGGTCTCTTCAAACTGTGAAAACATATAGAGCTCGCGTCGTTTTTCAGGTCTTTGGAGGGGTAGCATTTTTCGAAAATACCCTCGAAAATGGTCTCTCGTTCTCTCGAGTTGCGAGATGGAAAAGTTGTGTCTTTTATATTTTAAAAATTTAAAACGTTGCTCCAAATTCCAAGAAGCTCGACCGTTTCGATCCTTCGAGGTGAATAGTACAATAGTTACAAACGGGGAAGGGAGAGGGAGAGCCAAATGTAGAACGGACTTTTACGAACGCTATTAATAGGCATTAAGGATGTTGTTAACAGGCGCACGAACGTACACGTGATGTACACGTTCTTTGAGCGAAATTCGTAACAACGGGTGTCGAACGAAAGAGTACTGACCTCGATAAACTTGCAAAACCGAGGGTGGTTATAGTTGCGAATTGCGTGAATTACCGCTGTCGTCGTTCCCCATTAAGTTAACAAAGCAGCAAAGTTTCCGTCTGTATTGCAGTACTGACATCGCTAAGGAGCGCTAAGGAGGAATTAACGTTTAAAGTCTGTTGCTGCTTCTCTCTCTCTCTCTCTCTCTCTCTCTCTCTCTCTCTCTCTCTGTGGAATTTTGTCAGAACTTTACTATACGAATTTTCTTTTTTTTTTTTTTTATTGATCTGTTAATTTGCACTGTGCTCTATTTGGATAGACGGCGTCTAAATATTCGTTACAAGTGTAAAGTTTGAGTCTTTGAGACTCAACGTAACTCTTCTACTGGAGTTTAACTGCAGTGAACATTGATAGAAATAATAATATCGTAAGAAAACGAAGAACAGTGCGAATGTTTCCACGGACGTCGACGTTTGTTTAATGTTTTTCAGTTTCGGAATTTCTTGGAAAATCCACATGTATCGTCCATTATAAATATATTTTATTCGTATTTAAGATAATTACACGATTAATTACACATTTAATATATATCGTCTGCAATGAATTAATCAATGTCGAGTGTCGCGTCGCAACGAACGAACGAGTTCAGAGTTGCGAGAAAAGAATTCTCTCTTCACTCTCTTCGCTCTGACTTTCGCGATCCGGTTCTGCACCCTGCTGCAACAGCAATCTTCTTTTCCTCCAAGCACTCGCCGAGCCGACGCAATTGCTCAGCCCTGTCGTCGTTCCGTGCTCCGAGGAAAACGTTGAGCTTTCGAAGGTGGTCGGTGGTGGTGGGTGGTGGTGGTGGTGGTGATGGCGATGGTGGTCGGTCGCCACCGCCGCCACCGCCGCCGCAAACAGACGGATTTGGACAACGAGTCCACACCGGGCCGTCGTTCCACAGCAGGTCGAAACCGCCGATTCTGGTCTCCCTGCCGGAGAAACGAGCCTCGAGGTCCAGCACGTTGAGCGCGTCGTCGACGAGGTCGAACTTGAGCCGAGAATCGTGGGTGTCGGTGCCGGTCAACGCCGGCGAGGCGTTCACCTCGAGCAACCAAGGCGTCAGATCCTCGTCGAGAAGTGTATCGTAGCCGTACAGCTCGAACGAGTTCTTTCCCTGCATGATCACCGACTGCACCGCCAGCAAACTGGCCATTATCACGCCTGTGTGCGATCGATAAATGGGCTCTTATCGCTCCATGACGGGGTAAATCGAGGTGATAAATCGAGCTGCAGGCTAAAACTCTGTTCTACGTATTAGGCGAAATTTATTTGTTCGTTTCGTTCAAACGGAGGCTTTTTAAGCAACGTCTCGATGCTATTTAACGGTTTGAAAAAATCTACAAAATTCGCGAAGATTTTTTTGTTTCCTCCTGTGTTTTTCCAGGAAAAGCGAAAAAATTGCTTCTGAACGGAATTGTAGATGTTATTATTTTTGCCTTTTTTAATGAAAAAAAAAAGCAATGCAATTCACGCGTTGTCGCGTTATCGATGAATTTGCGCGCAAAGTTCATTCGCTCATTTCCAAGAGGCATTTGCAAAATCGTTGCACGAATCGGAAAGATATCGTGCGTATTTTCCGTTTTACCAGTCGAGATCGATGAAATTTTCAGAATTAATCAAAGACACTGCAACCTTTGCGAGCAAACTGCAACAACAACAACAACAACAACAACAACAACAACGTGTTAGTTATAGTTAGTTAACAACAAACTAACCAGCAATTCGTTGAAACGCAGCCTCGACAGCGTCGGGGCCGTGCCTGGCAGTTAAATACTGTCTAACGTTCGTCAAAGCCCACTTGCAACCTTTCTTCAGTTCCTGTTTACTATCGTCGTCATCTGGTTGCGTCGTCTTCAACTGTATGGCCATGTTGGTCAAGTGTACTCTGCTATCGTCTATATTGTGCAGGTCGAACAACTCGCCGGACAACCGCGCGAATCCCTCTCTGGCCAACCAAACCTTCAGAGGGTGGAACGAGGTTACCAGCGTGTAAATACGCAGGTCGAATTTCCTGCCTGAAATATCGCGGAGTACGCGTTTAGCGCTCCGACAGTTTTTTACGCAGTTGGAAAGTGGTTGTAATAAAATTTTCCAGACTCCCTACGATTTCCCTACGTGAGCCTACGTAGGTGTCTTTTTTGTTAGAGCGAACGCTAAACGGAAACGCGGATAAACGCGAGCTCGTGGATCAAAGACAAAGATCGCGAAGAACGGTTTCAGCCGTGGCCGCTCGCCAGCTCCTTTTCCCTTTCAGAGGAAGGAAAGCCCAGTCCACCTCGACAACGGGCGTTCCTCGCATTCTGGCGAGATAAGCCACTCAGAGAATGCAGAGCTGTGTACAGCTGTACTTTGGAGGACTAACCCGCCAGGAGATAAGGCTTCTCCACGTATTTCTGCACGATGAAAGTCTCCGGCGGTGATGTTTCCACTTGCTGGCCAAACTCCTTGCTACACCACTCGGACAGGTCCTTCAGCTTTCTGAACAGGAAGATGCCTGTTCATCGTAGAGATCACGAGACGTTAATCACCATCGTGAGTTTCGTTTCCTTTCGTTTCGGATTCGTCGGGAATTGAAAATGAAATTACATCAGCTTGTTCTACTTTACGTAGAATTTTACAATTATATCTTTCTTCTTTCATCTTCGGTTTAGTTTTACTACTTTTACTTTTCCCGTTCCGTCTAGACTCTTGTAATGTTTATTTTATTCTTTTCAATATAATTCGATATAATCGGCCGACGTGTCGAAAATTGTTTTACGTGTTTACAACGGACAAGATACAATTACAAGAAAGCGTGATACATACACTGCGGACGTTTCGTGGGAACGTTTCGAATTTTAAATTGCCCACAGAGAATGCACGCGCAAAGCATATTGAAAACGGAATATTCGTTCTTACATTTGTTTACTCTTGCGAGAATAACGTAACATTTAATATTGGAATACAGTGAAAACGAAAACTTCTGTACGAGCTTGGTTGTTCAAATTCAATCATAGTTGGAAACATAGTTGGTACGATTAATTAAATCACGTTAATTGAAAAGATGAAAAGATGTCAGCATACATAGTGTGCGCTCTGATTTTTGTTTGTTTTTTTGTTTCCCGTACAAATTTCCCATATAAATATGTGACAAGCGTACCTTTGCCCTGCGATCTTCCTGCAGGTTTCACGATCCAAGTAGATCCAGGCTGCTTGTGATACTCCTCCGCGAATAACCTAAAATCGTTCGGTAGTTCGTAGGTGAGCGGCATGCAGTCGCATAGCTTAGCCTCGTCCGTCTTGTTCGACTTGAGCAACAATTTCTTATATCGTTTCAAATTTCTGTACAAGTAATTCTTCCGTGTCAGTTCGTAATGGTTACGAAAGTGAGGGATTCTCTGGTGGGCAGCTAGTTTCAGGTCCAAAGCTTGGCGAACGTCGTTGATCTCGCACCACCAAAGGTGCCAGTTTTGATCGTTCGGCTCTGTTACCTCGAAGAAGAAGAAAGTTTAAGAAGTTGGTAAATTTCTGTTTTTCCTTTTTTTCGTACAAAGGAACGAAGCGAAAAAGAAATTTGAAACGAGAAAAATTTGTCGTACAAGACTTCGTCGAATGATATTTATATATTTTTGTCAATCAAGTGATTGAAAGCACCGAAGCTTTCTCAATTCGCACTCGCCCCTCCCCCCTCCTTTGTGTTGTAACGATGTAACTGTTTTATTTTTATTTCTTATCATGCAGATAATTCGTTCTATCGTATATTTGACACGTAACATCCAACATATATTTCTGGCATTTTTGATCGCAAAGAGCACCGCAAATAACATTCGAGTTTTCGAGTTCTTCAACGGACATTTGTCAATTATTATACCGGACGTTTTCTAAGATGTACAGTAGGCCTGAGATCTATAGTTCCAAGTAACGTCAGACAAAATTCAAAATGATCGGATCGCAATATGAAATTGAACGTTCACGTACGCGAGAGTAGTAGTAATAGTAGAGTTTGCTAGAAGAAGAGAGATTTGGAAAACTTGATCGATTATGAATTCCACGCGAATTCAAGAGCTGGCCTAGTCCTCCTTCAGGACTCGCGTGGGAGGGTCACTCGACGATATATATTATAGCGTCAGGAAGCGTAATTTATTCGTGGATACGATTACCGCGAATTGTGTCGAATAATAAATTGCTTCCTGCTTCTGGGAGCTGCAACAATATGTATGCATATATGCATATATGCATATATGCATATATGCATGCACCTTCTTCTCCCCCTCCCCCCCCCTTCCCTCCCACTACTCCACAGTTCACTCTCGCGTTCACTAATTTAATCGAAAGCCTTCGTTTTCTTCTATTATGTATAATTAGTCGAATTAGCGTTCACGCGTGATTCGTTCGTCTCGAACGTAATTCGTTTGGCTCGATTTTCACCGAGCGCTCGTTAACTCGCCAATATCAATTTTTGTCAAACTTTATCTCGTTTGGTTCAATTATTATTCTCGTCGAGAATAGAAGATTGGAGTTTGGCTTCAAGGCAGTTGGTATCGTAGCTTTTTCGATCAAGCACGTTTGCTACGTTGTTGCGTTGAATTTGAAATACAGGCAGGCTTTGTATACGTGTTATTTGAGGATTACGAATATGTTACATACTCTCACACTCGAAAATTCAAACTCACGCGTCTCGAAAGTATTCTCTCTCTCTCTCTCTTACACACAACAGCAGAATGATATTCTGAACCGAAAATAGTGAAAGGTTCGAGATTCTCTTGACAACGTTTTTGAGAAACTTTCTCCTGTAGGTGAAGGAAGTGTAAATTAATTAAATTCACATTTTCTCGTCCGAAAGAAACTTTCAATCGATATTTTAATTACCAAATGTAAAGTCTCGGAAGACTTTGTATACGAAGCTAGATCTGAATTATGTAACAAGGTCCTCCAATCCTCTGCTACGGTTGAGAAACACAACTAAATCGGTTTCTTTTTTTATCGCGCAAGTATGATTGCTTGCAATCTTTACCCGGAGGAAGGCGGTCATTTCGCTCAAGCGATAAAAAAAACTCTCGATCCGCTAATTGCTCAGCCAAGATTAAAGAATGACGAGAAAGAATAATTCCCAAGTAGAAATGAATTACGAGTGTTTAAATTCTGTCGATAATGCGATTAATGAATTTGCAAACGGAAACAATTTGTCGTCTTTCTGTATGTATTTCGCGCGCGCGTATGTATTCTTTTTGCTTGCTTTAAAAATCTCTTAAATCTACGAACTTTGAACAATTTTTATTGCCATCAATTTTTCAATTGTTCCCAATAATTGCTCTTCCCAAACGGATTAAGGATTGCTTTCTGTCGCGATTAATTTTTAATTTTTAAGCAGCAAAAGTAACAGTGATTTTTTTATAATGTTCCTCGAAGCGCGATTTGGCGCGTGACGAGAGCAGAGCATGATGCCTACAGTTAACAGATCGAGGGTTTACAACACTGTTTTCACTTTCCATTCCTCGTTCGTCGAGATCGTTTCGATTACCTGGATCCATCCTCTGGCCAACATCACTTTAACCTGCGTCGAAGGGAAGTCGCAGCGGAACCTGATGGCCTTGTCGTCCCCGTACTGCCTTCTTCTCGTGGCCGAATTCCTCTTTTCCGGGGCTGTCACGTTCTCCTCGTTCTCCTCGTTCTCCTGCTTCTCCTCGTTCTTTGACATGTTCTTGGTTGCTTGAACGCTAAAAGTATGGTATCTCTGTGATTTGTTTGAGAGTCACGATTAAGAGAGTTTTTCAATTGCTACACTTGATTGTATAATTATATATCAGTGTATCGTACGATCGAGCTAGTTTCATTCGTGTCACAAATGTATCGGTTAGGATGAATGGACTGAATTCGTCGCGCGTAATTTTATTCAAACAAATTCAAATCATTGAGCGAACGTATAGAGTGAATTTACCGTTTATGTCCCCAAGTTTGACGGGAATTTTAACATTTTGCGCAAGTGTAATGTGTATTATTTCGAAGAGTGGATAATAATTAAGGGAAGAATATCTTTCGAGGACTTGTAAGACAGGTTCCGGCGTTGAAGTAATATAAAATTTCCACAATGATGACAGTCTTTTAACAAATGATACGTGTCTGTTACGCGTGTCTGAACTCTGCCAGTTGAAACATTCCGCCGGGGAATGCCCATGTCATATCGTTAACAACGATAATTGTCAGCAGTCGCTGCGCGTAATTCAAGCCATTCGGCTTGAAACGCGAGTTAAATTCGCGGGGGGGAGGGGGAGGGGGAGGGGGGGGAATTCTTTCAGAATTAATCCTTTCAGAAGCCTCGTTCGTGTGTTATGCCCGTCGGAAAATAGAGAAAAGAAGCTTACGACCGTTTCATGCCGTTTTATCCTCACTTTGCCATTACTCGTTTGTCAGCGTGGCTGCCAATATCGCCGGCGATACTACCGCCGGAAGTAGGCTAGATAGACCGAAATTTCGCCAGCTGTTTTCCTCCTGCTGTATACCTAATACGATAACACACTTCGGCTCCAAGCAAATAACAGGCTACGTGCCCCGAATGCACGGGGGATGCAGATTGGTGATGGATAACGTACACTCGACGCGAGGTCAGTGCACTCTCAAGGCTCAATCGGGTCGATCCTTTGAGCTTTCAGCTTTCACTAACCATAATAACATTTGAAACAGTTAGGCCAGGGCGCGCACTGCCCAGTCAAGATTAATTTCGATGGAAATATTTCGACGCGGTTTTTGAGAAATATCTTCTTCTTCTTCTTCTTCTTCTTCTTTTTGACGATTGATTTTCTTCTTTTTCTTTCTTTTTTGAAATTGAAGAGCAAAAATTGGACGTACGAAGGTTAATTTCGTTAGAAATATTTAGATATATTTTCGAGAGTATAATTGCGATCTTTTTGGAGTGGTTTTTTCTTTTCTTTTTTTTTTTTAGTAATTAACTTTAGTAACGCGTAGTGTAGTAAGTCAGATTGAAGATTGTGGATTTATTAGAGTGATTGGCTTTGTTGGATTGAAATTGGAGTACAGATTTTATCGCGTAAATTTTTTCACGTAACTCCTTCTAATTTTCTTTTTAATTTCGCAGCGTGCAAAAATAAATTTTATCGCAAATATTTTTTTTCTTTTTGCTGTAGTTTGGGAATTACAGTGGATTGAAAACTGTGCTTGTACGGTTAATTTTCCAGCATTTCCCTTCTCTCAAAATTAGATCGAACGTGACGGGAAAAATTAATTATCAGTACGATACGCAACATGCACGTTAGGTTGTAACGTTCCTATATTTTTATGGAATTTCTGCTGAATATTGTACGATTATAACGTCATAGTAGTGAAATGTTAGTTTTTCTATTTACAAATATTTGGCCGTAATTTGGAAATTATAATGTAAACGAAAGTAAAGAATAATGAGAAGATTCGACGAAAAACGGTAAAAACGGGATAATCTGATTTAACCTCGAATTATATATCGCGCTGGAAACTTTTCATCCGGATTGAAAATTTCGCGAAAATATTTGCTCTTCTTCTTTCGTATCAAACGTGTTAATCTGTTTGGAAGTCGGATATACCGTGAGCATGAATATTTCAAACACGGCGCAATGCTTTCACGGTAAACTGTAAGCCACGAGCCAATTTCTCGCCAAGTAGTAAAACATTCAATCTGACGCTCTTCCATCTCTCAGACTATTTGTTTCTTTCTTTTTTTCTTTCTTTCTTTCTTCCTTTCTTTCTTTCTTTCTTTCTTTCTTTCTTTCTTTCTTTCTTTCTTTTTTTGTTTTCTTTTTTATTGAAATCTTCAATCGGGAAAGTGAATTGCGCGGCGCGAGGCTGAAAAATTCGCGGAAATAGCTTGCGTTTGTTAAATATTTCAAACTAGAGACTTTTACTCGCGAAATAACACGAATGTACAAGGCAAAGAAATTATTCTACTTGATAAGAATACAAATTACTCGTAGTTTAATCATTCGTCATAATTCAGAGTCGGCACTCTTGACGTTGAAGAGATGTAACACGCTTTTTTTTTTTTTATTTCTGATTTATTTAATTTTTGATTTTTTCTTTATCGAAAATATACATGTTTGAAATCTTGCTTGGAATTTGCGTTCTTTCCTACAAGATGGGAATGGTACATCACGTTATATATTTTTTTCTCCTTGTTATTCTTGTACTCATTCGTATTACTCCAAATAAAAAATTTACGAGATTCTAAATGAAACTGAAGAAAAGAGCCAGAAATATTTTGCTGTAATTTATAAACTCGACAAGACGATAGACGATAGATCGAAAATAAAATGCCACGACGAACAATTTCTTCAAATCTCCATCGCTTTCAAATAAAATCCACGCACGCCGCAGGTATTAAAAATGTTCAATTTTAAAGATATTAAAGAAGCAAATTCACGCGCTAGTTATAGTTTTTTTTTTTATCCCGAATAGCGAATAAATTTCCTGCTTTCATCCATTCGACGCGAGCTTTGAATTTGTCTCGTTCGGCCGGTGAGAAGGCAAAGAGAAAGAAACAGGAAAAGGAAAGGAAAGAAAGGATGGTCACGGATATATGACGGTGCAGCGCGTTTCCTGTTAAAGTTTTGTTGGATCGGTTGTAACGGTAGTGTACGCGCGACGAGCCGGATGCAGGTTGCCCCGTAGCTTGCATACACGATGCGCAGAAACGGTAATCGGCATATCGTTCATGTGCTACAGCTAGCTATCTATTTCGCTTATTTCAAAAGTCAAGATCCTCTTCTCTTCTCTTCTCTTCTCTTCTCTTCTCTTCTCTTCTCTTCTCTTCTCTTCTCTTCTCTTCTCTTTTCTCGAGGCGTGGCCATCGAACTGGCTGAGAGAAAACATTTCTTTTTGGTCGAGATGAATTTTTATGTAAATGTTGTTTCCTCTTCTTTCGCTGTGCTATTTGTGCCAATTTTGTTATTAATTTTATTATCAATTTACTCAACGTAGATGGATAAATCGTAATTATAGATCGCGTGGTGTAAGTTTTTATAATTATAATTTTTGTAACGTTAGTTATACGATTATGTAATTGCAAATGTTGTAATTTCATGATTTTGACAACTTTAGTTGCAGAGTCTTTTCACGCTCAACTCTGTTGTAGTGATGTTCATTTGTTCTTGAAGAGAATCATCTATTTATCTTTAACTGTCGATTTAGCCGGACCAGAGAGTAGCATGTTCAAAAACGATAATTGTGGAAATGTTGTCAAAAAGTTTTTGACTCTCTTAGTATTTTGCTTTGTTATTTAGAGTTAGAAAACGTTGAAATCGTAGAAACGAAATGTGAGATAAGAATCTCGGTGAAGCTGTTTCTCGATAGAAACATTTTGTAAATCAAAATTTCATTGTCGATGTACAAAAAAGTTGTTGCTTGTCAGGGAATATTCAAAAATATAAAAGTATCGAAATAGGAAAATAAAAATCACTTAGGCATAGATTCTTGGGCGATTTTCGAGAAGCTCAGAATCTTCTTTAAAAAAAAGAAAGACTCGACCAGCTTAAAAATCTACCAACTCCATTAACTGGCGATAAATTGCTTCTTACGCTCGGCACAATTACACGCAAACGTTCTGAAACAGTGTAGAAAAGTAGCAGAGAAAAACAGAGTAAAACCACACACGGAGCGATACGAAAAGTGTGCATTGGTATCCGAAACGGAAAGACGGCGAACGAACATCATCGACGCGGCAAGCGTCAACCGGAAGCGCACACCGGCCTGATAACAGCGTCGTATAAATAGCTATTATTTTCCAGCCACGTGGCTTTGCGTGGCGTGCGTGTGAGAATCGTTCGTTGCCGGCGCACACTGTGTGTGTGTGTGTGTGTGTGTGTGTGCGTGCGTGTGTGTGTGTGTGTGTGTGTGTGTGTGTGTGTGTGTGTGTGTGTGTGCGTGTGCGTGTGTCGGCACACTCGATCATGAATGGATCGTGGATCCGTGGATCGCGCGTCGATCAGTTTGCGTGCGGCGCCACCCTCGTCGAGTGTCCTCCGACAAATGTGTCACGTTGGCTCCACAATCGGTATCAATTATCCTCGCTCGATCGTTCAACTGAAACACGCGTGCTTCTCGCCTGGCGCCGCGCCTCGAGTTTCGAATTTCGAATTTCGAATTTCGAATTGGTGCAAATTGGATTTCGAATTTCGAACAAAGTCGAAGGGTTGTTGTCACAACGGGGTTGTTGTTGGCTAGGCCAAGCTTTGTTTAATCGCTGGAGGACGCGCCGATTCTCGGGCGACTGACTCGTTCTCGATTTCACGCAAAGTGCTCCTTGACTCGATCGACGAAAGCGATCGTGTTTAATTTCTTCAATTTTTTTTATTTTTTTCTTTTTCTTTTCTAATACCATTTAAAATTCGATTTTGAGTTGGATGATTTCTCATTTGGTTGATTTCCCTTTTTCTTTTCCCTTCGTTCCGTGTGCTTTCAGTTCGTGTTTTTCTGTTTTATTCCAAGTTTCGTTATCTATGCTCTTCTTCGATATTTCATTTTAAAGTACATTTCGATTCGTAACAATTTCCTTGTACGAACGTGTGCAACCAGTAGTTTATATTATACATACACAACGATTTTAGATGGACTGGATAATTTCAATGCACGAAATCAATAATTTCATTGCTGAGTCGCGATTTCATAAAATTGCGTAAAATTGAAACGATAAATTGTGCATGCGATAAATGATAAAACATGTCGCAATGATACGACGCACGTATGCTACGATAATATAAATATCCTGTAGCGTGTGGGGAATGACAAGTCGAAAATGTATAATAACTTGCTCTTGATTGCTTTCTTTTCCGATACGTGTAGAATTCAAGCAGGTATACTTTTGATAAGAGACAAATTTACTTTTTCACCGTCAGGAATCATCTTCTGTGCTATTTTCCCACACGCTGTATAGACAGGACACAAACAAGCTGTACAATGTAGCGAAAGAAAAGTACGAAAAGACAGTTGATTGGCGTCGAATGAAAGTCGCCAGAATGAAAGTCGTTCGTTTTTCGTCTTCTGGCCGGGCAAGATGGCGAGAGACGTGGTCCTCTCGCGGAGGTGACAAACGCGAAGGCTCGTCTCTTTTCACGGTACGACGCAAGACACGTTGCTTCATTTGCGGTTGCTCCATTTCCTTTCCTGCGGTTCGGCGGTCGAAGCGGATAACGCTGCGTGTAATTGTCTCGTTTGCGGTTGCAGGTCAAAGCGCAATCTGCCCTCGCGAGGTTTTTGCATTTCACGCGCCAAGGTTCAAGGACGACTTTACGCTCGGACGGCTGGCACCGGCTTAATATTATCCTTGGAACGAACGTTTGCGGTATTTTACTCGCGCGATACGTATATATATGTGTGTGTGTGTGTGTGTGTGCGCGCGCGTGCGTGCGTGCGTGCGTGCACTGTCTTACTTTCTCCTACTTTCGAGCGTAGGTTACTCGATAAATTCAATTTATTCGCGACACGTTCTTAATACGGGGATAAATATATAGTCGAGGAAATTGTGGCCACCAAGCTATTTTCAAAACGCAAATGGGGTCGATGTTCTTTCGGTTTTGACAGAAGAACATATGTCCGTTCAGCGACATTTCAATCGATCGATAACAATTGAACAACATTCTCAAGATTTCAATTGTAAATTGTTCACGTCAGTCTCGTTGAATATCGAAAAGACGATAAAAATGTAGGTATGTATTTTCGCATTGCGTAATTTTGGAGTTAATTTCAATTTGATTTCGTTTTGTTATTAGTTTCTACGCCAGGAAATTTTTATAATTATCTCTACACGATTAAATTATAAATCGCTAGAAATTATCAATTACAAGTCGTCGCGAAAAATCACAGACAATTTAAATAGAAAGAATAATTCGAAACGAACGAGAATGAATAACGATATGAAGAAACGATACGAGTTGAACGAGAGATAACGCAACGCAATTGCTTCTTGATCGACTCGATCGATTAAGCACCTTTGAAAAAGGAAGCCACCCTTCCGCGCGCGCACACACAGAGACACACGCACACGTGACCCAGGAGGAAAATTACGTATTCCCGTAGGATGGGAGTTGCGTGCAAGCGAAAACGAACTTTGCGGAATTTCCAGCAGCAGCAGCAGCAGCAGCAGCAGTGCTGGCTGCTTTCTTGTCGGCTGACAAAATGAGTCAGAGGGAACTATCGGGTCGTGTATTCGTCATCCGCGAAAAACGAAAACAGGCTTTCGCCCCGTGAGCGTGACGTGGCGTGGCATGGCGTGGCGTGCACGCGAAATTAATTCCCCAGTTGTGCCAAGCTGCGACGTCGAACATTTACATTTATTTCTTGCAGCAGCAGCCACCGCAGGCTGGCCAGTCTGGACCGAATTTCCATATTTCCAGCCGCCGACGTCTCGATATCGATCCTATCGAGCCTCCTCTGCCCCCCTTCGACGTATTCCACGAGGCTAGACGACCACGAGAACGACTACAGATGAATGCGACTACTCGCATACATTGCTCCGAGTCTTTTTAGTTTTCGTTGATTATCTCTCCGACGCGTGCAAACTGTACTTCCTTTTTTCGCGTGTATGTTCGATCCTCGAGGGAGGCTGGAAAATCTTTTGCGAGATTTGGCACTCCGTTCGCCAACAGATCGGCTGATTGCCTGTAAAGTCGTCATTTGTCTTTATACTCTTGCGCGAACAATCGAATCAACGCACGTCAATTATTTACGTGCAACTGAAATTTACATATGTCTTTGTCAATTAATAATTAACATACACGGTTCGAGCCTGTATCTTGTACGTAGAAATGAATTTTTTCCCAATTGAAACGAAAAGTGTTCAACTTCGAACTTTCGTGGAACGATCGTCGTATTTGACTTTGTCGGATTCGTCAGTGCGAATTGGAGTTGATCCCATCTGTAGAGACGGATCTCAGCCGCGAATTGTAATAAAGGAGAGGACAGGAGAGGAGAAGAGAGGAGAGAAGAAGGCAAACAGTCTGTTATTCTTGCCGCTTTCTCGTCCTTTCTTCCAACTTTCTGCTCCTTTCCTCGTTTGCTCGTAGTCTTTCGTTCGTTGTTGTCTCCTTTCTTCTTCGAGTCGGAAGCTGAAAGAGGGGAGGGAGGGATGATGGTTAAAAGATGGATATTAAGTGGAGCTTTGAGAGACGGTGTCTCTCGACTGTTTCCTCGTTGTTGAACTCTGCGACAGTTCTAAATGTTTGGCTCCCTCTTTGAAGTTGATCTTTTGATTTTTTTTTCTTTTTTCTTGTTTTCTTTTCGTTTTACTTTTTCGATTACTCGCCGGCGAGATTGGTGAACGTGGAAGAGAGATCTTTATTGCTTTGGCTTCTTCTCTCTGGCAGAGTTTCTTTTCTCTTCTTTCCTTTCTTTCTTTCTTTCTTTCTTTCTTTCTTTCTTTCTTTCTTTCTTTCTTTCTTTCTTTCTTTCTTTCTTTCTTTCTTTCTTTCTTTCCTTTTTCGTGTAATTTGAATTACGAGAATAAACTTTCTCGAATAGAGAGAGAGAGACAGAGAGAGATCCTCTCTGTTTCTGTTCTGTTTGTTAGCAAATGTTTTTCGTCGTACTCGTTTAGTTTTCTGCGATTATTTTGAAGTTTACCTCAAATGACGCGAACGTCAATAGCTCGATTTTATGCGTGTGGCTTCTTGTCGTTGGAGTTATAATTATACAACATTGTTACAACTAAGGGAATTGCAACTAAAAATAGAAATTTAGCCAACTAAATATAATAAATTCCCTGTTTCGGGTATTTTGTGCATATTATTGTAGATTAATTATTCAATTGATTAATTTTATTAATTATTTAATATACTGATTTCTATCTTAGCGAGATGACACTGAGCGAACGACGGTAATCCCTTTAATAACGTGCGTTTAAATTTCTTTTGCGTATTTCTTCGAATACACACGTTGCCGCACGTCGATACAATTTTCGACGGAAGCTTTTTCAAATCAGAAATGATTCGGATCCGACAAACGATCTGGATAAAGGCCGAGCCAATGAATCGACGACAGTACATTGATTTACAAAAATACTTGTGGAAAAGTTGTATAAATTTCAACGCACGATGACTGAATACTTTGAAAACAACCGGTGGTGATTCTTCCTTTCATCGACGAGTTGACTAATTTTCCACGCAGTCGATAAGAAATCTTGGAACGGAAATTTCATTTTCGAAGAATATACTGATTATACCGATTATATTTTCGAATTATAAATATATAAATAAAGATGCGAGTTTCAGTGGTAAAACAAAGTAAAAAACACAAAGTAAAAAAGTTTCTTGGAATTCAGTTATGGAGCTACTACTCGATTAGGGATTATTCTCGAGTTATTATCCTAGGGGAAAAGACTCGATTTCCAATCGTCTGTTCTACGACTCTTCCATTATATAATTTGCTTCAGTTTCTAAAGAGAGACAGTTATCGACCCTCCGAGGATCGAGCCGCGGAAGATCTGAACGCACACTCGGCTGACCCATTTCGAGCTGAGCTACGTACACACACACACACACACACACACACATATATAAATGGATTTTACGATCGCGGTAGCTGCATGTTGAATCGAGAAAATCGAACGCGCGAAGGCTGGCTTGAAGTGGTTCAAGGGGCTCGTTAGAATTTCTCGAAAGAAATTGACTGAAGACAGAGTCAAGCCGATGACTGTTCGAGGTCGCTTGGAATTTTTCAGTCCATATTTTTAATCTCTTAAACACGCCCCGAATCAGTAGTTTTCTTTTTTTTAAATTGAATTTTCGTGTTAAACAATTTTTTGGAATATTGCAAACGTAGTCAGTGTAGCAAACCCCGCGTTTTTCAACAACAAAGCGCACACGACTTTCAAATTGCACACAAATTGTGGAATATTTGCAGGAGTCTTTTATGAATTTTTTTTTACGACGTGCCACGTTAGATACTTTGGAGTTTCATTAACGAGAACAACGAGATACAACTGTCACGATTTATTGTTATTATTACGTATTTTATTCGTTTATGAACGTTGTATTTCCTTTGTTCGTCGTTATATTATAGCAGCGATGAATTCGAGAATGAGACACGATTAACAACGTGTCTGTTTTGACACGTTGGTTATTGATTTATCGAAGGGGTTGAGAGGTTAAGGTTAAATATAAATACAGTCTAAACAATCTTCGTCCGTTTGTTTCGCCATTTTTCTGCTTGGCGAAATTTACGCTTCTTTCGCCATCGTTTGTCAACGTGAAATCTTGGATTTATTTTTACGTATTTGGAATCGGTCGCCTCGTACGTGTAATTGTCGTTGACGTGGGACAAGATTCGAGAACGTGCTCCGATTTAAATTTCAGGGTCCGGCGAAAATGAAAGTAAATCTCTCGGATAAAGCGTTGTGTGTGCTCGCGCACGTTTTATCGCATCGCATTTTGCAGCAGTCTGAGACAACGTGTTTCAGAAACGTTGATTTGTACTTTGCTCGTTCCGACGAGTCGACTGCCATTAAATTTACCGATACAACGAGATTGCTAATATATTAACCGATAGACAAGAGTCTAACGAAAAGAGAAAAAAAAACATTTGTCTCGTTTTGAGTCTAAAACCATCCGCTGTTTCAAGGGTTGACATTAACATATCGTTGGCGAGTGGACGAATTTATTTTTATTTTTTTTCTCTTCTAACGGAAGAACGGAAGACGTCTTTACGGGATTCACGATCGTTGTCGTGGGAATAACAATCGTCAAATTTCATAGATCCCGTTGATTCAGTTTCGAGCAAATTCAATAAGAAATGGTGCGTCGCTCTCGAAGACTATTTTGGAAGGATAATGATAAAAATGACAATAGTTGGCGACACATTGCAAAGGTAGAACTACGTAAAATGTTTTGCACCACTGCTATTATCACTAGTTGCAACCATCAATTTCGAACGAAGAGTTTTGTTTTCTTCTCTTCTGAAAAAATAAAAACGAAATACACGACGAAAGGATTTCTTGAATTAAAAAAAAATCTAAACGCAAAGTCTGATACTCCAATATATGCGACACGTCTAAGCAAATGCTCAAAATACACAGAAATATTTGTTATATATATACGCATGTGCCGCTTCGGATTGTAACACGTGGAAAAAATTCGTGGAATCCGTTCACACTGCGAGAGGATTCGAAGCGCGCGAGGCACGCGCGCGAGGCGTACGTAATCTAGTTCAACGTTATCGTTCCATTGGATCCGCTCGGCCAGAATCGAGATGGTCGTCATTTCAAATTCAGCGCGCCGAGGTTAAAACACTGTCGTTGCCTGTTCTCTCTCTCTCTCTCTCTCTCTCTCTCTCTCTCGGGGGAGGATGACGGATGACCTTGAACACACACACACACACACACACACACACACACACACACACACACAGTGAGTGATGGCACGGTTATTCAATGGTCGGAAATGGTTCGTCAATGGCGGTTAACGGAGCTCTTATTACGCAAAACCGTCGACTCGTTTATGGTTGCTGTGTGTGCTCCTCCTTTCAGCGAGGACTATTTATATACTGATATCGCGTGTCTATACCGTACGCGAATGTGTGTGCATACGTTTGTGTGAACATCGTTACGACAGTCACTTGTGCGACTCGTAACGACATTATGGATGCATTCGCGCGTCTAATGAAATTTCCACGCGTTGCCGGTTCTCTCTCTCTCTCTCTCTCTCTCTCTCTCTCTCTCGCGACAAACGATTCGAATGAGACTTTTCCAGCAGAATTTGAATAAAAATGCACTTGACGATTATTTATCATCGTGCTATCCCATGCAACGAAGAATCTTCGTGAAGCTGCAAGCTTTGTAAAACTTGAGGATTTTACTATCTGCGATAAACAACACCAAACACACACACCATGTAATATTCAATTAACGTTGAAATTTATCATTTGGTTATTATATTAAATTGTTGCTCGACGACGATTACAATTGAAACGAAGAAGCAATTGATTGTTGTTGCCGATATATTTGCGTCGCGAAATATTTGCCGAATCTTTTCAATAACAGCCGTGGACTTTGCTGTCTCGTTTCTCGCCCGGACACGATGGGAAAATTGGGCGATTTTAATTAAAGCTGATTGCCAGGCGCCAATTAACGCCGCTATTGCGCCCGCTGCTCCAACACACTAATGTCGTGGACGTGTATCGTCACTCTTCGACCAGCCACCGCTGGTAAAACCGGTTTTCATCCGGCCGATTCGACATTGATACGCTGCGCCGAATTTCTTCTGTGCGGCTTTTAATTTTATCGGATTGAAAAGAGAATTGAAAAGAAAAGAAAGAAAAAGTGAGGATGAAGAGAAGCTCTTGAAAAAAAATGTCGATACACGGTGTACGATGGCACGATCGAATGTGCGAAAGCTTCTCGTTCCACCGGAAGTGGTAGGTTCGTCGACGCGATGAAGGCTCTAGCCACGGTCCTCCAGGGATTATTCGAAACACCGAATTCGAATTTCCAAGTGGCAACGACGAACAAGAAATACTTGAATTGTATCGTTGAAAATTGATCGTAACGAGTTAAAATTAAGAACAAATCGTGCAACGTTATACTTTTGAACGATTAACTTCGATGTAAATTTAAAAGAGGATTTAGTAGTAAATTAAATAAATTAGTCGAGCATAGGATCGATTGGTGTTGCACAAGTTGCACAAGATTGTACAGATTGCACAGATTGCACAGATTGTACAGATCGTACAGGATTTTTAATTGAGCTTTGGATAATTTCAGTTTTAATTTAAAAGAGATAGCAATGGTATAATATTACGAAACGTATAATAAAATAATACGAAATATTAAGGAAATAACAATATAACGTGATGCGAAATAATAACGCGAAATTACGAAACACGACACAACAGCATAATATTACGAAATCATTGTAAAATTACACGAAACGATAATGTAACATTACGAAGCACGTTACAGCAAATACACGTTGCAATACAGCAAATAGTCAACAATCAACTGATAACCTTTCCTTTCCATAAGTAAACGAAATTCTGGTTAATCGTTTAAGGGCTCGTTGAATTTTGAGAAACAGCTTCTTCCATTTTATCATTCTGAAATATTATTTTTCGAAAAGCAACTTCTATTTTTGTATAATTCATAGCACAAGCATTGAGACAAGACGTACGTAAGACGAGAAGGAATATAATGCTTGCGTTGCCGCAAATGACGAACCTTTCGGACACTATCTTAAATAGACGATAACAGTTGATAATGATACAGACGGATGATAAGGTCGAACGAGTGAGGAGAAACGAAACCTAGTTTTTTAAATTTCTTCTTTGGCGATTTTCTCCAAAAAAAAATGGAGGAAAACCGAGCAAAGCCTCGAAACGAGACGTTCTCTCCTAGTTCCTTGTTACGCTCGCGAAATCTCGACGTTTGAACTCGAGATGCCCTGTGTATATATTAAAAGCTCAACGTCAGCTTAATTCTTAGATACAATTCATCGCTGTTTGGCACTGTTTCGCAATATTAGGGCGTCTTGGTATATCGATTTGGTATAGATTCGCGCCATGGTCGTTTCGCTCGTTTGCTGCAACGATATCAACCGAAGATACCTAATCGATATATATGTGTATATATGTATATATATATATATATATATATATATATATATATATACACACACACACACACATCTGTGATAAATCAAATTCAGTTTCACGATTTCAGGGAAAACACGTGGAAACGTTCGAACAGCGTGACTGCCTGTCTAAAAGCACCGAATGATTGCAATTAATATTTCGAATACTACGGTGAAAACTATCAAGTGACTTTTTCTTCTTCTTCTTCTTCTTCTTCTTCTTCTTCTTCTTCTTCTCTTTCAATAATTTTAGAGCAAATGAGCGATCCGTACGCAGTTGTTGAGAGTGGCGGCGCGCGTTGTTCTGTGGCAAAGTTGGACCGAGTCCCGGGGAAAGTCAATGTCACGGCGGACAAAAATACTGTGTCGGGGCTGTGACGACGTTGTCTGAATTCTGATCCGTGACCGAGATTCTCGATCAGTCGGCGTATCGCGGGGGTCGCGTAGTTGCGCTGCTCTTGTCGCTGCCTCTTGGGCTGCATATTGTAGCACAGCGTAGCACAGCATAGCGTAGCATAGGGTACACGTGCCTTCCACCAAATGCCCAATTTTACGTACTGCCTGTGGTGTTGCTGCCGTCCGATTCTAGATCGATACTTCTCGAGGCGCGGGGACAGGTTCGATTACGTCGAGTATGTGCCTCTGTATCAGGTGAACACCGCTTTGTCCACTGGTTTCTGTCGAGTCGTCGTCTGCTAATTGGTCAGGCATCGGCGGGATAATTTTATTATTTCCTTCCTTCGGCCGTTTTCTCTCTCTCTCTCTCTCTCTATATATATATATATAGAGCTTAACCTTTCGAGTACTTTAAGCACGTATATTTTTTTTCCTCTATTTTTTTTTTTTGTTTTTTAGCGAACGTCGTCACAAGTTGTGAAACGCGTATATCTTTTGGCGAATTTAAAATGAATTTTTTATATTTTTGCAATTAATCAGGATCTAGCCAATTAATCGTCACTTGACCTATTCTTTCAGCATCTGTCAACTAGTGTCTGAATATATATTGTACCAAGTTTCGTATGTTGTCCCAGTATGTTAGATTTTGCGTGGTACGTTGGAAATTAATTACAAAATTTAAATTTGCGTTTAATTAATCAGAGATTTATTGTAGCGTACGTACAAGGGCACTAATTAATTAATATTGAAACGTATTTTATTAAATTTCACGTCGATTGACAGTACTTACTTTCATGCGACACGTATATTCTTCTTCTCGAGTTCTTCTTCTTTTCTTCACTCCTCCTGCGTAGTATGTACGAAAAGAAGAAAAAACTTACAAAGTTTGGAAAATTTGAAACGTTGCGTGTGTACGTACTTTATCATTTTGTACAAAGTTGTGTCTCTTTGATTAATTGTTAGTTGGATGATTATATCGTGTATTGTATTATTTATG
Organism: Tetragonula carbonaria; assembly: GCA_032399595.1. Taxonomy (NCBI): domain Eukaryota; kingdom Metazoa; phylum Arthropoda; class Insecta; order Hymenoptera; family Apidae; genus Tetragonula; species Tetragonula carbonaria. The sequence goes on from JAUCRC010000015.1 coordinate 108,487, forward strand.
TAAATCATAACGGCGAATAGAAGAAGGAATTTTGATGTCATAAATTAATAGAACGTTTTACGTTATACGTAGCATCTTTTTTATTACAAATTATATCATATCGATTGGGTAATCATTAATTGGATTATTTCTTTTACTAACTATAAATTTGCATATTTTTTTGAGAAACAACGATGCTCGGTACTCGAAAGGTAGCGAATTTGCTTTTAATTTTGCGCTCACGTTTAAAACACGCACCACGAAGTCGACATAAGGGGAAATTTGATTCTTCTTTTTATTTTGTGATCGTCAATGTGTGACGTCAGTTTCTCCCTCTGTGTGTGTGTGTGTGTGTGTGTCGTCTCGCTTGGTTTTTAACGGTTTGAAGAGGTGTGGCGATGAATTTTCGATTGCTGTGTTGCCGAGTTTGGTTTTACCATTATTTTGTTGGCGTGTGACAGCTACTCGCGACGAATGGGAAATTGTTGTAACCAATGAACTTTTTAGGAGTAAAAGCTGGGAACGTTACGAGCGTGTCCGACTTTCATCTGGCCGCTGTCCAATAATTGAGAATATTGGTTGAGAATATTAGTCCGATGGAGTTTATTGTATCTGATTAGCTGACGATCTTACAACGTGTACAAGTGTATCATTGTACAATGTATAGTTTTAATGCCGAGCAACTTCTTTTTCGTTGTTCTCATTTCTTTTCTCATTTCTTTTTTTTTTTTTTAATATTTTTCACACCCTTCTCGGGGAATTTTATACCTGTACTCTCTCATGTTGGAAAGTCTTGAAAGACAAGCTACTACGTTCGCTTCGAAACTGCGACGTGCAAGGAAATTATCTCGCTCGTAACAAATATTAGAAAGTAAAGTCTAAGAGTTTCAAACGAGAATGAAAAACGTGTTTCACACGTCTGATCTATCATTTTCTATCACATCTATATATATATTAGTATGTCATTTTTTTCTTCACAATAAATTTTATGAAAAGCGCTGAAAATTAGAAATTTCACCTGTATATTTACGATATATATATATATATATATACACACACACACATACATATACGAAATAACTCGGACGATTCACGCGACTCGGTTGCTGCGAGCGTTTTGCAACTTCTCCGAAGGAACAAGTTCCGCGCGAGCGGAAGAAAGTGATAGATCCACGGAGCGAGAGGCGCAGAATTGCGTGCGATCGTCGCGCACAGCTGCCCACGCAAAAATCGTCGTCGGTGCACGAAACCACGGGTGTCGGGCGCTGGTTGCTGAGCCGGTCGGTCGGTCGGCGGAGGGCGACAGCTTCTTCTCCCACGAAATGTGTGTGTGTTTCGCAACGCGTAACTCTCCACTCGAGAGAGAAACTTTCGCGGGATGTTCTCGTGGTGAACTTTCTACGCCGTGTGTGTGTGTGTGTGTGTGTGTGTGTGTGTGACGATGCTTTATCGGCACTTGGGATTTATCAGGAGCGAACGGCCGTTTCGAGAGTCACTTAACGAGGTCGAGACGAATTATAAGCTGATGATGATGCGAGCTTTTTCCGAAACAATGGAGCAATAACGCGAGTGCTTTGGGTAACGAGTGTGCTTGCTGGGTCTCTTGGGATTCAAGAACGTCTGCTCTTAAATCGCATTGCCAGGGAATTCTGTTTGATCATCTTCTTTTTTTTTATTTTTTGAACTTCTTTTATTTCGTTGCTTGTCGCAGGTTTTGGCAAATGGATTGTGTAAATCGTTTGTGTAAACGGGAAGATTGAGTGAGCGTTGATGGAAACGAAGGGACGAGGAAGAAGTCGGTTATCTTTTATAGAAACATCATACTCCAGCAAAGTAAAGATAATCTCGAGTGATTGCAGATTTTAGTTTGCGATTGAGGTGGTTATTCTTGTTTGTACTGTTACAGCTTGTAGAGGAATTTTTTTTGTAAAATTTACGTATTGATAAAACGTAATCGATGATCTCGAGGTTGACTATAATTTTTAACACGGAAGAAATATAGAATATAGATATATTTATAAAATGTAAAGTATTTGTACAGCGTGAAGCATAAATATGTTATTCACAAATTATAGGGCATAAATACAGAATATAAATCGAGAATTAATAATAAAGTAACGACGTAATAAATATAAAAAGAATACAAAATCTCCAAAATATAATACTCGTTATATTGAAGAAAGTAATTAACAAATCCCCAGGTACAGTGGCCACAAAAAGTATTTGCAAAAAGTCATTGTATTTAATTATTAGAATTTTTATGCAAGTTTCTACTGTTCGTGGATATAATTAACTAAACATAAATTGGTTTCGTTAAATATTACGCAGAATATTTTACATATTACGTGAGTTCTATGTACTCTTACATCTTCAAATTTCTCATAAATGTGAGAGTACGAAAGAACTTGCAGTCTAGTGTATCATTTACCGCACACGTACTAGTCATAATAACTCTCGTAATTAACCAGTTGGCTCGAATCATTTCAGATATTAAATATCGTGTACGAATTGGTAACATTCTCACGCGATCGCAAAAGTTTGAGACACAAATGCAGAAATAATATTGCAGAATCTGGACAAGGAAAAAGAAAGAAAGAAATTATTAATGAGAATAAGGCTCGCAATCATCGTGGCTTGCGGAAAACAGAAATTTGCACGAAGATCCTTGCTGGTCTGGTAATAATAGAAATTCGGAAAATGTCATGGCAGGGTGAACTGCACGTGGTATGGAGGATGAGGAGGTGTACACGTGTGTATGCTCTGATTTCGCACATCGATCAGTGGCGTCAAGACACGAAGGTCGGAGCCGGCCGAGACAAGCCTTGCCGCTGGTAAATCAATTTCGAGGATGCATTCGTGTGCGCGTCGAAGCATTCCGTAATAGATTTCGACTAAACAGGTGAAAATTCGGTCGGAGAGATCCTGAAATTCGGTGCAAACACGTACCTTCTTCGTACGTTCACACGGGAACAAAGCGACTCTCGCGATCAGCGAGATGCAACGTGGACATTTTGAAGAGTGCACCCTCCAACAGCAGAAAAACTATGGATTTTTCGCTTGAGAATGACGGTGCGTTTGTTTAGTAAACTAGTAGGCTCCCTAATCGCGTATACAATTATAGAATGTATAATTAATTCTTTGTACTTGGAGATATTTTCGTGTGTATCGTCACCAAGTGCCATATCAGAATTAAACTGTGATATTTCTTACGAAGAAAGTTCAGATTTTCGTGTATTTAATTTCTGGTGCTAGCGAGATTAGCGATGTATGAGATGATTGCCTAGCATTTGTTTCACGGATCCACGAATCCACGAATACACGGTGTTCGACGTGCGTACGAAAAGGATTCGAGCGAAACTTTTGGCGCTCATTGGAAATGGAGAAGGAATCGTCCAGCTCGAGGACGACTTTCCGGATATTGAATATATAATCTTCCACCCTGCCGCCATTATTCAGACGGTTCCGCTCACTTCTCACTCTTCTCTTACTTTTTATTCATTGTTCATCTTGTACAGACCAGTTTTCCATTTATCGCGACAAAGTCACGTATTTGACTATCCTTTCGTGCTATGTGTGATGGAGAAAATTTAAAAATAAAATGTGAATGAAACGATCTAGAATCTAAGAATCTGAGAGAGAGAGAGAGAGAGAGAGAGAGAATTATAATAAAATTATACATTATTGTATTAATAATATAAATTAATTTTTATATTATAATTTTATATTATGCGTGGCGTAGAAATTATTAAAAGTAAGCACATTAAGCTACAACCAAACGATTTAACCCAAGCTGTCAGTTATTTAAACTGACTTGACCTAACAGTGGTAAAACAGTGAAATCCAGCAGGGATTACACAATCTTCCAGTGAAAACCACAAAACTTTCGCATCGTGTTTGATTTGACGTGTTCACGATGTTCAGTATTCAGTCACTGTCGATCGTGCGATACCTTCGAAACGAGAATGTCAGCATCCATACGTGGGATAATTCGAGATTAGGGACACATGTGGCCTGCCTGTTCGTCGTAACCGGCGAATATACTGTGACCTATGAAATACGACGAACGTCCCTGAGCAATTGCAATTAAATTACCAAGGAAATTAGCCTGCGCTGTGGATAATACACGAAGGTGAACACGGAGGACCCAGTCATCACGTATACGTGGAAAATTGAAAAGAAAAGAAAATTCTCCCGAATTGTTATATAATTCTACGCACATTCGTGAAAAACACATACACAATTTAATTTAATTCCCATTCAAATCCTCAATTTTTATATTGAACCTGTCTTTTTCAGTACCGTGTTGTTTTATTTCTATTCCAACTTAATTCATTTAATTCTCACTGAAAAACAAAATCGTGACGCTTAATGACGTGAAACTTCACCAAGGTGCCCAACCTTACCTGATTGAAAAACAGAGCTGAATCAAAAGTTCACAATTTCTTTTTCAACCTGCTTGTTTAAGTGAAAAGTGACAACCCTAGTTTTGCCGTAATTGTTTATTTTAACGATGTGTTTCATTCGATTTTCGCTTAAAGTGACGCTCGATCGAAATTGACCGACAACTCCAACAAAACTGTCTCGTTTTTACATTACATCTCAGTTTAACTTGCGCTTTAAAAAAAGAGAGAAAAGAAAAGAAAAGAAAAAGAAACGGGTAAAAGATAAAAGTCCCAGCACTCGAATCAAAACTCCGTAATTCCAGTTTCTCGTGTAAGGGAACTCGGAATGCAAAGAAGAAGAAAACGAAAAATCGCGGCATTTAATTAAAAACTTTGCAACCTCCGCGTTCTCTCAGCCCGCTCTTACTCGCCGAAATTTTAACTGAGAATGATAATTCTTGAGGGAAAGGGCGAAATATCCTCGGCAACGCGAGATTTTTCATCCGACGGAACACACGGTGGATATTGGAAAGGTTTACATTTCCCGCGCCCCCCCAACGGGATGGCAATATTTCACGAGGAGAGATGACGAGGAGACGTTATTGTCGGCGTGCAAGGCACGATGCTCGAGTGCAGCAGGCCTTGTCTGGCCTTGTCTGGCCTTGTCTGGCCTTGTCTCTGCTCGGACGGGGTGGTGGTTCGCACTTTTTGCGAAGATCGCCGTGTTTCGTCGTCTCTGTCTTCGCGGTTAAACGCCGACAATTTACTTAGAGACACCCTCTTGCAAGACAATTTCTTTGCAAGTCTTTTCCCTGCTTGTCCTCTTCCCTGACAAGCGCTTCGAACGCCTGAAACTTAATAATTGACGATTGAACGCTACAGATTAATTACAGATTAATTCATCAACTCGCGGCCCGCTCTTGTCTCTTTCATTTCGATCGACAAAAGTCAAAGAAAAAGAAATTTAACACTCACGTGTTAAAATAATTATTCGCACACGCAGCAGGCGGAAGTTGCTCCTTTATTTGCCGGAGAAGGAAAGATTTGCCGCACATTTGTTGGCACAGAGCTTTTCTACCTGGCTACGCCTTATCTGTCTTTCCGTTCGTGATGGATAGCTTCTTCTGTAAACAATTTCGTATCTCGCTTCTTCTTGCGGCAGGCCAGCTAGGAGAAGGTATGCTATTTCCCCGGAGGCAAAGGGGCCGCAGGAAATCGAGGAGACAGCAGTAAGAAGAAATAATGAAACGATTTTTCAGGGAAGTTCAGCGCCGCGAAACTATATACGTGACAGTCGTATTTCTGGCTTTCCCAATAACTCGCAAAATGATTTGTTACGTTTCACGCGTCGAACTCGTAGAATCGATCGTTCGCCCCCTCCGAGTTTGAATTTCGCGGGCAAATTCAAACTCCTGTACCGCCAAACTATGCACGAAGACAATAACTCTGACGAGGAGTAAAATATTTTTGAATCCAAGTGAACGTTTCCTGCTGTGAACAGTTTTCTTCGTATTTTTGAATATTGCAATTGAACATTTCATTGACGTTTTCAACATTTGCTGAAACTTTGGATGAAGATAAGTTGGGTTTTTTTTTTTAGGGGGGATAAATAACAGTATTTTTGCGATATATTTGCGAACATTTAATGTCTCGAAGATTGAACATTAATATCTTGAATTTCTACTATTCATACATTGTACATTCAAAAGCAATAATTACAAAGAAGCGTGTAAATTATTTTTCTTTATATTTTTGAATATATTTAAGCATATCCATAGCCGATAGATATTACTTGTCGAGAGAAAAGCTATCCAAGATATTCATCGCAAGCAAACGGTATCTCTGTTTCTAATGTTACCATCCTCAACGAGTTAATATTTTTCGTTGATGCAATTCTCAGATCAGATGTTACGAGCGTGTGTAAGTTATGTAAAATACGTTCGTTTCCTCGATCGTTTCCATTCGAGTCCGATGATGCGAAGATCACACATGGCGTTATGTAAGCGTGGGAATAGCATAGGGAGACGGATTTTAGCAGCCATGGGAATACTACCGGCGTTATTTGATTTACTTGTTCCGGCGAATTGCCGCGATTGTTGTATAACTAGTGAAATATCATAGGAAGTTTCATTTTCGTTCTCATACTTTCTCAATCAGTGGCATCTAAGTTACTGTAAATTCTAATGTCTAAATAGTTAATTTTGTCGCGTTTATTGCAATAAATGAATAAATAAATAAATAAATAAATAAATAAATATATATATATATAGAGAGAGAGAGAGAGAGAGAAATTATATTTTTCTTTGTTAACATCGGTGAAAATTTAATAACGTAAATGTAATAATCTATTGATACACGTGATTCGTTAGTGGTAATTCGTTACCATAATCAATTCATAAACATTGCTACGATATTACGAAATAATATATAATATATATATATATATATATATATATATATATGTAATGATACTTACATAGTTGGAAGGAAATTTAATTAAAATAAATTAAATGAAATAATTGAGTGAGAAATTCGTTATGGAAAGTGGACAGGAGAAGAAAGAAAGGAAAATCATAGAGGATAAAGACAAGAGAGTGGGAGGGGGGCATTTGCATAATGGTTAGGTTAGGTTAGGTTCAGGTTGGCCGACTGGCCACGGGGGTTGAAGCGAATTTTCGTCGTCGAATTGCCGAAACTGCCGGCAGCAAATGGCCGGAGAGCAAATAGAGGCCCTCCGGTGCATGGCAATTCGTCATCCCTGACCAATTGATCCTTCTGCAGAATGCGTTTTCATAGAAACGGTGTCTGTTGCTTTTGCAGGTCGAGGCCGGTGACGTCATACTCAGGGTGAACGAAGTCGATGTCAACCGATTCAGTACTAAAGAAGGTAAGAAGACCGACCTGCTTTAGCCTCTTTTTTTCTCTTCTCTCCTCTCTCTCTCTCTCTCTCTCTCTCTCGCCCCCTCTCCCTTTTTCTCTCATTCCGCGATATAATGCACATTCGACGGAGTGCACTCGTTCTCTCTTCTCGTTTCTCCCTCCCTCCCTCTTCTTTCCCCTCTCTTTACAGTTTTCCTTTTCTTTTTCACCCCTGTTTAAAAAGTATCACCTTTTTGCCCGCGATTACGTAGCGTGCATATCGATTTTCGCCGGCAGGACTTTTTTTTCTTTTCTTCTTTTTTTTTTTTTTTTTTTTCTTTTTTCGCGTTTGGCGACGATCAAAGATGATTAATGAAGCGTCAACGCGTTTTAGAATTATTGATGAACGGAACTGCGTTTGGCTAATATTCGCACTTCGATTGTTTCATTGCGTTCGAGTATTATTTAATTCGTCGGTTCTCGTTTGGAGAAAGTATTTAACAACACGTTGAAAATAAATAGTCAAATTAGTTGATTGGGAAAATAGAGTCGCCGCGGTATCTCGTTTATTGAAATTAAAATGCTTTTAAATGCGGCATATCTTTTGCAACTTGTGTTTGATATCTTGGACTTTTTACTCGAGTAAAGTAAGGTGATAGTCGTTGCACATGGATCAAAAGAGAATTCGCAAAATATTGAATGATTTCAACAACTTTCATTTCATGAAAATATGTTGGTAATTTATCGGTTACGAACGTGTTCGCGATACGTTGTCAAATATTTTTTGCCCACAGACGATTAACAATCCGGAATCGGTCTTGCCCACACTGTAATAGTTTCACTATTATTAATTAATTTTAATCTAATTTTTTCAAACAACTCCTCTTCTCAACATTCCGAGAACGGTCTCTTTACACCAGAAACTCTGTTACAACCCTTGAGAATCAATCCCTCGTTCGATTCTCTCTCGCGCCGAAACGAAAGCTTGAAAGATCAACGCGATTAACTTTCTCGTAATAGCAATTATTCGTCTCCATCAGTGTGCAAAGAATTACAATCCAAAGGAAAAAAAAAAAAAGAAAAAGAAAAAGAAAGAAAGAAAGAAAGAAAAAAAGAAACGAGATCAAAGTGAAAGTCGAGTCCAAGACTTATCCCTCGATTGTTCTTGCGCAGAAAGTCAATGAAACTGGCGTTCGAGCGTGACGAATTTCCCGAACGAGGTTCGACTCCTCAATCGTAAAACAGTAAAAAGAAAATGTAACATTTTGCTCTTGGAGAAGAAGATTCACGGTTCAGTGTTGCGCGCGGTTCAGCGTGGCAATAATTCGTAAGATACGGCCATTTTGTCTGGATTTATTGGGGATATCGACCGGTTGAATTTTCCATAAAACAAGCGAGAGAGAGAGAGAGAGAGAGAGCGAGCAAATTTACACGGCGATTTCCGGCGGAAACCAAGTGTCAAGAGGTTCTGCGGAATCTGCTCGATTGCGGTGAAACCGAACGATCAGTGGTAAGATGAGCAAACGGACGATTTTATATGGATTTTATATGGTCATTTTTTTGGTAGTATCGAAAAGAATAATTAAATCAATCTCATCGAGAATAATTTAATCAGAACGTGTATTATATTATTATATTATATAACACGTACATAAGCATGTTGTTATTATTATATGTAAAAATACGAAAACGTTGCTTGAATAATTTGCTTGAATTAGCAATAAAAAAAAATAGATGATTTTGTTATTCCAGGTTTATCGTACGATTGCTTTTTACAAAATTATGAGCTATAAATATTAACGGGAGTCGTCATATATATATATATATATATATATATATATATATATATGACATTGTACTTATACTTTATGCTTGTAAAAGCTCGCTCGTATACTGATCGTTTCGATCTATACAAAATACAAATGTTATATTTCAAGATCAACATTTCCTAAGCGCGTGAAAACCAAATGAATCAGTCACCGTTCCCAGTGAATGCCATTTACATTGAACTTCTTCGACACGAGAATAACATCGTTGATACATGCAGAGACATTACGATCACACAAGGATACTCTGGAAGAGGTATTATTCTGCGAATTCAACGAAACGCGTCGATCTTCGTTTTGTTCGATCTTTCTTTTTCACCCAGTTTTTTTTCTTTTTTCTTACCCGTTTCGCGAGTAAAATTCGTTCATTGACAGTCCTGTGACACGCGATGGCCATCGAAATCGAACTAGAGAACACGAAGGAAAATCGTATACGTAAGTTGAAAGGAGTGTGTCTCTCCGATTAGAAATAAAGGCGAGAGGCTGTCCTTGCTTGCGTTTCACTTAACCTCTCTTGATCTGTCAAGCGTTCCGTTTGTCACGTAAAAGTGATATATAAGTATATAGGTATATTCTTCACCGAGGCAATCGGTGGATAAATGTGACGGTAATTTTGAGACTTACCTATTGTGAAATTTTCACTTTGGTTTTGTTAATTATTTATTTTACCGATTACTGGATCGCAAGATGTTGGATATTTTGGAACGTACGTGATTTGTACGTGGTTATCTTTGTTCAAGGTTCGCAACTCCTTTTCAATTACAAAACTTCTTTTTGTACTATAAATATTTCTGTGACGATATATACGTATATATATATTGCTCCTGTACGTTTTACAATATCTTTTTCTAATTTTCTAATTTAAATGTGCGACAAGAACACATCGCGTCTTAAAAAGAAATATTGATCTACGAGTTTTCCAAAGAAACGATGTAGTTTCAGACGGAAATTTCAGACGAGACGTGTCGATTCCAGCCGATTTACTATTACTATTGTTAAATAGTAGTCGTGTGAGAAGACAAATTCGACGGAGCAAATTTTGATTTCAGTTAAAAAATAAAATAAAATGCAGAAAATCAATAGTTGGAAGATACTTGTCGATAATGTAAATTGTAATATATTATAAATTTAATACGTTCGTTATAGAATTCATTATAGATTACGTTCTACCGTTCAATTATTGCAAAATAATATAACATTTTATTAAAAAAAAAAAAAAAAATTGTCGAAGGACGGATGAATATAATTGGAGAAAAAGAAAAAAATATGTGAAATTGACGCGCAGAGGACGGCGGATGAGCTCAGTAACCAGAAAGAAAATAAAGTTGAAGAGAGAAAAACTTTGTAGAAAAGTGGGGGGGGGGGCGGAGGAACTAAAGGAAATTGCAAACTAACCGGACTCGAAGATTACGAATAATTCAAAGTGAAAATCGAGTTGAGAGCGTGTCGTGTCGCTGTATCGCGATTGAATTTGCGAGAGTAACAGACGATAGAAGACGAGAGTTTCTTTCGTAAGCAACTCTGGAGAGTTTGCCAGAGAATTTTGTTCGTTAGAGACGAATTCGTTTCGACGACGACGAAAAATTCGTTTCACGCGTTTTGTTAGAGCCGCGTGGGGAATTTCTGGGTGAAAGGTGGGCGAAGCAGGCCATTAGCGAGAACACTTTACGATGACGGGACGCTGAATTCGCGAAATAGGACACTTGATCGACACTGTATTTGATCGGTTGCCCGTGCCACGTCGAACGAAAAATGAGCTCTGCTTAATTTTATATCGGCGGCACGGTTGCTTTTTCATTTACCTTCCCTCCAATTTTCTCCTCGTCATTTTGTCCTGTTACAGAGATGATATCTTTTATATCTTTTACTCTGGAACACTGGAACAGACTGTTATCAACACGTGCTTCTTACAATGGAATAGTAGAAAATTATTTTATATTTTTTTGTATTTTACAATTGCCAAAGAGGAGAATTATCTCAACTCCAATGTGCGAAAGTGTATGGAAACTGCCAAGAGAAATTGAGAATTTCAGGGCATTAAGAACGTGTCCTTAATTGCAGTTGTTGAGATACAAAGAGAAAAGGAAAGATTTTATTTGAGATAAAAAGAAAAGTATACGAAGAGACACAAGACACCACTAGTTCGCGTTTATAAAAAGAAACAAAAAAAAAATACTGTGATGAATTATTATTTTTTGATAAACCTTGACGAGTTGACGCGACAAAAAAAAGTTTGACAAAAAAGAAAAAAGGAAAAAAAGAAAGAAAGAAAGAAAGAAAAAACACGAGAAAACAGGGGAATAACGGGAAAGAAATGAAAATTGTGGTCCCCTCCCCTGTTGCCGTCGTTTGGCGAACATCGCGCGTTCCTGGCACAAGGAACAACAGAGAGCAGCGGAATCGTGTAACCGAGCGTAAAGCGGCGCGAGGCAGCGCAATATCGGCCGGCACCACTCGTATTTCCCTCTGGTTCCCCCGTTTAATTTGACAAGCTGACATCGCAGACGGACACGAGGCGATATTTCAGTTCCGTGAACCGTGAACCGTGAACCGTGATGAACCGTTCGCGTCTGTCCGAGTCCCGGGCTCGGCTCGCCGCGTTTCCGTTTTCCCAAGTGTAATTGGTAAACTTGGGCTTGGACTGGAATGTTGTCCGAAAATGGGGAGACGTTCAATGGGGGTGCCTACGTCCTACGGGAGACGTTCCGGAGAGGGCAGAGGGCGCAGAACGCCGAAAGTTTACGGAAACTTTTTTTACAATGAAAAAATCTGTTCCGCGAGGCTTTCCAACAACTTTTCTCCTTCTCGAGTAACGGTCGAGCTTCGGGCATCGAGACGAGATTCAGTTGTTTCGCGGGGATGGGGTTCGTTGATTTATTGTCTTTCTCTTTCTCGTCGGAGAAAGATTGTAGATTTTGAGGGGAGTAGCATTTTGATCGTCGGTGTCATTGACAGATTTTTTTTCGTTTTCTAAGACAATTCTGCTCCAACTTGCTGTCGATACATACATTTCGTATGAAAAAGTGTCTGTTTTTTTTTTGGAATTTTTATAGAAAAAGGTATTATATATTTAGAATTTGTATAACAAAAGTTCCATCGAAACGAGTTGTTCTTAGAACGTTTAATTAAAAATCTATTTTTATATTCGAGAACGATTTTCAATATCGACGAACAAATTATCCGTTCCTTCGACAGAAAGATTTTTGTTTTCGTATTTTCTAAGTTTTATCTCATAAGTTCTAAATTTAACAGAAAATGTGGAATTTTCAAATTCTATTAAACTTGACAGACAATGTGGGTTTTGAAAGTTAACCGTAGATATATCCTAGCTTTTTCGTTGCTCTGTCTTCTTTCTATTTCTTCCAAAAAAAAAAAAAAGAAAAAGATTTGTCGTTTCAGAGAGAAGTGCGTTTAATTCGAAGATAAAAATTTTGTCTTTCTTCTTTCCAAGTTAGGAAGCTTTTACGATCCTCGCTGTTCTTTTTCCCTCTTTCTTCCATTTTTCTTTCTAATACTTCCTCCCCCTCGTTTCTTCTCTTCCCCACGTTCCGCAAATATTCGCAGACTTTAATTTATTCGAACAATGAGAACAATGAGGCGACAGACAAACGATAAACGTACCATTTCGTTCAACGATGCTCAGAATGTATTTTTTTTTCTTTTTCTTTCTTTTTTTTTCTTCTTTGTCACAGACAGCTCAAAGATAGAGATAGAGATAGAGAGAGAGAGAGAGAGAGAGAGAGAGAGAGAGAGAGCGGGGTAAAGCTGCCGAGAATTTTCTTTCACAGACGTTTTCATCCCAGCATTTTCATCCGTCGGGAATATATTCCAGAAAGATGGCTCACACAAACTGAAGGTTTAATTAAACCAACCAGTGTGTCAGCGCAGCATCTTAATCGCCCGAAACACACATTCCCGGGCCGTCTCTGTTGCCTAAACCCACCCATCCAGCCTATCCCATTAACGCGTCATGCTAAATTTTCCATTTTGCTCGCCTTAAAACCGTGTTCCGTGCGGAACGGTTTAACCTCCGTACGAAATTGCAAGCCGGAGCCATCCTCCTTTTCGCCGGGAGGAGGCCGTTTCCCTCGTTAATCCAAGCACCAGCGCACAGCCAGAATAACGTTTTCGCAAATTTCGCTCGCGAAATAACTGAAATTGAAAGTAACGCCAGAAATGATAGCAGTTGAAATTTGTTACGAAACAGTATTATATATCGAATATGTCGATTTCATCTTCTGCATCTTCAAGCAGGACTTGGGCGAAGTATTTCGAACAGTTTTCAATTATATTCGCATTTATAAAGTAAATATGAATCGTTAGTAGCGGGAGAAAATATTCTAGTCTCGAGAGAAAAAGAAAAGTCATTCGATATCAGTTGTGCAACGACTTTTTTTCATTTTTTTTTTTTTTTATTTCTTTTTTTTCCTCTAGTATAGTTATGGTTCCTCGATCCAACTCTGTGCTTTTCACCCTTGCCTTTTTCTTTTATCTCTCTTCTTCTTTCTCGAGACTCTTTGGCCAACGTCTTTCCTCACTGGTGTGTTTTGTCGTTTTGTGTTGCAGTGCTGAAATGTCTACGGCTCTCGTCGGACCCCGTCACCCTGAAACTGCGAAGGGGTAAGTGAAGTGCGTCTACGAATTCTTTTATTCGAGCGAGCACCAATGTGTTTGCAACCTCGTGTGTTGAGCTCGGCTGCCGAGTTTTAACCCTCTCTCGTTAGCCACGACGACTGCACAGTGTCTGTGTAGTCGACCAATGCTTAATCTTTCTTCTTTCAGGATCTTTTACCTTTGTTCAGGAATCGATATATGATAAATTGTGCGTTGTTAGAAATAGAGCTAGCTCGACTCTAGAGTTGACGCGTTGAGCTGTGAAAGTTGAGATTCTCGACGCTCGAGAGCTATAAATAAAAACTTGAAGATTCGAGCTGTCTAAATTGTACGCAACGATATAAACAGTATCGTCGAATTTCACATACGTCGGATAGTGGCGTTTCATTGTATTTGTGACTGTTTGAGAGTTTTAAGAGCCAAGAGTCTTTCGAAAGTTTGAGCTTCGTTTGGTCGTGGAAGCTCGGCTCTTAACATTGAGTTTCGAAGCTCGCAAGCTTGAGTCGTTAACAATTGGAGGACAAAGGTGTTTCGGATTAAGAGAATTTCTCCAATTCTGGACGCAATTTGTTCGCAGGTGGTGCGCAAGTAGTAGTGCTTAAAGGATGAAATCTATGGATTCCAAATTCTTGATCACGTGATTCTTTCAGTGAAGTCGATTCTTACGTTCGTTTCGCGCCTCGTTTAAATCATATAAATTCAGCTTCAAAATCGAAACGGTATTTTCAATTGTCGTTTCGTACGCGTTTCCGTTTTCACCTGACGATCGTCAATTTCAAACAGAATCATTGCGAATAGATTTTGAAAGTAAATGTATGTGCGTATGAACTGTAATATTGTAACGTTCGTACAACAGAGGTTTCACTGTAATTCGTATCGTAATGTATTCAAAATTAGATTTAGGATATTTTTGAGTACTCGGATGTACGAATATAATCGCTATCAATCTTTTATAGTTGGATCACATATATGTCCTGACAAGCTCCGGTGATGAAAATTATTGAAATTTATATATTATATACATATTTAATTTGTTATACATCTGCATGTCGTGTATTTAATATTCAGTAGAAAAAGCTATATACAGTGTATTTTCTATTTTTTCGGGAAAAATTACGATACAATTTACAACGTAGAATAAAAAAAAAAATTAGGTTTGTTCGTGAACTGCTTTGTTACTATATATTTATAAGACGTGTATTTTTTGATCGTCTCTGCATTTAACTCGACGTCGACGTGACATGGAATTTCACGTTGTGTACGTATTTCTTGAAAATATTCCTCTTTAGCGATCGATTTTGACAATCGAGAAATACGAGTCCAATTAGGGATTGAACATTTCTTTTCATCCTAATTTGATGGACTTTGAAGGCCGTTTAATAACCGATTGCACCGATTCTAAGTCCGCAAGGCCATTTAACACATTCTCTGCTAATTAAAACTAACGACGTAAGTCTTTTGCTCGTGAAATACGTCCGTCTTCAATGATATTCTCTGAATGTACTATCCGGTATTTAATTTTGCGTATTAGATCGTTTGAATTTTGAGAATTTCGACAATTTCGTTCGGTTGCTATTCTTCGATTGGAGACGATTGTTTTGTATCTTTGAAAAGCTTGTATCTTGCATTCGCGAAAAGTTTTTTTTTTTCTTGAATTTTATCCCTTTGTAAATTTTAAATGACAATACTCGCGACAGCATTCAGATGACACGTGGATAAAAATTTCTATTTTATACCGTATATACGTATATGCAAAGTATAATACGTAAAATATCAAATAATACACACACACACACAAATGTATAAAATATACGTAATTCACGAAAACTTGAAAACTTGAAATCGATATTCATATACGGTAGAGAAGAAATTTCTCTTCAACTACACGCACGTTACGCAAAGTCAGAATTTTCGCCGAATACGCGTAGGAGGCCTATTTCTATTCTATTTGGCATATACCAAGTAGTTCTCGCGTTGTCCAAGTGTTAATCCTTTGCACTCGTACGTCGCCGTATGTATTACATCCTAGGGACCTTTGTTACAAGTTTTCTTTTAGTTTCTGCTTAAATGTGTTTGTGTATATAAAATAAAGAAAACAAATAAATAAAAGATAATAAAAGCAAACTACCGACAGGGATGCAAAATTTCTGGTAGACCATCAACGTCACAGAAGACAAAGAAGAGCGACTAAACGGCAAATTGCACTCACTTTGCGTTAAAATGAGGGAAAGAAAAAGGACTGTTTAGTATGTTTTAATCGAGTTTTAAGAGTGGGAGAAGAATGGGAGACGTGAAACAAGGTATATCTGCAATACAAATTGGGGACTGTTGTTTGAACGATATCGTACAATGCAAAACTGTAAAATGTAATTTTTTCAACATTACTTGTACATCATTTTTCCTTTTTTTTTTTTTGGTCTTTCACAGTTGTTTTTTTGTATATTTCATCGCTATTGTGATACAAGATTGTGTTTTCGAAGAGAATATTGGAGCGTTCGTTCCAATGTGTCCTACGTGTTCCTTCGAATTTAGAAGTTAGTTTTATTTATTTTTTTAAAAATTTTGAAAAATCAAATCATTTCCATACGCATGTCATATAAATTTTCACCGATCAACGGGGTTGAGATGGAGAGATTAAAATTTGTGTACCTTTCAAATTTTTTCTACGGCAGAACGGCAAGTTAACTCGTAACATATTGCCAGAAGAATGTTTTCATTTTCGATCGAATATGAAAAATAATTGCCGAGTTGATTGGTAGTATAAATGTGAAGTATAAATACGAGTGCAAAGGGTTATAAATCCGGTAAATAGAGACGGAGACGCGCGATAGGTGGCGGACAGCTGGCCACGTTGCGTGAGCAGAATCATTGTGTAAACTTGCAACAGGGGAGCAGCAGATACAACGTTAGTGCCGCCGTGTTTAGCCGATTTACACCGGATTATCGTTATCAGTGCACGCGCACCTTGAATTCATTGGATGTCAGAGGGGTAGGTAGGTCCTCCTAGAGAGTGGCGGCCCTGCTGTCCAGACTAATGAAGTCCGCGTTGAACAACCTGATGGCCCTGTTGAATCGTTGCTCCTCCGCCTATTCGATATATTCCAGCCGACGATAGGAAAAGCCTCTTTGATAAGCTAATCTGCCATAGATGCGGCGGAGGAACGATTATGTACAGCTGAAACGTAGAAACGTTCCACGAAAGTGAATTTATTCCGATTCGACGCAATTGTTATTCGAGGAATTTCGTGGTTTTGAAAGGGATCGTTTCGTTTCGTTTCGTTACGTTATTCGTATACGTTGTTGGTACGGATGATAATTCGAATTTGGACGTGTTTCATCGACTCCATTGTCGAGGTCTGTTCGAATCTTTTTCTTTTTTCTTTTGTTTTTTCTTCGCTTTAAAATTACTTCGAAGTTGTCTTTGTATAATTTAGCACGGATAATTTAATATTCACCATCTTTGTTTTTCTATAATATAGTTTAACATGTTCATAGTTGAAGAGTAATTTGATTGGACGTTTGATTAGATCGATCAATCTCTAATATTGAGATTTTTTTTTTTCACTTTAGAATTAATCTTTGCTAACTGAATACGTTCGTTTCTGGAGTTGCGTACAATTTTTATAAAAATCTCAATAATTTCCAACACCGAGGGTGTTTTCATACAAAAGCAATCAGCAGCAAGCAGAAATGAACAGAAGAAAGGACGTATCTGTCGAAACGAGGGTGTGCAAATTTGAAGGGAAATTCGAAATGACGCGCTGATATATATATATATATATATATATATACACACCGATTCCTGACGTTTCATTAAAACGGAATTAGCCACAACTTTAATGCTGCCCAGCCTGTTTCGTTGCTCGTTCGTCAGGGTCGTTGAGTAATTTTTCCTGATTACTATAATTCCCAGCCAGCTAAATGACCGATAAATTTTCAACGCAGCGCAATTTTCTATTAACCGCCGGCTAATTCGCGGTGTGTATACGATTATGCGCGTTGGCTCAATCTCGCGATCGTACATGCGTCGCGTTCCTGCCTTTTCCGTCGTTTTTAATTTTTAGCCTCCCCGGATAAATTATCTGATACGAGTTCGCATGGCGTTTAATGCTGCTTTTAAATCGATACGTCGATGCTCTCGCCGGCGCGAATCCCTTTCATGTACAAGTGAGAAAAGCCAATTAACCATCCGTTCGGTCAGTGAACGCGCAGCCAGCGGCAAGCCGATTAACAAACCGACAATCAATAATATGTTAATTACGCCAGCCGACCCCGATACACCGCGTCCGTTAATTCGACGATTGTGGTTTGCTTTTTTTGCGCGGAGATTCGCAAAAGAGGGAGAGGCGAGGGAGCGAAAGTAGAGAAAGTAGAGAATACTTTGCAATATTTTGTACGTCATTTTTGTATAAAAATTCGTGGTTCAACTAGCAGTAGAGTGACGTTGCGATTGTTAAACGCGATTAACAATGTCACTTACGTTCTCAGACTCTTTGACACTATGTTAGATCGAATAGCAATAAATTTATTACTATTCGAATAATTGCAAACACCTTTTACGAATACACCGTAACATCACCGTGCACGTTGCGTGAGATATTTCGAGATTTTTTTCGAGATCAGCACTGTTGCATGACAAGATGAGAATCAAAAGCGAGACTTATTGAAATAAAAAATGTAGATGCACGTAGATCGCGTGGCACGATCTTTCGAATTTTCGCACTTTGACAGTAATAAACGAATCTCTGTTCGACCGCGTGTAGCCTACCGCTTCAGGTACAGATGTGTCAATTTTTCGTGCACATTTCCGAAGAAAAGCGCGTGGAATCGAGGATTTGCCGACCAACTCGATAAATTCATCTTGGCAACACGCGGAACGAGCCTTTTAACGTTCTTAGTCTCTGATCGACGACGAGCACAGCCTCGTTCCGCGTGTATTTGAAAGGCAAGCTAATTGCAACGTGTCGCGATGTTGATTAATGACTCGCCGCAGCTAGGCAATCTAACGACAAAATGTCAGATTTACCTCTTTTCTTCTGCTGCCTTTTTCCTTTCCTCGACTCGCTGCGAGCTGTCTTTGCCACAAAGTACGTGCTGCCCGGAGCACGGTAATCGCGTGGGTTCAACCTCACCACACCTGACAGTTCAATCCTCCCCGAGGAGAGATTGAACGATGTGCCGCAAAGCACAAAGAAAAAATTATCGTTTCTACGTTTCTGCATTTCGGCGTTTGCACCGAACGTTTGCGTTGGTTGTGTTGGAGCTGCGTTTCACTAATCGGACCATATTAATTGATGATTATTTAGATTATGGCAAGGGAAAATTTAGCGGTAACAATGTCTGTCATCAGTGTCATCAATAATCTGTTAGATACTCTATTTTTCTATCATATTGGCGATAGTAATTTGCAACTTTACATTTTTACAAACAGATTAGAGAAATGAGATTTTGCTCTCCATTTCATATTTTATGTTCCTTTGTATTCCTTTACGTTTTCTGCATAGCACGACTATATCTGCAATGTAACGATCTATTTTTTTTATATTTATATAGCACAGTTTTTGCCAAATGTAATTCTTTCTCTTTTCTTTTTTTAATATTTTCGTTATTCTTTCGTTACTCATCGTTGTATGTCTAGATCTTTTCTTAATTCGTCTCTTCCAAGTATCAAAGAAAAAAAAGTCTTTCGGTAACGTTGGAAAACAATGACTTTTATTCATTTGTCAGTTACTCAATCGCCATTTACACAATCGTGTAATATGTAACGCACTGAACAAACGTGTGCTTTCTTGTAAAATTCACAACGTCAAAAAAACAAAGAACGTCAAAATATCGCGATTAATTTTCTTAAAATTTCGACAAGTAGTATCTTTTTGTTCGTTGTTAATACGCTGCAAATTGTCGCAAATTTTCATGCTTTGGTTAATGTAGGTAGTGCGAATGACGATGACACACGTCTGCGTCGACAACGAAGAGATAATTGATCCAGGATGCGTTTACGTCATCGAGGCGAGCTGGGATTTGCTCAACACAGTACAGTAGTTGTTCTAATCTTAATAGATATCCATAGATCCATTACGACATTGTTACAATTCCACAAATCTTCAATCGAGATGATATCTCGATTTGACAGTTTACGATATTCATATTTACCGAAACAATTTCTCGTTCTTTCGTTTCATTGTCTTTGCGATTAAACTAATGGGAAACAAATTAATCTTCTCTTCGTTTTCAAAGAAATTCCATTCGAGAATTTCTTGCGTCGTGTGTTTCGTGTAAAAAAGAAATATTTATTTTCGTGGAATTTTTATAGCAAGGGTTAATGTTAGAAACGCTTTCGAATGATCTTCGCGGAGCAGATATTTTAGGATATATAACAACGGTCCATGGGAACGAGTTATTTTGGAACGTTTGATCGACAAATTCATTTTCATGTTCGAATACCATTCGGTACGAACATTTTTAAATATCGACAAATCATAGACCGAAATTCGTTCCGATTCGACGGAAGAATTTCATATTTTTTCGCAAGTTTTCTGTTCTGTAACGGAAACTTGTGTCGTTTGCAAGGAGAGATAATTTATTTGCCTGCTTTCGTCGGAACGTCTATCGTCGGAGAAAAAGGAGTCAACATTTTTCGAGATCCGAGATGCCAAATGCTCGTTCTCCTAAATTTATAACGGCGTGTTAGCACAAATCGCTGGTGCGATCCAGAAATTTAGACGACGCAGAGCAACGGGGCGTCCGTGAAGCAAGAAAACACGTAGACACGGTGGTACGTCAGCTGGTGAGTGAACTCTGCCGGTCTAATGATAGAACTCGGTGCACGCGCCGATATAGTCGCTCTTGAACCTGATCGTAATAATAGAATTACGCGATGATAACCGATAGGAAACGCGATCGTGCGTCTGCTCTCGACTCTTTGGAACTTTACTCTCGCCGCTGGTGAGTTTGCGCTAGCGATGGGATCAACTGCCATGAATAATTATGACCACGAAACGATTGTACCAGTAGTCGCGCCAACAATTCAGCCAATGCCGCGAATAATCGAGTTTTATTCGATTCAAGTAGTATACGAGACTGTATAAATTTTATTGTCTGATTCGCTGATTCTATGCATTGTAATCACCTCGTGCAATTACGTCTACCGCGCACGATACATTTTATGCAAGTCAGATTCGATAGTCAAGTTTCGTTTCGATGGCTTTCGAATAATACTAAATGTTTCAACGAGCGAGTCAAGTTCAATGTACACGTCCCGTCAATTTCAACGTGTGCATTTTCACACAAGTCGGAATTTCAGTGTCCCAGTTTCCAGTTTTGTGAGTTTCCAATACTACTCGAAAATAAAGACGAGTATATGTTTACAACGTACGAGTTAGTACATGGTTGAACTCTAGAACGAGTAGCTACAGTGTAGGTATAAAAGTCGTATTCGTAAGTGATTTGATGTTTGCGAGTTCTGTACAAAGTGATTTCAGAGGACCCAAAGAAGAAGCTCAAATGTACCGCTTGTACTGCATGTACACACACACACACACACACACACGTTTAAAACGAGTTCTGTTCTTTTCAGTCCTCCCATATGCACGCATGAAGCTGACAGTGGTCTCTACTTTGAGTGGGATCTCCACGAACGTCAGACGTATTCGTACTGATGAAAGGAAGAAACACGTTTCTCTTTTTCTACGCTTGATTTCGAAATTGACAACACTTTTGTCGTACTAAAGATCATTCGCCTAGCCTAACATTCGGACAGTCTCTGAATTAAAAAACGTATTTTTAATTATTTTCCAATATATTCTTATCTATCATTATTAAATTAAGTTGCGCGTGTTAAAAAAAAAAAATAAATTAAACATTCGTATCCACGAATATTCGAATCTATTTGGATCTATTATAATATTTTCATTTCCTCGGGTATATCCGCGCAATATTCCGCTTAGAATTCGAGTATACTTGAAAGTACCATTGGAGATAAAAGGGATTTAACGAATCTACTTGCGAGGCACTCGATCCCGTCTCTAGGTCTGCATGCTTAGGCGACAGCAGCTGTTTGTCGCTCACGCGTATCCGCGAGAAAGAGAGAGAGAGAGAGAGAGAGAAGGAAGAAGGAGAAGGAAAAAAGGGAGAGTGTCGAGGGCAGGTAGGTAATTAAGCGCACGAGCCAATGATCAAACGACGCGTTCGGATAACAAACGATTTTCTATCAGAGTGACTCATCGATTAGTCACGGTCTGCGGGAAGATGATGCACGGAGAACTCGCCTCTACCAGGGAAAATAGTTACCTATCCGCGTTGTCGAGTTGCGTGGAAAGTTTTGTGGGAAATCTCACGAGGCAGATTTCACGAGTATACTTTTAGAGAATTATTTTTAGGTTTATCAATAGGCGACGAAGAAATAGGTTTTCCATGAAAATTGGTATTTTTAGTCCAAATACTTGGATGATACGATCTGTGTCATCGCGTGGACGCATTTTATTTTATTTGGAATGAAATAAAACATGATAATTCGAAGTGATAAATTGCTTCGATTAAATTATCGTTGTTTTACTTCGTCGCGCGATTCACTGTATCATTTTCGAAGTAAGTTTTCACTGGAGTTGACTCGATTATTTAAATCTGGCAGGAGATGTTACAGGTATTATGACAGGTATTATGTTTTCAAGTATAAAAAGTATTTGAGAAATTACTTGAACGAAAGTTTACTCAAATACCAAATAAATAAAAGATGAAATGAAAAGAAAAATCTAGAACGCGAAAGTTCTACTAATTTAACGCGCTAAATAAGGTAAGAGCTAAATAAGATAATATTACTTGATTCATCGTTTTTTTGAAATCATTCGTATACATCAAGCCTTCGGATCCACTCCGGTTGAGATATTCCTAAGAAGAAACTCCAACAGAGTTTTCAAAAACCCAGACACCTTGCCTTCTCCCCGCCACTTGCCTTAAACGAGTCAACAATCCCTCCATACCAGCAACGAAACACCAAGTTAACAAACAACCTAACCTAGAAACATCCATTAAATTCCTCGAGGAGGAAACGCGGGGATCCTCGAGGCAGCCAGAGACTCCAAATATTGCGTTTCTTGGCGGTGGATCATAAATATCCGTTCTCGTTGCAAAACAGAGTAAACGTGAAACGTTGCCAGCCAGTGACGTCGTCGTCGTCGTCGTCGTCGCCGCCGACGACGACGACGTTGAACAACGGCGACGAGACGTAGGCACGTAGCTGTATTATTTAAGGGCGAGTTCTGCCGCTCGTAAATCGCATCCCCGCGGGAATCGAAGTTGCTGCGGCGCGTTTCCAGCTGGATGGTCTGTCGGCGCGCTCGCCGAGTTCTCTTTGGCGCGTTTTACCCGCGCGGACGCTTTGAAGCCGACGATAAATTTCTCCGCGGGCGAGGAGAAGCAGCTTCTCTGTACCTCGTACGGTTCCGGTTTTTTCCAACCCCCTGACGCCGTACTCTGACGCGTGTCTCGAGGTTGTCTCGAACTTCGTTTCTTTGAAATCTCAGATACACATGTAACGAGAGTATTATTTTATTTTTTGAAAAGTTTCTTGCCGCTGAAGGCAAGCCACGGGGCTTCTCCGTTTTGTACTGTTGCAGCGGTTAAGCGGTTAAGCGGTGACTTTCGCGAACCCCTTGACGCGTGTCAGTTGTGTTTTGCCAGTGAGCTCCTTTGAGATTTGAAGAATTGAGACACAGCGAGTATAATTTCGAATATTGTTTCATTTTTTCGATAATAGTAATAATATAAATTCAATTTAGACTAGTTTATAACCTTATAACCTAAGCGAATCTCGAGTCGCTTCGTTATCTCTAATATTGCAAAAGAAATTTTATTTCTATTCGTCAACCACCCGGTGAAATGAAACGGTAAATTCTTAAGGGACTGTGTGTTTAAAATGGGAAGAAGTTTAAAGACAATAATAATAATAATGATGGAATAAGATTTGTATCACGAACGAGTTCCACTTAAAAATTCGCCTGTATTTTTATACCCGTAGTTGTTATTTCCAGTATTGATTCGTTTCCAATCCGAATATTCGCTTTTGTCGAATCCAGAATTGAACAAGTAACTGAAAATTCGACGATGAATTTAACCAACTACGAAATTCCATCGTAGTGAAAAAAAGCTAGCTCTGATCGAACCGAACAAAGAACCGGCGACGAAAACCGATCTATCTATCCGCGCTTTATCCGTAGATGTATTATTCGAAAGAAGAACGAGTTTTCCACAGTTTCGAACGATTCTCGATCGGAGAAAAGAAAAGAAAGAAAAGAAAAGAAAGTCGCGCGCGTGCAAACGTGGTGGAAAGCCAGCGGAGATAATAAAATAGGTAACGTAATTTCCCCAGATCCGGCCATAAAAGCTCACGTGCGTCGGCTGTTGTCGCCGGGACAGCCGGCGTGCGACGAGACAGACTCGTCGAAGATCTCCCACGAGGCGACCACGCTGGCGAACAACCCGCCCAGGCCGGTGTCGTCGACCGGCAACAACAACAACAACAATAACAACAACAACAACGGCACGACGGAGGAGAACACGGAGCCGCCGAGGAAGCCAGGAACGCCGGAACTTC
The DNA here is from genome assembly GCA_032399595.1 of Tetragonula carbonaria. Taxonomy (NCBI): domain Eukaryota; kingdom Metazoa; phylum Arthropoda; class Insecta; order Hymenoptera; family Apidae; genus Tetragonula; species Tetragonula carbonaria. Next base: position 132,738 of record JAUCRC010000015.1, read on the forward strand.
CGGGTGGCTCGCCGCAGGAGCCGACCGGCGCGACGCAGTACGCGACGAGAAGCAACGGGTCGTACAGCGACGCTTCCGGCTCGTCGGAACTCGAGGCGCTGCTTCCGCCGGTGGATAGTTTCAAGGAAGAAGAACGCGCCCAGTGGGAACCACTCTCACACGGCGACAAGTTCTCCAGGCAGAAGAACACACCTAGGTAGAAACGATCCCCCTTCTCCCCCTCCCCCCTTTCCTTCTCGTGGAATTTCTTCTCTTTTCCCAGAGGAAAATATCTTTTTCTTATTAATTATTCTTTCATCTGGTTGGACGAGATTAAGATTAGCACACAGTTGCTGTAAAAAAAAAAAAGTTATTGGATAAATACGAATGAATCATGAAGAGTGAATTGTCTGTGAATTTAGGCAATTATTTTGGATATTTTTCTTCCTCGTCTATTCTCCTCTTTAATCACAATCGCCAGATCGCATCGCCAAAAGACAAAAGTCAGATTAACACGTTCGCTGCCAACTCGCTTTTACTTTTCGAACATTTGTAAGACGAATGAAAGGTGAATTAAATAACGTGTCGCGAAAACAATGCGACGAGATTGCGCGAACAAGACATTATCGTTCGATCAAGTAAGAAATTTGGTCATCATCCACAAATACTCGATTACGAGATAACTCCCTCGTTTTATGGCTATGTATGAATTGAGAATTTGCGCTATAATATTTACAATTATATATTATAGCGGAAGATGTACGCGTTCTACGAACGTTGCAATCGACGATAGAGATAATACATTTCGTAGCGTTTTGTGCAAATACTAATTGCGCGTACGAATAGAAATACATTGCGGCAAGCAGTGAAAAAATCAAAGTCGCGAAGGATAAGAAGAGGTAGATGGTAACATACGCATACGCGCGCGCGCGATTGCGAGATGGCGAACGTGTTAGACTCTCGTCTTAGACTCTCTCCCAGCGTAGAGAAATTCGATTCGGGATCTAACGTGGAGCGCGACTGAACGCAGGTTCGAAGCGTACATGATGACCGGCGACCTAATGCTGAACCTGTCGCGCACGCAGCAGAGCAGCGGCCTGCTACCGAAGCACCAGAAGAAGGTCGACTCGCTGAGGTACAACAATCATCACACCCACCATCACCATAATCACCACAATCACCACCATCATAACTCGGTACCGACCAGTCCTAACGAGATGCTGGGCCATCACCGTGCCTACAAATGTACCGGTTCGAATTCGGCCAGCACCTCACCGGTCGGGATCAGCAAACGTGAAGGCGGCGGCGGCGGCGGCGGCGGCAGTGGCCAGTGTCCAGGAGGCGGCCAGAGCGACACTAGCAAACAAAGCGCCGCGAGTTTCGGTTATTCGAGCGGGTTCGTCCGCACCTCGCGCTCCGAGGACCACTTGCAATTCCAAAAGGACCCGTCGATGAGCGCGGTGGACATTGACATTGACGACGACGTGACGTCCAGCTTGAACACCCTGTTGGACACTCGGCCGGACAGCGGCCAGGGTTTGTCCAGCGAGCGAATCGTCTGGACGTACAACGCGCCGGTTAGCTCGCCGTCCGCCTCGGAGCGCACCTCCTGCTGCCAGAACGGCAGCTCCTCGCAATCCACGTCGAGTAGTAGCTCCTCCTCGACCGAGGGGACTAGCCCCCAAAGATCCTTATCGCCAACCTCCCCTACCTCGGTCTCGTCCTCCGTCATGTCCTCGAATTCTGGGTCCCGTAGGTTCCCACCGCCGGTAGCCACGGGCGCCACCGCCGCGGCCGCGGCCGCCCTGGGCCCCTCCGGCGGCGACGGGACCACCACCACCACCACCACATCCTCGGCCTCCGGCCTTCATCCCACCAACGGTGACCTCAGCCAGTCCGAGGCCATCAGCAACATGTCCAGTCCCGACTACAACGACGAGGAGACTATGGACATACTCAGTGCACGCGATATCATGATGGTCAGTGATCCGAGTGACAGTGACTCGACGATACTCGCCAGCGAGCCACCGCAAAGGAGGCTGAAGCCACCACCGGCCGCTACCGCATCGGCATCGGCACCGGCACCGGCACCGGCACCGGCTTCCTCCTCCTCTTCTTCCTCGGTGCAACCGTCGTCGTCAGTTCCACCGGCGCAGGAGAACACCGAGCACAGGATAGTGATACAGGTGAAGGGGCCGGACAAGGACGTCGCCGTGGCGAGAAACACCAGTCCCAGGCAGAACAGGCGACGGGGGGGCAATCTCGGCAATCCGGAACTCGTCGGTGCTCTGGCCACGTCCACCGCGCAGAGCACCGTCCAACGGCCCCTGACCAACACCGCTGCTGGCAACGTCACGCCCGAGTTCGTCGGATATCAGGTTCGTCCAACGCTTGCTTTTCTCCCTTTTATCCGATTTCGTTTTTTTCCAATTTTTCTTTGCCATTCGTTTCGCTATTCCTATCGGAGATATTCAAGAGTCGCGAGAGCAGATTTCTAACTAGATAGTTGTTTCGCATCGTTGGTGTTCGACATTCAGATGCTCCAAGAGTGATGAATCGTTAATTAGTAAACGTTCTGTTGTTACAAAATTACACGTTTTTTTTTTAAATTAGGTTTAGTGCATTCCATTTTCACAATGTGTTCACAAATTCTTGCACCGAACGATTAAACAGCGCACAAATTCTAAAATCTAACGATTTCTAACGATAATTTTTGGCAATAAACATTTGACAGATGTTACGTTATCAAAGTATATATCGTTAGAATTTTCATTAAAACGTTGATGCGAATATTTCATTCCGCCACCAAATTACAGTTTTAATCGTTGAATTTCAAATTTTCAAATTGCCTATTTATGTTGTCGATATTTTTGTATAAGAATATATAAGAGCCATTTCCAAAAATACATTTCCATCGTACGTTCTTACAGTTTTGTATTCTTACGTGCTATCGTTACGATGCATTATATTTCTACGTCTGTGTCTGTAAGGAAGAATTTGCGTTTACGCGTTAATTAAAATAAATAAATAAATAAATAAATAAATAAAACATGAAAAGTAACGTAGAGTTGCAGAGTGCAAAATACAAGCACAGCAGTGTATAACGGAATAAATAAATAAATTTGTAGAGTGGTAGATCGCAATGAAAAAAATCGCGCAGATACTACTCTATGTTTTTCACTCTTGCTGGATCTCGTATCGGTATCAAAATGCGACCACGAAATGAGCGTTACGTTACTCGTTCACTTTGTCTTCTCTGTCTCACCTTTCTTTCCTTTCTGCAGGAGCTGAAGGAGAGCGAGGACGAGAACGAAGCTCTGAACATCGGCAACTACGAGGACAAGCACGGGAGCGCGTCACCGCCGCAGTCCGCCGACGAAGAAAGCGACATCGAGAGTTTGCACAGCTTCCATTACAGTCCGAAAGCGGTGGACCTGCCCTCGGCCGTTCGACTGGCCAAGAGGCTATACTCCTTGGACGGCTTCAAAAAGTCTGACGTCTCTAGACATCTTAGCAAAAAGTACGCGGCCTTCGTCTCTAACGAGAGACGAGACGATCGAAACGATCTCGCTCGGATCTAGGTCTTGAGCTCTCGCGTTCATCGAACCGCGGATTTGTAATTTTAAAAAAATTATCCGCAGTTTATTTATCCGTTCCAGCCGTTCTAATACTAGAGCGTAATATTTAAAAATCGGCTACCAGCGGTGTCATCGGTTTGTTCCTTTTTCTTTCAATTTTTCGAGATACATTAATTTGAAGAGTAATCCAAACTAGTTGATCAGATTGTATTATTCCTTTCGACTCGAAGCCCAAATAATATTAATTTGCGAAATTATAAAAATAATCTCGAAAGATTCTCAGCGGAAGTTTCTCAGTGAAATTCCAACCGCATGAGTGTTTGAAATTGTTTGGCCGATGGTAACGTGTTTTACCGGATTTGGGCATTGCAGCAACGACTTTAGTAGAGCGGTAGCCGAAGAATACTTGAGATACTTCAGCTTCGAACGGGACACGCTGGACGTGGCTCTCAGAAAGTTCCTTGCCCAGTTCTCTTTGACCGGGGAGACCCAGGAAAGGGAGAGGGTTCTTGTACATTTCTCCAAGAGATTTCTCGATTGTAATCCGGGCGCTTTCAATTCTCAGGGTAAATAATCTGTACTTTTTTTCTTTCTTTCTTTCTTTCTTTCTTTCTTTTCTTTTCTTTTCTTTTCTTTTCTTTTTTTTTTTTTTTTTTTTTTTTTAATATAAATCTAGTACACAACGTGATAATTCAACGTATATTTACTCGTTGATTTCAGACGCTGTTCACACGTTAACCTGCGCCATAATGCTGCTCAATACGGACCTGCACGGCCAGAATATCGGGAGAAAGATGTCGTGTAACGAATTTATCGAGAACCTCTCGGAACTGAACGACGGCGATAACTTCCCGAGAGAGGTGCTGAAGCAGCTTTACAACGCTATCAAATCGTTCCCCTTGGAATGGGCCTTGTGAGTTTAATCAAACTTGTGAAAGTGCAATTTCTCTATCGTCAGTACTCGGCGACTATTTTTTGCCGACAATTTTTTTAAAAACTTACGAACGAACGAAGCTTCTTTCTCTTTCATAATAAACGTAATTTCAAGAAACTGCGAAAGGTAATTTTAATGAACTTTTCTTTATTTTCGATGACTTACAAGATGGCGCACAATTTACGATGTATTGGTTCTTTAAAAGTTTTCGTTTTTCCGATATTCAAATCGCTTCAGTGGATGATAATGTTGCTAATAGCGAGAAAAAACATTTTTAAGGAAACTTACTCACGCCATCTCGTGCGTTAAAAGTTATTAAAACACGAAGAGAGCTCAATCTAAATTACTCTTTTTTTATAGCTTCCTGAAAGTTAATAAAAGTTTCACAATTAAAATTCATAGCAAGTGTTTTCGAAAGTTACTTGTAAATTTCAATAATCCCTCTCCGTTAACCACTTATTAACCTTTCAGTAGATGAATACAATCGGCAAAAAATAGTACCATGTAAGGACTGATACTGAGTATATTGAGATATGATACAACATAATGGGATTTGCTGGCTTTTCAGAGACGAAGAAGGCGATGAAACAGCGAACCAGGCGATCCAACAGGGTGACGGTCCAGCGATATCTGGTACCGGAAATCCGTTTCTCGACGTGCCAAATGTTACGGGTGCTACGGAATTTAAAAAGGGATATGTTATGCGGAAATGTTGCTTCGACTCCAACGGGAAGAAAAGTAATATATTTTATATATCATCTTTCGTATCTTCTTTCTCAAATTTGTCAGCCAATTTCAAAGAAATCAGAATCTTGCATTTATTCAATGTGGTATTTATTTATTTATTAGCTATTATGGCAGGTCACACATTCTGTGTAAATTAATTAATTCGTCTGTACGTTAATAATCCATATATCCAACATTTCTAATGTCATTCTCCACGAGTATTGGAGAAAGCGTCTTACGGTGTATAATTCACATTCATTTGGTAACATTTACTTTACCATGTGACGGAAATACAAATGTTATTTCAAATCGTTTCAGCACCGTTCGGCAAACGCGGCTGGAAGATGTATTATTGTACATTGAGGGAACTTGTATTATATTTGCACAAAGACGAGCATGGCTTCCGCAACGACAGTTTGCACAACGCGATACGCATTCATCACGCGTTAGCCACCAAAGCGTCCGACTACACGAAAAAGGAACATGTCTTCAGGTTACAGACTGCTGACCAAGCAGAGTATCTCTTCCAAACTAGGTAATATCGTCTTTTGCCAATAACTCGATCGTAATATCGTTAACCCTCTCGCTTTCTCATTAAATTTGATTGTTGCGAATAGAGATGATAGCATGTTATACGTAAGGTATAAAAAAAAAATGTAATCGTAATTGTAAGTGTAATTGTAAATGTGGTATACGTAGTACAGATGTACGGCCTCGTTCAAAAGTTTCAAAAAACGAATAGATTAGGAACTGGAAGAATTAAATAATAATTTGTACAATAAAGAATCCGTTCAAGCATTAATATAATACTATACCATTAATATACAATAGACAGATTGTTAAAAGATTTTAATAATAATAATTTAAATAACGCAATAAAATATACGTGTAATTTAAATTTAAAAATTGTAATTCTTAGAAAGTCTTAGAACGAACGGGTATCTGTTTCAAAATCGGAAAGATTAATTTATACAACAAAGAATTTGTACGATCAACAGTTGTGTTTTAAAATGTACGTACAATTTAGTGATTTTATATTATCTATGAAAGTATGGAAAATAAAGACATTAAAAGTAAAAAGAATATCCTAGAAGATATCCTTTGAATGGAAGCGTATATACGTACCTATATATACTTTTTCACACGTGATCCGTCAAGGAGATGTGTGTGTGTGTGTGTGTGTGTGTGTGTGTGTGTGTGTGTGTGTGTGTGTGTGTTCGTCGGAGCGAAAGGGTTAATACCATCAATTGGAAATTACAAAAATTACAACTGAATATTTTCAGTGATTCCAAAGAATTGCAGTCGTGGATAGACACGATCAACTTCGTGTGTGCCAGCTTTTCCTGCCAGCCACTAGCAGGAGCGGTGGGTTCTCAGCGAAAGTTTCAGCGGCCTCTGCTTCCATGCAGCCACACGAAATTATCTCCTGTGAGTAATAATATTGGCGTAAGAACGAAGAGATTAGAACAGCGGTCTCTTCTACACGGTCAGGCAAACGAATATAATCTCTCTTCGTTGTTTCTTTATTTGCAAGCCTTCCTCCACTATCCCCGAAGCGAACTCCGTCCTCTAAGTTCTCGTACTCGAGATTCGGATGCCAGAATTAGAACCGTCGTACAGAGTGTAGTGTACAAAACGTATTAAATAATACTAGTTTGTAAACAAACAGACGAAAAATGATAAAGAGAAAGAAGTAGAAAGATGTAGATTTTGTCTCGTGATCTTTTTTTTCTTTTTTTCTTTTTTTCTTTCTCTCTCTCTCTCTCTCTCTCTTTCTTTCTTTCTTCTAACGAGGATTGCGCGTCGAATGACGGTTTGTTGGATTTTTTTTCACGTGTTGTCAGAGAGAACAGTTACGGGACCACGAGGAGAGGGTGAGCAAATTGGAAACTGAACTGGAGGAGCACAGACGACATCCACCTGAGCGGGGGGCTAAGGCTCTTACTGTACAAAATTATAAAGAAAAAGATGCCTACTTGCATCACGAGGTAATATATAACAGCTTTCTTCTTTCGTAAAGTTTGATATCTGTAATTGAATAACATTATTCATCCTACTCTTCGTTTATTCGTTTGTTCTATTCTTCTTTAATTCAAGTATATCTACAGTTACAATTTAAAAAATTAGACGGAACGTGGCTATGTTCTAAAAAGTTGTACGTTTGTAATTTGTAATATTATCGAAATTTTCCCTTGAGAAATTAAAGATTCCTTAAGGTGTAATTTAATCAGTATTAATAAATGTTCTGCCAAGCATAAATTTCTAGTACGCAATAACCTCGATTTATGTCTGCTACATCTCTTGGAACGTTTTATCGAATCGAGGCGAATTGCTTAACATTCAATGAAGAAAAAGTACGGCACTTTCACCGCGGTATATTTCATAGGTTCCCTCGTTCTTAACCAGTTACATAATTTTAACGTCAGAGTATTCAAATTCCGGCCAATTATTTTTCGTTTTTCTACGTTAGCAAACAGCTATTTACTTGACAAGAATTTCTTTGTATTATTTATATTATTCTTTAAAATATAGTCACTTGCATATTTAGCTTGTCAATTATTTCAATCAACATTTCAGTGGTACGGACAAAACTTAAATAAAACTTCGTATAATTCTACAAGAATACAGTATTTCCTACAATTTTTTCAATATTTATAAATTTTTCTACAATTTTGTATTTCAAAATTCATTTCCATTGAAATGTCTGGAATATTGAGATTTCTTATCTTACCAGCGGAATATCGACTTGGTTAGTTTCTTAAAAAAATAATTACAAATCGAAAACGAAGTATATATTTGTTGGACATTTGAGTTTTACAATTTTAAACTGCACATCTCGTTGAATTTTTGTCGAACTTTTAATACGTTCAAAATGTGCAGAAATCACGCAGATTTCATATTTTCATAAACGTAATTAACGAGGTAGAGTGCAAAAGAGAAATTTGTCGTATTTGCTAAATATTATAACCCGTGCTAATCACGCCAAACCCCCGAAGGATCCCGATACAACGTAGTCCAGAAACATTGTGTGTCGTCCCTTGAAATTATTAATTAAATTAAACAAAACTCGTGATCAATCCGTCACGTGAACTTTTATTTTTCGACTTTTTTTTTTTAATACTCGAGTGTTGTGTCATCGGAGCAGAGTTATCAGAACCAACAGAGATTATTATGAACGATTGTTATTCAAAGAAATAGCGGTAAATGTAAATTCGATCGTTTTTCTCATTCGCAGCTGAAGAGGTATAAAACGTACGCGTACCTGTTACGGTCGAGGTTGGCGTTCACGGAAGTGGAACCGTCGTTGGTGAAGAGCAGTATCGGCGAGGTGGACGAGGGAATCGGGGCCTTGTTGAACTCGGACGTGGCGCTGATACCGCCGCCAGTTCCCGATCGGCCAGCCATAAATAGGTACAGTTACAGGGCTGCCATTTACAACCGTAATCTGCTAAACGGTCAGGACTACGGCGGGGACATTGGTTGACGTGTGATGGGTGTCTTTTCAGCATGTGTGGTCTAGTCTGACCTGCACGCGCAGGCAGAGGCAACGGCTGAAATTCGGAACAGAATTAACAGGGAAAGAGAAAAGAAAAGAAAAGAAAAAAAGTAATTTACCTAACGATGCGTGTATCCGGCGCATCGCTCGTCAGTACTGTACTTTAACTCGCGCGTAACGTGTACTCAACGTTCTCTTTTACTATATTTAATCGTAAACTTATCAGCGGCCGTTATAAACGATGACAAACACCGGTAGTAGCTAGCATTCGTACGGCGTTCTACTACAGCAGCGATCTCCCCCCACCGTCGAGTCATTCGCGTTTTCTTTCCTACCATTATTAATTTTATTCCGTGTAATATTCGTTTGTTTTCTTTTTTCGTTTCAATTAGTTTTTGTCGTTCGAGTCAACTAGTTTTCATATATATTTAAATATATATATATATATATATATATATATATATATATATATATATATATTTAAGCGTAGAAAAACCAGCTGCTGTTCTAAGCGCTTATTCGAGAGACCGGTTGGCAAAGTGGTGATATTGGATCAGGATTCGCACCTAACTCAATAACAATGTAAATGGTTCTACTAATTGTACCCGAGTAGTTTGTTAAAGCGTTGACGAAGACCTGGCCAAGGCCCGATTCGAGACTCGTGCCTTGACTCTGAAGATAAGACCAGTTACGTATAGAACAACACTCCAAACAGGAAGGAAAAAGAAACGATCTAACTGCGTGACCATCGTTCGATCGATCCGAACGTAAATCTACCTGTATAAATGACAAAAATCTACGTTTTGCATCTTGTAATATTCGAACGAATACTCTTCTGCATCGAAAAGAATATACTGTACAGAGATGACCTGAATGAAATTGGAGGATCACGTCATCGAACGAAAACCGACGGCGCGGTATTTTCGTTGCTATACCAAACTGCGTCCTATCTTCGTACGTTAAAAATGAACGAAGAAAGCCAATATCTTACGTGAGCATCTCCTCGTGCTTTCCGCTTTTCAGTTCCGCTGCTAACAAATTTTATAACAGATATTTAACCAGTTATATCGGGTAACACAGGTGGCGTGAAATAACATACCCGCTTCTCTTATGCTGTTTCGAGAAAGTTTCACCGAAGGTTACGTGGGTTCCTTTTCTTTATTTCTTCTTTTCTTTTTTTTCTTTTTTTTCTTTTTAATCTATATGCTATATTATTTTCTGTTTCTTTATGGTCTTGTGCGCTACTTATCCTACGGTAGAATGTAATGACAGACTGTTATCGATACATCAATCAATCGTGACTTCCATTGTCTTTCTTTCTCCTTTTTTTTTTCTTTCTTTTTTTATTTATCGCCTAAGGATCTAGACCTTTCTATCGGCCGATGAGATACGTCTCGCGTGAACGAGATTTTTTTATAGATCATCAACGTCAAAGATACACGAATGGAAGTGATATTTCAACGCGAAACTCCAAGGTACTCTGCGCACGCGTTGTTGATTGTTTATTTAAATAGATATATTTATTTTCTGATAAACTAATCGAAATAAGTAAAGTAAGAGAGAGAGTGAGAGCGAGAGAGAGAGAGAGAGAGGTGCGTTTCGTCGAGAACGGAGAAAGAAGGAGAGAAGATAAAGAAAAAGAGATAGAAAAAATCGTAGGAAGAGGGTTAAGAAAGTGAGTTGAGAAACGGCCGTGTGTCACTTCGATTTTTGTTCGTTAATTGCAACGAAGACGATACATGTATAACACACTGGGTTAAGCCGTTAACGATACGATATGCGACGATCGTTATGAAGTTCAAGACTGCATAAAATTCATTAGGCGCGTTATATTCCCGACCTCCTCGGAGCTGTTCAGTTGCGAAACGAGAATTCTGTGCGCGCAAATGTGCGATATATTTTTGTATTTGGTGTATTTTCGCCGCGAATATAGTGTGATTCGCGCCTTTGTATTCCATTTCATCCGCGATTTCTTCATGTGTTTTGCCGTGATCGAATCCTCGACGACTGTGGAGGAGCCGTGCACGCGTTATTCTTTTCTGTGATCGCGCATCGTTTCTCGCGGTTTTCTGTTTTTTTTTTTTTTTTTTTTCGAAGTAAAACTGGTCGATATATATACAAAGAGGAACAACGTCTTTCCGATAGTTTTTAGTCGGCGACGACTAAGATGACGAAACTGAGACGAAAGAAGAAGAGAAACATGTCACGAGAGAAACCGAGAAAAGAAAACCTTTTGTTTCTCGGTATTTAATTGAGAAGTATCGCAGATAAGGACTACCTTATTCCAGGGCCTCATCTTACTCTAATCAATCACTGTTCCGACTTTACGTTTAGGTGCATAAGAAGTAGCAAATTATCGAAATTATTCTAGCCTTATTGATTATCCAGTATATATATATATACATGTATGTATATATTATGTACATATATACAAATATATGTATATGTATATGTATACACGCGATCGCATTCTTGCATAAAAAGTATTATGTAACTGGCTTGGTGCTTTTTCGCGCGTTCTAAATGATTTCGGAAAGAACGATTTTTATTAACGTGTTCGTATATATATCGTTTTGTGAATATATGTGATATTTTTGCGTTGGTGTGTTAAAATACTTGGAAAATACTACAGACGTTCGTTTCAAGTTGATTTGTGTATTTTTGACGACGTTACTTATAAGTTGTTAAGTATGTAAGAAATAATTTATTTTATGGAAGAAAAAAAGGCACGCTCTTACAAGTGTTTACACGTAATTATTTTATGCCAGCGTTCTGAATTTAATCAAGCGATACTCTATACTCTTGGGAAAAGCAGTATTAGGACCTACTAATTTCCTACCATTCAATTAGGGAGAAACAGAAAGAAATCAAAATACATGGTTTTGAGTGATGATTGCGTTGAGCAACGTTTAGCTAGCAGTGTCGTGTTTTTATTTTTTTTTTTTTTTTTTTTTTTTTGTTCTTTTAGTATAACGTTTGTATTAGTGATTAATTGCAAGCATTCCTGTGAAATTTCTCTCTCAAAGAACACCAAAACAGAGTCTGTTCATTGACTAGTCAAGTTAGCGTTTCTAGATACGGTTCCTGTAAAAATCATACTGCTGCTCAGTATACTACGTACTACGAATACGTTAAACTCTTAAACATAAAAATCAGTGAAACTCTATTTCATTACTTTTGTATTTTGATTGTAGATAGTCGCTTTGATTATCTGTTGATTATCAACTATTTATTAAACATTGTTCTTTTTGTATCTTTTTCTCGAGAAGTGGTTCACTACATCTAATATCATAGTGTACACTAGACCCCTTGTACATAAAACTGTATTATATGTGGATAACATAACGGTTATTATAAACTATATAAAGCTAATGGCAATAAAGATAAACAGTCTCCAAATTATATAGATTCGCAACTTTCATACATAAGTCCTCACAAATACCAGTAGGTACTTTACTAATATGATATTGCATGCGTCTTTTTTTTTTCTTATTGATATCGCATAGTATCTAGTTTTGTTCTTGCATGTTGTAATATTTCCTGCATGCGCAAAATTAATTTTACTTTTAACAGTTAGCGTTATATTAATATTTTTTATTTCGTTTTCTGTTCTCATATCATTTGTAAAAGAAACATATAGCACTGTGTGTAATATTAATACGCTCAATAATGTTGCTAGATACAACAACGAGATGACTAATATTGTTACAAGCAGTTATGAGGCACACTGTACGATTAATTTGTTTTCACTTTCTTTAGTAATTTCCATGTATTTTTCGTTATAAGTTGCACCAACAAGCATAAAAATGATAAAATTGCATACTTTATATTGTCTTAAAAATTTACATTTTATTTTATATATGCAATTCAAAATCTGTAAAGCATTGAGAAGAAAAATTTTTACTACCAATTAGTATTGAAAATAAAAGAAAATTCAGTTCAATTATTCTTAAAAATCTAAAAATGAATCTGATTCATTGACGTATTGATTCTTAAATGTACAAGATTTGACTTGATTTTCATTATTAACTTTAAATGTTTCAGGCATATATAGCATATATAATTTCTCTTATATTGTATCATTTGAATTTCATTTAATGATTCTATTGATTTATTGCATGCAACAGGATTGAGCCAGTGTCATCGTGAACGAAGACAGCAGACCATTGTCACAGATGGAGCGATACACGAATAGACCTCGCATTCAATATATTTTTTCGGCCACGATTTTGCAGTTTTCTGGGCTGCATTACCATTTTCGTGTCACATCCTGTCGTACCGATTCAGGCAGGTTTCGCATCGCAGCACTACTAGTGATGAGAAATAAAATTAAAAAATATGGACAGTATTGCCAGATTTGTTTCGAGAATTATTTATTGAATTAAACGTAGTGATGATACTTGGTCGATGAAGGAATTTACGTAACGATTTAAAACAGCGATTGATGAAAATTGGGATGAAAAATTTAGTTTATATTTGACTATTAACATCTGTTTAAAAGTTTTAAAAGAAAAAATTGATTAAAATATATTTTTACGAATAACATAAGACATAGATATGACGTTTTTTTATTTACAAATGTGTAAATTCACAGCCCGAATGAATTAGCTTTATCCCGCAAACTCATTTTTATGAAAGATTGGATTTATTAAAGAAAAGAAAAATATTATTATATCGTTACGAATAAAGGGACACGCTGTGTGCTGTAAATTATCTTTTGCAAATCGTTTCGAAATTTCGAATTTATTTTCTTAAACGATACTATACATGTATTTTCTTTTTCATAGTACGATGTTAAGTACGATTTGTTAAGACCAACTCACTGAATTGCATTTGCAACGACCGAAATCATTTATTGTTATAAATTGTTAATAAAAATGATACGAATGATTTTGTGAGTTCAAAATATTACTCGTTCCTATTTTCTTCTAATTGCGTCTTTCTAATTGCCAGTGAACTTATAATCGCTCTCTCGACGATCTCTAAATATCATTTAAAAATCGATATCCCGAACAATCCTTTCTCCTAGCAAACAAAATCCGACATACCGTCAGAGGAAAAAACGTCGACTTCAAAATGTCGACCTTCGTTCAAAAATTACATTCAAAAATCATCGGTGACGGAGTAGTAGTTAATCTACACATTCGCTACAATTGCCTTTGTTGTTGCGCGTAATGACGAGTTAAACTAAAAAAGCGAGTCAAACAGAACAGGCAAGTTTCGGATTTCCGTCTCTCAATACCGAAATGTAAAGCTCGTCTGTGACTATACCAAGTAAAATGATACAAGCAAAATGTTTCATCGTATCTCCAGATTTCAAAGATCACGAGATCAGTATCTAAAATCATTCCATTTTTTATTACGCGCATGTGTTTATGCGCATGCCAGAAAGAGCTCTATTCGTGTTTTACGAATCAATCGATTGGTTTTTCGTTGGAAACGACAAAATTATTACTTATGTTGCGGGATGTTTTATTTATTGAAATATACTTAGGGAAATATATATTTAGAATGGACTTGATACTTAATGAAAAATGAGACGTGAGAAAAGATCTATCATTTTATCAAACCATACGTTTGAAATATTCATCAAAGTCTTTACAAATGCACTATACGTTGTCATAAAAAAATTCAATGTATAATTTTAGAAATCAACAATACCCCTACCAACTCGACAAATTCTTTAATTACATAATAAAACTAAATCGAGAATCGCAGTCGATTAGATTATGTTATCAGATAGAATTCATAATTGTATAGTTCGCAGGAATGCAATTAGTAATTGTGTCACCACGTTGCTACGTATCGAAACCCATCCATCCTTCTTTTAGTTCGAAACAAATTTGTTGGATAAAAAAGAAAAAAATGAAACTCATTTTGAGTACACGCGATTACAAAATGTTCGCAAATTGTCATTGTGCAATGATAGGTAAACCAAAGTACAATATATTAAGATACAGATCAAAGCTCAAATTGGAAATAATTATAATTAAGTTATAATGTTTAAAATATTTCACATATTTGAAGAAAAAATAAAAATTGTTTCGCATACATTATATCTTGTGATATGAACTAAAGCTAAACGCACGCATTTGACTTGAAGCTAATTGTAAGACGCACACATCCCACGATGTCCCTGCGAGATCCCTCGTCGTCCCACGGTGCCCCGCTGGGGGCTCCAACATTTTACTTGTCAACTAATTGTCCCTACAGTTCAGTTTAGTTAGATCTAAACTGAACTGTAGGTTTGCTCAGTTCTTAGCTTGATATCGTTTTACAAACATTAGACAAAGTTTGTCGTTTATCGTTTTACAACTTTAATGTTTACCAGGTCTCACCACGAGGAGGTGACTACGCACGAGACCCGCCCCGGGGCTTACAATACATCGTACGATACATATACATACAGTACATACGATCATACAATGCATACAATCATACAATAGATACGATAATTCGCAGCCACACCATCGCATTCTCTACAAAGACACGTTTATTGAACTTGGGACGAAATTAGGAATCCCTGATCTCCTCTCTTCTTTCGTTCGTTGTTGCTGTTGCTACTTTGTTCGTTGCACTAGAGTCGAGTATCCGAGTTACGCAGTGTGTAAGAGCCGATCGAGTTTCGAACACTTAAAGGCACGTAGTCTAACGCACTTCCCAACGAAACATAGGGGTCCCGAAGGATCGACCCGTGAATCGAATTAGCGGGGACGCTAGACTGCTAGCATCTACCTCGCCCGTTCGGACGAGGCTGCAGTCCCCCGAAGTCGGCCGACTGCGAAACCTGGGGAAACTCGACTCTAGTGCAACGAATAAAGTAACAGTAGCAGCAACGAACGAAAGAAGGGAGGAGACGAGGGATTACTAACTTCGTCCCAAGTTCGACAAACCTGTTTTTGTACAGAATGCGCTCACAATGAATTTACAAAGATTAACTAAAAAATTAAGACACACGCAACTTAAAATTAAAACGCACGCATCCCACGATGTCCCCGGTGCTCCGCTGAGTCGATGTGCAAACGACGGATGTTCAGTTGGTAATGAGTCTCCGTACTACTCGAGGTACTTAATTTATATTTCCGTCGTCGGTGATCCGAAACAGTTGATAACTTTTTTTTTTTTAGTATTCCGAAAAACAATTTTTCTGTTACACTAATCGATAATTTAATAGTTTTTACATTTCTATCGCAAAGTTACACTTTCATGAATATGTTAGAATGTTAAATGTAACAATTTATTAATCTCTTATCGGCTAAAATTAAATTTACATTTTCATGTTATTAATTTTTGAGTTATAACTGCATCGATCTATATTAAATTTATAAAAAATTTATCTAGAGAAAAGTTATGTATTTAAAAATCGAATTAAGCAGTGATCGTTGCTTTAGAATGATCGGGCAATGTATAAAAATTTTCGCTCGTTTATTGTTTCAGAAAGCAAGAAATATACGTTTATTTATTATGTAACTGTCTTTTCCGTCTTGTTGTAAATAAAATAATTTGATTGTTATATAAATGAATTGTTCAAACTATGAAAAAATGTTTTGGAATTCAATCACCGATTCAATCGTTACAAGTAAATAGTTATAATATTAACATGTACATCGTTAAGTCACTCGTGCTTCGTATCATTTTTATTAATAATTTATAATAATAAATGATTTCGGCTGTCGAGAATGCAACTCGGTGAGTTTGTCTTAATAAATAGTATCGTACTGTAAAAAAGAAAATATGTATGGTATCGTTTAATAAAAAATACATTAGACTTCGAAATTTTGAAACGGATGAATTTTTGCAGCACATGTAAATGTGCTTCTTTGTTGTAAACAATATTTTATTGATAATTTCAAACTTTCATAAAATCAAGTTTACGGGATAAAGATATGGTTGTGAATTTACAAATTTGTAAATTAAGAAACGTCATATCTAATTATATTGTTCATAAAAATATCATATTTCAATTAATTTTTTCTAATGTCAAGATGTTAATAGTCAAATTCTCCATTCCAATTTTCACCAATCTTTGTTTTAAGTCGTTATATTCCTTCTATTGATGAAATACCACCACGTTCAATTCAATGAACAATTCTGGAAACAAATCTCTTGCAACACTGTCCATATATTTTGATTTTCGCGGTGCAAAACTTGCTGAATCGGTACGACAGGATGTGACACGAAAATGGTAACGGGGCCCCGAAATCGTGGCCGAAAAAATACATTGGATGCTTGGTCTATATTCATATTCATATTCATATTCATATTCATATTCATATTCATGTTCATGTTCATGTTCATGTTCATGTTCATATTCATATTCATGTTCATATTCACATTCATATTCACATTCATATTCACATTCATATTCACCTGGTACCACGTTGCAAATGTTAATATCTCAGAGTGTTTGGAAAAAAAAAACAAAATTTCGATTTCTCCGAGTATTAGCATTTGTATAACGATATCAAGCTAAGAAGTACGCAACTTACAGTCCAGTCTAAATGTTGCACAATTTTTTTCTTTTTTTATTTCACGGTCCAGACTGGACTGTGAAGAATAATTAGTTAATAAATAAATATTGAGAAAAAATCCGAATTTTAAAAGAAGAATACCTCCTCCTCGCTGGAAATGATTAATTGAAAATTTTAAATAGTACTTGGAAATGTCATAGAAGAGAATTAATTGTTTAATTGTTGCAAACAAATTGTTATAAATATTAAATAATGTTTAAACGACTAAAATATTCTGAGATATTATTTAAAAATTCACTTCGAGAGTTTGATCTATATGCAGACGATGAAGATTCAACTTGTAGCACAGATGAGGTATATAAACAGAAACATACCTCTCGGCATTTTCTTGCAAGTAAATCTGTCGCCGGACGTGAAACAATATAATAATTGGAAACAATTTTCCAGCTGATTAAAGAACGGAATTTTACTCGTACGATACTTTTTATTTTATTCGATCACGTCGAAGGGTAAAATAATGTCTATTTTAAACGAGAGACGTGCAAAGGGGAAAAACAAAGTCACACTGATTATCATCAAATAAATTTATTATAACTTAATTTTTAAAATTAAGGCATGCCTCGAGATTTAATTACAAACTGGTACTAATCATCTTGATTGACGCCTTACTTAACAAAGATTTTGCGAAAGATCGAAGCCTGGAAAGGAGACGATGTGGAAAGAAAAAGAGATCTAAATGATGAGTTATACAGAATCACTCGTTATATCGGTCAACGGAACTTAAGGCTTACGTTAAGGAATTTGCCTCGAATGAAATGACTTTACACAAGTGTACAACTATCAGCTACGAAATTTGATAGACACGTGAAGTT
The DNA here is from genome assembly GCA_032399595.1 of Tetragonula carbonaria. NCBI lineage: Eukaryota > Metazoa > Arthropoda > Insecta > Hymenoptera > Apidae > Tetragonula > Tetragonula carbonaria. Next base: position 150,794 of record JAUCRC010000015.1, read on the forward strand.
GAGGACAAGTTGCATAAGTTGCGCTCTATTACAATTGTACTACATTGAAAACAAAAGATATCGTTCAATGTGATAAAGCTTTTCCTTATATATATATATATATATATATATATATATATATATAGAGAGAGAGAGAGAGAGAGAGATTTTTTCGCGTTCGTCTCTCTCTTTTGTTTATTAGATAAAATACTCGAAAAATCTTCGCTCGATCAATCGTCGCGTTTTAGAAATAATATACGATTTATTACAGTCCGAAGGTATGTGTTTCACTGCGCAGTATATATACCGATCAAACATGAACGTACAAAAATCTGCAGAAAGCCGGTTTTTCGTTTCGTACGCACATAGAGACGCGTACTTTACAAAACGCAATGTTGCTGTTTAAATCGTTCGATAATAATATACGCAGATGGCTTTCTTTCGTTAAACGTCATACCTTGTTTTCATACTTACTTTTACGCTTAAGGTGATAGTTACTCTTTTAAATTGTACATAGATCACATGGTATTGTAACGTTTATAGATCGCTTTACAATTGTATCGTGCATAAATGCCAAAGAATCGCATTTAAAAATACATTTCTTTTTTTTTTTACAATGTATTTCTTCTTCGCATTTACATTTTTATACATTTCATTGATTACATCGTTATTCGCTTTTATTTTTCTTTTTTGTTTTGTATATTATTGCATATTTTTGCATACTGCGTGATTGTATTGCTCTCTATACTATCCGATCTTCAACTCTCTATCCACACAATTAGTAGTTTTAGTTTACAAATATGAAAAACTTGGCGAAGATTTTGCCAGTTTTCCTTTTCTTTCACGATTGCACAACTGAATTTCTCAGAGATCCCGACGTCAGATATATTCTACTTTGTATGAATTAATCGTGACACATTCTTACAATTAAATACTCATTGTACATATGTCTGTTTTTTTTTTTTTTTAGTTTTGTCGTATCTCTCGTTTTCTTATACTAACCGAATCTTGAAAATAATTGTGTACCCTTTGTGTACATGAAATATATATATTTCTTTGTAAATATTATTTTACAGTTAGGAAAATAAAATTGTGAACATGATCTGTTCTCGTTTTGTGTTCTTTTTCATTTTGTATTCCTCTTTCCTTAAAAAACTACTTTCTCCCCGTTCCAGATTTCTCGCTACAAAATTAAACGAGTTGTAAACGCAATGTACAATTTTTTAAATATTTCTTCTGTTACCTGATAAATAAAACTTTTAAAGTCGAAACTCTTTTTTATCAGAAATGTCTTGCACTACAAACGTCCTGTATTTGGAAAAATTAATTTTTACGCAATATGCATGTAATCCTAGCGAAGAATAAATTTGGCTGTTTTACATTGTGATTGTATTACACTGTATTGTGTGAAGTATTTTAAATCTTTATAGCTTCGGTAAAAATATATATGTATATCTATATACCTATATAGATCTGTGTATATGAATTTGTAATTTATATATAAACTGTCTATGCAAAGAGAAATTATTTGACAATGGAAGAAGTATCCTTTCTGTTTGTTTTGTTTGATAAGTATCTTTCGTGTATTGTCGCAGTTCATCAAAATGCATAAACGCGACTTTGAAGCTGATATTTATCACGGTAAAAGATTCGAGATAGAACGACGAATATAATTTATATGCTAAACGCTAATTTAGATCGACTTAAACACACACCAAAAAAAGGTATTTACAAAAACGAAATAGATCAGTAGATTTTGTACGGATTTATTATCATATAATGAAATATATATATATATATATATATATATATATATACACACACACATATATATATACATATATATATATATATAATTGTATATAATTCTAAATTAGATACTGTTACTTTACATAATTCATCTGGTGATTCAAAATAACATGGACCTCTACTTATGTACAGATACAGTGCAATGTATATGCAATAATAATTAATAAACGATTTATATTACAATATCGGTCAACTAAACGTTGACTCTACTCAACATACAAAGATACAAACTTCCTGTATACATACACACGACCCATAAAATTTATTTTCTTTTTGCAATTACTCTGTGTCGTGTTCTTAAAGAGTGTCCGTAATATACAAGCGATCAATGTTTCTATACTTTGTAAAGTAAAACTAATATTGTACAACTTTGGAGGAATGTTGTGATGGCATAGCACCAACTTCACTATGAATCAATTAGTCAAACTGCAATGGCACTTTACAAATTAAATAATGTATCTATTATATATGTATATATAATATATATATATATATATATATATATATATATTATATATATACACACATATATATATATATAAAATTTTCTTCTCTTCATGTAAAACCTACCCAATAACGTAGTAACAATAACAACGGTGGATCGAGCTCTTTTTAGTTCATCCACTTGCGGCAGTTAGGCGCGCCACATGCGCATGCTATCTTGTGCTGGTCATCTTCAATGTCAAATTTGTAATCGTATGCCAGCTGCAACGACGAATAAACGTTATATAAGTGTGTATTATATATATATATATATACATATGTATATATGTATATATGTATATATGTATATATATATATATTTTTTTTTTTTTTTTAATGCTGATTGTGACTCTCAACGAATGAAAAACAAAACAACGCACCTCCTCGCCACGTGAGATTCTTCGCTTTGCAAAAATTATGATTCTAAGATCACGTTCAACCTCGACGATTTCAGCGACACAATTCGGGTTGCAAGAGTGATTGATGTACCTTGCGAGACCTCCAGACAACGTTGCATCGACTACCCTTTCTTCGTCCAAGCGAAACATATAGATGCCACGATTCTGTAAAACAAACCTGATTCTTAGTTTCTACTCCTTCGTCGCGTGTAACGCTGCTCTTTCTGACCTGAATTAGACAGCGAAAGTCAGATGAAAGTCACTCACCCTCGCTTCGTACTGCTTCTCCCTAGTCTCGGCCAATTCAGTACGAATAATCTCCCCGATGTACTCAATGACCATCGTGTGTTTCTCCAGATCGCGCGCAGCGTACAGTCCCAAGCCTTGGATCTTGGAGCGTGCCAGGTACACGTTGTTTCGCCACTCTTGCTTCATCTTTTTGTACTGAGAGCTCTTTGAATGGACAAATTGCTTGGAGTAGGGGCAGGCCACTTCGCCTGCGACTGTCGCGGTTGGAACGAACGCTGCTCTGGCCGAGGAGCCTGTACGCTGCGTGTGCGGCCTCTTCCAAGGTAACTGATTGCGAAGACGAGCCTCCGTTCTCGCGCTGCCGGTCGGATTGATCGCTAACGGTAATTCTAACAAGGGATTTCGACCGTATTTGAATCTGTAGTCGGTCAGTGTTTCGATGCCTGGAAGACTTTCGAGAACGCGAACGACCGCCGGCTCGGTAAGTCCGAATAGATCCTCGCCGGAAACGTAACGCGGGAATAGCTGGACACTGTGCGTCGATCTTCGTAGCTCGGCGAGAGGCTCGAGGATTCTGCTCCAAACAGCGCGGGGAGTAGCGTCCCGCAGTTCAACGTCCTCTTGCAAGGGTTCTTGGACCAGGACGCGGAATTCGGGCCGGCCGGAGACGTCGTGGATAGAACAGACGTAGCGGCAGCGTTTGTTCGGCCGTCTCATGCTCCAGTAAAATCTGACGATCTTGTATCCGACGGGGTATATGTAATTAGGTGTGTGGAAGTTGGCGAGCTGGTGTGGAAGCAGCTGTCCGACGCTTAAAAATATCAGGCTCCCGACTCTCAGCAGGTGATTGTGTTCCGAGTGATGCATCACAGCTGCGACTTGTCTGTTTTCGTCACGGTTCACGTACACTCTTCTATAGACGGAAAGCGTGGTCAATTCGTTATCCTTTTCGTTTTTTTGCACGTGCTGAGAGCAATAGGTACTCTGAAAAAAAAGAAGAAAAAAAAAAAAAAAAAACGATATCAAATCGGATTCTATCTATGTTCATCTTGGTTAACGTTCGTCGTACTGTCGTACTGTCGTGTTTGACCTAGTCGTTCTTACCTTATTCTTATAAAAAACACAGCCATCTTTAACAGCGCAGCCAAGGTGGTACACGTTGGTGCAGCGCATTTTAAAACATTTCACGGTAGCTCCCGGTTTCTCACAGACAATACAGTTCAATACAAGACTATGTTGCAAAGCGGTATCGAGATTCATCAAGGCACCATTTACAGTTTCATACACATTTTCCGACCAAAGGGCGCAGTTTAAATGCACCCATTTGTCGACGTCAAAATTAAGCAGTCTAGCGGGACCATCGGCTGTACCATCACCTTGACTGTGACAAAACATGCATCGTCGACTGTCTTCCGCTTTGGCAGGCACTACAGTTACCCCCATTCGGAAAAGCATCTAGAAAAGGAGGAGAAGGAAATTTCAGATCATAAATTTCTTTTGTGTTACACCAAAAAAAAAAAGTGTGTCAAATAAATTTAAATTTCAAATAATTTAAAATGTCTCTGTAATTCTTCACCTCTGTGATTTCTTTGTCGGTTGGTTTTTTGTACTTCGTTGGAGGTTGCATCAAGCCAACAGACCACGTTTTGTATCGCAGACCTCTCCATATCTTTGCAGGTGGTGGCGGCGGGTCAGTCGGCTCGGCTACAGGCTCATCCGCGGCCGAATGTTTCTTTGGCCGTTTGTCTTCTGCGACTTCTTCTTTCGTCTCGAGAGTGTCTTGCTCTTCCCTTTCCATTTTTATCTTAATCTCGGTCTCCTTCTCCGAAGTCTGATCGACTTCCATATTTTCAACGTGATCGATCGGCTGTTTGACTATGTATTTCTTGCCTTTCTTGAAATCGTCATCCAATACCTTAGTATCTACTTTGTGACATAAATGGTCTACTATCGTTGCAGCCTAACGAAAAACAATTATATTAGAGATCCATGTTTCAGCCATGACTTTTATATTTATACAACTTTAAGTATAAAATCCTTTGTGATAATCTGATCTACGAGAATGCATGCTACGACGAGATTGCTACCTTATCTTGAGTGTTCGAAGGTGTTCTATGCATAAGAGCGAATTGCATGTAACAGGCTGCCGAACAGAAACACAATTCATCACCGGGTTCAGCCTCTTCCTTACTTAAAAATGGTAAATCAGATACTTTTTTCCTTATTAAGCTATTCAATATCACAACATCGCAGTGACGACAGAATTTGGCGGCGCCGTTCAAGATACTTTGTATATCAATCGGAGCTGAAAATTCGCGCGTACATTATGCCCTTTTTTTTTAGTTGCTTGGTAATAGAGCAGATAAATAAATAAATAAAAACCTTTGTTAATAATTTGTATTGCATTAAAATACACACCTCCCTCTTTACCATCTTTTCCCTTGATTCTATAAAGACCTAACTTTTGACTAGGAGGAGTAGTAGTACGTTCTACTATCTGGTAACCAGTGGGAGGAGCTATATTTAAGATATTAGCCAAATCTTTAAGTACTCCCATTATGTCGTCCGCAGCCTGACTATTTAACGTTAATGTGACTGTTACGTTTCCATCCCTCAAAGGTATCGGAGGTGACTTTCCAAGCCTGTGGAAATCAGCAAAGAATAATATTCTCAAATGTATACGAATATAACGCATTTACGAATAATAAAACGTAAAATAATTAGTAGTTTTATTTATACGCACCGTGGTATTCCTAAATTCTCTTTGTCCTGTTTGGCGATGTCTTTACCGATGTACGTCGGTTTCAACCTAATTGGTATCGGTGAAATTAAAGGTATCACGGGTGACACTCGTTTCAGCCAATCTGATTCCTCATCCGATTCTTCCTCGATCAATCTCAAACCCGGGAATCGATGTATGAATTCCGGAATGACACATTCGGGCGATGATGAACTGACTATCGTATCGGGGGAATCGACATCACGATTCATTGACAACGAATTTTCCTTCTTATCGTCGGCTAAAAATTCGATGTTATTAGTTCCTTTTATGACTTAAAGTTTAAAATTATAATAGAGACGAAAGAAAGAACGGGCTTGGTGGAATTAATTTCCGTTGTGTGCCCAAACAACTCACACAATGCCCAGATTGCGAAATCTTTAGACGCTAGTTGCGCCCAATTCTAAACTGATAACAAAGCCATTCAGTTTTGAAATAAATATATTCAGAGTATGTTTAAAGATGGACAGAAAGGTTGAAAAGAAATTTAAGCAATGGTGATGCAACGGTAGCAATTAAAAAAAATTTGTAAAGTATTACAAAGTTCTATCTACGATAGAAAAATATATATTCAATGAATGGACTGAATTGTTGATTAGATAAGATATCGTTAGATAAGATTATATTCTAATATCTAACTTGAGATATTTCATATTCAATCGAAAGATTTTCCAAGACCATTTCTTTCTTTCATTTTGACACATCATCTTGCTTACAATCATCTAATTTGAGAGGTGGAAATTCTTGATCGTAGAATCCTCTTTGAGTAGAAGCAGGCTGTTGAGGTGGTAAGGGCTCCAATTCGCCGAATGGTTGAGTGTTGTAATGATCAGATACACCGGGCAATGTAGCAGAACCGTATGAACCGACTAAGTCTCCTGTCCTGGTGTTGTAATCTTTCTGACTGCCGATTTTCGTCAGGTCTCCCGAGCCAAAGATAGGACAAACGCCGTAATTTTTGCCTAGAAGTGGTTCCAATACTGCCATTGGCTGAAGTTGCCGCAATTGTGCCATTAAATTGTCAATGAACGTGTCATAATCCTCGTCTAACCGGGACACTTTCCTAGCACGCTTTTTCTGAGGTGCTGCCGTCGCATCTTTCCCTTGGCTTTGCTTCCTCTTCTGTTGGTACTGTCGCCTTTTCAACTTCTTGAGATCTGCGAGATTACGTTGCGTGTAAAAGTGTAATCTTATTTTTTTACATCGAAATAGAAACAAACGGAATGTTCCATTTATAATTGCACCAATTGTATTTTTCATAAAAGAAAAAAAAAAAAAAAAAAGAAAACAAACACGTGCGAAATTTACTACGTGTAAAAATGTCTTCTTCTTTTGAAATTGAAAATTGTCAAATTTCAACAATATTTCATTTTATTTGTCAGGTTTAAATTTAAAACGAGGGAGTATTTGAAATTTGTTTAAGCAGAAATGTTTCAACAAATATTAAGTTTATATGAAGTTTGAAATCTTCAATTGCTCGGGATATGGTGAGATCATGCTTATTAATCAAACAAGTACACTGGCAGCCACTCGATCTTGTCAGAATTTGTTGCTTCTTTAATATTTCTGGTTACCTTCCCTCCGTTTTAATTATTAGCAGCCATAAGTAATCAATTACTTTCAAACCTTCAAACAGGTCACTCGTTATTAGTTCTACATATCAATCGTGTAAACATTTGTTTGTTTATAGTTTTCAACGAAGCGGACTTTTAGTAAAGCTAAACGCTCCCAAAAGTTTAACACTTTCTCTACTGTCCTATAATAAAATGGCGGACTTTTTCGTTTCATATTAAAATCATATCCGTCATTGTATGCTTTTTCACTTTCGTGCGGGAACACTTAATGCAGTGGACACGAGAAAGAAAGTTGGCGACGCTTGTGAAAATGTGTTAAAGATCAAGTGCCAAATGCCTGATGATTGGCAGAAGATTTGCTGCTGGTAATTACTTTCGTTACTTTTTTGACAAGCCTCGAAGTGGACGACCAGTTCAGTTGGATGAATGATGCCTTAAAATCTTTAGTGGCGTCTGATCCGAGTTTTTAATTGCATAAGATCAATCGTGATCAATCGTACAGAGACGCCTAATGTGAAATTGAGAAGAGAAAATGATAGAGAATAAATTTATAGAGAAGGAACATGCCCTCCACATCAATTATCCGAGGATCTGCGACAGACATCTTTACGTCTTTTTTCCATCACACCTTCTATCTTCAGGATTGTTACAGGAGATGAAAAATGAATCCTTAACGATAACGTGCAACATCCGAAGAAAGCAGTGCCTTCAGAAGCAACTTTTAAACTTTTAAAGCAGGAGATCCAAGAAGGAGATTAACATGTCATTGATAATGAGATGATATACTTGATCTGAAGAAATAAAATACTTTCATTTTAATACATAACTCGTTTTCACTTTAAAATAATTGATTACTTATATAGGTATCTCTACGTTACATCAGTCCTGTATAGTAAATGCACTATATATTATTCTTCTATTGTCTGCTATTGCACGACAGTTACCATATCGGTACAAATTAACCTACGAAAATTATCAAATACAAAGCTTCAAATGTTTCAAATTTATCTGGACAAAATATGTGCACGTGGTCCCAACTGCCATCAATGTACCAACTGAACGTTCAACTTTCAATTCATGATCTCACTATACCTCTTCATCGCGCAAAGAACGTAATATATACTTTGCATACCAGTTTTGTCGTCAATCGATCCATCAATGAGCTCCTCTTTGGCAGTAAGAAAGTCTTTGGTATCGGTTAATTGGGTAGGTGTACCGCTACATAGAACGTCATCAAGAACTTCCTTTTTGACTTCCACTAAAGGCACTGTGTGTTGTGCATTTGCACCCTGTGACGCCTGGGCTTGGTGGCCCACAGTGTGAGACACCGTATGAGGCACTGATGGCGGAATTGTGTTTACGTGTGGGGATTGTTGCTGGGTTGAGACGATGGGTTTCGGGGGTTTGACTGGTATCTGAGGTTGTGTCTGTGCTCGTGTCTGTTGTGGTTGTTGCTGCACGGTCGTGACGGTCGTCAATGGTTGCTGCTGCGTTGTTTGGACAGTACTCGATACTTGCGTCGTGGGCTGGACACTCTTGCCACTAGCTACTGTTGTAATCACCGGTTTCGTTTGTTGCGGCACCACTCGTGACACAGTTATTGCAGTCGATGCAACGCATTGCTGCTGCGCTGGAACGCAGCTACTATTACTAACAACAACAACAGTCTCGCTCGTTGGCTTAGGCGACGGCTGTGTGATGATACTCGGTGGTTCTTGCTTTATCGGGGTTGTCGTTTCCGAGGTTTTCGTCGTAAGCGGCGGCGGTAGTGGCGGTGGCGGTGGCGGTGGCGGTGGCGGTGGTGGCGGCGGCGGCGGTGGTGGTGGTGGTGGTGGCAGCTGCTTGGTCACCGTCACCGTTGGCTGTTGATTCGTTTGGGTCAGTGCAGGGGTGGTGGTCTTCGTCGACTGGGTAGTTATCTGTTGCTTCGCTGGAAATGGGTCGGTCGTACGTTGCTGAGATACGACTGGCGCGGAAGTTGTCAATGGCGGAGGTGGTTTCGGTGGCTCTTCTTTGGTCGGTGGACTTTGCACTTTCAAAGGTGTGACAGACTGCGACAAAAACGACGTCTCCCTGTTCAGAATTTGTTTATTGCTGGTGGTCTTTGGCGCTGGCACCTCGTTCAACAATGGTGGTAAAACGGAGAACGGAGTTGGCGGTACCGGCCTCGCTAACTGAGCCTCCAACGATGGTACCAGTGGCAAACTGGGGCCTTGCGAAGAACCAGAACACAACGTCGTCGTTGCACAAGCGGTGTTCTGTAGCAGTTGCTTCAACAATACATTCTGAGATTCCTCTATTCTGTGAGAAGCGGCAGAGCTTTTGTTTATCTCCAATTCGGATCTGGTGGTTGACGGTTTCTCAAGAGCTGGCTGCGGTTTGCAATTGGATTCTTCCGATTCCTTCTTCGACGGTGTACTCTGCGCCAGTCTCTCAAGATCAGCGCTCTTAGTATCTACAGGTAAATGGCTGGTTGTTTTATACTGACCTTGGCCAGATATGAGCTGAGAATGCAAGAGTGTCGGTGTTTGAGACAAGGTAGATTGCAGTATACTGGTGGTGACGTTAATGCTATTGGTGCTTGCAGTGACTATAGGAGGTACGATGGTTCTGACGCACTGCATAGACGTTGTGACGGTCGTCGACGTGGCGTTCACAACCACGCGAGAAGGCGCCGAAGAGCAGCCAGAACTTACTTGCAAGATCGCTTGAAGGCTCTGCGTGCGTTGTACAGACGTCGCCATCACCGAGCTTAGCAAGTTACCTGCCTGCGTGGGCACTGTGTTCGTTCGATGACCAGCGATAGAAGATTTCGCCGAATTTGTGCCAGCCAGCATTGCGTTTAGCATTGCGTTTGACGTAATCGAGATACCTGAATTGGTCGGCGGCGGCCTGGGGCTGATCACAGATGATGTTTGTAGCGATAGACTGTTACTGGTTGCTTGCGACTGTACTCCGCTGGATGTGACTCGTAAAAATGGTTCGGAGAGGGTAACCTTAGACAAAGTAGAAACAACGCTTACTGTAGAATTTGTACTTTCCTTTGTATGCGGGGTATAACTGGTCGTTGTGGTTTCTAGTTCAGATTTGCTCGTGATCGTAGAATGAGATGACGCGGTCATCGTAGAATGAGAGGTCTGCAATCGCACGTTCGTGCTACTGTGAAGATTATTTACAGAGTTGTTTGGCGAGGATGTGCCGCTCGTAGACAGTATCCCTACTTTTGGCCCTGAGATCGCTGAGGATACCATTGTCACGATAGCGGTTTGATTTACGGTTGCGCAATTCTGTGAATGATTTGTCTGTAGAGAAGAGAGCAACGTTCTTAATTGATGCGACACATTGGCGACATTCGACGTCAGTTCTGTAGGTTTTGACAAAGGAGAGAGATGAGGCACTGTCGTTGTGCATTTTTGCAATTGCGCGATTGTACTCACAACTAAAGGAGCACTCTGATGTGGGGGCGGCGAGCTCTTCTTAGGGGCAGATTCTACAGGAGGCGGACTGGTTTTCTGTACCTTTGGTCCTTTGTTCTCGCTAGATAAGACATTAGGTTCGTTATCTGATTGTTCTTGTTCTAGGTCCATTAAAGAGTCTTGAAGAATGTTCAGAGGCAAGGTATCTAAAGGTGTCGGTAATTCGTACATCATGCTCGACTTTCTAGACCTGTCCTCTTGAAGCATCTCGCTGTTGGCCATTTCTGGCTTAGAAGATATGATGTTATGCAACATGTCCAATATGTCGTCAGATGATTCTTCCATTATATTCTTTTCTTCGTTGAGGCAATGCTGTGCATAAGGTTTGCTGGTTTCAATTTCCGTTTCGGTACACAGTTCGTTAGACTTCCTTTCCTTTTGAGGATTGACATTCAAATTAGTATTCTCTGCAATGCTGGTTTCAATTTCGTTTGGCTTCAGGTTCGTTCTTTGAGTTTCGGAAGTTGCCAAGTTGCTTTCCTCCTTATTTTCATTCTCAACCGGTTCCGAATCGTTTTCTAAAATATTTACCAGCGACAAATCATCCGTGACTGGCGATATTCTTTTCAACGAAGAAACAGCATCTGTTTTGCTTTCCGTATGAGAATTCTCTCTACTTACAGCGTTTTCGGCAGGATTGTGAATAGCCTCGAGCATACTCTCCAACTCGTCGTTCAAAGAATCGTTTTTCTTATCGTCAGCTGAAGTTAATTCTTGACTGCCAATTACACTTGCAGCTATATTTACACTCATGGTAGATTTACACTCCACGGTAGATTCTTTTGAATTTTTTACCGAACGATCAAGCTCGTCCTTCTCATTTTTCACTTTCGTACTCTTCGTATCTGAAATTTCCAACTGACTTTCTTTCGTCACGGTAACAGAGCTGTTTCCATTCTCTCTTTTAGGAAGATCAGGTATGGACATTTTCGGCGTCGACAGCGTAACGGATGTTGGTTGCACGCTCAAAACTAATTTCGTCGGATTACTCGATGCCTCTGTCGTACTTGCGGCGGTACTTTGCACAAAACTGATGAATTCATTTTGTACGTTGCACACTGATGGCACTGTTCGCTCCGTAGTTATAGTAACTTGAGGCCTAAGAATCTCCGTACTCGGCGAGTTGATTTTCGACAAACCGTCCGTCTTTACAACATTTTGCTGTGAACTGACCAAAGCTGTCTGGCTAAGCTTGGCAGCAATTTTCGCATCCGCTACGATGCTCGCTATCGTCGATGGCAATTGTTTTTGATTATTGAAAGAAGGAGACATCGTCTCTTTCGTTATGCTCAGGGTTGTAAAAATTGGAGTCGATTTAATAGTCGCGTCGGTAACAATCAGAACGCTGTTGGACGTAGCGACGGCATTCGTATTTTCGCTGCTAATACTTATATTCGTAGAGATTGGAAATGACACTATAGATCTGCATGCAGGTGACACGCCAATATTTGCATGATGTATGCTCGATGGTGGGATTTGATTGTAAAGGACTTTGTCAGAAAACACGAACGACGTGGGACTTCTAGCTGGATTTGATTCTTTTTGAATTTTTGATTGATCTTCGGCGATATTCTCTACGATAGCATTATTATCTTTTGATACGTCGGAAACACTGGTGGTATCAGCTTTTTCTATTTCCTCCGGGCACGATTCTTTGGACAGATTATCCTCGGGCGATTTTGTACTGGGATCGATAATTACTACCTCGGACTCGCCAACGAAAGACACCATGAGATCTTGATCCGGCGACTGGTCCATGTAAGATCCGGGCGACGGATCTACGCGAAGTTCTTCCTGATCGGGCGATTCTGGCGTGTCCGTGTCCGTGACCGCTACCAGTCTCTTCCCAGATTGCAACGTTCTTACTATGTCAAGTCTCAGGCCTTTCTTGTTCCTTGTGTGAGAAGGTACCAGATCTTCGTCGCTCAACATTGGCTCGTCCGTTTGAGATTCAGAATTTTCTATTTCTAATATCTGCACTAGGTCATGTCCTTGACTGCCTTCATTAACCAACGCGTGACAAAGAGAATCATTACTGTCCGCTGATAGGTCCACGACCATTCCAGGCTCAAAAAGCACGTATTCCTCTTGCATATCGCCTTCTAACGTCCCCGATATCACGTCCACCAGTTCAGAGTCTCCAAACTGATCAATAACAGTAATGTCATCGCTGTCTCGTTGAGCTGTTGAACTTAATGTTACTTCTGTATTCACGATAGTTTTATCATCGTCGTAATCGATGGTGTCGGGTATCGACTCCATTTTGTTGCTAGGGCTACCCAACGTTAAGGGACCATTGTCAGATAACGAAGCGGTCTGCTTGCTCTCCATATTTGTCGGTGGAGTTTGAGGCGGCGTGTGCGAATCATCGTCAAAGTCATTGTAATCCGCGCACACCAACGAATTAATTTTTGACTGCGGTATGCCAGTTTTCCTGTGAACAACCACCGACGTGTTTGGTTTCTCGTCCATGTTTAAAAGATGCGATTCCGATGTTTTCCCTTTGCTACTCTCCGGTTTTGTAGACCACATGGGAGAACCACCTCTCAGCCCCAACTTGATATATCCAAATCGCCCAAAAGGTAATGGATTCAGTGGATTGTGTGGATTTCCTCCACCTCTATTCGTGTGATCCGTTGTCGACGACTGTTCCTGTTGGTGTTGATGCTGTTGTTGTTGTTGTTGCTGCTGCTGCTGCTGCAATTGTTGCTGTTGATCACTCGATACTGTATGGTTACTCGAAGTCTGAGTCGTGTAAGAGCCATGTGGCGTATGTGGTGTGTGTGGTGTTCTCGGTGTTCCTGGATTTTCTACACTTTGCGGTCGATCTGGCATTGCCGGACTATTCCCAGTAGATTGTCTTCTTTGCATTTGCATGGGTGAACCACCAACCATAGGACTGCGTGGCATAGGAGAGCTGGGTGGCTGAGACGTTGGAGGATGATGCGCGTTATTTAACTGATGTTGGAGCATCGGAGACGTTGGATGGTTACGCGACATCGGACTTGGTGGCTGATACTGCGATATCATTGGCGAATTAGGTGGATGTGGGTGAATTCTTGTGTTCATGGGACTAGGAGGTTGCGAAGTTTGACTCAGCTGCTGCTGCAGCATAGGCGAGCCCATCGTTTGTTGAACCATGGGGCTACGAGGCATTGGTGAACTCGGAGGTTGTCCATAATTCTGTTGCATTTGTTGATGAAGTTGAGGGCTCGGAGAGTTAGCAGGTTGAGATACCATCGGAGAGCTTGGTGGTTTCTGCATCGTATGTTGTTGTTGTTGTTGTTGTTGTTGTTGTTGTTGTTGTTGCTGCTGCTGCTGCTGCTGCTGCTGCTGCTGCTGTTGCTGCTGCATTTGTAGAAACTGCTGCCTCTGTTGTTGAGCCATTTGTTGCTGTTGCTGTTGTTGTTGCAACAACTGTTGTCTCTGTTGTGCCATCTGCAAGGTACGTTGAGTCATCGCGTTTTGCCCATCTTGGAGAATCGCAGTTGTCTCGTGTTGCTGTTGAATGATCTGTTGTCTCTGAAGCATTTGCTGATGCTGTTGATTCATTAAAGACTGTTGGTTAGGTTGCGGACTGCCAAGAGGTGAACGTTGTCCATACACGATTCCTCCTTGCAACTGCATCCTAGGTCTCTGTCCAGGTTCTCCTACGGCGGGTGGGCGGACGAAACGTTGAGTAAGTCCGTGAACTCTGACTCCTTGATCACCGATGATTTGTTGCGTATTTCGTGTATCAGGAGTAAAAGCGCCTGGACTAGTTGCCAGTCTTCCACTGATGATCGCACGATGCTGCGGAGACGTCATCCGAGTTGCCGAAGGACCACATATTCCTGGCGATGGCATGGCGCCAGGACTGAACGGGCTTTCTTCGTTTTGTGAATGTGGTGTACTAATTCTGGGAGATTGTTGCATATTATGCGGTGACATCGTCCCCGGATTTCCAGACTGTGGATTGCCGGGACTGTGTTGTAACAACGGTGTATTGGGACTATGCTGAATGATAGGAGTTGCCGGTGAATGCTGTATCATGTTCGCTGGGACATTGCCAGGGCCCGGACTTTGAGAAACAAGCGCGGCAGGACTGTGCATCGGTGAATGTTGGGAAGGCGACATCAACGGTGAACATGGTTCACTTGTTTGTTGTTGAGGCTGCCTCTGTTGCTGTTTACTGTGATATTCTTGTATCAGCATGCCATGCTGACGAGTCTGTTTGCGACTTGCGTCTAGATGTTTTTGCAATATTGCTTGCTCGCTGGAAATGCGTTGCAACTCCGCCGCGTCGTTCTCTGCCAATTCGTTCCCAGACTTTCGCAGTTGTCGTTGTTTGCTATTGAGAGACTGTAAAATCAGAATAGTTTAACTGTAACAAGCCTATATTGTGCAGAGGGTTACAAAAACGAAAACGCCGCAACATAAAAACATTCTATCCTTACTTTTCGTATTTTACGCAGCTTTTGTACCTCAGTTTCGTAATACTTCAACTGTTGTGTCAACACTTGATGCTGATGGTTTAGCCATTGCTCGTACTGCAGTTGTATTTGGCGGTCCTGTTCGTTCACGATATTGTCCGGTGGCGTGGGTGGGGCAGGAATCTGGGAGATATTGAATGTAGCAACCCTCGCTGTAACAAAGAAATTTTACAATCATAACTCTGTAAATTCTGTATTTTCATGTGCTTTTGTGAAAAACTAGAGATTGTAAAAATGCACGCAACGCACATTATGTGCAAAGAAAAAAAAGAAAGATATAATACAATGCAGTAAATAAAATAAATTTCTATTTAGATTCTATTTATTTGGATATATTTATAAGAATTATAAAATACTCGCAGAGTATATTTATAAGAATTACAAAAACTTACAGTCTAATCATAATAATTGTCATTTAATTGGCAAAAAATGTTCGTGATACTAACGTTCCGGTGGTGTTTGAGTTGCAATTGGCTGTCTAGGCACTTGAGCTGCTAGTTTCGTCGCATCTGGTACTGCTTGTTGCCAACTGGTACCTGGAGCGGATGGTGGACTTGATGTACTAGGTGGCCTAATCACAGGAACTCCTCCAGGTACTGATGTAATTCCTTGTGGAGGAGAAGCAAGGGGTGCAGAACTTAAAAAATCTGCTTTAAATTGTTCAAACTCACTGTCACTTAGAAGGGGTCCTCCAGAAGTTGTACTGTCGTTTTGCTGCTGTTGCTGCTGCTGCTGCTGTTGTTGTTGTTGTTGTTGTTGTTGCTGCTGCTGCTGTTGTTTCTCTTGTTCTCGCTTTTCTTGTTCCAACAACTCCTCCAACAGTAATGGTTGTTCCTGTGAACACCACTACTGACAGCTTATCGAGTCTCCGAATAGTCAATGAAATATTATGGAAATATATATGTGTCTTTTGGTGAATTGAAACAGTGATATATAATTAGATAAATACTAAGTTCGTATGTCATATAATATATATATAGTGAGCGATTACATACTGAAACGAGGCACATTGATTATCCCAAAAAATTAGAAAAGAAATACACACATGCAAATATCTTATTCCTACAGCAACTATTAAAATAAATGAGATATATAATAAACATAAATAAACATAAAGTTATAATTGTAATAAAGCAAAATACATATAATTTGATGAAGCTTAGTGTTTTGCTATTCAAAACATACATGCACACATAAAAATGCAATATACTTCATTAATAGCGTATACTATATGTAAGAACTGTTGGATGAAATTTCTTTAATCTCTATATTCTAATTACAAATTATGAACTACCATTTTTATAACATTTGTTATTTTATTTTATAAGGTTTCATTTGTGGTCACTATCATCAATTGTATGCTACAACACGCAGAGCACATTTCTGACGTATTTTTCTCTCTGATCAAATTTATCAAGTAATTTTCAACAAAAACAATATATTAAGTGGTAAATAAAAATGGTGCAAAAATATTAAAAATAATCTAGATGATAGAATCTTTGAATCTTGATATCGTTGCAGGTGACACATTGTGCTGAATGTTGAAAAGTCCCCAAGTCTTGCTCACCTGCAGAAGCAAGGGTCTTCGGTGAGGGTGAGGTGTCATTGCGGGCGTACCAGTATGTACCACAGGGGCCATTGGTGGACCTGCCACCGGTACTGGGTGCCCTATGTGGACTGGGGGCCGCGTCATACCCCGCCCACCTGGGCACAGCCCCATCTAGACATGCACCAACACCAATGCATTGCAAACACCCAGGCGAAAACACCATTTTACCAGCCAATACTTTTATATTAAATAAATTACTTGCCTACATCCTACGTTCATAACAAATTCGAGATCTCCTGCTCTCATTCGTTATTTAACAAAACTGAATACTTCATATTACACAATTACATTGAAATTCAAAATGCTACAAAATTACAGATTCAACAATGATTATATTCGACATTTAAAGTAACAACATATTAACGCCGCGGGTATATATTAAAAAACGTTTCACAATGAAATGTATCGTGTATAGAAATCTAGAATAGAATTTATATGCAAGAAAATTAAAATTGTATCATTTCATTTTTTTTTTTTTTTTTTTTTCAATCGTGAAGGTAAAAAACATCTTTAATGATACGTGTTATGATTTCGATGAAGCGATCGTTGCTTATCAAACTGCAAAATATTTAGTATTCTCGTGGTTAGAAGAAAGTGTTATTAGATATAATTGCATAAAAAATACTCAAGATTAAAGCGATGCAAAAACATTAGAACATCGAGAATATATGCAAAATGTACAAACCTGTATAGGTCCGGGATAAGGGGGTGGTGGTCCAGGATATGGAGGTGGAGGTGGTGGCGGCGGTGGTGCAAGAGGCATACGTGGACCGATCATATGATTCACTGCAACCACTCTGCCAGCCACGTTCGGCACACCTGCTACTCTCATACTGAGGCGCTGCTGTTGTGACACTGCAATAACGAAATGAAATCATTTGTGTTAAAGATACGTTCGTGCGTTAAAATTTTCTATAATTGCGCAATTAATAATTATATAGTTTAAAAGCACGCGTACCTTGAATATGTGTTTGCGGTATTCTCTGAGGATGTCCAGGGAATGTGGACGGATAACTGACCGTAACGGTATTAGTTGATGTAACAACGCCAACTGCTCCATCAGGCGAAAGCAAGCGAGTCCCTGGAGGCATAGGCCGGCCCATTGCCGCGGCTTGCTGCACGTGCTGATGCATTTGTTGTTGTACAACAACAGCTTGAGCATGTGATTGAGGCATAATCGTGGATGGTTGCTGTGATGTTTGTGATGTTGCGGTAATAGGTGTTACTGTTTGTGCTTGTGTTGGAACATTAGACGTCTCTGTCGGCGTTTGTACAGTAGTTGTCGTACACGTGTCGCTTATGTCAGTGTGCACTGAACTCGTTGCGCCTAATTCTGTCGACTTTCGCTCTTCGTCCTTAACTTCCTTCTTTTGTTTTTCGTCCTTCGTCTCTACCTCAACTTGCTCTAAATCTAAATCAAGTATATTTGTTTTCTCACCACCGGTTATGTTGTCTAATTCTGGATCTGCGTATTCCAAAATATTAAAATCTGCTCCCATTTCAGCTACAATGAAACAAAGTTTCATTTTTATTTAAGTTTATATTTATATTTATATTGGCACTCTATTGGCGCGTCACAGTTAAGAAAATATGAACAGTTAAAGATTAGACATTTTATTTACCAAGCAGTTCATCGTCGTCATCGCCTAAGTCTCCTAATATTGCACTCACGCCCTCGACCTCAACCATCGGTGCTCCCTCTTGTTCTAATTTCTCAAGCTCTGCGGTGACGTTATCAGGAATTTCTGATGGTTCAGAAGGACTAACGGTGGCCTCACTAACTGTTGTTGGTATCAAGGGTGCTCTTATACCAACCCCTTGCTGACCTAACATCCTAATTCCCTGATTTAAATTATCTTGAGGCGTTCGCACTATTCGTTGTCCTATATTTTGTTGCCCTTGATTGGGATCTACAAATAAGATATTTATGATAAAAAATAATAACTTGTATAAGAAAAATATACAATTAAATATTCACCTGGAAATCTTTGTTGTTGTAAAACATCATAAGGTTCTGTAATAGTGTTTCTCGCAGCTGGCACTCGTGTTTGCAAAGTCTGATTTCCTTGAAAATGCTGTTGAGGTATAGTCGCAGCTACTTGAGGTCTTTGCAGGAGCATTCTGGTTCGTGGATCTATATTTTGTATCCTAGCATCTATATTTCCTGCTACCGGATGTCTCGAATTTATTCCTAAGTACAAGTTAAATAGTATCAATAAAATAGGACGTATCAAACACATGTCCTTTGACACATATGACAATGAGAAAAAAATAAAGAACGGAAAATTTTACCAATTTGATTTCTTATCAAAACATTTGATTGTATAGGCATCCTAGGTCTGACAATACCAGGTGGTAGAGGATGTCTGAAAGTGCCTTCACCGGTATTACTTGCCGCTTGAGAATGTTGTGGAAGTTGTACATGACCCGTATCAAATTGTTGTTGATTGTTCTCTGTATTACTTGGACCATCTATAAATTAATACAAAGTACGTACAATTTATATTTTACAATTCATATTAAAACTATTTATATTCTTCATTATATAATTGATACCTTGATTCCATGTAGTGCTAACAGGTTCTATTTTTTTATTAAACTGTTGTCTTTGCAACAGATCTCGTAATTGCCTGTTTACTTCTGGTTGTTGATTGAACACTTCAGGCTGTTGCGAATCTTGCCGAGATTCCGGTCTTGGTGAGGAATAATTTGAAGCGGGAGAAGGAGTGGGAGGTTGACTACTGTATGGATCAGGTGTACGAGATGGTGCATATACATGAGTAGAAGGACGAGTAGTAGGGGCATTAAACATAGGCCGTGGTGTACCTGGCGGTTGAGAAAAAACATCACTTCTTGGCGACGTGGAGTAAGATGGTGTGCCACTAATTTGTGACCTAGATGTTTGTGAACCCTGGGAGTAAGCTTCGGTATTGTCAAAACGTTGAAAATGTTCCTGGGATTGCGATGAAGCTGGAGACTGTGGAAAATCATGAGGAGACTGTGGTGCTTGTGGAGAAAATGGAGAGGGCGGTTGTGTAAAATTATTTGGCATCCCTGGTCTAACCACAGTCCCAACTGGACGTGTCATGGTTGCGCAGGGCTGAGTGGGTAAACGTGGCATACCCTGATGAGGGCTTTGTGGTGCTAAACCACGTGTAACTTTTACGGGAGGAGTCGCAAACGTATTGCATGAACCGGGAGACGGTGAAGCTAATGGTCCCATATGATTTCCATCCTGCAAAAGACATTTTGCAAATATTTATAAAAATATGTCATGATTTTTATTCATAATCATGAATTAAAATTCTACCTGTGATGTGGAGACTTGTAATTGTGTTGTTAGCCCAGAAGTATTGTCAGTATTTATTTGACTCGTGTTATCTTCACTTATTTGCCTATGAACTCTATTGATAGCTATTGAAGAAATTATAAAGTTAGAAGTGAACTCTAATATGTATTGTTATCTAATATATAAATATATATAATATATATGAACATTATATACCATGTACACGTTGTTCGTGAATAACTTGTTGTTGCATCTGTGCTTGTTGTTGACGTAATGCTTGTAGTTGTTTCCATTGACGTTCTTGTTCAGCTTCTCTAGTGGAACGATCTCTATTGGAAAGTCTCTCCTGTTCCTGTTAAAAATAGTTTTATTAGAACAAAAGAAGTAAGTACAATTGAAGATCATTATATCCTTACAGCATTTATCTTTAAAATGTAATAATGTGATTTATTTACTCTTTTTATTTCAAAGATATTCAATTATTAGATTAATAAAAATACTATGCAGAATATAATGATCCTTTAAAGCTATATAAAATATACGATGAGGCAAATTGACAATCAGCCAAAGTGTACTTTCAAGTTTAACATTCAAATAAGGTAATGGCGTATTACTAAATTAATATAATTAGCAAAATTTTAATATTGCTGTATGTGCAACATAATTATGATAACCAGCCACCATCTAAAATAAATATTATTCAATCAAAAATTTATATGAAAATTCTTTATCACACAAAACACCCATAAACATTTATCTTAGATTAATTTATAGCAATTGTCATGCACCACTGCATCACCGAATATAAAAAAATATTTTGTACTATTAAAAAAAAACAAGATTAATTTTTTTGATACACATTAAATAAAAAAAAAAATCTGCTCTATTTATAATAAAAATCATATAAAAACACAATTTAAAATATAATTGATGATACTTTAAGTATACTGTTAGTAGCTAAAAATTTAATTAGTTATTAAATATCAGTAAATAATGATAATTATATCATACAAAAATAGTAAATACAACAGCTTGTACTACTAAAAATATAAGCGTCTGAAAATGTAAAAAGCAATAGACGTTAGTAAAACTAATTATAATATTGTTGTATACGGGATATGACATATGACATACTACATTACAACAAATATCTACCAATAACTTACAACTCATGAAAAGCAATATACTTATATATGGATAAAGAGGAAGGAAAATATATTTGTATAATCCATATTTGTGAAATGACGAGGAATGAGGGGGAAAAAAAATAATGTGCTACCAGTTGTCTTCGACATGCCATATAAAATACTAAAGTATGCAAAATAAAATATTTACAGTATTACGATCTAACACAATATATATCTAATAAAAAATTTGTAATGAAAAAGAAATATATAATGAAATGTGTGTCTGATCAATCAAATTAAATAATATTCAATAAATATAATAATACATCTTGATAAATGCAAAGACAGCATGAAATTAAATGTTTCATGAAACCAATGTTCTAAAACACCATTTATCATATCAATAATTCATTAATGATACGAATATTCTGGATGTTGGGTGTTTCAGATCTTTGGTAGAAATAACTAAAATGTCACTGTTACATAACACAATAATAATTCTAATTCTGGTCTAAAATGGATAAGGGATACTAAATGTCGATCAGACACGTGGCACAAGGCAAGACACTAGAGGCACAGAATAGGTGGCTCACCATAGCCGGGGACTGTACAGGTACAGTGTGAATAATTGCAGTGGGTGGCGGATCGTAGTGCTCCTGGCTGAGGGAAGGAAGGGTGCGCATGATTTCAGATGGGGTGAGCACTCTAATTTGGTGGTCTACCGAGGATAATTGGCGAACAGGACCTACCCCCACCATAACGTTGGTAGTGGGGGATGCCTGAGAAATGCTCAGACTATTAGCGATAGTACTGGTACTGATCGTAATATGAGCAGGTGTAGGACGTTGCTGGGATGGTGACGTTTGATGCTGCCCTTCACCGGCGCCCGTGTTGCAGTAAGAAGAAGCAGTTGCTGATGTGCAAGGCGTGGCTGGCGACTGAGCTACTCTAGCCTGGCTACCGGATATCTCTTGGTGCGCCAGGCTGTTAATGGAATTAATAGAATTCACAGAACTGGGCCTGGGTGAAGAAGAAGGGGTCGTGGATGTTGGAGAAGGACTCGGGGAAGAAGATGTTAGCTGCTTCGGCGGTCCCTGCACCGCACACACCTCCGCATGATGATTACTGCTAACTGTTGACACTGTCACTCCTGTTGTCGACACAGTCATTCCATTCTTTTCTTGTGTCTTTTCACTGCCCACTGAGGTCAAAAGTCCAATCTGCCTTTGGTTGGAGGCCATAGCTACTACTGGAGAAACTTGAGCTGATGTCATAGTTGTGACAGGTTTGGTGATGATGGTAGGTGCACTTGTTGCAGTGACTGGGGTCGTGCTTGGTATATCCTTGGATATCTGTCGGTTCAAGGGGTGCCTCGTTCACACACTTACATTATAGTATTTATGGTTTACATATTTCGAAAATACATCATACAAAGGCAATAGTGTAAAATTCAATTCTTCAAAGGATTCTAAGGAACTTGAAGGGACGCTATCGGGCAAAAGCTAGATTTAAATTTGTATTCCTAAGCATCTACGCTTCTAATGAAACATGATCTGACTGAAGATATGGATATTAGAAAAATGACGATTTAAGTTTAGAATGTAAGTAAAGAATATGTTTAGATATGCGTATAATTAGATAGTGTAACGATACTTATGATGATAATTAACATAGAGATTAAGCGATCACATAAAGGAGTAAGTATACTTTAATGTAGTACGTGATAATTTAAGTAGTATATAAATTAATATAGCTGTTTATGAATTTTTTATATTGCGGTTGGTTATATGTTTACATTTGTATATTATCAGGTCCCTTCTTTAAACAGATCACGTAAATGAAACCTCAATAGTTGTAAGTACAGGTATTGGACACAAAGGACAAGCTGTTAGTTTGACCTGTATGTTAGCACAAGACATCTTTGAAGATAATAATGGATACGTATCACATAAAGATTCACGCTTCTCTAGCACTTAACTTATCATTATAAGTATTTTAGAAACAATTCCTACCTGTTGAGTCTTTTTCATACGGATTGCAGCTCTATTATCTCGTGCAAGCGTTAGGTATGGAGCTTTCTTATCATTAGGCAATGCACGCCACTTCTTTAATATTTGTTTACATCTTTCTGACCAAGCTTTAATAATATAATAAAAAAAAATTTTTAATTCGAACTTATTATTACATTACAAGTAAAATTATATTAATTCATAATAACAATAATAAAACCAATGTATACCTGGATATTCCGTTTTCCATTCTGGATGGTTAATATTTGCATAAAGTACGGAAGATATAGTTGCTCCTGGACCTAAAGCTTCATCAGCTTCCATTTTAAGATTACTTCTTTGGTTGTATGAAATTGTAGTACTACCTGCTGATGAGGTGCCTTCATCATCAGGATTGACCCAGGGACTTGGTGGTTCAGAGAAAGCTGGACTAAATTGTGGGCTACTACATAGCGAAAAATAAAAGCAAATAATTAAAATTTTCTTTTCATTTCTTAATCTTGTATATATGTATATATGTACATATAAGTACAAGTATACATGTATATATGTATATATAAGTACAAACATACTTGCTATATTCGGAATGATATGGAGACGGAGGTGGAAAACTCATTGGAGAATTCAGATTAGATTGACCAACAGGAGGTAATGCACCAGGTACTTGAGGTCTTGGTATAGGCATTGTTGTTTGTATACCTACAATTATATTTAAAATGCAATAAAAAACATATTCTTTAAATTGTTCTTTGAATAAATTATATTTATTATTTATATAAATTAATTTACATAAATAATAAATATAAAAATCATTA
Source organism: Tetragonula carbonaria (assembly GCA_032399595.1). Lineage (NCBI taxonomy): Eukaryota > Metazoa > Arthropoda > Insecta > Hymenoptera > Apidae > Tetragonula > Tetragonula carbonaria. Next base: position 174,862 of record JAUCRC010000015.1, read on the forward strand.
AATCAATTTACCAGGATGTGGCGAAGGAGATACAAGTGGTGTGGTTGAAGGTGCAGGATGTGGAGGTTGAGTTTGAACAGGGAAAACTGACGATTCTTGAGATTCTTGAGATTCGTCAGTTAGAACGCCTTTGAATATTTCTTCAATATCTTTACTGTCCATATTAGGCAGACCTAATGTAGGTAAAATATAGATAATAATTTATTAATTCGTGTCATTATTATTTTAGAAACTTAAAATTAAAAAATAACAACTTACCTGTATCTCGGACCATTGATTCCAAATTAAAATGTGGACTAAGAATATCTGTTAATTCATCTTTAGTCGTTCCAGGTGTATCATCCAATTCATCTAACGCTTCGCTAGCTTTAGCTAAGTCTTCATCTGGTTCGTTCATTATAGTATTAACAAGATCGCTATCAAGTAAGTCACCTGAAATAGGTAAAATGTCACCTAATGCTTCAGTATCACTACCTTCATCATCCACAATTTCTTCACGTTTTATGGGTGCTTCTGGAGGCGGTTTCTCTTCTTCTTTCTCTTGTTTAGCTTTGACTTGTTCCATTGCTTTCAATTCGTCTTGAGACAACTGAATGGTATCCACATTGCCTGATACATTTCGCTCACTATCTGATTCACTGCTACTTTCCAATTCCTTGTCTTTGGTTGTATCCATAAGATCTTTACCAAAGAACGCCTCTTGCATGTAGAGAGGAAAACATTCAGAAAGTTTCGTCTTTGGCTTTCTTCTCTGTGGTTTCCTACGTGGTTTATCATCGTTTAAGCCAACCGTGGAATCTGATGGTTTTTCCGGATCGCCATCTTCTTCTTTATCTTTACGAGTGCCTCTTAGTCGAACGATAAAACCTCCGATGCCTAATTTTTGTAAATTACGCTGACGTTTCCGTCTTAAAATTGGTATACCGTTCTCGGTCGTATAAATACTAAAACCTTCTGGTGGTGGCTGATCACCACGTGGCGTCCATACCATGCCTTCTTTGAGTACCTCCGCAGGTTCATCTTTAACGTCCGTTAAATCCATTTTTCCTCCATTTTCTTCTAAAGAATTATCTAAACTTCCACCGGCAACTACAGATTCTATAGTAGCCATTATATCTGCTTCTTTGTCATGTAAAGGATGCATTTTTCTTCTTTTTTTTCTTGTCTGTTGATGTTCTGATGTCAATGATTTTATATGATTCATACCGGCTTCAGATAGATAAACACCGTCAACCAAGTATTGTTGAGGAGAAGGTTTGTAAAGTTCAGGACTGCGCGATGTGGGTGGCGGGGAGCGGGGATATTTATTTGGTTGTGGTTTAGGTTGATTACATAAAAGATGAGGCGGTGGAACATCTCTTGGACGACAAAGTATACAAATATAGCCTTCCTCGGCGCATTTCTCAGCTTCTGCTTCACTTTTGATCGAGTCACATGTGCAGTGCAACCATCTCTCGCATTGAATGCACTGTATTATTAGATCTCCTTCATTATACGCTTCTTGGCATGATATGCAGGCAGTATGAGATGCACAAGGGCCACATTGTGTATAATTTTTTTGCCAGCTACTATTGAATCCTGGATCGTTTGAACCACATGTTTGGCAGTGTGCACACCATTTACACTTCCACGTACCATGTGGGACATAATCCAGTGGTGGATCCATACAGTAAATATGATAACTGATATCACAATCATCACACAAAATCAAACGACCCTCGTCATTTCTTTCACCACAACCTTCGCATACTGTACAATCAAGGCACCGCCAACCCTTTTGCAATATTACTTTAGTAACTTTGACGTTAGCGCAATAAGGGTGATAGCATTGACCACATTGTGCACAAGCAATTAAACACCCCTCTTGGTCAGTGCCAATTGCACCGCACATTACACATATATCTTGGGTCAATACAAATTTATCTTTTGCAGAACATAATACAAGTCTATTTTCAATGCCTGGTTCATCTTCCTTTGAAAATGAATCTGACATTGGTCTCTGAAATAATTAATAAATGGTCAATTAACATTATAACATTTTTAAAAGAGAAACGTTTTAAGATATAATAATACCTGCAATCCTACACCAGGTACACCAAAGATACCCCTCATTTTTGCTTTGGGACCTCTTTTCCTTCCAAATTCTGTCATCTTTTGTCGCTTTTGATATCCAAGTTTACCAATTCCTTTTGGCCGCCCAATAATTCCACCTCCTAGTCCTAATCGCTTCTTTGCAATTTTAGATGCGCAGAATGGTTTTCCTTTTCCAAGACCTATAGAATACAGTGCTTCCTCTGATCCTCCCTGATAATCAAATTCTGACGAATCTCCATCACCATACAGACTTTCTTGCGATACACTTAAACTCAAATCCCCACCATAATCATCAATATTATCTTTTCTTTTTACAAGTGCCATATTTTTGCAGTGTAAACAAACATATTCATAGTCAGGTTTAACGTCTTTACGATGTTGGTAAGTTAATGGATCAGCCTCAGGGTCACAGGTACCATGAACAAATTTTTTACATGCACTACATTGAACCATTTCTCTATACGCGGCAGCCCGATATGCCTTTCTACAAAGAGGACACGAAAAACCTTTGTTCCTTTGTTGGTAACACGAATCACATACAGTGTAATGGGAATGCCACCGTGACGAAAGACCAGCGCCTGGCGTACGCGAACCACAGTCTGTACATACACGGCAGCACTTACACTTCCAACCATATTTAGGTATAGATGTAACAATTGGTCGTAAGCAACCAGGATGATACGCTTTCTCACAACGTTCACACAACATTACTTTTGAAACATCTTCTGGTTGACGGCACACTTGACATACTCTGCAAGATACACATTGCCAACCAGCTCGTACACCAGGTAGTAATGCTAGACCAACACAACTACCGTGATAGTGTTGGCCGCAAATGGAACACATCACTAGGTTGGAAACATCTCCCATTCCACAGCAGTGCATACAAGTAACATCACCGTTCACTAGAAAACAGAATATATGAAAATATACACCTGATGTACATAAGTATTTTATACAAATACTATACATATTGTACACAAATTTTACTAGACAAGTTATTGCACGGCACTTACATAAAAGTGGAACTTGTCCCAAATGTTGACTACAAAAGAGGGACAAACTCTTTGTATCCTGAAAACAACTTGAGGCTGCAGCACATGGTAAATGAAAATAACGATTGCACGATGCCACCTATTTAAAAAAAAGTATATTATAATACCAAGTAGAATTATTTACATTTGTACAAAAGAAGTTTTTAAAAAATGTATAAAAGGAACAACACCGACTTTGCAAGGAATTCCAGCTCCATAATGAGAACAATAAGCACAACGTCTCGATGAAGCTTGTACTATCGCTGGACTCAATAATTCCGTTGTTAGTTCTTGGGTGTTGCTTGACCATACTGCACAAGACTGATGAACATAATAGTGCCCAGTTGACTCAAATAACGTTCCTATTTCCGGTTCTTCCGAATATCCCACTATAGTTAATTCTTCCACTGGTTCCGAAAAATTTGTTAGACTAGTATTCCTATAAAAAAAATAATTTGATTATGATAACATGAAATAACTTTATAATAATTCATTGCAACTCTTAAATACCTGCACTTGGCTAGACTCTTTTGTCTACGGCAAGTCACAGCACCAGGACCTGCTGCACGCGGACTTTTATCTCCGGTAGATATATCAACGAGGTGATCAGTTGTTTCGTCACGATTAGTTGACTTTTCAGGGGTAAAACCTTCAGGACAGGTAAATCTTAGCAACTCACCCTGACCTAATTGACTTCTTTCACCCAAATTACATAAAGCACATACTTTCCCTGGCCTAGAAAATTAAATGGCTATTTATTTATAATTTCAATTACTCTAGAGATATAAAACATTAAATATTTTTACCATTGTTCTGGAAAATATGGTGGTTCTTCTGGTGCTGGCATGCATCTTTCAGTGTTAGATGTCTCTCCATCAGGAGTAACATCCTCACCAAGACGAAGAGGACTTGGGGATTCTGAATGTGTATCATCATCTTTGCTTTTAGTGCGGCGTGGTATACCTCTTGCATATCCAAGACTAAATAAAAGAGGGACAGAAAAAATAAATACTTGCATATTATGTGCAAAATAGTTTAATGTAAAAAGTTATATTTATGGATATTAATCTAAAAAAAAAAAAGAAAAAAGAATACAAACCCTTTCCCCCTAGTAGTCCCTCTTCCAAAAGGTCTACGAGTACCTCCACCACGTGTAATTCCAGGTGGACGTTCTTTTCTAGGTCTACCTGGACCTCGCCTAATATTCAGAGGTTTACCTCCAGGGAGTGGAAATTTCTGGTACCTTAAAGGATCATGAAAAGCTTCATCTGGGGTTACTGCAAGAGAAACAAACTTTTGTGCTTCCTCTGAAATGATATATAATTTTTACAATGACATTACATATTGAAATGTGACACGATGTAAAAAACCATCGGTAGCATAAATTTATTAAAATGCAATGAAAGCATATACTCACTGTTACCAGGAGTTGTTGGTGCAGGGCCAAGTAAATGATCTGAATTTGCTGGTGATACAGGAATTCCTGTTGCTTCTTCATCTTCATCTTCGCCATCAGAGGCTTCATCTAGTTCCATTTCTTCATCGCCCTCAAGACGCTCTTCATCATCCATGGCACCTCTACTAGACCTGCGTCGCTATGTAGTCCTGTATCAATAAATCATAAATCAAAAGCTAATTATTCATGTTTTACATGTATATGTATGTTACAATGACATTAGACAAAGAATATTATAACGACAAAGAATTATATCAATGACAGAAATGATAACAATATTTTCTTGAAAGTCTTTAAATTTGTTACACGTGTTGATCTATTGAATATATTCATGGTTATTATAACAACTATATTATAGATAAATTACATATATATATATATATATATATATACACACATATATACGACAGTGATCCCGAATAGATAAAAGCAAACGTAATTTATACGTGTTATAGACATAATAATTATAATTTTATCAGGAAAAACTGAAATAAATGTCACGTTACAAATGTAATATATAGACCCTTGACCTTGACTACATCTCAACTTTCAATTTTATATCTCAATATTTTTTAAAATAAAATTTCACATACTTTTTGACACATAAGCATTTAAACACATTAAAATTCACAAATTAAATGTAAAATATGTAGTCCCGTGACTGAAAATTTGAACTTCCCTTGGAAATAAATATATTTCCTAGTGAGCATAACAAACACCAAATAATTATTTGCGACTAATAACCGATCACATATGAGATCATTTTTATAAATGCTTTTACTATAAATGTCTAACGTTTTGGTAAAAAGGTATATATTTTGCACGAATAAGTCCTGAGCACAAACCACGTAACATTCATAAAATCGGAACGATTATTCAAACTGCCGTTCAATTTTCATTCATCGAAACTCTAGAAAAGCAATTTATAAATGAAAACCATCATGTTCCGTCATGTACAATAATTGTTACCGGTAATCCGTGTACCGCACGAGTAATGTGCAAAACACATCAATCATTTTTCTTACGTGTCAGTGGTTATTCCTATGGTCGTATCATAAATTACTACTACGGTAACATATATTTTTTCTGTAGAAAGATATCTGTCTCGTTTAAAACTGTATTTCACTGTTAATAAAAACATTGGTTCGTGTTTGGCTCGAACTCACATAGTTTTTAATCTCTTTATAGTATGGACCTCAGTCAGCTACAGCAGGATGGCGTGCCGCTCGACAATCGGCGATCATTCCACAGTGGGGAAAACCGAGGCACTATAATCACCGAAAAACGCCACTTTTCATCACCAAAAATCACGAACTCTTCTTGTCACTATCAGCGGTATCATCACAAACAAAGCCTCGTTTTACTGTCGGTTTCCCGCGTGCACACTCAACTTAGGCTAAATAAGGCAGGGGAGAATTTTGTTGGCACGGCCTTTACGGCGACAGTACGCCATTGCTATGTCAGAGTTTGCAGGCTATAAACATACCCGGGCCGCCCGTAACCACACCGGATCACGTACCTTCCAGTTACTGTTGTCTCCTTAGCAGTTTCATGGCGGCTTTGCACGCGGAATTATCGGGATCCTCGTCGAAATTCGCACGGCTCATCCAAGTAAACATCTTGTAGTAACAGAAAAAAATGTCATAAGCTGCTTGAACGGAAGAGTACGCAACTGACGAAGCGCTAAAGTCACGGAGTCCGGATGTCGGAACAAAGCCAGAGTGCGCACTCGCTTAGATGCATACATGTGCTGCCGTCGTTGTTCAATACCCGAAAATACGTAGAAAACATTGACGACATCGTCACAGGAAATTGGAAAAAAGAAAAGAGTTCACCGATTCACTTTGCTAATACTACACGTGTATTGTACAATTTCATACCTATCCTAACCTTCTTCTTAAGAAGAAAATCTTAAGTGACAGAAATACAACGTGTAACGTGTTCTACAAACAATTAACAAATTGTTTAAAAAATTCACTAAGTGGAATGGGAAATCAAATTGAAAAATTACGAATTTCGATGTTTTGAAGTAATGTTCTATTCAATTGAAAATAATTTACTTTAATTGTGTATATAATCATTGATCGAATTAAAGACAACAATATCATCGTAGTGTATTTTCTTATGTATTATTACTAGAACATATAAAGTTGGTACTCATGTCAAGTTGAAACGTCACTATAAAATTCGAAATATCTTAAAAGTGCATACACGCGCAACATTCTTAAATGCAATAAATTTGTCGAAGTGATGAAACTCCTGATATCCCACGTTCTTGTAAGAAATTGAGTATGTTTCTGACAACTATAAAACAAAGGTAAGTGTAATAACAATGACATATATAATAAATACCATGTATACGATTTCAAATAGTATATTAAAGTGTGTGTATACCTCGTTTATCTTCATTGCTCATAAACATATTCACGATTGAGAAACGTTTTACTTGGCAGAGTGAGTTTAAAAAATTATTCAGCAGCTCTGTGTCGTTGGATGTGCAAAAATGCCGTTCCAAACAATGTAAAATGATACTGAACATGTTCCCATCCAACTCATTACCTAAAACTACAATATTTTTTATAATAAAAATTGTACATATACATGTACGTGCTGCATTTTACTAAGATACAAACTTGAACTTAATTTATTGGTGTCTAATGATCTCAGCAATTGAGCGTATACTTCCAAGTCGGTATCATTTTTCAATGATCGCCATATGCGCATAAATTCGTATCCGTTTTCGATATTATTAAAATCCTGAAAATATGCCACATTACACATATTTATCGTATAACTAACTTTTTTCTTTTTCATTATTAGTTATATATACCTTAATATATTTCTCCATAGATTTACTAGTTTTATTTTTATATTTATCCGCTACTTCTACCTTCCTAGGTGACATCTTGTAACATTTATCGTTTAAATCGTCACTTTGTTCGCTATTTTTATTCAGAGCTTTAGTATCCGATGTTTTAACTTGTTTATTGGACATATTTTTATTTATCGCGACTTCAGCATTGAATTTGCTCTTATTTGCAACCGTTTCGTTCGATTTGGCCTTAACGTTTGCATTATTTTTACTAAATTCACTAGGTAATTCTTCAATAATAACCGAATTAGTTCGTGCAGGAGGTCTCGTAAATGAGAAAATTGATTTCTGTTTCATGGCTGAAGTAGGATTACTTTTTTCTCGAGTTACTTTAGATACGTTGGAAGAGCAATTATTAGGAGGAGAAACTAACTCTTCAGTGCTCATATTCCGAACAGTTTCAGATTTTTTTGAACTTTTAATTGTTGTCGTCTTTATATCATCGTTCTCGAGACAATACTCAGCTTTGATATGCGGTCTCGGTTTTAAATTTTGCGACGGACCTGGCGCTTTGTCACAATAACATATACTACTCGACAAATTCAATTTTGCGGCAAATTGTGGAACGTAACTTTTTATTTCTTCGATTTCATTTGACGTTTGTTTTTTATTTATACTTTCCGTTTTTTCTTCTTTGATAGTCATTCTAAAAATATCAAAATTGAAAACGATGTTAATGCTAATGATTAAACATACGTGTCTTTTCTTTTTTATTATACCTTATCTTTCTAGATTCGCAAGGTTTCCTTAATTTTTTTACTCCGGCAATCGCCATTGCGTTATTTGGTTCTACTTTCAAAGCAGCTTCGTAATCTACCAATGCCTAATAATTATATGTATTTTTATATATATATATATATATATATATATATATATATATATAATAAAAGCTTTTATACTCAGAGGAAAAATGTACAGATACATATATCTATATTGAAATACCTGAGATGATTTTCCAACGTGGTCTAAACTTACAGCTCGACGAAGAAGCGCTTTGATATTCGTATATTCTACGCTGAGTACTATGTTACAATCGTTAAGAGCATCCTCGTAACGTTGAAGTTTAATGTCTGAAAGAATATAACTGACCGAATTCTTTTTTTTTTCTTTCTTCTTTTTTTAACAAGATAAATGAAAATAATTTTCTTACACGTTATCGCACGATTGTTGTATGTAATTATATTTGAATTCATTGTTATGCTACTGTTGTAATGTTCCAACGCTTCTTCGTAATCTCCAGCCCTGAAAGCCTCGTTTCCTTTTTCCCTTTCCTGTTCTGCCATCACGTCCAATTCAGTTCCTGTCAATGCCGCTAATAATACCATATTTTCACTTTTTATTCTTTTCATACATTGTCTTAAATAATTAGATGATTATTTTTAAAATATTATAAAACTGTAATCCACAAATGTAATTCAACATAAAAGCGTTGTTTCGTGAACATACATTTATTAATAATCGCATGTTTCTCCAATTTCTTTTTCCGAAGAATTTCCTTCTGATTCTGTTGCAATCTCCTTGCTTCGGCCTTCTGTTGTTCATCTTGTATATCTATTTTGTCTAATTCAGTGTCAACGTCATATTTATCCCAAGCGGCGTAATCACACGAACGAATCCGTTTGTTTTTACCATCTTTCGAGTTTGTTATTGAATTTTTCTAATCGAATTGAAGAAACAAAATAGAAAATTTTTCGGCGAGATTATACGCGTTGATCTTGACACGTTAAAATGATATAACGAGAAGGCTATACTTTCGCAGATTCTTCTTTAAATTGTCGAATATCCGGCGTGACGAGAGAGTCTAGTATCGCAGCTTTCCCTTCCTCCAAGTCTTTTTCTCGAATTTGCATTTCAGACATCCAATCGTTAATATCTTTATCGATTTCCTTGCGTTCGTTTGATTTTAACATATTACGCTTGAGAATGGGCTCAGATTTTCTTAAGATTATACTAGTTGGCTTAATAACGCTCAAACGGTTCTCTGCATGCTTTGTTAAATCTGGATAATATCCTTCCTCACCGGAACTGTCAATGGAATGTAAAAAATGTTAAAAATGTTGCGTTGTATTATTGTATTAACAAATTACATAGATAAACGTATTAAAACGTATTAAAGACTAACGATATTAGAAATCAAGCATACAGACAGGGATTCGGTACGACGTAGTGTTTGAAAACCCCGCCGATTTGTAACTTCTACTTACCGCAGAATAGTTACTACGCGCTCCAACTTTTTTGCGTTCGTACATTCAGAAATGTATTCATACGAAAGATGCTCGACCGGTATATCATATCTTTCGAGCAATGATTTCTGTCCGGTTTTCGCGTTACGAACCACGTTTGTATCAGTTTCGACCATGATACCACATAAAATACTGTTCGTCGAAGAAATACTTCTGTTAGAACCTAATTAGCTGCGTTGCTATGGGCACACGTATACTAAATTCTTAGTTTTGTATAGTTTATCCACGCGGTACGTGCATCAGGCTCAATCGATAACACAGGGAATCTTCTTTATGATGCGTTTCCAACGAAAGATGAACATACAGCACCACTTACGTATGGATATGCTTATTTGATCATCATTCGTACACCATTTGGCACCTTTTAGTCTTTCATTAATTTAAGATAAGTAGACAAGTAGAAAACTATACTCAATATTTTTAATATTTGAAATTTTATTCATGCAAAGCGTATCTTTATATGTGAAAATCTTGATAACACGACGAAATTATGTAGGTCTCGATATACAGTTAACTTCAATAAATACCTTAAAGCTTTATATAACATACATCATACGTCGTATATGTCATAATAATCGCGTACTTCGCGTAACACGCCGCAAAGCGATAAAAACTGTATAAATAAATAATACTGCGAAATTTTGTTGAAATTACCCTTGATAAGGAGTCGTTTCCATTCAAATTGATGGAACGCGAACGTGACAATTCGGAGAGTAGAAAAAATTCGTCGTAGCCGTATGAGTAAGCGCCTGCGTAGTTGCGCCTGTATTGGCGGACACGCGGTTGCATACTAACGCTCGAGCATCGGTCTCCGCTTACCTGTTAACACGGCAGTCATCTTGTAGCGCGAAGCAGTGCCACGCCATGCAGTGGTCGAAGCATGCAGCGGGCACGCCGGAGAGTGCATATTAGACAGCGCGAGGCGCCTCGACACGAGCATTCGCCGGCGAGCGCTCGGTAAGTTCGGTACAGAGATATTCGCGCGCAGAGATTGTCGCGTATCGTTATCGCTCGCTTTCGTTCGCGTAAGATACTCTCGTCAGTGAATTTCCCGGTCGAATTGTCTGGTCGCGCGTATCGTTACGATAAAGAACGTTCCTCCACACGAACAACGGTGAACCACGATTTTGGTTCGACCGAAATCGTGAAATTCTTTTCGTCGAGTAAAAATTTGTTGTCACAAGTGGAAATACCAGGTATTTATTCATGCGAATTTTCCTACGTTCCCCGTACCCAAATTGTATCAGGCAATTGTTGTCGAAACGAAGTAAATACGCGTAACATCTGTCGGCTGATTAATATTTACACTTCTTACTCGGCCTTCTGCAGGTTGTACCGATAGACAATTTCTGTTCAATCATTAATCTCTTCTCGCTTGAAGTGCGTCGCAACACCGCGAGCATCTGTCATCGGACGGACTTCGTAAGTGAGCTATATCGGTATATCGGCGATAGAATATTTAACCTGTAAACGAGCTCGGTCGGTGTACGAATTGTTTGTAAAGGAAACGCTGAAAAGTGTGTGTGCGCGCGCGCGCCCGCCCGATTTGTCAAACAAATAAATACCGAAGTACGATAAATTCACGCGTACGTACAAGTAACGATTATTCGATCGCTTGATCTCTGGATGAAAAAGATGGCGCAATACACGACGGACGCTAAAGCGTGTTATCTAATCTAAACGTGACTTAAACCGGCAAAGAAACGTAACGTAAATTGACATGCGCGACACGGTTTATGCGAAAGTATTTCTCGCAGTCTCGTGAAAATAATTCCGACGATCGCGCGGTGTGTTTCTCCGCCGGTCTGAAAATACGCGGGTACTTCTTGCGCGGATGCTTCTTACGCACGACAGCCGTACCGTAGAATTCTAACGCGGCTCTAAGCAGCGTTAAATACGCGCGACGACGGTGATTTGCCCGCCGGTTTTTTGTGTTTGGTATAGAGAAAGAGGAGAAGAAGAGAAGGAGAGGAGGAAAAAGTACGCGCTGGAAAAACTCGGCGAAAAAGAAAAAGAAAAAGAAAAAGAAAAAGAAAAAGAAAAAGAAAAAAACGGGAGCGGGAGAGGAGAGACGGAATTCGAGCGGCGCGACGACGGAATTGCAGGAGAGCACGTGGGCGGTGCTTGAAGTCTAGTTCTGCGCGCCTCTCTCGCTTCTAGTATTCGTCTGTCCGTCGAGGGAGCGTGAGTGTTGCTCCTCTGCTGGCAGTGCGCGCCTTCTAGTCTTTTTTTCGTAATCCGGACGAGAACCCGACGTTGCTGTCGGGCGGCGCCAAGCGAGAAGAGAGACGAGGAGGGAGGCCGTCGACCCGTTATAAATGGAACTAGCAAGACAGCATTTCTTGAATCGTTTCTTCTGTTATTATTCGCAGCGTGTCAGCGCACTGGCCCGCATGTTTGCTCGCGTGGTGACCGGAACCTGCCAACCGTCCACCCAAATTATTGTCGCCGTGGTCCAGAGGATGCAATAACGTCGCCGTGGAAAGTGAAGTTTTCGAAAGGGGGGGAAAAAAGAAGAAAAGAGAGAGACAGAATCGAGGGGACAGAAGTAGTATGACATGTTTTTTTTTTTGACGGTCCAGCGGCCGACAACGTCTCAGTACGAGACTCTCGACGAACGTCGTCCATCATCGCTACGTTTTCAGCGAGCGCGAAAAAGTCGAAATTTCAAAACTCGAGGGGTGCTCGTGGCGACGTACTGTGCAGGATCCTGGAAGTTCGTAGACGGCGATGAGTGAAGGAAATTCGGAGATTGTGCTTTACCTGTTGCTCGGCCGATAATATACACGGCAGCTCTCTCGGTTTCGTGGTTGCTGCGCTCGTTTAAATTGGCTGTCACAATTCGAGACCGCGCGAAGATTGTAAACGGTCGTTGATTAAACGAGCCAGTGAATCGCATTCGAGAGCGACGTTTCGAAAGATCGATCGATGTGTCGTCGGATCTAAAAAGGTTGCTCTTACTCAACTGCGTTTCGCATCGCATCGCACTATTGGCGAGCGGCGTGCTTGGAATGAATGCTGCGTTTTCAACCTATGCTGTGTGAAGTTGTCCCTGCGGTTTCAACGTGATTAGTGCTACGAGTTGCAAACAATCGAGCGTCATCGATTGCTTTGCAATGTGAAGAAAAGAGAAAACAGAAACTTCGTGCAAGGACAGTGGAACTGATTGTGAGGTGCACGAACCAAACGACCAATCTTCTTTTCTTTTCTTTTTTTTTTTTTTTTTTGGAGCCAATCTTTCGATTTCTGTTGATTCGTTACAAGTATAGTGAAAGTCGAGACAAAGAAACGAGATTAGAAACGATATTTTTTATCTCGAGAATTGCTTAATGACGTGTTCTTCGTGTCTGTAAATTGTACATTTATTTGCAATTTTTCTCGTCCTGCATACGCGTAATGTGAACGAACGTTGACACGACGGAAACTACAGATCGAGTGAAAAGCAATACGAACAGTGTCGATCGGATGGTATATGATGTGCAAGCGAGGTTCAAATAACACCTAACATCCACGTCTGATGACAAACGTGAACAGGATCAGGGTGGTCGTCCTCGGCGGCCCCAGAGTCGGGAAGTCAGGTAACTTAAAAATTTTTTTATCCTAATTTTTTAATTCGACGCTGCTCCGGTGGCGCTGTGTCAATGAAATTGTAGGAAGCAATATTGCACGAAGTGAGCTGTATTTGGTCAAACGCTAAATAGCAAAATAGCAATCGATTTTCTTTAAATATCGAATTTGAAATATAATATATGGAGTGGGAAGGATATGTGAATATACACGTTAAGTACGTATAAGTAGAATATTATTGTACTAGAAATTTTTGTTTTTGCTCGCGGTTTTTCATATTCTTAAATTCATTGCTTCAATATCTTAAATGTCACATCGAGTTTCTCTTTATTCGTACTGTTAATGAACGACATGGAAGAAAATTTTTTTCTCTATTGGAAGAAAAGCATTCAGCGTGTCAAGCGTGTTATTAGCGAATAAATTAGCATTGTACTGTCACAATAGCCTCGTCCAGTATCGCTACGATCTCTTGCTTTCTGATTATCCATAATACCAATCGAATTCTTGATTTAATCGTACAATCTGGCCAAACTTGAAGCACGTATCATTGTGTCGTGATTACGGGAAAGTGTGTACGTGTACGTACGTACCACGTACAAGGTATACGGATATACCTATAAGCGTATTAGAGAGGTATTAATTATAGTGGGCAGTACTAATATTGTGTCGTGTAAAGCGTGTAATTTCTGCACGTCTATCTAATACCGCGGCGACGGATTGAATGAAAGTGCCGTTAAGATGAATACGTATAGTCTTCGATATAATACGATGCATTAGTTAGCCGGGCAGTTGTACGATGCGTACAAAACGATCAAACGAAAGCAATGAGGGTAGTTCACCGACCCTGGAATTAATCCTATTAATAAGCCCACGGAACCGATATCGCGATCGAGATGCGTGTAACTCGAACAAAGTTGCATTAAATAATAAATAATAAACGTCCTTGTGTGGTACAAGCGAATGGAGATCGAGCCTTTGTGCGACATTTGAATTTCTGGTATATTTCAAGCTCGTTTTATTACAACGAGCAAGTGATATATCTGTTGATATTAATCTAATATATTTTAACGCGTTGAAATGCAATTTGAAAGGACATCTCGACAGGAATATACAGAAAGTCGAGGAGCGATGGCTCACTTTTTTTAAAAATAATTATCACATCTTAAATATAATCATTTAAAAAAATATATTTAAAGGATACGAAAAAAAATTAGCTTATTTTTCAAGTAGAAACAGATAAAAAGAATGGTTGAAGTATGGTTTGTGATCAAGATACGATATAGATGCAACTAAAAATTAACGTTTAACTATTTGTATAATGAGACTGAGCCATCTCACCCGGACTCTGTACACGGTACTACATTTTCTTAGAGTTTTGAAGTAATGGTAATTATCTATATCATCTATATATTAGTTAGCAAAATAATAAAAAAGCAACACGCCACTTCGTATAAAAAAAGTTGGTGACAATAGGTAGTTTATTTCAGTAAATAAAAGTACCATTTCACGCGTTTAATGGCGAAAATGCGGACGTGTGGTAAATAGAAACAGGTACTTCACGATAAGTATAACATGGTATTTCTTGGTTGCACGACTGGTATCACAAGTGGTTTTTCGTTAATGAGGTCATGATTAATTATACGTTGTTAAGCCTGATTATATGCTATTAAACACTTTTAGTAGTTTAGAGAAAAGCTTGTCAAACGATGTTGAAAAAGAAAACTTGTACATACGGGTATCTATCGTGTAATTTGACGAGGACGATGAACTTGTTATCAAACGTGAAATTAAACCGTGTAAGTTATTTATGGAATTTGATCAAAAATGACGATAAATTTTGGAATAGTCGTACTAATTGTGAAATTTAATTACATTTCTGCAATAACTCTCAGATAAAAATTAATTTAATACGATATAGTTAACGATTCGTTGAAATTCTTGATATAAGTAGAAATTCTAATTTCCTTGAATTGAAGCAAGAATAATTATTTAAATAGGAGCAGGTTTCATACCTTTTATCAATAATAGATACTAGCTCCAAACTGACAGATTTCAATTTAGACTCGAAATAAAAGAAAACTGCATTATTTTTAAAAATACCGTAAAAAAAGAGAAATAAGACGGAGATATTTATCTCAATATTAGAACTACTGACGATTGAAGTATGAGAAATCAGAGCACAAAGAGTAGGGAAAAGTTCATAATATAATAATACCTAAAGAACATAAGTTTTTTAAAATTTTTTATTTTACGAAAAACCATTTGCATCGATCAAATCAACGGTACTGTTGATCTATAAATCTATAAATTTCAGTGAGAAATTATCACAGCATCTGTGCTATGTGAATTTTGTCTTCTAGTGAACCTCTGTTGCTAAAGGAATAGGCTGCAGCCTATTTCTTTATAATAAATTTATAATAGACACGACACTGGTCTAGAGAAGCTGAAAACAAAAGTATATATACATAATTATTATGGATAAAAACTACTTTGATAGTTCCAACTATATGCTAATGCGAATAACACAATACGTTAAATTTCATTGAAAACCTGTTGAACCTCTCCAAAATATTCGTAAATCCTTCAAAATGCTCGCATTCGATGCTCGCTGGCAATTAATTCGGGTTTGATCCAAATATTAGGTAAAATTCTCCCCGTGTCTGTACACGTGTTGTTCGTTTCTGTTCGTGGCCCAACGAACGTTTGATCGGAAAGCGGATATTCCCGGGTCCGGGAGAGAATCCGTAAAAGTCGTGAGAAGGAGAGGCTGTGTCCTGCTGGGTATAATAAGGACCTCCGTGGACGTCCTCCGTTATCGGATATCAAGCGAGGAGAGTGGTCAGCGGGTCGTTGCGAGCCACGAAAAATTCTGCACGGCAGCAGGTTGAGAGATCTGGACATCCGATACATCCGTTATGTTACTGAGCCACGCTCTATACCCGCCTCGTTCGACCCTGGATGCCAACTTTACGCACCGAACGTGCCTTTTTCTACCCTTATCGGCTTCCGGCGAGCTGAAGTTTCCATACGTTCCACGCAACGTACAACGCGAATCGCGCCGTGCATCGAATCGGTTGCGTTTCTTCGTGTCAGGTGGCGACCTGGAATTTTTCCGTTCCACCTTTGTTGGAAACCACCTTTTCATTTGAGTTATATTCTTGGATTCGCGTTAGTTAGATTTCCTTTCTTTCGAAGAGTAACAGTTAACCGAACGAAGCGGAGATTTAGTCAGAATCATTGAGAATTGTGACTTTTGAGATCGTTAAACAAACACCTTTGGGCGTGTAAAATATAAAAATTGTACCGCTGTCGTGGCCAGGTAACAAAGGTTGGCCAGCGAACTAGTTGGCCACGAACAAGCGAACAACAATTTCGTGAAGTACATTGATAGGATGTGGAAGCCTAGGGGAAGCCGAGGGGAACGTCGATGATTACGGTTGGTGGCCATTTATCTGCGTTAACGCCTATTGAAGTGGCAATTGGAAGCCGGTGCGCATTTCCATGTCGCGTGAAGTATACATAAATTCATTTCGGCTGAACGGTTCACTTTATTACCAGCTCGTTAAAAAGTGTGGCCCAGACGGGAGCTGACAAAAAAGCGTCACGTCGCCTTTCTCGTTCCTCTTGCGTTGTCGTAGTCGTCAGTTTATTCCGCTGATCCGACTCTCTGTCGTATTTCATCTCGTTTAACAACGCACATGCAACAACGTGCCCGCCTCTCTATGTTCTTCGCTTTTCTGCAGGGCCATTCAATCAACCGCTGTTTAATATTCCGTGCATTTCCGTAACGATAATAATCCTAGCATTCTGTGACTCTACGCCAGATTGTTCAACGTTGGAGATTATTTTCTTCTTCTTCTTCTTCTTTTTTTTTTCTTTTTTCTTCTTTTCAATTTAGCGATTAGCGGTATTCCATATTGGAATACCGCTGATCGCTAGTTTTGTGTAAATATTTTGCCACTACCGTTAATATTGAAATGTATTTTTTACGATTAAAGCAAGTATTAATAGTTTTTTCGCAGTGAAATTTATTTGTGATAACTTTTAAACTTTCAGAGTGTAGCTACGATGCGTTTTCGTTTACTTTATACAGGATTTCGATGGGGATAATGATTGACATCGATAGGCATTTGTGCAATCGCTTTTATATTCTTTGCTTTAAAAGTTCCTACAGGTTCTCAATAGAATTGAGATTGGGACAACAAATTATTGAGGCTGTTACAACAAATCTTCACGTAATCGTGCTAATTTTACGCACATTTCGCTCTGTGCTTGAGATTCCGATCGCGTTGGAAACGATAGTTTCTTCGGGAAACGGTATATTTTATTTTTACTTAACATCAGTCAGTGTCTGCTCTTTTAAATATCTTTGTAGATGTAACTTTTTCATTACGTTGCCAATTCGATGCTAATTTTATTCGTACAATGAATATTTTTCTTTATACGCAAATAAAAAATATTTTGCATCGTATTAACTTTAATTGTGCAAAATTTGTTGTGCAAAATGTGTATTTTTTATACACCTTGAAGAAATGTTAACGGCAAGGAAGAGCGAAGGTTTTAGTTATTGATTCATTGAAGCATTATATTACGTGTTTCATGATTGTCAGCTTTGAGACAGAACACCGGATGTTCTTTGATATTTTGCGTTCAGGCAAAATGATATTTATGCATCATCGTATTTGAATATCCTTCGATTCTGCGTTATAGCGTTCAACGTTCTTATAAATTTTCTGTGCTCGCAGTACACATGTAGAGCGTTAAATAGTTTCCAGTTTTATGTGGATGTGGTTAATGCTTCTGTCGGTTTTACTACAGCATTTATATCACAGCATTCTTTTAACAGCGTTGTTTTATGCTTCCGAATAGTTTGAAATTTTTCTATCATATATTAATATTCTGTATCTTCTCGCAGAGCTTAGAATTATGCAAAATTATATGGCCAGTGATAAAGAAAGAAATTGTACAAATATTTTTACGAACGAATATGAGTCCCCGAGTAGCGCAAGATATAATATAATATTTTCTCAATTTTATATCGTTTTATATCGCTATTGAAATTAATATTAGGATATTGAATATTTCGTTACGTTTATATTACGCAGTAAATAAAGATTCAAGTGTATATACATTTATAAAATTACCTGGTAACGTTAACGAAGCACTCACCTTCGTTTCACGCGGATTCAGCGAGCTGAAAGACAAAAAATATCTCTGTGTCCCCGGGACATTGAATCAATTCCAACAATTAAAAAACCTTCCGACCCTTGTCCCGCCCCTTTAAATTCGCCTTTAAATTCGTAGCTCGTACACAGCTGCGTTGAAGAAAGGAACGCTCGTTGTAAATATTTGGCTAGTTGTTTGAATATTTTACAAACGGAGAGTTTCTGGAGAGTTCAGCAACCGTGCGGATTTTTTTGTTCTCCGGGACGACTCGAAACAAATTCCGACTCGCGCGTCTATTTCGAGAGATACGCGTCCGAGGCGAGCGCGCATAAATGAGCATATAAAGAGTGAATCAGCGATTCGCGACGATTTATTATCGTAGATGAATTCACCGAGGCCTGAAGCCTCGTTCGTGCATCTTGATTCATACGACTGGGTCGAACCCTGAAGTTACAAATATGAATAACCAAACAGGATGATAGAACGAGCGAATAAAACACGCGCCGTATTGTGAATGCAGATCTTTGTGGGTACCACGATGTGTGCGTGTGTGTGTGTGTGTGTGTGTGTGTGTGTGAGAGAGAGAGAGAGAGAGAGAGAGAGAGAGAGAAATCGCTACATGTGAATCACGTTAATGAATTCCACGTAGAGTGTCATTGTTTAGTCGTTCTTTCGTCCGTTTATTTAGTCATTATATACGTATGCTCTTTTCTTCGTTTCGGGTCTGCTAAAATTTCTTCGAGTAGTAGTATGTACGTACATGTCTCTGCGATTGTGGCCACCGGAGGTTAATTCTGCGTGGAAAAATAAAAGCTTGAAAGGAAGAACAACGCTTTTCTGTTCAAATATATTTTTTGATCAATTCCAGACTGGATAGGAGACTACTCTGAAAATAAATGAAAAATTTCTTCTTTTAAGGTATCGACGTTTTTTTTCGGTTTAACTATGCACGTGGAGTCAAGGCTTTTAGCTGCCTGTGCCACGTCCTGTATAATTTTTACTGCTTTATTTGTTCGTCCAAGTTGGTATTTTTTTCTCACATTTTGCAATCCTTTGTCGTACAAATCCTCTGCGATCGTTTACGAAGAATCGCAAAATTTCTGCATGTTACGACAGAATTGTAACATTCACAAATGTTGAGACACCTCCAAGGTTTATTATGATCCACAATTTCACTTCGTACGCACGATTTCTACAGATTTCTATAGAAAAATATTCATTACACGGTATATTAGCATTCCTGCACGTTTAAATAAATATCCGCGTTCCGTGCGTTATTACAATTTCTAAATGGATATATGGTTAATTCTGAAATGCTATGGACACCGAAGGTTGCGCAACTGCTGTAGAAAGTCTCATGAATCGTTAATATTCGTCGCGTATACGAACGTCAAATAAACATCAAGCTCAATTGTTCTAGCGTTATATACACTAGTAAAAAGTTCCAACTGTAATTGAATAACGTAGAAAACCGCATAGAGAAATGTAAAAGAAAAATCTATGGGTAATAGTAAAGAGAAGAAATAAGAATGAATGAAAATTGGGTATGTTATGAAGTATAAAACATGCAAGGAACATAGTAAAGAACGCAAGCTTTTGTTTATATATTTAAAAGAAAGAAAAAAATACTCGGATCTGTAAAAGTAAATGTAGAAAAAAAATTATATGGATAATTCCAACGTTCTAATTAAGAAGCAAATAGAGAAGCCAAAATAATTAACTTCACTTTTCCTAAGTGATTGCTTCGCAATTTCTCCGTTTAATTTCTCACCACGAAACATGCTTGCCTACGCAAGTCGCTTTGTCGCAAAGAGGCAACTTGATCTTCGAACTTGATCTTCCGAATTTCGGGGTTGAAATATCCCCCGAAATAGGGGGCGTAGGATGAGTAAACTTAAATCATAACTCGCTCGAACTCGGAGAAACGATCAAGAAACACAACGATTCGTGCAACGTTCGATCGCGCGTCGCGATTACGAGCTGATCGATCTCGTGCTGAAAGATCTCGGGACGGAAGAAGGAGAGAAAGAAGGGTAGCGTAGAAGCGATTAAGTCACTCCCGAGGGATAGAGCACGCGGTTTACAGACGCAGTGGCGAAATGGCGAAATGGCGAAATGGCGATGGCATTCGCTCGTGCGGCGTATACCGATCTATAGATAGATTCACGGTAGATAAAGGCCGCCGCGCGTAAGAAAATAGTAATTACGAGCACGACCGCCGCGTATAAAGGGGGGCAAGGTAAAAAAAAAAAGGCGATTCATGGCACGGTGCAAGAGCAACGGAGCGCATCTTTTGCTGGCTGTCTCGGCCAGATTGGCGCACGTTTTGCTCCCTTGTAGCCTCGCCGTTGCTCCAATAAACGCGCGCGTATAACCCGAGATATTTATTCGCCGAGGAAATTGTTGTTCGTTTGTATCGAAGATTTGTGATTGTGGCGATCGAAGACGCGAACAGAGATTCCGAGGCTCTTTTCTCGTCGATGTGTGACGAATATCAGACGTCGATCGATTTCTGACGAGTTCGCATTGATTTGTTCGTCGTTTTTTAAGATCAATAATTAATTTCAAATAGCAGAGCTGGTGAATTGTGTAGGATTTAGGTCGCGTAAACGCGATCAATTAAATTTGTACACACAAAAATTGTACGCGTATAATATACGTAATAATTGTGTGTATGTATGTACAGAAATTGTTCATATAATTATATGATTATATTATATAATATGTGTACATAATATACATAATAATATAATACTTATGTACATAATATATTACACGTGGATATATAATGCGACGAGTAGGCAAGATGTTTAGGTTGATTTAGGGTAAGTGTAAGTGATGCTAACTTTAGATAATTAATTACGGCGACGAAATTTTCTGACACACACGCGAAATCATGTTTGTAACTTCACTTTCGATAATTAACTTTTAGCGAATCGCGACGAAATGCACAAACGTGTCGAAGCAAAAAGAGACATGTTCATTTTCTGACACGTGTGGTTTGACAAACTGTTGCATGAGTTTGAGCGTACTGTTGCACTCTTTGCAACAGGGAAAGGGTAAGTCGCAGCTTCCTCGCTGAAGAAGCGGTAACTTTTGAACGAGAAGGAAGTATTAAGCTCGGCGCGCACCGAGGTAAAAGAGACGGTAAAACCGAGTGGCGAAACTACCAGAGGAAGGGAAGTTGCTTTCGCGTCCCGACACGACGTGTCTTACACTGGTCGCCGGCGAAACGGGGAAAAACTCGCGTCAGATACGTAATAACGATAATTAACAGCCGCGCGATGTACAGGAAATATCATTAAAGCTTGGCTGTTGCTGGCAACGTTGCGAATGTGTACGCGCACGTGCACAAGCTCTGCAGGGATACTTCATTTCATAAATTTCTTCGTTACTTCGCGAAACGTACGAGAGAACTTTAACATGTCGCCGACGTGCCTATCCTCCCTCTCTCTCACTCTCTCGAGGTTCGACCCTCGAAGACTTATCGAGTACATAGGCCGGTGCTCTCCGCCGGAGCTCTGCTATATACCCACCGTTTATAAATCTGTCGCCGTGGTTGCTCGCGGTCTCGGGAAAGAGAGACCTCGAAGCACCGCGAACATCGTGTTCCGTTGATTCGCCAAGAAGTCTCCGTTGAGGCCACAAAGTCTCAAAGAGGGGCTCGCTTCGCCTCTCTGCACTTCGTTCTCCCGACTGGTTCCACCAAGTTCCACAGCAACATTCATACGAACGAGGGGGGAACGATAACCTTTCCGTTAGGATGAAGAGATCCACGACTCTTCTCTCAAAGTTACCAAAGTTACCACCGATTAAATTGTGTTTTTAGCAGTCGGTGTACTTGGATATTTCTTACGTATTTGGATATTCGAACGTATAATTCGATACTTTCTTACGTACGTGTTTGTTTCGTACGATCACTTGGTACGGCAATTGATAATAACAATAACGATAAAGAAAGAAAATAAAATATTTCAAAATATGAATATTTATTTATCAATTGCATTACTATACTAATTCTGAAGAAACGATTGAGAAAAATATTTCTCACAATTTGTTTGTTGGGAAATGTAAAAAGAAAAAAAAGGGAAAAAATGGAAGTCACAAAGTCTAGGGTATATAATGACTTTAGTTTAGTTAAACTGTACAAATTGTGTTCATATAGTTATTACGATTATTCCTTTTATCGTACACATTTCGCGATACACAGTCAATATTTTAAAAGTATTTCTTAAATCTTGCAAACAAATATTTGAAATTCAATCTCCTTCGAACGTGCCTGATGTTTGAAACTGACGAAATAAGTTTGACTGTGGCTGACAGTTTGGAATTTAGGATTCCACATTGTGTTGTCGTTGACGACATGATACAGTACGCGATTAGTTGTATATATATTTGCATATTAAACGGCTGTAAAAGGCTCGATGTACGCATTAATTTCTTACTCTCTGCCGTGTAAACTTCACTTGTAAACTGGTTTCGCGAACTTGATGAAGTTTGTAATGGTACGGGATTGGATGAGTGAAGAATTCTTGAACTGGAACGGTGAGATTTCATTTAAAGATATCAAGGAACGGGCGAACGCGGGCTTATTCATTGAAATTTTTTCATACGAGAAAGAAATTTCGACGTCCCGGAATTTCATAATTTCATTTGCATTTTAAATGCTGCGAGGAAAGCTTACGGTGTTTTTTTATACAAATCCGTATATTAAAAAAAAATAAAACCTCGGTGGAAAGTCGTGCTTGATATCGTAAAAAAAGAATAAAAAACACTTTTGGATATTTTTATTATGCATGTTCTGGTGAAAATTGAAAATTTCCCGTAAAATACGTAAAAAAAGAAATCGCAATCTAGAAGTCACGCACGTCTGCACTTCGCTAGAAGCGAGTTTCGTTCGTAAATGTCAAAAAACGAGTTTCGCGCTGGAAAAAGAAACACAACCCGCCCCCTCCCCCCACCCCATCCCCAAAGAAATAGAACGCTGCGGGGGTCGGCGCGAGAAATATATTTCCACGAACCAGCCGAAAATTACCAAGCGGAGCCGCCTTCGTACCTTCTTTCACCCTCGTTATACTACCTGCTCGAGTCAGCGGCTAGTCTCCGGTTATTCTTCGAGGTGCTAGGTCGTTACAGCCGTGTAATTACGGATCGATAGAAAGACGCGCGAGTCCTTGGCCCGCGCGAAATTGCAGGGTTGCAAACGGAAAGGAACACGAGGAATGGAACTCGGTGTGTTGTCCGGCGAGCTGTCGACAGGAGGTGTGGTGGCTTCGCTTAAACACAATACTTTTATCGCGGCTAATGACGTACGATCTTCGTTCCGCGCCGGCTTTATTTTCGAATTTTCTTTCGCCTAGGCTTTCGTCTCTGAACCCTCGCGAAAATTCAATTAACCCTCGCGCGGCGGATCATCTGGCAATTAACTGTGTACGAGGCGAACACTGTATTCGCTTGAGAAAGAAGTAGTTGCGATTATCACGTTATTCACCGGAAGTGAACTTTTCTATAAAATATATACGTGGTGTTTGATGGGAAATTGAAATTTTGTTAAAAAGATCCGTGCAACGTTCAACAAATCTCAAGGGATCGTTCTAAACGGGAAGCACTTCGATCTTCGAAGACCGCGGCAGATTCAGTCAGTTTTTGGTATTCGTAAAAATCATCGAATTTACGAAATTTTTTTAAAGAAGCAAAGAATTCAGGACTGTGAAAAAAGAGAAGAAGAAGAAGAAGAAGCTTTTATGCTTTAAAACGGAGTCAGGTGGATTGTTCTATGATTCTTCTCGCGAATATAATATATCGATCCTTCGTCGAGTCTTTTAATTAATTTAATTAGAAATGCTCGCGATCATCTACAAGTACGAAGTAGGAAAGCTTCTGAGGATAAGGATACGAACGAAACAGAGAAATTACGTCGATGATTAATCGCTTTTCACTTATATAAACCAGTTTCTGTTAAAATTAAGAAACGAACGAGCGGCACTTTCATTCGGCGACTGACAACGACGAGAAGTTTATTAAATGAAGTACATTTAAATTACTCTGAGAGATCGTATCGCGTCCGTATCGTATTTTGTCAGATCGTGTGAAAAGGGAGAAAATTAATTGGACACTGAGGAAAGCAAGTTTAGCAATATCTGTTTTCATTTTCCTCAGTTGTCATATTCAATGATCGAACAGTCTATTCAATTCAATAGTAATTAATACTCAAGTTTGATATATCGTAAATTAAATTAACGTATTAATGTAATATTAATATAATAATATAATAATATATTAATTAATAAATAGCATTTAAATCATAAACATCTGTTGAACATATTTTTTCACAGATAAAATAATATTCTACCTCCCAGATTGAACTTTTCAGAAAAAATTTAGAATTTTGCACGAGCTTTTGTAAAAAATATAAAATTACCCAGAGCGTCCGCGCTAATTCTGTTAATTACTATGACCGTGATTCGTAGTAACGAATTCGAACAAGTTACGAGCAACTTTTACTCACCAAGAACGAATCACACGACCTCTCCCCGTTTTGTGAGAAATTATTTCACACGTCTGTTTCAGACGTTTTTAACGTCTCGTTTTTCCTTTCAGCCGTGGTGGTGCGATATTTGACGAGGCGATACATCGGCGAGTACAGCTCAACCAGCGGTAAGTGTCGTTCTTTTTCCCTTTCTCTTCCATTCTTCGATCTTCTTCCCTCCCTGCGTCGCTCGAATATTACGACAAGAACGTTGGAAAATCGAACCATCGCCGACTTTTCTCTCCTCTTCTAACCGCACTCCGTAATATTCTGCATCGCGGTCCGAGCGTACATATGCAGGTTTAACAGCTTGCCAATGCAACTTTTTGCTGTACCTCGGATCGCGCTGATTACTTCATCACGTGTTACCAACGTTACTTTGCGTTTGCCAGACTACACTCGCGTGGATTCGCTTTTTTTTTTTTTTTTTTTTTGCGAGTCGCATGTGCAACGTAATCTCACTTTCCTTTGGAAAAATGTTTGTAGAATCTTTGAAGGTTGTTAATTATTATTCTAATATTCAAATATTCTAATATTCGAACGGTTTGTTGCTCGGCTATCTCTGAAGAACGTATTATTGAGAATTTTCAATCAAGTACCGTTTTCACGGTACTTTTCGAACGGAAACCGAGTCGATTTAATATTTGAATATTATTATATTTTTTGGTCTCTCACAGCGAAAATCGGATTAATTATCACTTGCTGCATTCAATTTTTATTGGTTTCTCCGAACTTTTTGTACTTATCAATTCTCACTTTTCAACGGATGTTAGGTAATTTTGATCCGATCGTTTTCTATCGTCTCGAACGTTGATAGTATAATATCAAGTAATATTACGTTATATAAGTACATGCTCCAAAACAGTTCCGTGAAAATGACCCACATTTTCGGGTCAGTTTATCGACTTGAAATATGTCCCCGCGAGGAAAGAAATTTAATTACTATCCAGGGATTATCATCTGATTTGACATTCACGTAAAAACAGATAATTAAATATTCAGATAAACAATTCATTTCCTTCAGACAAAGAATTCAATATAATAAAAATTTCCCTTTAACTAATTTCTTCCAATGTTTTTGCTAAAGTTTCACTGAAATTTCCAACTTTAATTTCTGTCAGTCTCTATCTTCAGACTGCGAGAAAGAAAGTCAAAAGACTTTCTCTTGATAGCTTTTTCGATCCAGATTCTATTGAATTTTATTAAGTTTCAAGAAATCAAAGTTACTATTTGTAACACTAAGCGACAGATTTTACGAAATGTGAAATTGTCTGGAAAGTGTCTCGACTACTTATGAGAGTGTACACGTAAATACACACGTAGATACACACTGTATAATACCTCTATGATAGATTTAATTCACATCGAGACGACGAGCATTGAAAACTAAATTGCGCGTTGTAAATCGCGTAACACTTGCCAGAGTCCTCGGGATCGCATATCTGCCGGGTTCGCAGCAGGGAAAAATGAAGTACGTACGTTCGTTTCTTTCCACGAGCTCGTTTCGAACGAGCGATCATTGGCGAGCTGCGAGTACAAATTGAACGATCGTGAAAACGGTCTCGGCCGGCGCACGAAACGGCTTCCTCCCCGTAGAGTGGAGTATCGAATTCTCGGAATGCGGACGGTCGTATGAGAGTGATTATCTGAAACTCCTGGCTGCGAGTTTCAGCTGCCCTTTTAAGGGCTTTGCATATACCGACGATCGTGCCGACGAGATTCGCTGCCCTGCGCTTTTGCTCCTGCATTTTTGCCTCTTTGCTTCTTTTCCTTTTTTCTCCCAGTCGTTTTGGTTTTTCTTTTTCTCTCGTCTCTCCGCGAGGGTGAGTTCGCGAGAATAGAGAAGAACAAAACCCACGGAGATCCGGACTTGCGTTTTTTTAGTTGAACGTGAGTCTTGATTTTCGACGATTAATAGACTGCGTATGCATCTCTGTCGGACACGAACCACGCAGAACGTGTGCGCGAGAGATATACAGGAACACGTAAAATATACATTCATTTACAGTATTCACGAGCAGAAATGAATTTCAGTTGTTTTCAGTTAGCAAAAAATGCCTAAATAAAAATATGAAGTTTTATGGGAATCCGCAGCCTTGGCGACTGAATTGCCAAATTTCTTTCTCTCCAATATTTCATAATATTAAAATGATTCGTTTCAACAACGTGACATAAGTAGCGAAGAATTTCGATGTATAATATAATATGTTCGCGATGAAAGTAAACTGAACGAGCGGATTCTGATTACAAGGTTGAATGCCATTGCAACGATGAACAGAAAGATGTGTAATTTTATTGTACTTGCCGTGTGATGTAATTTTCTCAATAAAAGAGAGAGAGAGAGAGAGAAAGACAAAGAACAAGGATAAATTGATACGTTGTTGGTCTTGTAATAACCAGTAAAAACATCTCACGAGCCAAGTAATTTTTTACGGAAATTGAATTAATACCGCTGCAAATTGCTAGTTTGTTATTAAACAGGTACTTTATAAATTTGCCAATACATTCTACGAATGCCGATGAAAATCTACAGAAACATTTGCAAAGCATGGTTGGCGAGAAACCAGTGTCTTTCACCTACGGTCTTCGAATGTTAATCGGCAAGCAGTGAACTGCTTGCTGCGCGGTTGCACAGTGCAGTGCACGGATTATTTCAATCAATGCTCGGCGAATCTCGTTTGTAAGCGTGTGTACGCGGTGGAGAATTTAATTTCCCCGTGGCGGCGCACACCGCCCGATGTCATTCACGTCTTCGGACGTGACAGCACAATGGCCCATTTAATAGATCGCTTTTGTTAATCGCGCTACCTAGAGGCTAGAGAGGCAGGCGTGCACCGCCATTCCGCCAGTCCCTCGAAAACAACTTGTAGTTGGGGGGGTTACGTGACGGTAAATTTCATAGATCGCGCCAACCGAGTGCTTTCGTCGTTCTCAGTCATCCCGCCAGGCCGTGAGAATGAAAACGAGAAAACGATAGCTGCATTGTGATCCCCCGATATATACAGTCAGTCGCAACAGCGATTCGTACGAACACTGTTACAATTTTCACTTGCGTTGATGATTGCACCGGTGAGCGTGCGAATGTCATTGTCGATGGCGATTTCAGTTTTGCCTCGTGTCGTTCTCCGCGGCCGGTGAATATGCGAATCATTGTGCAAATGCGAAACACGGTTAATCAGAAATGACACTGTCGGATAAGAGAGCCGATTGAAATTTTGAAATTTTGATATTGGATTGCTAGATTTGTGTTTAGTTTTACATTCTGCTAGTAATAAGCTTCGTTTAAATTAAAAATACCAAAGTGAAGTGATTTAATTCTAAATTATCACGACCTCGATGGTTCGATGAATATTAAGAGTTGAAATAGAGAGGGAAAGCATTTTTATATTGTATAGAATTTGTAATTGCGGAGGATGCCTTGATTTTTATTAGGAATTCTAACGAAACAAATTCAAGGTGAAATAATATCTTACGAATCGACATTTAAATTTAAATAACTTCAATCTCTATTAGAATCTCTATTAAGTCTTATTAAGATACTTAATAAATGATAAGTCGTCAACCTGTATCATGACCTGTATCACTGGTCCATATCTGTTGCTTTTGTTTTAGTTATTTCATTGCAAATTTATGTACCGTCTCGTTCACGTCGTCGTACGTGACTTCTAATGTAATAGAATACCTAATTGCAAGTGAGGTAAAATTTGTTAATTTTTCAATAATCTCAACGACGATTGTACATGTCGCCGCTACTACTTATGGCTGAGAAATCAGCTAACCTTCCTCTCGTTCCATTTTCATGATGTATGATTTATGTTGTAAAATATCAAGTAAAGTGAAATTTATCAGAGTCTTCCAATAAATATGACGACTCGATACTCTAATATAACTTATACGGTTGCCAATCTATAGTTGTTCGCAAAAGTATTCGAATATTTACAGAACGTTTATCAACGATAAAATCTAACAAGATATTGTACAAAGCACAAAGTAATCACGCTGTGTATTAATTTTTTACCAAGTATCTCGCAACAACTCCTACATTCCAACTCCTACATACAGTTTTAGATTGTTTCCAACTTTTACCCTTTTTTTTCTATTGTGTAATAATAACGACTCGGTAATAAAAACTCTTTTGTGGCAAGTGTTCGAATACTTTCACGAACCACTGCATACAGCAATGAAGCAGAACCTCGGTCGAGCACAACGTTCACACGCAAGCATCAGGCACTCGTATCGCAACGTACCAACGAAGTGGGCATCCTTTAAAACAATTATCAGCTGTCGCATTCGCGTCAGATGGTTATAGGAAATCTCACGTTTACCAGGCGATGACCGATGCACGCGTTTGCGCATATAACACGTCGCGATTTATAATCACCGGAGCAACAGAGATCGACAGAGAGAGAGAGAGAGAGAGAGAGAGAGAGAGAGACATTCAGGTCTCTGACTTAGTCTCGGTTTTCACTTGGCTAAATAATAGAGATCGCTCGATTTCACCTTCTTGCTTTCTGACGAATGTATTACGTTAAGTCTTGCCTACCTGTTCGCCGGCACAATCAATTTACGATTCTCCCGCCGCGACGTGAATCACGCGTGTATGTAGGTGTACACGGACGAGCCTGTGATGCAGCTTTCCTAGGAGAGGTTGTTCAAGCTAATTTCCTCGACTCTCGCGACCGCCTTTGACGCACCGTTTCCTGTTCGTGTTTTCGATTCTTCTCCCTGGCAGTCCTGGGAGCGTCGTTAATGGCGATACACGATCGTTCCGTTTAATTGAATTTTATTGGAGCTACCTCGAGATCCTCGAGATTTTATGCCCAGACTTCTTTCTTAATTCGAGGCCAGGCTTTTCGTGTCTCACGAAATACCTTCGAATACTTCTTTTTTTTCTTTCCCTTTTCTGTTTCAACGACCACGAGAAAGAGAGAGAGAGAGAGAGAGAGAGATCACTTGGAGATATCTGTACATTGAATTAAAATTTTTATTCGAACGAATCTGATTCGCGGAGAGGGAAGGTGTCTGTGTTCCGATTGAGTTTGAGGAACTTGCAGAGAACAGTCGAAGAAATTTTTACAAGAATATAGTATAATTCTCGTAATTAATTATACAGATTAAAAATATGTGTGTAACGTAGTATATACTGTGGTCTTGATCCTCAGAGTTATCTACGTACCAATTTTAAAATTTTATACTTGAGAGTTTCTCAAAACTAACGTTGACGAACGACATGTCCTATTACGTGTATATATGTTACTCGTAATAAAAAATTAAGAAAATTGAACTTGAACTTATTTGTGATGAAATAACATTTTACACACAGTCAATCACAGTAGTCTACATATATCTGTGAAGTTGCAAATATTTGAAACAAAAAAGTAGCTTATGAAGTTTACGGATCTCGATTAACTTGTTAAAATCGGATCAATTGCAGACAACGAAGACAATGCTTATTCTATTTGTTTGAAAGAACAAAGAATAAAAAAATCTATGTACAATTGTTACATGCGTGGCAAGACAAGAAACACATTTTTCTATAGTATGATATATTTTTGTATATCGGTCACGATAATTGTGTAGTAAACTGGTAGTTTTCATCTCTGATATATGTCTACAAGACACATCGTTTAAATTTACATTTTTGAATCTATCTAACTTCAACTTTCACCGGTAGATAAATTAATCTTTAGCCTATAAAATCTTTATTTTTCGTCAAACGTTCGAGAAATCATCGACACGCGTTATATGTACGCTCTATATGCTACGAAAAATTACTAAACTTTAACCAGTGTGTTTCCCTCGTTAAACGACGTAATTTCAACGACGAGTGTTTATATTCTAAGAACATGCAATCTCCGAAACAAAAACAGCATACACTTTCTTGTATTGTGTACCGTAGATTATGACATCAGAGTTCTTGGAACATAATTGGATAGACGCGCGTACCATGTTGAATGTTATTATCCGAGACGCGATTTCTCAGAAATATACAAAAACGAAGATGTAAATTATTGCTGCCGATAGCCTCGAGGGGGGGGGGGACAGAATCGAACAAGTTCGAGTATTTACGCTGCTCAGTCGTACGGGAATTATCGAAAGGGTAACATTCGTGCGAGCATATGGTCGGTGAAGCGCACGTATTAACATTTGTGAGGATGGGTCGCGAGGGCCAAGTTACATCCAGTTGAAATGCACGCGATATTGAAATTAAACGAAGAACCGTATTCCGTGACAAAAATGAGCCGAAACGACAGTGACAGTGAAGTTGACAGTGAAGTCGTAAAGTGACAGTGAAAAGTTGCGAACGACTCGGGATAAACCTGCTGCGATATAATGTCAAATTCCAGCTCGACTGCGAGACAAAATTGTAGAAAAAGCCGGAGTTTTTTCGACAATTTGCAATTTTCAGAGAAACATGAAACCGTTTGCGTGAATAAGAAATGGCGAAGTAAATGGCTTATATTGAGACCGATGAGAAAAGAGTTCAATTTAGACGAATGGCCTTCGCTGGTATTATCGTGATTTACGAAAGGAGCAACAACTGCCAGAGTCATCGATTTACAACGAGGAGGCGGTACAATGATTTGGGGAGGTCTTGGTCACTAACCTAAACGTAAGGTAAGATGGAAACAAAATTTATTAGTAAAATTAAATAGTAACAAATTACACGCGGTGCATACGGCGAAAGTAGTAAAACGATACTTTGCAAACGAAAAGAAAATTTAGACTAGTCTTCGGATTTAAATATTATAGAAGAAAATTGTTGGAATTTGGCGAATGTCGTATGACCAGAATGTAAAACAATTGGCAATATATTAATATTACCAGATCTCTATCTTCTTTTTAATCTTCTCTCTAATTCTTGCGCAAAATTTATTGCAAAATGTTTAATTACAATCACGTTACTCGTGCGTGCTGATAAAAGCACTAGGGAAAAATATAGTGTAAGCCCGTTTAATAGAAAGATAATTTTTAGAGCGTGCTACGTGTTTTGAGTCGGGGGCGTAGTGGCGCCTAGCTAGACAGCAAGAGTCGATCCCAGAGTTGGCGTTTTGAAATTTCTGCTTGCCAGAAATATTCGCAAAGAGTAGAAAAGACAGGACAAGGACGCGGAGGGCGGAGATTTAAACACTCGATATGAAATAGAGCCTATGGGGGGAGGGGAGGGGAGGGTTCTCGCGAGAAGAGAATGCAGATCTCTCCCATAACTCATGCAGGCTATCTCGTTATAATAATTGCCGCGTGTGCGAGAGACGCCACGGATATCCGCCCGCGTAAAAATCCAAGCAGGTGTGTCCTATCGTCGCGATCGCTTTTCCTTGCCCTTAAGCTACTTTAATTAATGCGAGAATTTGCCGAGCTTCGAGTTTCTCGACGATCGTACATGTGTGTGTGTGTGTGTGTGTGTGTGCGTGCGTGTGTAAAACAGCGTGGAAGTTAGGTTTAAGTTAGGAAATTTTTCTACGTTCAGGCTCTGTTTCGTGTGATTCAGTTGGTCGAATTGCGGAAATATGCGTTGCAACTCCATTACTTTTAGAGCGGCAATTGTTGAGGAGAGAGGATTCAAGAGAATTGCGTTAACGCGTGACGCTTGCATTCTGGATTTAATTTATTTGAGTTTCTAGCGATTAGACGAGTTGGTGGGATGATCGATGCATAGAGTGCATCTCTTTTGAAAGCATCCTCGATATTGTTTGAACTCATCGATACACGTGCACTGATGTTTAAATTTCTGTCGTTAGATTGGTTCCAGTTGTGTCAATAGGCGTACAGATTTTTCTACTCCAAAACTGTCGTTCCACTCCAAAGTTGATACTCAGTTATTCATATTTAAATTGTTTCCGTTTCAAAGTAGGCGCTCTGTTGTAAAATAGACGCTTGTAGTTTTTGAAAAATAACGATTGCTTGCTAATCGTTTCCAGTATTCCAAAATCGTACCAATCTAGGGTTACATTGGTTTTTATTTCGGTTATTTTTTAAATCTATTTTCGAGATTTTTTTTTTCCACCATCGAGAAATGACAAAATAAAATCGTCAGTGTCTTTCTCACAAAGATTTAAAAATTTTCTTTTTCTTTGACTTTAATTTCTTTTTCTTCCAAAGCAAGATCGTATCACCGAAATTACAGCTTTAATCAATAATAATTCTACAATACGACAATTTCATCCCGGTGAATCCTCTAGATTTCTAAATGAAAGTGGATCAACACATTTCCTTGATATCCTTTTACGTCGACTCTATTTTCAGTGAGAAACATTTCCCCTCCATTCTTCAGCCAAAATTCCAAAAATTCCCCGTGTGATTAAGCTGCGACGCGTTACGCGGAAAATTGGAAAAACAGCGTCTGCAAGGAAGGAGGGGAGCCTTTTCAGGCGTTACGCGTGGATTTCGTTGGAATTCCGTTGGATTACGTGGGCGGCAGATGTTTGGAGAGGAAGAGTTGATTCGGCGCGAGTATGTTGAAGAAACAGTTTGTTCCGGTGAATGGGGGCGTACGTGATCGGAGCAAGGTCTGCTCCGCACTTGCATTTGTTTCCCTTTTCTTCGCGATTTTCTACACGGATGGTAGGAAATCAAGAAATATTTACGCGGATATCGAATGATTTATGAAATAGTAATATTCCGAAAGATCGTATTCCGAAGAGCGATATTTTTTTTCGTTTTTTTTTTCCCGCTCGAGATGAGACATTATCGCTCGGAAGGTAATTGATAGAGTAACAGAGAGATACGGAGATTTCTTCGGTGCGAAGAGATGAATTTGCAGAATGATCGAAAGAATGAGAAACATACACGATTATATGCCAGAAGTGATGTTCTCGAAAGATATTCAAAAGTATGTATCGTATATCTTCTCAGAAACGAAGTATCTCCAACGGGATAATTTAATATTGATAACAATATATTTGAAAATTACCGTGGACGAGCGTATCCATCCCTCGCGCGCGCGGCGTTAACATTCGCGAACTTTTATCGCGCGAAGGGAATCTCGAGCAAATCTCGCGGACGATTGAGATGCGAGATTCACCCGTCTCCTCCCCGTTTTGTATAAAACGAGGCCGAGGCCTGTAACAAATACGAAATACGCGGCTCGTTCCCTTCGGAACAATGTTAGAATCTCTCGGTTGTAATGTTAGGTTAGTTCGGGCGTGGATCATGTTTAACTTCTCGGTCAATGTTCAAGAACTCTGTAATTAGAAGGCTTGATGGATAGAGACACAGGCAAGAAAGCCAGAATGAAAGTCCTGTCCCGTCTCGACGATCTACGCGTTCTCGAACTACAGTTCGATCGAAGCTAGCTTCGGGACACAATATTCGATAAATCTTTGCACTCGTGGATTTCGAGGGAAGTCTGGCCCGTCGATAGCTGGCTGATAGATAGATAGATAGATAAATAGATAGATAGATAGATAGATAGATAGATAGATAGATAGATAGATAGATACTTTCTTTTCATTTCTCTTCTCGTCGTTTCTACGAGTTTGATACACATGTACAGAGTGGTTAGCGAGCAAATCTGCTTTTTTTATAGCAATTCCTCGATTTAACCGGAACTTTGGGACAAGCAGTGGGACAATTTTTTTCGCTGAATGACGGATTCGTCACGACGATTCCTCGAAATATTCATTCTACTCGTTATAAAATGAAATCTCGTTTAAATTCATTTCGCAAGATTTGAATTTGTAGATAGACAGATGGATATCAGACGTGTGCTATAATCGTTGAAAAACCGGTTCATACCGGTTGAAGGCAAATTTCAAGGAAATTTCATAAATTTCACGGAAGAGAGAGAGAGAGAGAGAGAGAGAGAGAGTGAGTTAAGGTGTTAAACGAAACCAGGAAGCGGATAATATCTGTATACGTAGCGATCCAGGGAGGGATAATCGCTTAATCAGCCCTTAAAGCCGAGTACGCGTGACGTTGTCAGTAGCCAGTGCCTCGTCGTGTATGGTAAACCGATGAAAAACTGGAACGAAACCGAGGACGACGGTGTACGGGGGCAATTATTCCATGCTCCAGATAGAACACGACCGTGAGAGGGTCGTGGTTGTAAACCGAACGGGGAACGTTTATGGCGCGATTTAGCTTGTAATCGCAGTGTATGTGATTGCGAAGCCAACAATAACGTTTAGTTGTTTGAAAATTAATCTTTGCGAATATTTACGGGAGGAATATTTACTCTGAAACGTACTCCAACAGCGATTAAAAAGCTGTGACGACATTTGGAAATCTAAATCTACGGATCAGCGAGTCCGATCTAGGAATTTTAGGAATAAAACAATCTCCCTCTGGCAAAATTTTTCAGCTAAAATCTAAATCGTCGATTAACTCGCGTTACTTGCGGTACAATTACGAATTGCGTAAGAAATAACAATGATTGCCCATTCGTTCGTTGATCTTTATCGCAAAATCCACCGATCGACAAAATATCAATCGTATCAATCTTACGTAATTGCATATCCCACGAGATAAATACGTCGTACAAAGTACGATCGCGTGTATCATTTCTTTGAAAAAGAAAACGATGGTAGATGGAGGAAAAATTCAATAGCTAATCGAGTAGAAAGCCGAGTTTTCTCCTTTACCGAAGAAATCCCGCGGATTTTTCGATCGATCGCGCGAGATCGGACTTCATCCGGATACTCTGCTTTGCGATCGATTGCCCGTTCTCTCGAGCAGAGAACAATCTGCATGGATAGAAAGTAAATGGTCAATCGAATATGCGAGCACGAATTAAATTCGATTCCTCCTCGAAGCGTAGGAACGAGGTCGACGATCCTTGCTACCTATGGCAATAGGTTCGACGGATAATGACGAGAGGTATCGCTTCCCCGTGATCACGAGGAATGATCGAATTTGTGATTTATCTGTTAGTTGCAAGAAAGTAAATACCGACCAGGAAGAAGATCACTGCTTTTTTTTTTTAGTTTATTCTACGCTTAAGCAATCGGAGAACCGTATCAAGTGAAATGATCAAATAAAATGAAATCCGTCGCTGTTTAATAATTAACGAAAACTAGGCGTATGCCTAAATTGAAACGCACGCATCGAAATTCCTCGTCGGCAGGTCTGAGACTTGTCTTTATTTGTCAATTAATTGTTCCTACAGTCCAGTCTAGACAACGGATGAAAAAAAAAAAAAAGAAACAAGAAAGAAATTTGCACAATCTAGACTGGACTGTAGGTTTCGTGGCTCTCGGCTTGATATCGTTTTGCAAAAATTAAAGTTTGTAAAACGATATCAATTATTAGGTCTTACCACGAGAAGGTGACTACGCGCGAGACCTCCCCTAATCTCATCCACCTTTCGTTCGTGCTAGTAACTCGACATTCAATTTTTAAAGAATACCGACTTCTTATTCTACTTGGCTCTCAAAACGTTCCATATTTCCAAGCTAAAACTTCATCCTAATCTAAACCTAACCTAAAACGCAAGGCTGAGCTTGAACTATGGAACTCTGTCTGTCATTTCACATAAAGTGTACGGTATAAAATATAACATGCTTCGTTTCATTCATTAAAATTTCATTTTATTAAAAAGAAGTATCACATGTAATAGCGTTGGCAAATACACGGGAGAGATTTTGTACGGCACCCAAAAATTATATGAAAAAAAAAATTATATAATAAACTTTAACTTTATGTAACAAACTTTTTCTAAACTCGTATCTTTTAAATTTCTAATTAATGTGGCACTAAAATCATTCACAGATCTGGCAACGATTTTATTTCAAAAATCTTTCAAAATTTGCCACCGAGTTGGCCTTGCATTCATTAATATTTTGCATGCACGCATTAAAAACTTGACTGAAAAATTCAAATTTATTATAACATTAACTTTTATATTTCAATTTTGTATTATTTCTTTATATTCAACAAATATAATTACACGAACTTATATTAGTATGTTAGCAGTATGTTATATTTATTTATATATAACAAATATTGGCCATAGATACTGGCACGGGAAGAAAATTGAAATAAATTTTTATCTAAAATTTTGGCAGAGCAATCAAATCTTATTCGCCACAACAAACACAAGTATAATGTAAGTTTTGTCACTGAGGTCCGCCTTGCGTTCAGCAGCAGCAAACATTGTTCGTTTCGTCTCATGGATATACACGATCGTTTCGATTTATCGATTAACAATGCAAATCCATTTGGCCGACGCTCCGTTGCGTGGAATATATAATTCTCGATGATGAATTAGAAAGTCAGCCGTGGCAAGTGTACCGCGCGCTGTCGTCGTCAGAGTTTCGCGGATGGGAACGTTTCGTTCGTGGACCGAGAATTGGACTCGTGGAAAGATTGGATCGTGCACCGCGAACGATCCATAGATCACTCGCTGTTCGATCGATGGGTCACGTATTATTGCTGTACGTAAGTAGATGTGGATTTTTTCGAGGAGTATCGTTCGTCCCTTCTTTTCGATTTATTGTCCGACATTAATCTTCCTTTCATCGACAAAAGTGATTTATTCTGAAATTTATTCTCTATACTCGTGTAGATAGTGCGACTCGTGACGATATTCGCATATTTGGCGCGATGCATTGGCTTTTTGAAACCAATCCGAGAATGTACGCACGTGGAAGTTACGTGGAGAGAATCGCG
Organism: Tetragonula carbonaria; assembly: GCA_032399595.1. NCBI lineage: Eukaryota > Metazoa > Arthropoda > Insecta > Hymenoptera > Apidae > Tetragonula > Tetragonula carbonaria. The sequence goes on from JAUCRC010000015.1 coordinate 212,432, forward strand.
TGTTTGTTAGGCTCGCGAAAATAATAGAAATTTCGCGAACGATAGAAACATTTGCAACAACTTCGAATAATCTCTCGTATCGTCGAAAAAAAGAAACAAAAAAACAAAGAAGAGTCTCTCCGTTCGTAGAAAGGCAATTTTGCTATCTAACGAGCCTAACAAGCACGCGATTCTCCACGTAACTTCCATGTGCGCGTGATCAGGGAAAAACACCTCCGTGAGCAACAATGAATTCTCGCGAAGAGAGAGAGAGAGAGAGAGAGCGAGAGAGAGAGAGAGAGAGAGGTGTGATAAGCCTCTGCCGACTCCGACGAAGCCGATAACGAAGCCACCGCGTGATGTGATTCGCCACGTTTCACGCGGAAGGCGATAAGCAGAGAAGACGCGAAGTTAAAGTTAAAGTTTCCATTAACATCCGCTGTTAAGCGCGCGATTCTTTTTCGGCGTTCGTCGTCACCCACACGCGACGCCCTCGAGGCGAAAATATATAAATGTAATCGGCGGTCTCACGCGCGCGCGGCTTTCACCGTTCGAGGGCGTTTCTCTGGAAAAGTGATGCCGTGCAGCGTGCACGAATGAAAGCGCACGCGAAGGGGATCGCGGGAATCGGCCAGCCAGCGAATATTTTCGATTCGTCTCACACACGCCGAGAGGAAATACACGATCTCCCCCCCCCCCCCCCGCGCGACTCGTCGGATTCGATTTTTCTCCCATCGGTTCTTGTCTGCAAATTTGCACTTTTACGAGTGCAAAGTACACGAGATTGATAAAGATGTTGGACGAGAACCGAAGGACGTTTTGTGGAGTGACGTTTTTGATGGAAAGTGAAAAGGAAGAGGAGTGATTAATTCGTTTTAATAACATGGAAAAATGAAACGAGGGCACGCGATTGTATTTGTTCGTGATATTTTGACCACAATTTTAAGTTCAGTTATTTCTCAATTATCGTTGGCGTTTCTTCCGTGAAACGTATTGATTTTGTCGTTAATTTTCATTAAATACAGAAAGTGAGTAGTAATATTTCTCGAATGGCGACCTAATGGTATATTGGTTTATTCTTGATTGGTATTATATTCTTCGATCGTCGCTCGAAGTATGAAGTACTAGAAATCTTAAATAAAGTATCTACTGAAATTTTAATGTAAATAATATTCTCCGAAACGCTATCAAGATATAAAGAATTACAGATTACGAATTTTTATGTATACCTACAACGTTGCGTAGAATACGCGCACTATGTAAAAGGAGAGATTCGTTTTATCTTTTGAAAAATTCTGCAATCTAATTACAAATAGAGAATGAGTTTATCGTTTAATCTAGTGTTAGAACACCTGACACTCGCCTTCCGTCGATGTGACAATTAATAAAATTAATAAAACAAAATTAATAAATACATCGACGAAACTTGCTGCTGTGCGCGTCAGTGAAGTGCGTTTGAAAAGGGAATTTATCCGATTGATCGGATACACGAACGGTGTTCAAGCGACCGAAGCAATCGAGAGAACATCAACACCGTCGGCGTAGTAAGAGTCTCGTTTACTGAAAATTATCCGATTCCGCCGTCTCGTAAAAATTCTTTCGGGCCAGCGATGATAATAAATTTCCCGGCATTCTGTTCGGTCAAATCGCTTCCTTATCGGCGTTTGTCAGGCAATAAAACTTTCTCGAGCATAACGGCCGCCAATGCAATCCGCATTTGCTTGTTTCCGTCCGTTCAGCGTTTCGACATCGTACGACGTGTTTATGAGTTTATTTATCGTTTGTTTATTGTATCCGCATGTTGCCAGGGCTACCGTGATCGCCACAGTTTCCTCGTGTTTCGCGTTTCTTTCCACGAGGGAACGAGGACGTTTCCTTCTATTCGGATATTATTTTTATCCCGATAAGCTTCGATTACGACGAAACTCTCTCTAGAGATTGAAGATTTATCTGTGTTTATAAATCATACGACGCGTAAATCTACGTTAATAATCGATATAATAAGATTTATATTAGTATTTTACTTTTTACAGCAACATATATTACTAAATATCGTAATATATATATAAAATATATTAAGACATTAACAGACGATCTTTATCGTATAAAGTAAAAGTTTATTCAATTATTTTTATTCCTTTTTCAATTACAATTGTGTAATGTTTGTTTCACGTTAACCTCCCAGACTTCCTTTAAACTCGCAAGACTGAAACAAGAGTTTTTTAGTTTCGGGTCATAGCATTTTATGGTGATTCTTTGAAAGCAAGATTCATTAAAATCAACGAGAGTTGCATACGTACCTTTTGCCTTTTCGTAAAAGTGTTATTTCGCGAAAAAATTGGAGACAATTCGGGACAACTCAGCTTCACAGCTTTCGTTCAACTGTTAATTAAGACACGAGATGCAGGCCCCCCCCCTTCCCCCCCAAATAAATCCTACCGATTATCATCGGTAGAGTCTTCTCTAACGAGTGTCACGATTCGAGAACAGATTTTTCGAAAGGTAACAAGGTCCTGCGTCGTGACTCGATGGCGAAAGCCAACGCGTCGTTGTCGTTGTGAGCGGCGTAATGACAGAGCGGCGCGACGCCCGGCGTCAGGCGCGTCGAATCGGAATTGTCGCTTGGTAACTGGTCCGAGACTTTCGCGCATTAGCCGCGTTTTCTATTCGCGGGAAAATCTTCGTTCGATGTTCACACAAGTCGATGTCACAGACAGCAGCGTGGTTAGGTTTAGGTTTAGGTTTAGGTTAAGTGATTTTGAAAAGAAAAGCACAATTACTCTTTGGCCAATCCGATAATTTATTACACTTTAAAGTCCTTTTTCTAAAACAATCAGATTGCACGATGAATTTGCTTGGTTCAAAGTTGGTTACACTTCGAGACACGTGTCCATCTATTAGAAAAAAAAGAAAAATTACTCTTTGAAATTTATAGCAGTCTCAATAGTTTGAAACACTGACGATTCTCATCAGTGTCGTTGGTTCAAGTTGTGCTGTTCACTCTATTCTGCAAATTCTCAATGGAACTTGCTAATCTCTGGTGAAATTACCACCGAAAGCCAGTCGGTCGTTGCCAAGCGTTAATACCAGATCTAGCATCACCAGGGATCGATCTTTCTTTCTCCCGGTGTTCAGTTTCAGTTATCGTTTCATAGATCGAGCTATGGAGTGGAGTGGATGCTAAGCTCAGATCCAACGATTACTCGTTCGCTGACCGTCGTAAAATCTCTCTCTCTCTCTCTCTCTCTCTGTTTCTCTCGTTCTCTCGCTGCTGATCCTCGAACGATCCTCGACTGACGGATCGATTTCATTACTCGTGGCGGACGAGCCTCGTACGTCTTCCCGCGGGTTTAGAACCCTTTCGCTAACCCTGTCGAGACGAAACGTGGCGATAGGGATTATTCAGGAATGCCCTGCCGCTATCATTCGTCAAGGCGAGTCGACGTAATCTCGCTCACTGTGTTCTCTCTGTTACAGATTTCCTGTACCGGCACAGCGTTACCATCGATAACGTTAGTACCGAGGTCGAGATACTGGACACATCCAGGTGCGAGGTGAGTTCTTTATCCTTTTTTCTTTATACTCTGCTCTCCTTTTCTTGTCTTTCCTTTTTCTCTCTGCATCTTTGACTTTGCCGTGAAAGAACTTAATTTTTAAATGGTGGACCATTTATCCCTCGTTCGCGTTTGATTTCTCAAATTTAATACCGTATCGAGCGGTGTATCCGTATCTGTGTGGTTTTATTCGTACTGTATTATATTACACAAATCACAAATCACAAATCACGACGAGTGAAGTTAATCAGTTCAGTCAGTGCGGGAGATTTCCCTTCTCTGCAATTTCCTCCAGCGGAAGTTCGATACACCACCGTGCGCGCTGACATTTTCACCGATCACTGAAAAAGCAGGAATTCAACGCGTGGCGATCTCAGGTTTACTGCGCCTAAACCTTTCTCCGACGTGGAAAAACGAAGAACGAGAAGAAGGATGAAAGAAACTGCGTATATATGCAGCTCGATATCTTCCGAGCCGTGACACCTATCGCAAATCATCGATCACGAGCAACTTTTTGTCGTCTGCGATCCAGGTGCCTGACGAACCCGCGGGATTATTGATGGATAGTTCACAGATCACCGAGCACGGTGAAAAAATGTACATTTACTTGACGGACTGATTTGTCCGTGTGAGTGTGGTTGTAAATTATTCACGTTCGCAACGGGAGCAAAATCTCGGTCTTTGATTTCCGTTTTAGGTTTATTCCACCACACGCGGATTTGTCATGACAAATATTTTCGCGACGAAATCTCGTTTCTTCAGATAGAGAGCGTAGATGGAAATCGTGGATGTTTGCACAGAAAAATTCAATCGGTGGAATTAAAGAGCATCTTTAATGTAAATAGAAATCTGTTTTATCTACTGAGCATTTCGAGTATCGTGTAACGAGCATTTGACTTTTAACGTTCTGGGAATTTCTGCACGTTGAAATTCTTCATAAATACGAATATACGAATATCTTCCATTTGAAACATTACTGTAAATCTGTTTTATCTACTGAGCATCGTCGTAACGAGCATCAAGAGACAAAATTACCTTCTTCTAATAAACGACACGGCTCACTCGCAAATAACACTCGAAACTACGAGGTTATTCACCTTGAATCCGATTTTAGTCACCCTCCACGGAGGCAGCACGAAAAGAACAAAATGCATACGAGTCGGCTCGTCTCGCAGGTTGGTATAGTCATCGACACCGTTGTCGATGACTGGACATCGTCGTCGATCACCGTTTTTGTCGAGGATCAACAAAACGACCAACAAAGATTCACATTCTGCGCGAAAGTCTGTTTTCGTCTTGCGTAGAAACCTTTCTCGCAACGCGTTAGGGTAAACCGCGTTCCTCGCCGCGTTTGCGTTTTTCTTTTTTGCATTTTTTCGCGACGGTGCCTTTTTTTGGCATCGGCGCCTTTTATATTTATATCTTCCATCGATGCCTGTAAACGCGACTATTTCAGCTGGACGAGGCCGCTCGCGAGAACGCGCTTTTTATTTCTTCCTGTCTATTTTCAAGCATACTCCGAATTAATCAATTTCAATCAGTTTCATGCAAAATGTTCCTCTCATCCGGAACATTTAGCCCGTTACGATCAATTATATTTATATACGCAACGAATCGTTTCCTTTCTTTTTCTGACTTGAACTTGTCTTTAAGAAGATCCTTTCTAATCCAAAAATTTTTCTGCATTTATATAGTTATTATCTGGATATGGCACTTGGTCTCCCGACAAATCGATAATTTTAAAGAATAGGTGGAAAACAGATTTCTTTTTTCAGGCTTTTCTAACGTAAATTGGTCTTTAACTTTTGGTCTAAACTTTTTTTTTCTAAATTTTTCAACATATTCAATATATTCACGGACAAAATTTTAATATCACTCATTTGATATTCAAGTTTTGAAATATTTAAAATTACGTCTTCAGCTCCATCCTGATTGTTATCCGGAAATATCTTGAGTTTACTTCAGTCGAGAGAAATGTATTTTCTACATGCTGTGTAAGCGGATTACATATTGAAATTTTGACAGAATAACAGTATATATTACATATATTACCTATATTACCGGTCTGCAAATTTAAAGTTAACCAAGTGATTTCCTCGTTTTGCGTGGTTCAGCCGTGGATCAAATGAAGTTTGATCGACGAGGCAACGCGTTGAAACATAATATTCATTTAGAGACGTGTAGACGAAGAGCAGCGCAAATTAATTTCGCAAAACATCGAAATATACCTATATCACTTAAATTTCGGAGTTTAATGTTAGAACTCTGTGTTTGAAACTTTAATTTCAGAACTTTAATGTTGCAAATTTACAATGGTTCGTCCTCGCGGATGTGTTTTCTTATAAAATACGTAGAGAAGTTAATCTTTGGTCGCTAGCAATTAATAGTTAACACAGTTGTTACATCCTAGTTAAATCGAAGAAAATGTTCAGCATGAATTCGTGCATACGAATCGTGCAAGATTTCTTTTCCGCTTGTATTTCGTTTGAACAGAAGATATTTTATTACGTTCAGGTGGAAACTAGATATTCATACTTCGAACTTGAAAATTGTGAAAAAACCAGATTCCTGCTCAGCCTGCGATCGACCAATCCTCGACGTGTATCAAACGGACTAAATTTCAGATTCCTCAAGATTTCTCACCCTGGTATTGAAATACCACGTCTAATCCCGAAAATTCCGTCTCCGGTTGCACACGAGTGTTCTTGCCCCTCTTATTTGCTCCGCTGAAACTCTACACCGACGTTATCCAGCTAATGGAGCAGGCAATCGTCTCGGCTTGACCTTCTAATAGCGGGATGATTTATGCAGAGTTTTCGAAGCTCCGCTCGATTCGCCACCGGTGGCAATAATTTACGATGCCGCGGAGAGAACAATGGCCCCTCTCTCGGAACTCTCTCCTCCGTAGAGGAGAAGAGAAGAGGAGTTGGGCGCACGGCGGAATCCCAATGAGGATTCCGCTCTGGCTGCGACAGGTGAACACGAACGTGGCCAAGCCACTCGAGAGTTCTCCTAATGCCGCGTTCCTACCACACGTTCGCCAATAGCTCGCGAATCATGGTCGCCCAGTAGCGTGGGACCATGAAGTCCCTGCGAACAGGACAGGCGAGCACACGAGCCGAGGTTACGTCTCCTAATTATAACAGAAAGCTGTTCAGAAAGTTATTTTATCGTTATTATTATACGTTACATATCGTTGATCGCCTTGCAGAGGATCGTTTTTTCGACATTGTTCGAGAAAATTTATTACATCTGAAATTGTACACTAACGTTCTCTGAACGTTCGTACAATTGAGGGTGGTCGAGTAGCGACTCTCTCTGTTTAAATATTGCCGGTCAGTGATAATGTACGAAACGATCGATATATTCGGATTCGAGGGAGCATGTTCCCAGTCGGTGTACCAACTTCGTGTCATGTACATTATCGGCGATTTTTGGACAAACTAATGCTATTTTTCCATACAAGGGATTTCAACTGTACCACTCTCGTGTAAAGACGTGTAAACGTTACATGTAATACATCGTCGTTCTCTATAATTGCTGCTCAGCTGCCGAATCAATCAGCTTCATTTTCTGTACTTGAAGTTGTCAATGAGGTTTTTTTCAGTCGGGTATCAAATCGATACGAGGGAGGGACGAGGGTTACGTGTACTCGTGCATTTAAAACCTCGATCAACATACGTTTCACGTGCCACGCACACATACGTTTTAGAGAACAACAGTGACGCTTTGATATCTATATGAACGTGTTGTAATCATCTTCTGCGTCATTGTATTTAATTGACGAAACGTAATAATTCTTCTCGCTGGTATCGTTTCGAACGAGTATCTACAATTTCAAGAGTCTGATATATACAGTTATCGATGCATATTTGTAAAATACTAGACGAATATCAAAATACATTTATGCATTTGACACGTCTGCTGATCAATTATTAATCTATATTATAATATATTCGTATTTTATTCATAATTATAATATATAACATATATATATATATATATATATATATATATATATAAATTGACTCATCAGTAGTCAGGTTTCAAATGAGCATTTCGATCATGGCTTCTCGATATTTAAATATCGGTTCAAAACGTATCAATTTGTACCAAGCGTGTCAAAATTTCACACACGTACATACGTATCGATACTTTTCATGGAATTGATTTACCGAACTGATCGAACGTCAGGCTCGACCATAACCCTTGAGCAAAATCATAGGAAAACAATTACTCGCTCAACTGAGATATTTCTGGTTACAAAATCGATATAAGAATTATTCGAATTATTTTCGTAATTAATATCCCCGACTTGAATAATACACGCGAGATTCTGCGTACCGATCTTTCTGATGTTGACAAGAAACTTTTTCCATCGACTAACTGTTATTTTTTATCGCTGTGATGAAAGTATGTAATACCGGTATCCGATACCGATCGCCAGTTCCAGCCAGCGTGAACCATGCCTAACAGTGTGTAACACGAAAGTGGCGAACGTGAGCGGCAACCGGCAGTCGCAGGTCGCCTAGATACGAATTTAAAGGCGATCGTTATTCAATTCAAATACCACGGGTAACGGGCCCTCGTCGTAGGATTTCCGCTTCGGTGTTGTTTCCAGCGTGGTGCCGGCTGCTTCGTTGCCGTATTCTAGAAGAATCGGGTTAAGGAAGGTCAGGCCTGCCGGGAGACGATCGACCGTGAAACTGGCCGATTCCGCGGAGATTTGGGTTAAGTAAGGTCAGGCCGGTTCGAAACGAGCGACCGACGCGACGACGCATCTAGCCAGCAGGATTGCATCGTCGTCGTCGTCGTCGTCGTCGTCGTCGTCGTCGTCGGAGTCGATGACACTGCCGCTGACCTTTGCCAGGCCGCCCCTTTTTCGGATCTCGCGCGCCTTTCGGAATGTTCGTTCCGACGTTTGCTCGAGAGACGAGATCTTTCGCCTTCTTCCCTTTCATCTTTTTTTTTCTCTTTCTTTCCTTGTCCTCTTTTTTCCGTGCTCCTCCTTTTTTCTCCACGGTTGTTTTCGTAGCGGAGATTTGGAGACGGAAGCCCGGGGGTACCGTTAGTGGGTTTCGATTGATCCAGTTGATCGATCGTTTCGCTCGGATATTGAACTCCTTTCCGTGAAGTTGTGTTTTTTTCGGGGATTTCTGCGAGATGATTTACGAAAAAGTATGAAAAGTACTCGCAATTGTTGTATTTGATGAAATGACGCGTTAATCGGTTGAACGTTGATTTTGACCGTGTTTGGGAATTCAAGATCGATCCTAGGATCTTGAGATGACTCGTATTCATGTTTGTCAATTCTTTTGTGTGAATTGCGTCGAATCGAACATTTACCGTTACTAAAAAATTCGATGTGAAGATGAAGATTTATTGATGAAAACTTATCATTATCAAATCTATCAATTAATCAAGCAAGTTTGAGAGAGATATTACTTGAAATTTTTTGTCAAATTGTTAAAAATTTAATAGACTGAGAATTCAGAAATTGCACACAAAGTAAAAGACTTGAATCCTAAAAATTAAATAGATTTGTACTTTTTATACTTTTTTCTTTGTAACACAGTTTAATGAAGCGAATATTCATTTTATTCCGATGGTGGCACATTATAATGGTAAAAGTATGGAGGTATTATTATTTCTCTCTATTCGATCAAATTTTAAATTAACTTTGCTAATACATATATAAAATGCAAATATCTTAAATTGACGTTGAATTTTTTAAAAACATTGTCGCTCTATTATGTTCATAATTGTAAGATTCTGTATCCACAGATATCGAGAATTTAATTTCATCGAAGCTTATTTGATCTCGCTTATTATATAAATAAAAACATGTACAAATTGTTAAATCAAGTTTTCAAGCCCGTAAATTGCTACAAACTCTTCCACGTGCCTTTTTCGTTTCATTTTACTTTGAGAATCAAGATCATACGTCCACCCCATGAAATTCGTTGAGTACGTCGAATTCGTCCAATGAAACGAAAGAAAACGAGAAGATTACGAAAGAAGAAGAAGAAGAAGAAGAAGAAGAAGAAGAAGAAGAAGGAGAGATTAATCACAAATTAATATAATGATAAAGAAATAAAAAAAAACAATGCGTCGTATTTACTGCAACAACAGCCGTTGAATCGAATTAATTCTCGGTGTGTTAACATCAAGATGGTAAAATTGCTATGAAATTACGTCTTGTACAAGTAGGTGATGCATTCTGCGGATACATTTTGCAAGAATTGAAATTGCGCGCCAGCACCGGGTGGAATCCTGGAATTGATCTCCGATTGCCTCGAGAAAGAAAACCACGGCTGATTGCGAGAAGAGAAATAAAGACGAGAAGAGAAAGAATGGGAGGAAGGAAAGGAAGGAGGCGCGCTCCGCTATATATTTTCTAGACTGCAAAAGGAATCCACCATATTCCTTATACGTTGCTCGTACGCACGGTACACTGACTTGTCCGGGGCTTATTCGGTAGCCCCGCAACGAGACACGATCGAGAGGCCAGGTTGTTTTTAGCAAACTGGTTCTTCTACCCGGGGCTTACAATTACCGGCTTCCTTTTTTGCGCTGCCCCCCCTCCCCCCTCCTCTCCCCCGAATGTTTGCACCTGTCGCTTAAAAGGCTGCGAACCGTGGACCAACCTGCGGCATACCTGCGAACCGTTCGGGATTAGTCCTTGGGGTATTCTCGTAGCTGAGAATATTTGGAGCACCGGTCCAGATTAAACTCACCGATCCACGCTCCCTCCTTTATATACATGCATATCCTCCGCCATTCATTCATGGAATTTCAAACATCCATTCACCTTCGGCAATGGATTTCCTTCACTTTCTTTTTCCTCGAACAGGTAAAGCCAGAGGGTGTTTCTCCCACTCGCAGCAACAGAGGACATCGAGTGCAGTGGAATTTCATTAATCGATGGCGAGGTGAAGTGTGTTTCCAAATACTCTTAGCTACGAGTAATCCCGAACGATTCGCGGGTATACGAACGTGAAGTTAGGTGAAATTATTGGTAGTAGGAAGAATGCTATACGTGTGAATTCGGCTTTAATCTACGCGACAGGAGATTGTTAATATTTCACAGGGTTTGGGGTTCGTCATTCGTGTCAGATATGAAAGCTTCGTTAGAAGAGAATGATACAGCGAAGACAATGTTCATTTCAAGATTTCTCTTAATCGCCATACGTTATATACATTTACGTTGCCACGTTGTATGATTATGTATAGACTGTTACGAAATAATGATTAAACGTTTCAAGCTGAACAAAGATGATGATAAAAATGATACGAGCATAAAGTTTCAGTTTACTTCGATTTTAAACTGATAAATAAAATGTTTCAATTGAAGAAGGACAATATAACATGTTCGAAGGATTTTTCACTAAAATAATTGAAGCTTCCCAAGCTATTACAAAATAACATTACAAAAGATACTTCAAGTTGAAGCCATAAACCTTCAGTTATCCTCCACGTCGAAAATGGCAAATGGAACAACCTAGTTGAGAGAGAGCAGAATGAATAATACTCACTCGAAGGATATTTCCAAATGAGCAGTAAAAAATCGAACGAAGGAAAGACAAATCTTCGATATCAAAATGGGAAACAACCCAGCTGAAAAGGAACAGCCTCGGAAAGTACTTACCCGAAGGAAATTCTTTCGAGGCAAATAGCAAATGAACAATTAAAAAGAAAAAATCGAATAAAGAAAACCAAAGATGACACGAGCATAAACCCTTCGGTTATCCTCAACGTAGAAAATTGCAAAATGGTAGCAACAACCTGGCTGAAAAAGAGAAGAACGTTATCTGCTCGAAGCACAACTGTCTTCTTCTTTCGAGAAACTATTCTCGAAAGAAGAAGAAGCATGCACGAGAATCTATTCTCGTCTCGCGAAAAATGTTTCGACCTGACTGTCGAGCTATGCACCGTTACCGCTACAGATTCGATAAATAATACGATACAGGAAGCCGTGTGCCACCGATTTGTATGTACGCGCTTACCAGAGCCGGTCTCGCGGCGCTGCCGATCGATCTGCTCGGCCGCCACCTCTATCGCCTGGCCGATCTAACGATCATTATCGATCGGTCGCGCGATTTATTGGCGACGACGCGTCCTCCGCTCGTCGTGCAAAATTTGATCACTTTCTACGATAGCGATACTCGGCACCATTCCACCGATCGTTTGGCGTACCTAGGTGGGATCGCTGTTGCTCGCGATCCCATCTCGCAATGCCTCGAATCCCTTCGAATCTGTACGACATCGCATGGCGAAAGAAAATCGAATTATACGTACAAATAATTTATAAAGACAGCGAGGAGGATAACTGTGCCGAGTGACGAGAGAAAAATTGCCGTAATAATTTGAACTGGTGTGACCAGTTTCTAAAGAAAGTTTCTTCACACTTGTTTCAAAGGAACTTCTGCTTTGACATCTCCGAGTTTGTTTTTCCTTTTTCCTTTTTTCTTTTTTTTCCGAAAATGTTTTTACATCGTGCAGCGGATGAGAAATTAAAGATAGTTGTCCCTCGAAAATTGTAAAAATTCGAACGTGAGCAAAAAATCATTAAAAAACTGTTTCGACTATTTTCTAGAAACGTAGCAATCGCACGCGATATAATAGCTCTATGATATGAAACACTTGTCCCCCCTCTTGCATCGTAAACGCCGCTATCATTTCATCATCGAAAGATCGAAAATCGTCGCGCTGATTGCTGGCTGCCGACACGATCCGAAACCGATCCATTCACGCAATTTTCCATTCGCGCATTCACTGGTTGGCCAATAAATTCTCCCTTAGCCTCTCGCGAAATTTCCACGCTCCGAAATACACACTCCAACGTGGAGTTCGCTGTATTTCCTCGATCGACCCAAAACGAGGGAAATTTATTCGACGTATCAACTCTGTCACGTGCACGTGGAAACGTAGGTCAGCTGACGAAATCGGTCCGATTTAACGAGCTCTTTACGGAGAAAGAAAATGCCGAATAAACTCGAGATATACGCACGCGTGTGCGTTCACAATGAGATTTTCTAACGAGCGCGATATATCGTCGCGAACCGGCTAAAGTATCCGCTGTCGGATATAGCGGACTCGACGATCCGTCCCGGCGTACGCACAGTCGCGAGCTGATCGCGCACCACTGCCACACTGATCCACATCGATATCGATCTCCGTAGATCCTGTTCTCACAGACGCTGGCCGCTCGCGCCGCCGATTTGGTCTTCGACGTTCGTTTTACGACGTCAGTTAATTTTCCATCTCCAATATATATATATATATTTCGGGGACTATTTATGGATGATTGTCCCGGCCGAGTTTATGCAACGTTGTGTAATATTGTTGAACCGTGAATGGAAGTTTCGTTCAATAATGGCCGGTTTTATGCCGGTATTCTTTTTCGGAATATTACGGATGATTGTATTATCTATCGTCGGATAGATGTATTGTCTATGGTGTTTTATCGTAGCATTGCTCGTCGAGTTTATGTAACGCCGTGCAATATTTTATTTGTAGTATTGCTCGGCGAGTTTATGTAACGTTGCTCAGTGTCGTTGAATTGTGAACGGAAGTTTCGTTCTATATATAGTGGTTTTATATACGCGTTGATGAATAGTTGGCAATTTCTTTGGAACATTACGGATGATTGGTTATATCGGATGCGTATATTTTCCATGATATTTTATCATAGTATTCCTTGTAGAGTTCATGGAACGTTGTTTGGTATCGTTGAACTGCGGATGAACGTTTTATTCTATAGTTAATTTTCTAAAGTCAATTTCTATGTACGCGTTGATAAAGTGTTGGCAATTTCTTTAAAATATTACATATTATTATATATATATATAATCATATTATTATATCATCGATATATAATTATATCAATGAATCCTGAAATGGGATCGTACAAAGACAGATGGTTGATGATTTTCAGGGACATTTATATTTGATTGTTTGTCAAATATAATTTGTATAATATTTTATATTTCTTAATGTGATTCTCATCCGTATCTCTTTACGTATATTTTACACGTATTTTTATAAATTGTTCAAATGCAATGTTGTTTGTGACTTAATGTAATGGTAGGATTACGTGATTGAGTGAAAATATTGAAATTATTAAATTCATCTATATACGGAATTTAATAATTTTCAGCCATTACATATATATGTATATATATATATATATATATATATATATATAAACTTATATATAAAACTTAATTGAAATCTTTTTCGAAAGTTTAACGATCCCGTGCATTTTCAAGACTCTTTAAATCCTCGACTGCCTTGTATTATCGAATCGCACCTAAGTGGTTCTAGTATCAGAGCAATAAAAACACGTTGCATCAGCAACGTTTGAACGCCGCTATCGCCTAAAACTTCCTCGTAAACTGAAAATGTTCCGTTGCGGTGTCACTGCTTTCCCATCCTTGGATTACTTTTAATTGCCTCTGTCTCGAAGCTGTCACGAAGTTTCTCACAGCAAACGCTTAGTTTCCAAGCCGGAACAGCATTCTACTGTTCTCTGCTTGCAGTCGGTTTCTCGTTCTCAGATCGCAGCCACGTTTAAATCTTCCAATATAACGCGAATGTTGAATACTCCTCTAGAGTTTAGACTCTGGCTAATAAATGCTAGCAGAAACACAGCACTTAACAGAAATGTCAGAACACAACCAGCGAGCGTGGTCGCAATTATCTTTGTATCGAACAACGCTTCGCGTCGACAAATCAAACCGCATCGAGTGTTCTCTTCTTTCTGTTGCACGGAATCTCGAAACCGAGAGGAAAGCTCACGACTGCGTTGGTGTAGGACGTTTCTATCTCTTGGTAGCTTTTTTAACCGACTCGAGATCGTAAAGCTAGTAAAATCCACTTTATACTTAACGAACGCGTTAATAAAGTAGTCAACGAATAACGAATGAAACTAAACGTAGAGAAATAACAGTTCAAAAAATAGTTCACTTATGAGATAACGTATTTTTATTTGTAGCACAGAATATATAATATTGAAGAAAAAAATAATATAAGATGACGTACGATAATTTATAATTCTCCCGCGTTGAAATATTTTTCTCGCGATGCAACGTGTAATAATTCACAACTCTCCTACGTTTACAATGACATTTTCCTACTTGTGATAGCAAATGCGTGTAATACACATTTTCGCGTACTTATCAATTATTTTGTTAAAAATTGAAAAAAAGTCTTCGAAGGGTTGAATATCGACACAGAGTTATATGATCAAGCGTGAATCGGGCTTAAAAGACACTAGGGGCTGGCTAAATAGCAAATGCGTGTAATACATAATACATAAAACGGTGGTGTATGAATTATTAATTATTTTGTTGAGAATTCGCCAAAGAAATCATCAGGAAAAAAAATAAAAAAAGAAAAAAGTCTTCGAAAACGGTGAATATCGACACAGAGTTATCTGATCAAGCGTGAATCGGGCTTAAAAGACACTAGGGGCGGGCTAAAGTGCATCGCTGCGCACTGCGGTGTGTAATCTTTCCAATTATCCGGCTAAAACGCGACGTGTCCATTCGTTGCTGGCTGCAGATACAGCTAGCCAGCCAGCCAGCTTTTCTAGCATCTAGCGCGTAAAATCCAACAGCGGGAGGAACAGTGCCAGTGTTTTCGACCGGGCAACTTTACGGCTCGAGTTCATCGGCGGAACATCAGCGGTTAAAGCGCGCATAATCTGTCGGCCAAACGCGCTCTAATCTTTCGAATTGGCTGTTTTCGAGTTATGGAGCAGTATCGACTCGCGAGTATCGATTAAACAATCTTATTCAGATAGGGGTGCCGAGGCGGAGAGTGGCTTATTCCAGCATATTTAGCTGATATCGCGCGATAAGTCGTCGTGGGGTCCATTGAGTTACTGCTACCCGGTCAATGACCTCGATGGGTTTCTCTGTTCTATCCGAGAGGGTGGTCGAATATTTCATGAGCCTTATGGTGTAGTTTAGATATGTGGCTAGATCAGGCGAAACGTGACTGTAAGTGGAATAATAAATCTGTTTGTTTTAAAAATATAAGGTATTTACTGTTACGGTGATAAGGGGTTACAGTTTAGAATTTGAAAAATTAAACAATATTATCAGACAGTATTATTATTGTATTATTATAATAGTAAGACTATTGTATCATTACATAATATGAAAGTTAATATTAATTAAAGTGGAACAATGTTGGATAAAGAATACAATTATTTCAATCCATTGTTTCCCATTTTGAAAATGTCTAAACTTTTTGTAGCATCTATCTAGTCTTCCAAAATATTTTTGTACAAAACGAAATACATGTAGATATCAAAATTTATTTGCACAATTAGTGGCGTATTATCTTTGTAACAAGTTTTAAGCGACACGTGCTTACGCACAAGTGTACATAAATTTGATCTTCATTTGATTCAAACGTGATTAAAAATCATACGACAAATTGTTATTAATAATTTAGTATCGATTAATTAAATATTAATTATTGTAAAAAATGAAGAAGCAGTTATATTCTTCTTCTCGTTCCCAACAGAGGGATCGATTTGAATATCAATTTCAATTCCCCAGACTGAAGATAATGAATTACAAGTACAAACTACCTACAATATTTCCACGATGTATTATCTAACACGGTATTATGACAGTGAACAGATAACGCTCGTTTGATTCATTAAAGAAATAGTTATTTGGCTACTGAAGGAATCATAAAACGAAGATGGGGTTAATGACGACGTTTGCGTCTTTGATCACGTTTAACCGCCTCGCGCGTTTAACGACGAATACCGTTTTAACATGGTGGCCAGTTTCGATTTACTATGCGCACCTTCGCGGTCCATCGGCGGCCATTTTGAAACCACGACCCTGTTTTCCCTCCGGGAGTTGATCGGATCCTAACCGCGAGGAGGTCGTCGCGGTTTCTTTCTCCTCCGGTGACTTCTGCACCGACTGTAATAACAAAATGTATTCTTTCTTGCGACGAATTTAGTGTAAACACGAATGTGTAAACTTAAAATTCAGAAACATTCCGCTCACAGACTGTTTTAGGTTAAATTAAATTTGGAATATTTATTATTTTATTTACAAGTATTTGTTACTCGTTGCATGTATTATTTTATGGAGAGTATTTTTTACTTTACCACGAGATATTCATTTGGAATATTTACTTTACATAGATATTTTGTATTTTAGATTATATGGTGTATTTATTACTTATTGCGTGTTATGTACAATCTACGAATTCTCTTTCTTGGTTATAATTATTTGTTAATTTTTCTTACCTCTTTGGTATACAAGAGATATCGCCTTGTCTTTCAAATATTACGTAGTATATTGGGTTACGATGATTTACGTAAATTACTGAAGTTGAGATTTCTAGTATTTTTATTCCACTTCATCTTTCTATGTTCCTTGTAATGGGAATAAAATTGCATATTCAAAAAAATATAAATATTTCATCTTCAGGTTATTACAAAGTTTCCAGTAGAGCCTAGAGTCCAGAGTTGAAACAATCGCAGCTGTAAAAAGTTGGTAAAAGTTTTCAATTGAGAAAATACAATCTATAATTTTTTATAAATTTTCGCGAATACACGCATGTCGCGTGAAGGGAAAAAGCGAGAGAATTCAACTCTGGATTCTTCAAGAGCTCGATGAAACATCGAAACACATGACGCGTGAATATTCAAATATTCGTACAGAATACAAACATTTCGCGAGCAATACCACAGACGTACGAGACTCGTCGGTGAACCGTTTGCTCGCTGCACCGGTACCGAGGTTTCATCAGGAGCTGCAACATCCATCCACTATGAAATAAATCTGGCGAAAGATATCCCGGGCATCCTCTTCTCTCGAGTCCCACTCGACGCGGTGGATCGCAAAAAAGCGCGCGCGCGTGTGTGTGTACGACCGGATGAAGAAAGCTGTCGGTTAGTTGGGCACGCGCGCCGATGTCCCAAGCTGCCAGGGGAAACGAAAGAAGAGAACGACCACGATGGGGCGCGCGTCCGCGCGTCTCTTTTTGCGAGCGTTCAGAGCCGGGCCGTGGCGCGAGCGTGGCGCGTGCAAGCGGAGCGACCGACGCATCGCCGATCGTGATGTCAATCACCAATGAAGACAGTTGCCGCGCCGACTGTCACCGTCGGCAGATCGTCGCGGTGACAGCAGCACGCGCCTTAAGGCGCATTCACAAGACACTCGGGGACCGAGGAGGTGCTTCCTCCGAGCAATAAATTCTCTCTCTCTCTCTCTCTCTCTCTGTTCAGTTCAGGGGGAACACGCGTTGTTGCGTGTTTCTCGTAAGCGAGGCTAACCGATGTAAACGTCCGTGCGGGAACTTAATTAATCTTCTTTCTTGTCTCTCTCCACTTGCAACTTCCCGTCCTCCGCGGCCGCCTCGATCATTAATCATCGATTGTTCCGTGAATAATCGTCGATGAGACGGAATGGGTGCAGCGGACGGGCTCGATTAGGCGGGTTAATCGTCGCTGGATCATCGTAGTTTTTCTATTTTCGAAAACTTCTGTTTGGAAGAGATTGAGAGTAGAGGATTCTGGATTCTCGAGAATCGAGAGAGATAGAGAGAGAAAAGCTAGAAAACATTTGCCACGAGTTTTTAAACACGAGAGAGGTTGTCGATAAGAATTTACATTTTGCAATTTACGAAAGAAAGAGATCGTTTCGCGCGTATTCAAAGTTGCTCGCGTAGAACAATGGCCGATCGGCGAAAGTCTCACAATCAGAGGCCAGAGAAGACTTCGGTATTTCGCGAAACCTAACGTTTTAATCGTTGCCGATTTCGCAAGTAACGTGGGCACTTGCGTTCCCTAGATCTCGCAGTATCATAATATCACGTATCGTACGTGCTGTGGCGACACGGCATCCACTTGATAAGCCGTACGTGCCACCATTAGACGCACACGATAATTTTATTTACTGGCCACTCTCTCCACCGCGCGTGTGTGTGTGTGTGTGTGTGTGTGTGTGTGTGTGGATACGGTACTTGGCGGGTGTTTGGCCGTGCGCCGGGACGCCGAGATAAATGATGCGAACGCACTCCTAACGTTCATTTGCATCCCAACGGAGAACCACCACCACCACCGTCGTCGTTGTTGTCGTCGTATTCGTGTGTGTGTGTGTGTGTGTGTGCGTGCGTGCGTGCGTGCGTGCGTGCGTGCGTGCATACATACAGGGTGTTGGACGATTGTCTCTGAAAGAACGAATGGAAAAATGAAGTATTAGTAACGAGATGTTGGACGAAGCACTTGTTCGTTAATTACAACGTGTGTTGCGTCTTTCCAGAGTTAGAAATTTTCCAAAGCGAAAGAAAGGCGTACAATTAATTGCTAAGAAAGTGAACGTAGACGTACAACGAACAGAATTGCTCTTTTCCTGCGAAATTTCCAACATTGACGAATTTCATTCTCGGTCGTCTTTATAAATATTTATAAACGCGGATAATGTCGTTGTCATCAACGCTGTGCACTCTATTTGTACATGAGATTAATAAATAAAAATAGAGAACGGAGACAACGATTAGTCTGAATGCTTCGATGCTTCAGCTCTAACATTAGGTTTACCAAGGGGTCATTTCGACCGCTCTGAGAAAACTTTTTCGTGAATTTTCTTCAAGAAAATTCTTACCGTATTTTATGAGAATATTTTAATTAATATTTTATTTACTTACATTTATAAGACATATAATCGCAAATTTAATCTTGCCTGTCTTCTGGTTTCGGAGAAATGGTAAACCTAGTGTTAAAACACGAATCGATCGAATTTACTGGAACGTAATCATCGAGAATCAAAATTTAAATCGATATAGATATAAACGTGGTGCAGTGTTAATTCAAGTACAATTAAATTTGTGCGTATGCGCTCGGATTGACCTTGCATTCTCACGAGCAATCAACCCTCGCACGAGTTCGCGCGACTGGTTATCGGACACCCTGTGTACGTGTAAGAAGCGAACTATGCGACCGTCGCGACTTCAGAATGATTTATTCCGTGTTTAATCCGCGACGACGGTTGAAACCTCGATGCCGATGCTCCTCGCGAGATACACGCTGACAGCTGGCCCCTGCTAATGATATTTATGAAAGTCAACTCAATTTTCAAGTAACGTCTCTGATGTAACGCGGAAGCGAAAGTCCTCGCTGTCGTTAGAAGGAGAAGAGGAGGTTTTCTCTTGGAACATTGCGCCCGACGTTCGAAAGAAATCGGTTGTCTTCGCCGGTGTGTGAACGATTCCCGATACGCGATTCGTAATATCATATATATATACAGGGTGAGTGGATAAAACAAATAAACTTGTAACAAGAATTGTTACAAGAAGATAAAACTCGCTTCGTTGTCGGATTCGCCGTGAAATAGCTACTTGAAATTTGGACATTAGCACAATCAAACTCGTGAATGCGACAATGCGTTGTAGATTTCTTTTCTTCTTCTTACGATTCTTCGGTTCAACTGTTCTTCGTAACTGTTAATTTTTTAATTTCGCTAAATTGTTCAATCTTCGATCAAAGATACGGTTATTCGAAACTAATATCGATTGGATATAATTGTATAAATTTATTTATTTTGTTTGGTTAGTACGATGTAGAGTATTTTTGTATTAAGAGGTTGCTATTCAGCTATTATGCAGCGTCGATATTCAATAATATTAAAAATCTCGTCGACTCGCTATCACAGTAGAATTACACAAGGCGACAGATTTCAATTATAAGTATAAAAAGTGTGCTTCCCAACTTTTTACTATACGAACCTGAAATTCAAACCGCATCGTTATTATCATCATTTCTGTAAGAAAATTACACAAATACTTGCATTCTCTACGCTTTATACTTTAACGCGATCGTGTAGCTCGCTCGATTTGCTCGGTATTCTGGATAGAATCCAATAGAGTTCGCCTGCACTTCCGACTGTCGTTTATAGTCCACAGGTAGTGGACTATAGTTCTAGGTTGTTCTTCTAGGAGCTGGCCGGTCGTAGAAAGCCGAGGGGTCCTATTTACTTGTTTTACCTTGATTCACCTTCAACATGGGTTTCCACAGTACTGTCGACTTTCTTTACATTTCTCTCAGTTTGTATTTTTGTATTTACAAACAAATGAAATCCCACGCTGTGATAGAAAGAGGGCTGAAGAGATCTTTGGGATTTTTGTTTTTCAGCAAAGTTGAAACATACGTGGTCGTCGTGGTTCCACGGCGTGGTTCTACGGCCAGGGTTCCGGCGTGGAACGTCTCGGTTCGTTCGCCAGAACCTGGCTGGTGCACGATCGATCACGAGGATCGCGGTAGGTGTTCCAACCGGGTATAATAATAACCGGCTAACAAGGGCAGCCAGAGTTCAGGTAGGTGCACACTGCTTGCAGAGAGGCGCGCAGGAGGTGCACGTAGGAAGTCGAGCAACAAATGGTTAGGTGGCTGCTGCCTGGGTCCCGACCTCGTCCCCTCGCCACGATTAATATTTCCATCGTGCATTGTTCCTCGTCACGTAAATCTCGGCCCGGTGAGATAAGCGCTTTGGAAACCGTTTATAAGGTCGATTTATATCGTGTACACGCGGTCTATCGTGCCAACGGAGAAACTGATTCCTATATTATATCTCTTTCTCTCCGTATCCTTTCCACGATTACGTATCCTTCCCTCGGAGAACTTGCAGTTCGATGCTCTGTTCCTTTCCTTTGGTTGTTTGCAATCTACCCCACGAATTGGGCGAATAATCGGGAAACGTTATTCGCGAAACGTTATTATCTCTTTTGTTTCCGTAGCAAGGTCCGTAGCGTGTTCCTTTCGAACGATCATCCCGATGAAAATTCGAAATCAAGACACTGAGTTGTTACGCTCGCCTTTTGCAAACGCCAACTGCAAAGACATTTGATCGGTTAGCTATTTCTTTGGTTAGGTTTACAAGAAATTCGTAAATTTCGATCAAAAAGTTGTCTTCATGCTACGCGTCATAGAGATCCCATTTCAGCCGACAATGAATCAGTATAAATGCAATGCGTTCATGACATTAACCTTTTGCCTTCGACAAACTTTTATCGTATCATTTATCATCGATTTACTCGCGAAGCATCTTCGCTTCAAACGAAATGACGTAGCATTGGAAATCATCGTTCGAATCAATTTAACGCGAAATTTTGTCGATCACATCCCTTCCAACGTGTGATTCAAATTTAAAACAAGTACAACATACGAGAGTTAACGATCGCCTAAACCAGTCTCAATCTCTGGAAAAATAATATCCTCCGCCGTCTTTTAAACGTTTCGTAAGAAGTCTAGGTTACGTGAATTATTCCAATGAGTGTCGATCGACTAAGGACTGTCTTCTCACGTCGTTATTGCTATAGCTTTCGCTCTGGGATATCTTCGCTTTAGATATTATATCGCTGTTATACGAAATGCATGCGTTCGGTAGAATTATCAGCAAATTATAGAAAGAGAAAGTCCGAGAAGGGACGTCAACGAAAAAGGGTACTCACTTTATATTAGGTATTAGGTCGGGTTGAAAACCAGGACAATTAGGAATTGTTTTAAAACCAGAAGATAAAGATAAGGATGGCAAACCTTTTCTTAAGGTTTTCACGAGAACGTAGTTACCACCTGGAGAAGCTTTGCTTCAGATGATTGCTATTCGCTTATCATCCACTGTTACTGCTCAGAAATATCGTATGGTTGTAAATGTTATATGAAGGACCTCTTGATGATGAGACTGCAATTGGAATCAAGAACTGTGATCCGAATGGACCGCTTATGGTGTATGTTTCGAAGATGTTGCCAACTTCCGATAAAGGTCGTTTCTATGCTTTTGGTCGTGTATTCTCCGGGAAAGTAAGCACTGGAATGAAAGCACCTAATTTCCAACCGGCTAAAAAAGAAGATCTTTTTACGAGAAAGCTATCCAGCGTACAATTTTGATGATGGGTCGTCGATTACGTCGAAGCGATTGAAGATGTGCCTTCTGGTAATATCTGTGGACTTGTTGGCGTTGATCAATTCTTAGTGAAGACCATTGGTACCATTGCTACGTTTAAGGATGCACATAACGTGAAAGTTATGAAACGTTCGGTGTCACCTGTCGTTCGTGTCAGTCAGTTGAGCCAAAAAATCCAGCTGATTTACCCAAATTAGTTGAAGGTCTTAAACGTTTGACGGGAGACCCGGATTGTCAGCAGCCATCACCGTGGGATACATCACCTGGATACGCTGAGCGCGGTCCCTCGGCACAGGAAGACACGACGAACGACGAACGACGAACAAGCATGCTTCCCTCGTGGCACACTTGCCCAATTCTCTCGTTGTTCTGGCGAGCGAGCAGCTCGAAACGAACGGTTCCCCCCTGTCGAGGAAGACGAGAGAGGCGTTACGCTCGGAGGCCGTGGGCCCCGGTTCGAGGATCGCGATCGTCCTGGCAGCGTGGGAGGGCCGTGGTTAATTGATAATTAAGCGCGACCGGTCTACCGGCCGCGCCAGCGCCGAATTTAACCGCGGCGTTCATCATCCGATAAATCATCGTAACGGATTTGCCTTCGGAGAACGCGGCAGATAGCGATTGAACTCGTTCTGCGACGTTGATTTGCAACACGCAGGTTCGATGTATCTTCTCTGGATATAACCTGGATTATTTATTTACTTATCTTTTTTTTTCCGGCGAATTTATTTCATTTTATTTCCAATACTCTCGCTAACTTGTTCGCAAACTGTTTCGTAAATGCAGCTTGCGATCGACATGTTAAATACAGGGTGCGTTAAATTCGTACGCAAGCGGATCCTGATTATCGATCAGTGAAAAAGCTCGGAAAGAGTCAGCCGGTCTCGTTGCCTCGCGCAAAAACAAGACGAAACTGGAGGCAAACGGGGCTTATATTTCTCGTTCTCGAGAATCCCGTGTGATAACCTCCTTGGTTAACGATCGTTAGACCCGTGAGATACGATCGACTCTCGAGAACTTCTGTCAATTATTGTCGGTTTTTATTCGCGCGATTTTTCTTTCTTTCCATTCGATACCGTCCTGGAGCTTCGCGGTGGGAAGCATAACAACATTTCGCCTTTTTACAACACGCGCGAAAATAACTCGCTCTCACGACGAAGGGAAACAAAGGACAAGCGAGATATTTCGTTTCTTTTTTTGGCGATTTAAGGCGTGGCAGTAAATTTAATAAAAAAAAAAAAAAAAAAAAAAAAGAAAAAGAAAAAGAAAAAAAAGAAAAACGGAAAAAAGGAGGACGTTGCACAGTGGTAGGTGGTTGGAAAGTGTCGATGACTTTCGAAATTGCATTCTTGCTGGGAGATTTTTTTTATGGATCTTTGTACAACAAGTATCCAAGAATGAAAGTAGGCAACATTTTAATAAAACATTGCACGCTTAGTATGTACGTGTGGCATGAGACGTAATTGCAATTTTATTTATTATTGACGCGGTATGAGAAACTGCAATGCGTTGGTAAGTGAATATTGTAAAAGAAATATTTTAAAAGAAACAGATACTTTCATCGGAATTTTAACTGATATTGAAATAAATTATACATGTGAATATTGCACTAAAGCAGGTAGGTATACAGTGACTTACGAAATTATCCGAATAATTACCGTACGTGTATGAAAGTTAGAAAATATGTACTTATATTTACGTAATATTTAGTAAAATATTCGAATAATAATTTTCAGTAACAAGTAAATTGAAAACAGCCACACTGAGTAGTCAACGAAACTTCAATCTCGCTTCATTCTCAACACCAAAATGGTCAAAACGACCAATTTGTGATCTTTGGTCAGAGATATTTCACAGAGATATGTAAAACAGTAAAAAGCATTATAAAGTGTTGCACTTTAATCGTCGGTAGTAGTTCCGCTGTCAGAGTAAGATATTAAAAATTGTGAGCCCTATAATGGCCTATACCAATGGCCATTTGTTTCGCATGTTTCGTGTTCATCAAGAAAACGCAAGTTCGCATAAATGTATTCGTTTGTCCGATCCTAACCTAATTTCATCCTGCGTCTCAATTTCCTTACCTGTTGCCAGCGCAAAACCCTCATTTACATAAAATTCCGAGATTCTGCTTATTATCCCCGTTCATTAAGCGCGACAGTGGCAGGCAAGCGGAGCGTAGCATACTCCAAAAGCGTTATACATAATAACACGCGATTGCATAAAATAGTTACGCGGAGCTTTCCTCGTTTCGCCTGACCTTAATTACCGACTGGTCACGAGGCTGTTACAGGTATCCGCCGAAGGGAAATAATTAATGCTGGCTCTCGAGTCCTTTAGCGTTCGGTTGCGCGCCGATGAAAAATGGCCCCTGCCGACCATCCTCTCCCTTTGTTCTTGGCCACAGCCACGGCTATTTTCGGAGAGACTACCGCGTCGAACATCTTCGAAACGGGAGAAAAAGAAATAACGTACGCTCGCTTTGACTTAACGTACTTATTCGCGACGAAAAGATGCAACGATTAATGGGATTTCAATGTCGGATCGCTCGTCGTGGGAAAAAGCATCGTTCAGAGTTAGTTTTAAAAAGAATTCTATTTTAAAACGATTCGATTCTACTGCATTCGTTCAAATAGAATTTTAGAATTTTAGAATTTTAGAATTTTAGCTTGTAAGATTCGGAATTTTTCATATTCCATTACTCTGCAGAAGAGAATTTTCGCTCGTTTTTTCGAATATTTTATCTTTTTTATCTCTTTGGCAAGAAATTGTTTTCTATCACTATCTTTTACGGATATTGGTTAATTTTGCAAGCGTGCGAAAATTTCTTTCATGTTAATTGTAACATGAAACAATAATATAATAATTATTTATATTTTAATCGGAGATAATTTCCTTAATTAAAGGTTCAAAGAGAATAATAATAATAATAATAATAATAATAATAATTATTATTATTATTATTATTATTATATTACACATGAAATACCTATAGACATCGAAAGATGAATTTTCAATTTATTACACGGTCCTCGTTCGACGTTGAACTTTCGATAATTTTTTAGTCAATTTTTTAGTCAATTGTACGTCCTTCTGACGTCGAATCTCCAATTATAAATCTTTCGAAGAAAGAACAAAATGTTCCAATTGTGAAAGATTCGCGAGAATTCACTGTAACTTTAGACGAGGTACGCTGAAACTTGAAAAAGAAAAGAAAAGAGACGTTGTTGCCGCGACTCATTTCACTGGTCAAGTCATCACACTCTCAGTAAATCGGTAACTAAGAACTCGGCAAAAATTCACGCTTACGTCGATCGATCCCCTTACTGCGATCGTGAGAGTCATTTCGCCGAGGAAGCGAGTAAAGTATAAAATAAAATCTGCAGAAAAGAAGCAGATAAAGTAGCAGCCACTGGTTCTGATAATCGAGCAAAAAGGCCGAATATTCGCGAGCGTCGGTTTTATCGGCAACGCTCTCTCTCTCTCTCTCTCTCTCTCTCTCTCTTCGTCATTTCACGCAGCAGGCAGGCAGGCAAGCAGACGCAATGGCGGCGTAATCCTGCTGGAATCGTAATTAAGACGACAGAGGACTTGTCTGCGAAACGAATAACACCGAGTTGGTGGGCGGAGATGACTGGCTGGAAATTCGATTTACAGCGGGCGAGATGGACGATCGAGCCGTAAACGTCGCCGATTTTATGAACAGTCATTTCAGAGCTTTTCCTCGCCGCGGCAATAAAGCGCGTTTCCTCGGCGCGAAGGAGTTATTAACCAGCGAGGATCGACTTGTGTCGTAAATCTCGCGGCGTTGCCTGTCTTTTGTTCAGCCCATTTAGGAAATCCATCTTCGAGAGATCGACTCCATCTCAGAGAGACGAGTTTTTGTTTTCGTAGATGAGTTGTCGTTTTTGAGTCGACGCAGGTGGATGAGAGGATAATAAAATAACACCGGTCATCGAGCAGTGGTCGTCGTCTACCAGAGACAATTAACCGAGATTAGCTGAATGTCGTTGATCGATACTTTTGCTTTTCATAAACAAGTGAATTGTTGGTAGTCGAATTTAATTTAACTCTGTTAACAATATAATATGATACGATATTCAATGTTACGTTCAACATTTAATTAATAATGTTTCGTTTAACATCAGTATCATTATTAATATCGCGATATTTCGCTTTAATTTAATATTAAATTTCCTGTAAACACTTTTGGTAGCATATGAAAACAACTTTGATATTAATTAACCGAGCAATTTAATAATTTTGACATTATTTGAAGCGTTACATAACTTTGCAGAGAATCAAATTATGCAGCAATTTTACTCTTTTAAATTTTAAAACTGAAGACCTCTGCTTTCGCAGTTTCGAGTTTGTGTTCTTTCACAAGTGGGAAAGCGTGCAGATAAATACTTTTTGTAAAATGTTATTTGAGATTATAATCTTGTACATAGTAATCAAACGAAAAAGATGTAATTACAAATATTTTTTACGCTATAAAGCGTTACTTTAGCTTTTGAAATTACATTCTCACGAAGTAGCGATCGACCGTAGAAATTTAGCGACGTATTTATTACGTCAACAGAAGAACATGCTAATTTAGTTATTTCATTCTTTCGTTATGTTAGTCTGACACCAAAGGAAAAACTACGTTGGTAAGATGACGGAAGACGGGTGACGATTAATGGCGGTAAAAAATATACAATACGAAAATATATTTATAAGATGGTAGAAGCATCAACTGGTATAATATTTGATAAGCAGTTTAGATTCCTTTAGATTCCTTTAATCGCATTTGTCGGTAACCTGAAATCGTATAAATAAACTTACGCAAGTAAACTAACTTACGAGCGAACGAAAGAGTTCCGCAAGTTGGGGAGGAGGATGAACAAAATTCCCTCGATTATAGCTAAATTACTATATTAGTTGGAGCTCATATCGTAATATCCTCACGTTGCAACAAAAGAAGAAAAAAATCATGCGAGATTCAGGATACCGGAATCGAACGGTTGCGTATGCGGAACTGCAGAGCTCTGGCGGCAAAGGTCGCGAAGTCGCCATAGTGCTGTAATCGAGGGCCGCGTTATTAGCAGACAATGTCGGTATCTGGCCGCGCGAATAGCGGCGGATCGTTATCTCCGCGACGGTGCACGCGCGGCGGAGACATAACTTGTCCCGAGCGATCGTCGTCGCTTATCCCGCGGGATCGCGTGGGTGTTGAAGCGCGGGTTCTCCCGCCCACTCGAGTCGATTTTCAAACGGACAACGCGCCGCTGTCTCGTTCGATCGTTCCGTTCTGTCTCGAATGTCCTGTTAACTGTTAAAAAAAAAAAAAAAAAAGAAAAAAAAAGAAGAAAAAGAAGAAAGAAACGTCGATCGCGTTTCGTCTTTGGACGATCGCCTTTGCGATTTTTCGTGTAATGTCTCCCTCTCTCTGCGAACACGCGAAGCAGCGAGGCTTGCAAAATTACTCGCAAGGATTTTTAATCGTCTGTATCGCGATGCTTGTGATTCCATTGTGCGCGTGTAATCGTTTACAGTTACTTTGATCGACTTGGTAATTACTCGCGGATCGTTGTCAGTCGTTGCGTAGAGAGATTGAATGATAAGTAGACTTATAAATTCTTTTTACTTGTAGTAATTTGTAACGGGATTTTTAGAAGAGAAGTAGCACGCAATATGCGAGAAAACTCGAAACGTAGTAGTAATATTTGATAGATTAATTTAATTTGTAAATTAATTTTTCATTTGGCACTTCGTTTCTTGTACACGCAGGTTTTTGTTGTTTTATTATCCAACGGCGATTCTAATTTTAAAATGCGACGAGAAAAGAATGTTTCTCAGAGTCTAGAAAACATTAGGTCTCCCCAATGACCGCGATATCGGTCGGTTTGAAATATTTATTAAACTTTAGCAAGAAAAATTTGCTTGGAACGTTTATTTATTTATTTATTTATTTGTTTGTTTGTTTGAAACAACAGTCGAGAGTGCAAAATATATCATTTTCACGGGGCAATGTTTAATTTTTCTGATACCCGTGACGATGATAACGTAAATATTTCGCGACAAAATCCAAGCAAACCTCGAATGGAATTGCCTGTTTGAAAATGATAGCGAGCGGAAATGATAGCGAGCGGAAATGATAGCGCTTTCTCGTTAAAGTTTCCCGGTTTCTTCCCCCGGTAAACGTCGGGCAACCGAACCGGCCGATCGATCTCTGCTCCTGCCGATGAATCGTTTCGTCAATAATTAATTGCACGGCCGTTCCAGCAATCGTTGCGAATCTAATATTATTCCAATATTTATCGAGCACGGCGACACGCATTGCCAAACATGGCAGACGATTTCGCAACGAACGACGCGCGAGTTTCTACGCGGCGTTGCGTAATTACACGTGTTATCTCCAGCCATGTTTCGATCATGATTGATCGTCATGATTGATCGGACGGGGTGAGTCATCGGAAGACTGGAAGCTGAAACGTTGTCGAAATTAATTGCATCTTGTCTTCGCGGATCATTTCTCGCGGATCATTTTCTCTGTTTTTTCCTTTCAACAACAAGCCAAATTTCTTCCAGATTCTTTCAAACAGCATAAACGATGTAACGATAGAAGCCACTTGCGAGTAGTAACAGAGATAATTGTAATACAATTACACTGCCTACAATCTTGAAACAAGAAACCAAACGTATATACAAAGCCATCCAAAACGAGGCGATCTTACGACAATAACCGAACGATCTTTCATGCGATAAATCGGTTAAAAATCGGCGAGTCTCCGAAACGAGAAATCCATCGAAAAAAGACATCTGAGACGTCGAGATGGTTCTTCAATCATTTGCCGGCTATCGGCAAACACTCTTCTTCCATACCGTTTCCCATAACAATCAGCCAAGAAGGAAGATCGTGTCGGCCAAAAAATCCTTCCTTTCTTCGCTTCTTAGCTAAGTGACAGACGTCCTCGAGATCGTGCCAATTATGGTGACCAGACGCCAGTGCTGACGGTTCAGCAGATCAAGAAGGTTCACGGTCACGATCATCCCGGTCGATCCCGCGAGATTAACGCGCTTCGATCCTTCCTTCCTGCACACATACACATATACACACATGGATGGTCGATGATCGCGATCCCGTCGATCCTGTTGATCCTGTTCCCGGGTAATAATTATCGGCTGGCTGTCAGTGCTAGGTCAATGGGAAAGCATTGCACGAGAACAGGACAGCCACGAGAATCGACAGCGGGTCGTTAAACTTTGAAACTTGATGCTTCTCGCTGCTGTGCGATTAGACGCTTGCTATGGCAATTCTGTGAATAATCTATTATTATTTCTAATTTTATTATTATTTCTAATTTTCCTCCGATGAAATTACGTAAAAGTTAGTTGATTGCGCGTCAACAGTTCAGTTGGAAGAACATTATTCGAAGGATGTTTCATACGACTAATTGATTTGTAATTCTTTTGCTTTAGAAGATTCCTTTCTTCGATAAATAAATCTAATTAAACGAATCTGTTTGAAATTCCTCTGGAGTTGGTTAAAATTAGAAATCTGTTTATCAATTAGCGGCGAAATGCAGTTGATCTCCTCTACCGTAATACGTTCGATTAAGAAAGTGGCGCAGCGTTCCGTTTTGTAACACGAGAGCAACATTGTTTTACTTTAATTCTCTATCAAAGTTTGATAAATAGCGGGTAGTGCGGTGGCCAGTTCTACTTACGGTTTTCGCTTAGGCACAATCGCGATCTGCAACGTGATAGCAACGTGAAATCGATAAATCAATTCATTGCTAAGCTAAGCAGCAAGTTATTCGTTACCAAACGTACACCGTGTTAAATTAAAAAAATTGAAAAAGAAAAGGAGACAATTTTTGGCAATTATATTCAGAGAAATAGAAACCTGCAGTCCACTTGCACAGTATCGATAGATAAACGATCGTTCGATGCATTGACCTATCAGGCTCTGTAAAGCGAAAGCTCGTTTCCACGAAACGAAACGAAACGAAACGAAACGAAACGTCGAAAGGAATCAACTGGAAGGAAGCAACTATTAATAAGAAACGATACTGTCCAAGAAGGTAGGTCGATGGTAGATGGTAGATTCGTAGAGCGTGCTGCGGCGCAGTCGAAAGTGAGTGTTTCTCGAGAGCAAGTTCAATTCTTCTTTTTAGCAATTATGTTCGCAGAGATACGAAACGTGCTACTACTCTTCCTGTCTCCTGTCTGGGGACGAGCGCGCGCTGCAGCAGGTCGGAAGTGTTTTCGAACGATCGACGATCGGTCGGAAGGTCGGAGGTGAGGCCTCGAGCGTGCCTCGAAAATAGAACGTGGTCACGTGGTGGGTCACCGGTTCAGGCCAGTTTCTATTTCAATTATCGCGCGGGCCGGGGCAATTTGCTGGCGTTTAATCGTCGGCGTGCCTCCTCTCCGGGGGCTCGATTATAATTCTCTCTTGTGTCGTCCATCGTCACGTGTGCGAAGTGAAACGGTTGCGCGCGCCATCCGAGATCTAGATCGGCACTTTCCAACCGCTCGCTCAGGAATGTTGATCAACGTGTTAATTAAGCGGCACCGTTTTACGCAAAAATTCCACCGTCGATGGAGAACGCGAGAACAGGAAAATTATATATTTTTCCCCTCTTTACCGTGCCGCGTTGTTTCGATCCTTCAGATTCGAATCGAGCGTAGATCTTCACTTGTTCGAGGGAAATTTTAGTCGATAAACTCGACCGAGTTGATCGAGTCCATTCGTTCGAATTCTCGTCAAAACGAATAAAAAAAAAAAAAAATCACTAATAGAAACGGGCGATTCTCGATAAATGGAAAACTGATCCTTGCGTGGCTTGCTTCTTGATGAAAAAGAAAAATGTATTTTTCCCTCAGAATTCTTCTGATAAAACTTGCGCAAAGCTAAAGATCTACCGTGCGATTTCTATAATTAATTTTACAATTAATAATGACTGAACCGTCGCACTGTAATATCTCCGGGAGTCGAGAGTGAAATCGAAATTTCCCCCGCTTCCCCCTTGTTATTATCAATTCCACGGGAGGGAAAACTGGAAGTTACATGGATCCAGTTTCGTCCGTGGCTTACGTAAGAAAAGTCGCCGCCCATTATTCGCCATTTTTCCCGAACTTTCTAAAATTTCTAAAATTTCACATTGGAACTTTGGAGAAGTGGATGGAGTTGACAAGGTTGAGCCAGAGTTTAGCGACACTCGCGCGAGACTCGAACATGATGAATGATATAATATATTTGAATAATCGCGTCAACGCGATCAATTGTCGACGATTTAACTTGAAATTTGAACTTTAAACGTTTAACGACGATAAGTCGTTAGTAATTTTCGTAACAAAGAGTAAGTTAATATTTCGTTTCTTTCTGTTTCTTTTTTTCTCAGGAAAATGGCTGCCTGTACTCTCACATACGATGGGGCGAGGCTTTCGTGGTGGTTTACAGCGTGACGTGTAAACGAAGTTTTCAAGAAGCTCGTGGATTGCTAAAGCAACTGGCTGACTTACGTCTGCCATCCTATTTCACTGCTCTGTTGCTCGGCAACAAGAGA
This sequence comes from Tetragonula carbonaria, assembly GCA_032399595.1. Lineage (NCBI taxonomy): Eukaryota > Metazoa > Arthropoda > Insecta > Hymenoptera > Apidae > Tetragonula > Tetragonula carbonaria. Next base: position 244,454 of record JAUCRC010000015.1, read on the forward strand.
GATCTGGATCATGCTCGGTGAGTATATAGATTCAGCTACACGCATCAACATTGGTGAATTAAAGATTGCAATCGCCGAGGAGATCTCGGATCGGTATGCTACTCCAATGGATTTTATTTATAGTCAGACGAGTGATGTGACATCTTTCGAATTCTTTTCGAGGGTGAATCGTTTTTTATATATTTCATTTCATACATCACGCGTGCATCTCTTGTTCAATTTCATAGTATTTCGAAATCCTCTACAAAAACTCCGCGATCCAATTACAAATTTATTTTGTCTTTGAATTAATAATCCAATCCATCGGCAAATTATACAGAGAGAAAAATATTTGAGTTTGGAGAGGAGAGAGTGATTTTATTAACGCGACATCCACTTCAAAACAGAAATCTTGTCTCGACCTTGTATATAAAAGAAGAAAAAAAATTGTCATCAGAGAACGTAAAAAAAAACCAAAGTGCTACTCGCCGTAGCATTTTTCAAACGAATTAAAGCAAAACTTGCTATCGGAAAGCAAACGAAAACGAACAGGAAGAATCCAACCGATTTATCACGTTAGAGTCCCACACCTGAGAGACAGATCTGACGATCTCGATGATGAGAGACACGGGCGTTCGAATTTTCCACGCGATCAGCGCCAACAGCGTTAACACGAAGGAAAAGCACGAAAGTGTCGATCAACTCGCGCCGATCGAAACCGCGCGGCGGCTAATCGGATCGAAACGATTCTCGACACGCTCGAGCCCGCGTCAATCGTTACAAAACCGTTACAAAGCATAACAAACAGACGGTGCAGCGGTCTGACCCGTTTCTCTCGCACGGCCCCCGAGTCTTCGACACACTTTTCCCCTGGTTTGATTGTCATCTAATTGCTGGTGGTCCTTGTCCGCGAAGAATCGCGATATCATTGGCCGACTGTGCCGGTCAAAACGATCCCGAATACTCGCCAATCTCTTCACGATCACACGCCCCTGGCCAATTTCACGCTCTACAATGCGTCGGGGATTTATCATGCTCGTGTAGTTTCGCGAGCAAAAGTTTCAAGATTTTTTTTTTTCTTTTTTCTTTCAAAAGACAGACAAAGAAAGACGAAAATTACAGAAACGATCGAGGCATGAAATTTCCACTCGGAGACATTGAAAAAAAAAAAAAAACAAATGGAACCCTATCGACGCACGAGGAATCATTTAAATCTGTAAATGATACGCTGTTCTCTATCAATCTGTAAACTTCTTTCGCGCAAAAATGATTAAAACTCGTGATTTCGATTAATTTGATAGTTTAGTAATTTGACGATGACGGGATTATCGTGGATATTAGTGTAGTTGGAATATTATTATCAGGGCTGGGTAGATTTTCAATGAAATAAAGATAGAAAAGAATAATCCGAAATAAGTATCTTTGGCTTTGACAATTCTGGATTTCTTCATTTTTTTCAAAAGATATTTTTTCTCATCGTGTAGCGATCGTGGAGATCTTTCTCTCTTTTTTTTTTTTATTCAACGTTCTTTAGAAATATTAAAAAGTTTTCCTCGTTCGACTATTCTTTAACATTTTACCATGTGATACTTGTACAATTAGCATAACGTATTTACGTTTGACATTTTTAATTTCTTTCCTCTGCGACGCAGAAGGAAGTACGACTCTTTGTTGCTAAATATCGTACATAGGATGTCGTACAACCGGCACGTTTATCCCGTAGCGAAAGTTTCGAGCTCTGATTTTTCGTCTGGATCCTACTGATCGCGGACGTTTAAACGTTACACGAAATACCTAACGGTATTGACGATAGTAATACGTCTACCAATCGAGAGCACCAGTTCTTAATGTAGGCGAGGAACTACGCCAACGCTTTAATTCCTCATTTCCGATGGAATTCACTGAGAAGTTTGAAAGAGTCATAATTATTCGCTAGACCGCGGATTTTCACGCGAATTCACATTTTTGCTAGTGTAATCTAAAAAAAAAAAAAAGAAAAAGTCGTCGTAGAAAATTATTTTAGCTACCAGACATTACGAGGGACACTATGCTTTAGATATTTTATATAATAATGTATATTTTCACATTATTAGCAGCCTGTGTAATTTTACGTTTCTGTAAACGAATTTTCTATGAAATCTGCATAAAAATCTGCAGTTGGTTAATTACAAATTGTAATTAAAAGAAATTCTCTATGAAATTTTTATATTTTTATATTTTATTCGTATATCTGGACAGTTGAATTATCCTTAATTAAATACACTTCAATTAAATGCGTACTGTTGGTATGAAGCGCTCAAAAAAAATCTTAGTTTTTGATCCAAGTAACAAATTACGGCGAGAGGTTTTTCTTCTTTGGTTTTACGTAAAATAGTGATGCAGATGAAGCGTGAATAAGCGTATTGTTATTATCAATCGCTTCTTTTGTTTCATAAATCAATCGATGCAAAGTATTGTTACCATCACTCTTTATTGTTATTTTATCAAGATATTTTCACAATCGTTCCTTTCTTGGAGAACGATTCACATTATTCAGATGACTCAGTCTGATAAAAACAACAGTGTTTTATTTCTCATTATTTTCCTTGATAAAGAATGTTCAATATCAGTTCAAGCGAGAATATTACACACGTATCTTTATATCGATATATATTCTTATGTATAATTATATTTATATTATTGTATTTCTTATTATTTCCCTTGATAAAGAATATTCAATATCAGTTCAAGTGAGAATATATATTATTACACACATATCTTTATATCGATGTAATTATATTCTTACGTATAATTATATTGCGATCGTGCAATTTTTCTAATACATCAAATATAATTTAATATATTATACTTTGCTATATTTGTTTGCGGCAAACAGGTATATCTTGTAACTCCAAGCACACCTGTACTTTTCACATTTTCCCAACAAAATCGCGAATTGCCAGCTCGTATGTCTCGTTACCGAATTTTCCAAATTTTTCCAATACACGAAAGCTCCTCTCTCAGCAAGTGTTCGAATACTCTCGTCGAAAAAAAAAAGAAAAAAAAAAATGTACGTACGCGGTCGGTCCCATTAATCTCGAGCAGAGTACTTTACTTTCCCGTGCATGTGTACGTAGATGGACTGAGCGTGGATCCGGTAACAGGATCTCCGCGAAACGTTTCCTAGACGAGGCGAGATTTCGCGTGGCGCACGCGATTCGCGAGCTACCGGTCTCACTTTTTTTCCTGTCACCTGCTCTCTCTCTCTCTCTCTCTCTCTTTCTTTGGTGAGAGAGTGTCTCGTCTCTCAGCCGCGGGATCGTCTCTTGGATCGGTGCCTGATGGCGTGAAACGCGAAACGAGCAGGCGCCACACCGACCGCACTCCGACACCAGAGACCGTTTTCGAGCACGACACCCGGTAGTGGTCGCGACTGCTCGCTCATCTAGAAACCGTTCCACGCGATCTTCGCCCCGACAGCGATCTGTTTACGCGCTCACCGACGTGGATTCTCACCTCTGTGTCACTGTTCGTCGTCTCCTAGACGTACAAATGCGTCTCCAATGCGTCGATTCAGGCCGTCTATTTGTCGCGCGTCGAAGCCTTTTAACACTTTCACCGCTTTCGGCCGTCGGTCGCGCGCATATTTTGCTTGTTTTTGCTTGTTTCAAAAATATTCGTATAAACGAGTCAATCGAAGATACTCGTTTGACACTCGAAACAACAACCGTGTCAAAATATTCTTACGTACAAGTCACAAGTAATTTCGAATTAAACGACGATTGACGAATAAATCACGAACAGACTGTATGCAATCGTGCAACTTCTGTTCAAACAGAGATTGATTGATTAATTGATTTGACAAGAACAGCTTCAAACGAAATGAGTCTGAAATCAGTCGTATCGAGCAGGGTATGGTATATACGATTGTATTTATAGCACAATTATTGTAACAAAAGTTATACAATTACTTGTACAACAGATATATGTAAAAGTAACATCCTTTGACACGTGACACTGTCGATTTTAATAATATTCTCGCCGGGAAAGTGTTGAGACGCACACGCATAGCGACTATCGTAGCTATATTACGTAGATTCAGAAGTCAAATTAATGAATTTTATTAGTTTTTATTAGTTTCTTAGGCATCGCAGGTTTCTGCGTCTAAAGATCAATGTTAATGCCAAGCTTCTGGTAAATTTTAGCACGATAATTTTGAGCTTCAGTTTTAGTAATTTAATCTTCAAAGGTTTAACGTTCAGTTATTCCTCGAGGAATAAATAAGTTATCTTTAATTTTAGTAATTTTAGGATTTTAGTCCTCGACAGGTCAGTGCTTCAGTCTTCGAATAAGAATAAATGAGTTATCTTTTGGAGAAGATGATGTTAATATTGGCAATCAAATTATGATCTGATAATTCTAACATTCACTATTAGCGAAGAAACGTTTTATCCATTTGTGGGAAAGTTAAGACCGCGAAAAAAGGAAAAAAAATGAGAATGCACAAAGAACACGTGAAACAAAACAAATATCCAAAATATTCCAAATATGTCGCTCGTTACGACATCTCCAAGTGATGTTTATACAGATTGAAATTTACAGGAGCATCTACTATTATTATCCGATAAATAATGTTTCATCGTATTTGTATATTAACAAAATGTGTTTATTGTGATCCTCGCGATGCCTGCAATAATGTAAGACCATCAGAGGCAGATAATCTATTGACAGAGTGAATGTAGAATATTTTGATCGATCATATGTAAGCCGAGATCCATAACGGAGGAGTTATCACAGAAATTGAGATTGTCACCGAATTTCTGTCCTTCGTCCTAACTAACTACCTCTTCCAAAAAGTATTGGTGAAGGAAATTACTAAAGGGAAGCAAAACAATGGTAAATCGATGGAGGAAAGGTGGCAGTGACGACGTGCGATGGTTGAATGTTGGATGATGCTAGCCCGGTATGCAGAGAGGTTCGTAAATGAATACAGGAACGCGAGCGACGAGTAAAAAGGTGGGAAACGTGTCTTCGCTAACGACGATCCGCATTCCTACGGGGATCGCCCAGGAAATTCTTGTCGCCAGGGCTGCCGCCTATAAGGGACATCGATATCCGGTTCACCTACGTGTGTCACTGGCTCTTCTGGCGCAACGATAAGCCACAGCATTCGTGTCAAATTCAATTTCTCTCGCTTTGTTTCTATCTCGAAATCTATCACCTTCCGTCTCGAGTCGGATCGTCTCAGTTTCTAATTCTCGTGGAGATATCATTGTCAACGGAAGATTGATCGCGATACGTATGAAATGGCGGAAGATCGCCGCGACGAATGTGTAGACTCGTCAAATCAATGTTGTATATTTAAATTTGACGAAGATTCCGAGGATTATTATTCAGAGAACCGATGTTCGATGGAACGTATTGTTAGAAAGCTGTTAACGATTGGCTTGACTCGAAGTAAAAAAGAAAATCTGCTTTATTAATTAGAATTGAAGGTAGGTATGTCGCAACAACGTCATGATTAATATAATTTGATCGAGAAAGATGGTGAAAGTATACACGAATAAAACTTGATTCGTAATGCTCGAGGACGTAAACTTTTATTAATACATTTACAATTATTATAAAAGATCAAGTGTAAGAGTAATAATTTGCTAAACGAGCGTTCAACCCTTTCGTTGGCATCGAGATTCCTAATAACGTCGCAAATGATCGTCGCTTTAGAAATTTTCCTCTCTCGGACGAACGAAGAATTCCTCTTCGGCACGGTGATTTTCCACTCGAGAGCAATCAAAGATCGTTCAACGGTCCATCAATCACGAGCACAGTGATTTCTTTCCTTTTTTTTTTCTTTCTTTCTTTTTCTTAAGGAGGAGGAGGTAAGGGGGTAAGGTTACCATAGGTAACTGAGAATGGAAGGTTATCGCAAGGTACGACGATAAAAAGACCTACCGTTTCACAGCTTTCTCTCGCTACGACGCAAAACACGCGAAGCTTGTCAGTGATTCACTCTCGAGTACCATCGAGCATCGAAAGACTGCTCAAAAGACTGTTCGAAAGATCCGCCGAACGCATATGGATTTGCATATGAAACGGTGGCTGAAAAGCCATCTGTGATTGTTCAAAAGTTTCTAAATGGTTCGTTCACACACACAGGCACACAGCCAGGTTGTCGAGTGACGAATTAGACGAGACGCGACTGAGAGTTTCCACTGAGAGTTTGTTTGCACCGTCTTGTAAGCCACAAAAGCGAAATCGTGTATCCTTCCTGTCGACATTTCGATCGATCTTTCGTCGAGAGACGTCTTTTAACGCGTTCGATCGTTATCGAATGTGTTTTGATAAGCTTGCTCGATCTCTGCGTGCATGTAACGTTGTGTGGATTTCTTTCTTTCGTAATTTCTGTCGTCGTTGCACACCCGATGCAGACGAGTGTGCTTTTGTTCAGTTTTTTTCTTCGCACATTGTGAGAACGATGAGAAGGATGATTGTAAAATGTTGAATACTTGATCACGTACCAAGATGTTAAGACTTTCGTGACTCAAGATTAACTCAATACCTCCAAAGTTTAATCATCAAGGCTACTGTTGCTGATGATGTAAATAATATAAATATAACAGTGGTTAATATAATATAATATAATAATATATTTGATAATTGGAATGATTATATATCAACGCAATTCAAGTTCTCGAAAAGTTTAGAAAAAAAATAACGTTCATATATTATATATATAATCACTGTAATTACGATATTAAATTTTATATTATTATATTTTCTAAATAAATTCATCAACGTTACCGTGTCACAGCTCTCACAAACTTTCTCACTTTTCCATTCTTCGCGCGTCGTTCAAACAACGACATAAAACGCCTGTAGCCTCTTTCGATGTATCGTAAGTGGAAAGTATTTGTTACAATACAAAAATCAATGCTCCCTCGTAATAAATAATTCACGTGCAAGTGTTGGGATAGGAAACAAAAAGAAGAACGTATCTTCACTAACAAGTGACCACCTATATACATATACTCACATAGACTGGCAGTTTCCCTTATCAACCCTATCCCTTATTACTTTTGATTACTTTGATATCAACTATCGCCAGTTATTATTCAGGAGCTAGTGCTCGTGTTTTTTGACAAGGTTAATAAGCGGCTGTTCATAGGCGAATGTGTATCACAACAGGGGTAGGGAGAAAAATGAACGACTGGTTCGATTTCCTATGCTAGCTTTCTCCCGTATACGAATCACGCAACACTCGATGATGCATTTTATATTGGTGTTTTAGATTCGTACGAGAATCGCGAAACATCAGCCACGCCCTCGACTCGCGTTTTCCTTGATTCGCCAGAAAATTGATACGATGATCTCTATTTGCACTTGCAGTCGCAAAGCGATAAATGTGACTGTATGTCGTTAGTGAAATCGGAAGATGATAGGTATTTAAAATTGAACGTATATTCAATTATCATTGGTTAATGAAACACATATAAATATATGACGTACATAATATAAAATAATAATACGAATATATATAAATATTTTCTGTTCTTTCGATTATATTCGTGTCGTGTAAAATTGTATAAATTTGCATAAAAATCAGTATAGTAATGAACAAACGTTCATATTTGTAATATTATAATGTACCTGTATCATTAAATGTTATAATGTATATCTCGGAATAAGTCACTGTTGCCAATACGGTAGAAGCTATTTAAACATAAAAACTCTAAAGTAACTCGTAGCGTGCCAGTTTTAACTCTTAACCGGTATAACCAGGTCACTCACAGAACTATACTTTATGTTTTAGAATCCTTGTGAAATTAAATAACCTAAATTCTTTCTAATTTCTCTAACACGGATTACGCTACGATCATTCGTAGTTGTTATCTTCCACAATGAATATTCCATATCTATCCTTTTCAATTTCACCGTTTCATTTCCAACGTTTGTGGAAACGTTCCAAACATAAAAAAAAGAGAAAGAGAAAAAAAAGGGAAACAGAATTTCTGCCATTTCTTGCAAAAATTCGAAACGAAAGAATTCACCGGATAGTCTCTGGCAGTCGTGAGTCAGAATACTTACAACTGCCTGACTGTAAAATGATATTTACGACGCGATAAAAACATAGCTGAAACGAATATGAAACGGCGTCGTTCGTGATTCCGACGTTAATTTAGCTATGCAGATTAACTGCAGACAAAAGGTTGCACGGAGTGACGAAAGATAATCCGCGGTGATGGATGACGTACCTCGATAAACGTTTGAAAGGTGGAAGGATTAGAATCTTGTATGATGTACCGACTTCCTGAACTCCGTTTCTCACGGGATCGTATCGAGACGAATCTTCAACTTCAAAAATCGTACAGAGATAATTGTTACATGTTATCTTCTTTTTACACAGCTAATTTCATTGGTAATTTTTATTCATTTTGTCGCTATATTTTACAATAATTTATTTATTATTTATCATCAGAATTTTTGTTACGATCCCGTGAATTATATATCAAGACGTGCAATAATAGAAATTAGCTGCCGTGACGTATAAGAAAATAACGCGCCATACGACAGCAGATAAGTTAAGTTAAATTATTCTCTTTTCGCGATTATTCGCGCCTGTCCAAAGTTGTAAATTTGCATCAGTAGTTGACTAAATTTGCAACCTCGTCGATTCTCTCCGGAGACCGCACGCTTTAGCGACAAAATTTCCCTCTCTCTCTCTCTCTCTCTTTTCGATCTCACCATGGGCGTCTGCCCACCTCAACACCACTGCAAGAAAGAAGAAAGAAAACTTTGGTGGAAAATGAGCGAGGGGAATGAGTGGTGGAAGGGATCGATCGTTTGAACAGAGGCGGAAGAGGGAAAGAGGGAAAGAGGGAAAGAGGGAAAGAGGGAAAGAGGGAAAGAGGGAAAGAGGGAGTCGGGGGTCGTCAGTCGTGCGACCGGCACGGTAGCCGGCACGGCCGTCTTAATGGAGTTCATAAAGATTAGAAGGGGCAGGCTGGGTTGGCTGGCCGCGAGGCTGGTGAAACCACTCTGCCGGCGAACGAGTTATCGGCGCCTTTCAGATACATCCGAGCCGCGGCGTCCGGCCGCGAATATCGTCCATCGATAAACTTATCGCGAAATATCAGCTGGCGAGTCGCGCTGGTGGAAGCCAGGCTCTCGCCCCGATCTTGCTGACAAACTGGTTCGCCGGCTGAAAACCGCGGCCAACGCTGGAAAGCCGCGTTTCGAACCGATTGAGAAAGAAAGAAAAAAAAAGAAAAGAAAAAAAGGGAAAACGAAGGAACGAACTGCACGTCCTCTCCTCGTTCCGCTCGATGGACGTTCAACGTCGCGAATGTTGTGTGTACGTGCGTGTGCGTACGCAAGTGTGAGACAGAGAAGAAGAAGAAGAAGAAGAAGAAGAAGAAGAAGAAGAAGAAAAAGAAAGGGGGATATGGAAATCGGCGAGGGATATTTTTGGCAGATTGCTGGTCAGGGTTTTGCGAACGATGGCGTTACGTGTACACGCGGTGTGTCTCGAAACGCACGTCGATGAAATTGCTGACGTATTCTCGACAGCAGATATTGGAAAATATCTCGAGTTGAATTTCAACTAGATGAGATTGTTGCTTTTAATCTTCTGAAAATGATTTTTCTATATTCGTCGATATTATCGGGTGAAATTGTGTCGATCCTCTTATGGCGCTTTGCTCGTAATTTCTTTCTGCGTTTTTTCGTTTGACGGATAGAAACGGATAGAATGTAATGTAAAATTGAAATGAATAAAAATGGCAAAAATTGACGAAGGGTCGTGAATCCTTCCAGTGGAAACGTGGAAAATGTGAAAAAATCGAAAGAGTTAGAAATACCTACTAGCCTTGGATTCGACGCTAAGGCTAAGGAATATATCGCCTTAATCCCGCGACTAATAAATAAAACTAGCTCGACGTGTAATTTCAGCCGTGAACATGCAAGTGCGCGACTTTTGGTGCTTTTTGCTCCACGTTGAAGAATTGGGAATGAAGATTGTATCCTAAACGAAAAGAAAAGGGCGCGCGATACTTTACGAGTATACGAGAGAAATATGTCTATAAGCGTTTAAATAAGTCACAGGGGGCTCGTGCAAGCGGTTAATACAGAATTTAAATCCAACTTTCTCGGTTGTGAACGCATTGAGAAATGCGAGAGGGCCTTTGAGAGCGTATAGTTTATGTGGCCTAACGGTGACAAACGTACTGTACGGTTATTATACTCGGCTGGCAACTCGTACATACCCGATCACGCTGCATTGAATAAACAGCCGTGATACCACGTAACATTCTTCTCAAACAATAAGCTCCTCGTATGCTTCCTTTGTGCTCGAAAAATCGTGTTTAAAGGACAACAAATGCAGATCGAAGAGCAAATAATTGTAGATTATTCGTGTGGAATTGTTAATGTTGGATCAGAGATTAAAATGTTACATAAAGAATTTTGTGCGAAACTGAAAATTAACGAATCTTATTATCTTTCGTTACAGACGATTTATTACTGATTATCGTCACTTTTAATCATCTTTCTATTGCATACTTATACATTGCGTTCGTCTCAATGTCAATAGAAAACAAGAAAGAATCTACGGAAATCCCGTGACTATCGATTCAGTTAGTGTCGTTCACTTTAGTAAGAACAGAACTCTAATATCAATCGTTGTGTGAACTCCTCTCAGAATGCTTTTCTGTTCGTTTTGTCACGAAACTCGTCGTCTGTTCGTCAGCCGATCGATCGATACGAATCAACGTCGCGTTTCTTTCTTTCTTTCTCTCTTCTTTTTTCTCTTTTTTTTCTTTGTGCATTACCTTCGTGAATTATCACCGTGGTATTCTTTTTGGAATGACTTTGGCCTGCGTTGGAAATGCGACACGTTCGACGAGGCTGGCGCCAAGTAGAAAGCACGTGTCTCGCGCAAATGGAGGAACAAGTCGAGCTGTAAGATATGTAGGTGAATCAATGTTTTGACCCCGGTCTTTGAGGATTTTCAGATCGTGGTTACGGTATCTGGGTTCGACGCACGTTCCAAACACATCGAAGAAACGTTACTTTATGGAATAATTACGCGTACGGCGAGAGAAGAAACATCGCGCGAAGCGATTTCTTCTTTTTATGCGCGCCAAACACGAGGAACGTGTCGTTTGTTTTCTTAACACTAGAACTACCGACAGTTAAGACAAAGTTATTTCTACGAAAATTATTTTGATTTCTAATAAATAAAAATAAAATAAAATTCATTGTATTATTTCTTTAGTTATCACTGTAAAAGTCATTGCATCATTGTGGGGGAAAAAATTGTAACGTGAAATAGAAATTTTAAAATAAAATTGTAAAACCAGTCATTTTGACTAGCGTGGTAGTTCTAGTGTTAATGGATAGTTTCATTTTCCTTTCGCTTTTTCACGTTTCATTGAAAATTGCTAAATTCCAGAATGTGGATTGGATACAAATTGGTTTTTTTTTTTTTTTTTTTTTTTTTTTTTTTTTTTTTTTTTTTTTTTTGAGAAATATTTTTAGGATCCTCGTATCTTGCTGTTAGGGAAGCTAGCTAACTTTGAGTGTGCTTTGTTCGCTAACTTTTCTTTCTTTCTGGTGCTGTCGTTTCTGTTTTCTTTTTTCTTTCTTTCTTCTTTTCTCTTCCGATGATAAGATTTGGTACGTATACGCTCCAAAGATGAAATTTTTGCTAATTTTACGAATTAATTTTTTTTTTCAATTTTTCTTTTTCCGTTTTCCGTTTTCTTTCCTTTTTCTCTGTTTTTTCTTCTTCTTTTTTTTTTTTTTTACCTAAAACCCAATGATGTATTTAAACACGTGACCAAATTATTCGAAGTGCTGTTTTAACCAATACGTTTTTTTCTTTCTTTCTTCTCTTTCGATGATCGACATCCATAAATAAATCTCGAGGCTTATCACGTACGTGCTATCCTCTAAATTCTTCGAAGGTAGTTCTTTTCTCTTCAAGCTTCGTCGAAATATTGACAAATCATTACGTTAGATCCGTGTAAATAACGAATAATGAATAAATGAAAATTTGGATTATCCTTGTAGGTAACGATTAATCTCGTTATCTGAATTAATTCCACTTTCGTTTAAATTCTCAGTCTTATCGATTAGTGTCACTGTATATGTTTAAAGAGTTAATTTCACATTAAAAATTGATCGAGACAATGCTCGGTATTTTTCCAGAGAGAAGAAAAAAAAGAAAAAACTGAGAGAGCACGTAAGGTCATCGTGAAAATGGCGAGGGCCAGGGAAAATCCCGTCAGCGTGCTCTCGGAGCATCGGTTAATCGTCGGATCATGCAAGTCGACGACCAGCCGTCGAGTCAGCTCCGTGGCGTGGAATCTCCGGCGATTTGTTCGAATCCCGGTGTAATCCGGTCGTCGCGCCACCACGTTTTCTCGTTCGTCGCGTTCTCGGCTGTCTAAAGGTCGCGTCGTTATTTCGCCAGCCAGCGAAATGTCGAGCCTCTTTCCTCGGCCCCAGTCGTCATTCCTACAGTCGACGTCGATCCAACGCAGTCTCGAGCCTCGATTTTAACGCGAAATAGTGTGTCCGCGACACACTACACTAGAATACTAACCTGGTTTTTACCTAATAAAATTGATAAATATCGAGTAATCGATACATTAAACATCCGGTCAAATGACAAAGAATTCTCGTGCCAAAGAAAAGAAAGAAAAAGTCTAATTTTTCTTCTTATTGTCCGAAAGTTATTAGCGTGTTAGCGTATTTCCCGTATTAAATTGGCAATTGTCTTGGATAAAGAGATCTGACCAAATTACAGCCGTAGTATAATTTATTCGTAATAATTAATAAATGGAAGAAGGCCTAAATACACACGCCATTTTGTATCAGTTTCCAATTAAATTTCCAACACGTTGCACGCGCGTCCACCTTGTGAATCACGGTGTTTTTCGTGACGAAAAAATAGGGAAGAGAGAAAAGCCGGGAGGAGAGAGAAAGAAGGCGAGAAAAAGAAGGGTGGCCTGGCGAGAGAGCGCGGGAAACGACAGAGTCTCTCTCTCTCTCTCTCTCTCTCTCTCTCTCTCTCTCTCTCGAATCTAACGCCGTTCCTCGTAAAGCAACGGATCGCCTCGTATAAAATAAAAGGGGACAGATTAACGGCCGTGAACGTGAGGGGCCTGCTCTCTCGCGTGTGCATGCATTAGACGTGTGCACGACCCTCCCACGCGCCACCGCCTCCGTCTCCTTCTCTTCCCTTCTTTCCTCCCTCTCTCTTTCTCTCTTGCTTCCTGTTCGACGCTTCGAGAGTATCACGTGTTCCCCGCGAATTTAATTGCCTCCATAAATATCGCGGGCCTTCCATGCCCGAGCAACGTTAAAATACGACGGAGGATCGAGGTCCTAACCCCTTCTCTCTCTCTATCTCTCTCTCTCTCTCTCTCGTTCTCGCGTGAGCTCTTCCCGCTGGGAGAGAAAAAGTAGATCGGTCTCTCGAATGGTAAATGATTACGATTTGGAGCGCGGTGGTTTTTGATTGGAAATGTTCGCCGCGAGGCGGTTTATTGGATACTTCGAATATTTTTATCAATATCTTTTAACTACCTTTATCATTACTATATTATTTTATTATATTATCATTACTTTATTTTACTATATTATTACTATACTACTACATTATTTTCCAAGTATCTTTCCTATCCTAACATAAGCTAGGTTCCACGAGTTCACGAATTCTTCAATTTTAAATTCTCCATTTCAATATCTGTGTCAACTTGTGTTTAGATTGACGACTTTCTCTTTTGCGGGCACTCTTCTTCTTGTACGTACGATTCGAAATATAATTGCATCTGCTTGTATTTGTCTCTTAACTGGCCATATATATATATATATATATATACATACAAGCAAGATCTATATGCGTTCTAAGATCCATATATTATTCTCGAGCGATCGAAATTAAACTCGGAGCGACATAAATACGACGGCCCAAGTCTGGCGGAATTCCAGCGATTCGCGTACTTTTCGCGAACTTTATGATCGCGTTCACTCACCTTCCGTCGCTTCCGTTTGCCCGCTTGGACAAACCGCTGTTTTGCCAAGAAACGGCGATGCCAGTACTCTCTCTCTCTCTCTCTTTCTCGCTTCGATTTCCGTTTCGCGGAACCTTGACGGCTTCCGTTCATCCGTGACGGCCGGAACCGCCCGCGAATTTACGTGCTCCGTATGCTGCGAATGAATCGTTAACCTCCTCGGGCCAAACATTTCGCTTCGCCGTTATTCATCTTCCAGCGAACGTTATTCTGCGTTCTGAAACTTCAACGCATATCTCTCTCGTTCATCTTTGTTCCTTGGAAGTTTGATTAAAAATTTGACGAACAACTTTTTCTCTTTTTTTTACATCAACACGTTGACTGCCAACTACGAGTTATCTATCGAGTAGTTTGTTCACTTGCCATATTTGTGCAGCTACGATGAAATTCGCAGTCGTATCTCAGTGTAAATATGAATAGATAGCCTCAGGGAAGAGAACAAGAAATCATTATTGGCAACGGAAAATGTAATAATACAAAGTTTCTCCAAAATCGACGAGCAAAACGAGAATAATTTTATATAATTTTATCTTTATTTTATCACGCAAAGGGCTGGCTTCTCTTGACAGATTCGGATACTCTGTAAATAATGAAACTCTTGCAATCTAATTTTTTTTTCGAACTAGTTGAATCTCTTCTCCAATCAACGCGTCGACGAATGCTTTTCTAAACTTTGTTTTAGAGCTTTATTTTAGAACAAGTTGCTTTATGAAAAATGTTTCTACGCATTGTGTTTGTGCAAGCTTTTTGGGCCATCTAATAGTCTTTCTTTACACAAGCCAACTTTTTTTTTCAAAGAAACACATTCCATATGCTTTTTGATGATTACCACGTACTATACTATAATAGGAGTTTTTAATAATAAAATTGTCTTCTTAGACCTTCTTATGCTGAAAAGTACCGTGGCAGTCACCGTGTTAAACATTTACCTGCCTATAAAATTGAACGTCGAGTATTAACTGCTAAAATAAAAGGAGGCGAGAGAGGAGAGAATGCCGTAGAAAAAGAAAAAGAAAAAGAAAAAGAAAATGTGATTCTGTTGCAGCGAGGTGTGCGTGGACGAGGGCCAGCAGTTGTCGCTGGCTCACGGATGTCAGTTCTACGAGGTGAGCGCGGCGGAGAGTCCCGCGGGAGCGGCACTGGCGTTCCAGGCGCTGCTGCGAGAGGCAAGGTCGGTGCAGCTGTTGCGAGCGCTGCCGATACGCCGGAAGTTGGGCGTCCACTCGGTCTCGAGGGTGCTCGGCACGATCTTCGGCAAGAACACGACGAAAGATCGGAAGAAGAGGCCCTCGTTGAGCATATGACGCCTCCTCTGCGCCCTCCTCCTCGGAGGTCGTGACGAACCCGACAAGAGGAACGACGTGGTCGTTCTCACCAGCAACGTCTACTCCAATCGTTGACGAGACGACATCTCGAGCAATCGTCTGATCAGCGTCACAGCGACGCTTCGTTCTTCCTCGCCGTGAAACAGGAGGAAATGTATGCTTTCTCTGGACGCGACACGCGCGCTTCCCCTGCCCTTCGGTTCTTCGTTCTTCGTTCTTCGTTCTTCGTTCTTCGTGTTGAAGAACGATCCGGAGGAATCAGTTGCGACACAGGTAAAGGAGGAAGGTATGCAGTAGAATTTTGATTGTTTGTTGAATGTCGAAGGAAACGTGGGGGGTGAAAAGTTCGTGCGAGTATCGAGGCTTCGTGTGTAATTGTAACGTCTATCGTCGCAGCGTGTTCAAAAAGTTCACGGACTGAAAAAATATAATTCTGGAGTTTAACTTTCTTTTTTCTTTTTTTTCTTTTTTTTTAGAATTTGTTACATCCGACAATTTAAAGATTTCAGGAAAAATTTGATATTCGAATTCAAGATTGACCGCAATTTGTTTTCTCGTTCAGTTCGTGTACTATAATTACAGAACAAGAAACTGTGTCGGAAAGAAATAATTAATTTTTTTATTTTATTATTCTACCTTCTTGTTATACCGCAGACTTTTTTCGTTTTATTCTATAAACTTTTTGTAAATTTGCACGAAGCATCATTCTCAAGAAGAAGAAAAGGAAAATAAGATTTCTTTGTATACGTATAAGAAATTATACATATAAAAAGTTATCATTGTGCAAAAGTTATATAAAAGTCATTGTCGTCTCTTATCGTCTTTAAACGATTCGTCAGAGTGCTATTGCACGTCCCAAATAATCACGTCTGCGTGTTTCATAAAGTTTCAGTATATCGCATCGTAAAGTTTCAATCGCAGTTTTCTCAGCTTCAAAGTAAAATTGAGCGATCTTTCGCTACGAGCTACTAAAAAAGCTCAGTTTATATCATCGAATTTGCATTGTAACTGAAGCTCGTTTATCTGAAAAAATGAATGCTCGTCAAAACCTGTTGTTTGTCGCGACAACAAGATCCAATGTTTGAACAAGAGAAGTTTCTCAATTATTATAAACTCACAGGTTACGAGCAACACCGATAAACGAGATTCCAACAGCGTATCAAGTCTCGTTGTAATTTAAATGTCCTTTGCGATTGAAATTCAAAGATTTCAAGAAAAATTTGATATTCGAATTCAAGATTGACTGCAATTTGTTTTCTTTTCGTTCAGTTCGTGTACTATAATTGCAGAACAAGAAACTGTGTCGGAAAGAAATAATTAATTTTTTTATTTTATTATTCTACCTTTTTATTATACCGCAGACTTGTTCATTTTGTTCTATAAACTTTTTGTAATTGAATCTCAGAACTTTTTGAACAGACCGCGCGTGTGTTTCTTACGGCTACGGTTATGGTCACGGTGTACTTTTGACGAACTGTCGTTCACCGAATCACCTAAAAATTGAGATGCACGTGTTACAATGAGCAGAAAATACGGATCTCTGCGCGTTCATAAAAAATTGATCCAAAACTACACGATACGTGGAAGATACGAAAATATATAAAATATTTAAATTAGAATATTTATTATAATATTAGTAAAATTTCTGAATTTCTTCAATCATGTTTCCGAGTATTTAGAAACGCGTGAAAATCAGGGAAATCTACAAGCATTAACGAGCGAATTTGAGCGGTCCGGCGTATTGGTTGGAACAACAGTTTGTTAAAAATCACCACACATCGAACTGTAATCATAGTTTAATAGTCGCAATTGGTAACCTGACAATCCCCAATCGCGAGTGAAGTTCCCCTACGAATGATCATGATTGCGATCACGATCGAGGTTTCACTGTATATATTATCATCCGGAAGAAATTTCGCGAAGAAAAACGAGGGAAAGGAGAGTGTCCATTCTGAGGGAACGAGTACAATCGAGACACTTAAAATCGAGACTGTTCGTCGTCGGATAGAGGGAGGGAGAGGGTGCAGAAGGCGTGCATTTGATTGCACACCAGACAGAAACACTGTGTTTCACGGTGTGTCTGTGAACCATTTTTCGGGAGTTCGATCACGGAAAACGAGAGAAAATAGTCGACTGTCTGACTGGGAAAAACTGATTCTCGCGTGTTTCAGATTTCACGTTTTCGTTTGACGTGTCAATCGATAACAATTGCGAGAACGAACAGCGAGTGAAAGACTGTCGCGAGCGTTGAAAACGACGAATTGCGAGAAAACAATACCGACGATGACCCTTTTATTTCTCCTTTTTTTTTTTTTTTTAATCCTCTTGTCGATCTTGGAAGCGACTGAATCGAAGTCGTAATCCTTTATTAATTTTTCCAATTCTGTTCTGTTGTAATTCTTCGCTATAATGTAACACGATAAAACTGAATTGGAAAAATTCAATTGGAACTTTCCACAAATATTACAATATTAATTAGCGAATTAATTGAAGAATTCGACAAAATTCATACGAATGAAATTTTATAAAGTGTATTAAACACGATCGACAAGTATTCTGTTTGTTCGTTTAACATCTCGCGCAGGCGTTGAGATCGCCTGCGCGATTTCTGTCGTGCTAGCTTCTCGCATAAACTCTTGAAATTCTCGCATGATCTCTCGCCAGTCTTGTCTCGCAGCGACGAGAAGTTATCACAAGGGCTTAATAAATGATAATTACCATTTCACCGTTTATCAAATGTGGTCACGTTCGTATTAAATTATGATTGATAATTTTCATGATAGGAATTAAGAGACGTCAACTACCATCGCTGCTTCCGAATATTTCACTCTCGCCAATAAGCGAGTAGAGATAATTCGGGAATTCAATCTATTTTATAGGTAGCTATTCTATTTTACGAGTATTATTTCACGAATGATCGCTCCTCTAAATGTAGAACACTTGAAGGAATGTTTCTACTTAACGTTAAAATATCCTAAGATATACTCATGATGGTAATATTGGCCCAATTATTTTTTTTCTTTCTTTCTTTTTCTTTTTTTAATATTATTTAATAATATTTCAGCCTGAATCTTGTTTAAATCTTATTTAAGTTGAAACTCTTTCTCAGTCTTCAACTACCACTTTTAAATTTAATTGAAATTTCTGTACAAATAATTCTGATCTGATCCCTCGAATCGCGAAACGAGACGCGTTCTCCGTTCTCGAGATCGAACTTCCGGCATCCGAGTGGAATCGATTCGACAATCTTAATGTTCCTACTGAAAGTAGCCTAAGTGTACATAGCGCACATACATACATACATACATACATACATGCATACATACATGCATACATACATACATACATACATACATACATACATACATACACGCATACATACGTACATAGATTCGCCGAGTGTCGGATTCTCGAGAATTGGATTCTCGAGAATTAGATTCTCGAGGATTCGATCGACGCGCATAGATTCGTAAGGTGAAACGAAAATGAGAAACGTTAAGTATGGTCCAATGAGCGTGACGGACCGATCGTCACGAAGCTGTTAAGCTCCTAGCCACTTGTCGAACTCAGTGTAGACGTTTCAATCGCTGTCCTATTATTTTCGAAACACGTCGATCGTCTTTTCCCTTGTTTCCGGCGATTTCTATGCGTTTCTGAAAAGCCTGAAGACAAAACTACCAACTAAATACCTCAGAATATTTCGTTCCATTTTTTTTCTAAATTTTTAATTTAATTTAATTTAATTTAATTTAAATAAATTTGCGTAAACACGCGCAGTTGTAAGATGCGAGCCGTTTTTCGTGCAAAATCGGTGCAATTCGAAGGAGGTAATTTTGTGCAATAAGAGTTGCATCTCTTTTATGCAAGCTGTCAAATCAAATCAAATAAGCTTGCACTATTTTTCTATTAAGCTTGAATTCGGGTTGACAAACATTGAATTTCGTTCGTCTGATTGCAACAGACGAGAGAAACAACGTTGTTGTTGCAATGAAATTACGAATCTCTATGTAGAAATAAAAAGAAAGACAGAAATTAAATCGAAGAACTATCCACTGCGTGCAAATCGACGAAATTCAGGGTAAAAATTCGTATCGACTTGTGATCTGACTGTGAGGTAAAATCGCATTAAATCAAAGTATTGTTTCGTCACTCTGAGTGATCAATATCTAACTGGGCTAGGAGAAATTTCAAATCGTTGCGAGTGTTTTCGTCGATCGAAATGCTAAATTCGATATCGACGAACTCGTCGATTCTCTACTGCGAATTCGCGAATTACCGTTTTCGTTTTCTCTCGGTGACGAAACGACCGCCATTGCAATGCGTCGGAGCATTTCTTCGTGAAAAAAAAGAAAAGAGGAGAAACTGTAAAAAGAAAGAAGAAGAAAAATTGAAAGAAGGCGGGTCCGTTTCTTTTCTACGGTTATAGATATTAAACACGCGAACTCAGTTCGAGTTTTTAAGATTTACTTAAGCATAAGTCACACGTTGTACGTATAATTCTTTCAGTGCCTTTTATATTGTCTCCAGTTCGAGAGTTCATTTCGCCTCGCCGATGAACCTTTTCTCGCTCTTCCTTCTGTTATTTCACATACTTTTACATGCTTTTACATACGTCTCTAGATAGACTTTTTACTGGTGAATTTCTAGAGTTTTTTGAAACAAAAAAAAAAAAAAACAAACGTGTAATTCTTTTTCTTTTCAAGGATGCTCTCCTTTTTGTTTCTTTTCTTAAGAAAAAAAAAAGAAAA
Organism: Tetragonula carbonaria; assembly: GCA_032399595.1. Classification (NCBI taxonomy): domain Eukaryota; kingdom Metazoa; phylum Arthropoda; class Insecta; order Hymenoptera; family Apidae; genus Tetragonula; species Tetragonula carbonaria. Next base: position 264,563 of record JAUCRC010000015.1, read on the forward strand.
AAAAGAAAAAGAGAACGCAACGATAGACAGATACTTGGAAAGAAAGCTAGCGTTAACGATGGAAGAGACGACGATGGGCGACGCAAAACGAGGAAGAGGGGGAAGGTTCATTGGGGATGAAAGTATGTGCTTCCAGAGCGTGCCTAAAAAAAAAAAAAAAGAAAAAAAAGAAAAAAAAAGAATGAGAGAAAAGAAAAAAAATCGATACATTCCGAAAATGTGTGAAAATCTACGAGGTATACAGGTATGTGAAATCTATGAAACGCGAGGCGTGAGCGTGTCATGCAATTTTCCGAATTCTGGCCGAATATCGATCGCTGTATTTTAAGTGCTAGTCACTTGTTATCGTGAATTGATAAAGAATAAAATTCTTTTGTTAAATCGCTGGGGGAATTTGAATTTGCCTGCCCGACTCGTTCTTTCCTTCTTTCGTCCAGCGTCAATTGTCACGTTTTCCCTAACTTGTATAATGGTTCTAACAAGTCTTCAATATGATTTATTAATTTGATTCAACTTGTTGGATTTATCGATTTGATTTATTTAATTTATTTTTATTCGTTTGATTTATTGGATATATTCTTTTGATTTAGGTATTCTTCTTATGTTCGAAATTATTTGAAAATACAGTAAAATTATATTGTTACGTAGTTACTTAAATAAAGTTCAAATTGTGACATATAATTTGCTTCTGTTGTGCCCGACGAATACAAGTATTCGAAAAATGTTTTCAAAAAAACATTGCAATCATTCGTGTTTCTGTAGATTTCATGAATCACTGATTTTATTCTCTCGTGTATTCACAAGCGAGCAAATACAAAATTCTTGAACGCTTACGTTTTGTGGAAAAGTTATTGCCAATCTCGATCTATTAGGTGTAGAAATTCGTCCGATATCTTTGCACCTAATGTGAAAAAATGAAAATTCAAAGAACTCGAACAATTATTGAATACAAACTTCCTTCAATTACGACAACTTCGAATCAACAGCCAAAGTGGCAAAAAACTGGCAAGTTTATCTAACAAAAAGAAAAAAAGAGAAACACCGAATTAATTTTTGTAGTTTGTACAAAAAATGAAGATTTTAAGAGTTGCGCGAAGCTGTAAAAAAAAAAAATACCAAAATAAAATGCCACGATTTTTCACGATCTTCCAGACTAGAAGGAAACGTGCTATCTGCTGGAGGATTAAATCCGTTTCTACTTCGTATCTGGAGAACGTGCATTTTTCTGCACGATTCAAAGGAGCCACTTTCTCCTAGATCGGCGATTCGTAAAACACAGATCTGCTAGTTTGTTGAATGGGTCGTAAGACCACGTGTTCCTTTTTTTTTATCTTTCTCTCTCTCTCTCTCTCTTTCTCCATTCAATTTAATTTAAGAGACTTGCACCCGCCGAGACAATGCTTCTTCGAGGGAATTAATTTACGGTCGACTAGAGAATTCTCCCATCGCGGTAAGTAATGAATCGTTATTTCGAATTGCAAGAATCTTTTTCGTTGAACGCACACGCAAAAGGGGGAGTGACTTTCTCTCCCGGGACGCAGGTTTCAGCGAGACAATTCTTCTCTGAAATACATCGTAGATTAAGTCGTAAAAGGAATTTTTTTCACTATTTCTGTACACTGCGATAATTCGTAGCACTTTTCATAGAGAAGCGAAGTGTCTTCGTAAAAACGTAAAAACTTTATCTTGCGGAATATGAAATAAACGATGCTTAGAAAGCGGAGGCTTCAAACTTCAAAACCGAGTTCATTTGTTTCTCCAAATTTTATTATCGATTTCTCGTCACAAAAGTATAATTATGATATTTTTTTGTAATTGTGATATTTAGCATCCGAATGTTAATACGAGTCACTGTATACGATCGAGAGGTGGTCCGCGCCAAAAAGAAAAAAAAAAGAAAAAGAAAGAATATACGGCTGAAAACATTTAAGAACGCAATAACTCGAAAGAGGCCCGCAAGACGTTTCAGCTTTCGTCGACGTCCATCTCGGCGGTGCATGAATTCCTTAGGGAAAAAAAGAAAAAAGGGATACACACTGATGACACGCGACGGCAAAATTAGACAATCCGCTTGGAAAGTCGCGGATGACGAGGCAGACGAACCAGCGGACGATGGACTGACCGAATAACTAGCGATTCGGGCCAAGGTTGCCGATGCAACACGTGTTTGTCAGCCGTGATACGAAAATAAAGCACGGCACGGCGTTGACCATGCGTGCATACGCCCTCAGCCACGCAGCGATAACTCGTCACTCGGTTAGTATCGTTTGTGAAATGATGCCGGCGAGAAAGAAGAGAGAACGAAGTTGCACAGTGAACAAGAGAAAACTCGTGCGTTCTCGCTTAGAAGGGCTGCTGGAGCACCATAATCTTTGTGAATTTCAAGTGAACGAACGCGTGATTTTCTTTGTTAGAGTTCCGTGAATTATTTCTATATCCCCCAAGTGTTCGTAGACAATTATTCATATTAGATTGAACACAAAGGAACCCTAACGATTTAGAAATATTTTTCCAGAAATTGAAACGACCGGTCGGAAAGTATCGCAATCGCGAGCTTTCACTCGCAGCAAAGTACTAAAACGGTACGTACGGTCAGAACAGCGATTTCTCAAGGAAAGGGACGACAGACGACAAGGTCTGAAAACGTGATCGGGTTTAGGATTTCCAGGAGGGGTGGTGAACTCGTTCCAGCGAGATCGGTAGGAAATCCCTCGTGGGCCGTGGCCGGTCGTATTACCGCGGCCGTCCGCCATTTTATCGCGGGCAAGACAAACGACCTAAGAACATCGATGCCCTCGGCCGATTTATCGCCGCGAAACGAGGTCCGTTTTCACCGACGACGACGACGACGACGCGAACGTCACCCGGTGAAGCTGACCAATACTCTAATTAGCGTATTTCACCCGGTGAAATTGGAACTTTACCGACGCTGGTCACGTTACTTGATAAAGGGCCATATGAATTCGAGAATCACGTCTCGCGGCCAACGTGAGTACGAGTTTCTCATACTACTGCGAGCAGTGCTAATACTCTCCCGAGTGTTCGAGACAGGCTGTAAATCAGTACGATTGAAGAAGCTTGATCTTGCGAGTCCTTAGCTTTTTTTGCTTTAATATTCCGCGCGAAAGACGTATTCATCTTGCACTTGTCAGCTTGCGGTAAGTAATATTCTATAATATGTAATTTTTCTTCTTTCGCCACTTCGTGCGTTAATTATTATAACTCTTAGTAGTTTTATCAACTTCAGAAATCGACATTTATCTAAACTATACTGTATCGCGAGCCATTTAATTTTTAATTTAACTTTTGTCCAAATAATTCGCTACAACTGCTCTAACTACCTATTACCATTTTGTTTCTTGATCCAGCTTCGAATTTAACCCAATTTTAATTGAAATTAATCTTGAAATTTGCAAAGAAAAGACACATCTCGAGATATACCCTACAGATCTTCACCTAGCTTCAAACTTATCTGCTGCGAGTCCAGTCCAATATCTTCGATCGTTCGATCTCGAGCCGAATCTTGGTCGTTCGAATAACTCGCGTTGCCTCGAGTTATTACTTCACCTGTTTGAAGCCGAAACAGTCTGAAAAGTCTATGCCAGCGACAGGCGAAAACCTTGCACGAGGAGACGGAAGACGCGAAGACGGAAACGGCGTTGAACGGTGCACGCGTGCGCCAGCCACGGTCGACGGATAGTCGTGGTCGTGACTTCCAAGGTCGTAGGTCGGCTCGCTGCACCTTGCACCTTCATGGCTTGGAAGGCTGGAACCAAGAACGCGCGGCGTGTCTGGCCTCGGGCGAGAGTTGAAATTTAATACATGCGCATAACTCTCGATACTCGTTCCTTGCCCGAGGGATTCGTCCACCTAAAGGCAACCGTCGTTGGATCATCGCGCCACCACCAGGAGGTTCCACGGGGTCAACCTCGCTCAACCTAGCCTCGAGGCGCTCTGCTGCGTCTGTTGACTCGCATCGGTCACGTGTATGAGACTCATGGGGGTAGGGGGGTTGGTCTCTCTCGAGGCTTTGATTTTGGTAGTCAAATGAGAGTGGTTGCGAAGGTGGTCGAAGAAGTACGACGTTGGCGAGAACGTAAAGTATCACGGGGGATTGATGGAGGGAATTTAGTTGACGTGTTACGTTATTTTGAAAGGTGCGATTCTTTATGAGCGTCTCGATGTATCCATCAGAGAGAGAGAGAGAGAGAGAATTATATTTATAGGAAAATAGTGATATACTTTTTCACTATGACTGCGTATTGATGTGATATTAATTGTTATACGATAAATAATTATATGACATAATTTATATGTAATTACATTAATCATACAAGCAATAACATAATTTTTATATTTTATTCATATAAATAACGACACGAATAAAAGAATATTACATATTGATATGAATGCGTGGCATGTCTAATCTAAAAGATGTCACTTTTGGAGTAGTTTAAAGTTCTAAATGTGATGATAGAGAATGAAATTCTAGTTAGTACTGTAATATAATATGAATATGATATAACATGTTAATATAATAGGTATGTTATTTAAAAAGTTAGTACTGTAGTATAATATGAATATAATACAGCATGGTATAATAGATTCGTTATTTAAAAGAAAGAAGAAGAAACATAAGTCGATCGACAATAATCGGGGAAGACGGACTAATTTTCGGGTGAAAGTTACAATTTTTAAAAATTTATTCCGGTATCCTATGATACTCGACGTAAAAAAAAAGAAAAATGAAACGAAGGGTGAACAAACGATTACTGACCGGTTACGTAAATGCCGATGCTATCAGATTCTTCCAGATATCCTCTTACTGCCGTATCCACTTCGGATCTATCCTTAGGACGCGATTTCGGCCGATCTTTTTAAGGGGGAGACGCTCACGATGCTATCTGCCCGGTGTAGATTTCCGAACGGAGTAACTGAGAGTACGATATAGCTCGAGGACGATATTTTTCAACGCGGAGGACACTTTGTACCTTCGTTTGAGAAAAAATATATCGTCGAACTCGAATTGAGACGCGTCTGAGTCAAATTGAATAACGTAAGTCGCAATTGTAAAGACAATGATAAAGGCAACAATCGGATGCAGTTGAATAAAATTGAAGATACGCAAAATCAAGTACACCCCTCGTTGCTGTCGCAAAGTAAAATTAAAAGAAATCCAACTTGAATTTTAAGGATCGCTCGAATTCACGTGATCCTTAATTTCAACAAAATACTTGTGCAACCTGAGTGCATTGAAAATTGAATTCACGCTTCGGAATGAAAAATCCAAGCCCAACTCTAACCAATCCTAACTCTACGCCACAATAACATTACTGTCAAGTTGTAGTCCACTCTACACATTGCAGAACTGAAATTCCATAAAATATGGCTGATATTTTTTGTCATGAGAAGATAGTCGACGACAGTTGGGTGCCAGGAGGGAGATGTTCGAATGAAATTTTCGGCGGGTCAGACAGGTCGTTAAAGCGAACGGTTCGGTTAGGAACCCCTTTCTACTGCGAACTCTCACGGGGATGAGAAACGATCGTTGCCGTGGCGTGATAAATCAAGCTCCCGGGTTAACCGTAAACGTCAGGGGCGACAGGAGTCATGGCTGGTCATTTTCAGCAGGTAATCGTGCTTGATGGGTCTACTCAGATGGGTCTACTAACTTCGCTGAAACGATGGAGCGAGCGAGCGAGAGGAGACCTGCGATTTGTCGCGGTATTAACGACATTGTGGTCACCGTAGACATTTACTGACGTGCTTTTGCTGGTATCGCGGGCAGAAAGCTCTGACGACGGTCCCAAGCGGATGGAAGAATTTGAACGTTATCGTCGGAATGGCCAAATAATGTGAGTTTTTAGTAGATCCTTTGACGTTTCTGCGGATGAATCTCGAAGACGGCCTCGAGGGAAATGTATGGGAAGATTTCGAGTTACTATTGAAATTGTTGAGCTGTTGCATAGAATAATCGTGAACTTTTATTATGAATAGAGAAAATATTTGTGCATATCGTTTGTGCTTATCTTCGTTTTTCATAGACCGATAAGATTTCAGTATGTTAAATCTTGCAAGTTGACGTGTGTTCGTAGCGTGTAAGCGAAAATGATATATGCACTGCGAAGATTTCGCGCTGTTGACAACGAACTTGAAACCGTATATGGAGTTTGATAAAGAAGCGAGTCACTGAAAAAGTCAATGAGGATACGTATGTACAGGTGGTATATTGTTGTCTGATAAAAGTCGAAGGTTTTTTTTATTTCACATACGATACGAGAAAATGAATTTTCGTATTCGATCAAGAAAATGACTACCTTCGTTGTATATTTTTATATGAAACTTAAGTAGGACATTAGACGTGCCAGATCTAATTAATTATAACCATCTCATCGTTAATTAAATAACAAATATAAAACACTGTTCTTTCGAACGATTGAAAATGAAAACTCTGTTATTGTATGGTTATTTTATTTGCAATTTGTTTTTCAACCGATTCATCGTCGTACATTCCGCGTTATTGTATTCTCAATATTAAGAAGGAAGGAAAGCTGTCGTCCTCTGTCTGGATTCAGCAATTCAACGAAATTTTGCAAAAAATCCAGAGTGATTTCTACGATGGCAAGTCATAACATTCGACGAGTATAAAAGAAATATTTACAATGATAAATATAATACTCTGATAAATTAAATTGCTCCTTAACTGCAAAGTTTCTAACGTTCATCTATCTATAAAAATCGAGTTCGAAAGAAGAAGAAAGCGATCACCGTTGCAACGTGAAAGCACCGACGGTGCGACACCGGCATCGATTAATTCAACGGCGCTCGAGTTCACGGCTCGTTATATCTCCGGCAATCGAGACCGGTGATAAAACCCGATTCGAGGTCGCGTTCGATCGTTAATTGGCTTGTGCAGGTGCGTCCCGCATGCAGCCGCATTCCAACGCGATAAGGGGAAAGGAATCGCGTGGATGTTTGCGTGGAACAAAGCCGACTCGTCACCGTGTCATCGGCTCTGACGAAAATGTCAGATTGCTGGCGATCGCTGAAAAATCGTATTTTTTCCCGCCGCGCGGCAAGCGAGCCTCGAATATTTTGTCAGCCGCTGTTCGGTAGCTCGACAGTCACGATCGTGAACGTCATTCACGATGAACAATGATATCATCCATTGACGTCCGAGAGATTAATCCTGGAATGAGATCTATCAGGTCTATTTCTGTCCTGCAGGGGTCGACGATCGTTGGACCAAAAGATCAAAGTTTGGCGAACTTGAGCAAGGCACTGTATATTAAACCATTGACTGCCAACTACGAGATATCCCGTAATAAGCGTATGTACCAAAACTACCGACTACCAGGTATCTCGTAGTTTGCGCTACAAGTTTAGATTGATTACAATTGGTCATTGGGGATATTTTTATTGCCGGTTGAGTTAGGAATTATTAGAAAGGACGAATAAAAATTTAATATAGCGTATAAAACATATTTAATATCACTTTTTATTATAAAAGTAATAACTCAGACTATTCGGTCATAACATATTAAATATTTATATATATATATATATATATAAATTATATATTTATTTTTCAATAAAAATTACTGTAAATGCCATTTCAATACTAAATCTGTAACTTAGTATTATTATATTTTGGAAAGTTTCATGTTTTCTTTAAAATAAAATTTTAACTCCTAGGGACAAGACGCTCTAAATTTGCCTGGCAGTCAATGGATTAAAGGAAAGATTGTTCAATTGTTCAATTTAGTCGGGGAATTTGATTTCTAATTTGTCCAACAGAGAAATGATGAAGAACATTCATTTTTTTCAATTGACTCGACATGTTGGCCGCGTGTTTCTGTTTCTGTAAATATTTCGAAACAAAGTGACGCAAGGATAAGTCATCGACAAGGAAGTTTTAAATAACGTAAATGACTAGATGATACGAGCGAAGAATGCGCTACCGTTGCACTTTGCATCGTAACACGATATTTCATGAAAATTGAATTTCGTCCTACAAGCGAAACGTGTCAATTTTCGCATTTGTTCAGAGGAATGCGTAGCGTTGCGCCGAACATGTTTCGGCGTTTGATGAGAAAACCAAGATCTTGTTTTATCTTGACTCGATACTCGAAGGAATTCGCGTAGGAACGAGGGAAACGAAAGTGAAAGGTAAATTTGAAAAAGAAAAGCGACTCTTTGACCTGGTTTTATGATTTTCTGCTGATAAGATCGAAGAGAGTTGCAATGGAACGATAACAATGACAAGTGTGGATGTTGATCGAGCGATGCTCGATCGCTAGACTGCGAATCTTTATGCAGGGCACAGTTGAAGAAACGCAGAAATTCGTTGTAAGCAGAAATTAAGCATTATAAAAAATACTTTAGAAATTTCGTGTCTATATATTTTTACAATATACTTGCATTCTGAATTTCTCATAAATGCATAAAAATCTGCAGTCTTAATATCCAACGAGAGATAAACACGTTGTATTTGCTATAACTTAATTATACATTTAGAATTCTTTATTGTTACAAAGCAAGAGTAATGTGTCTTAAGAAAAAAAGAAAAAAATAGATCTGTGAGATCTTCTATAGCAGTTTCAACAGTTGTTTAAAGATCAAGAGTATCGAAATCTTATTATCCAAGACTTACAATCTTATCTGCAGACTGTATTAGGTATTAGAAATGGAGACATTAATTATAAATTAACGAGAAACGTTGATATTCGTAAAAGTTCTAAATTTCTTGCTTCCAGCATGTTACGCGGCAACAATTTATTATCTAAAGCTGGAATTTTAATTCGATGGTAAACCGCACTAAACGACAGATGTGTTTGCACTTTTTTTTTAATGCAAGCACGCGGTCAACACGAGGTGAATTTCGTACGGGAGAGGTGTTTTTTCCAGAGGCATTGTTCAAACATTTACCGCATTCCGTCGGAATTGCAAATCTGCACGTCGCCCGCCGCACGGTGCAATTATCATCGATGACGCCCCATTCCTCGTAAACGCGAGGAATATTTTCAACTGGCGTACGGTGAGAGAAAGGAAGTCGAGTTATCTAATTCGGTCATAAATTTCGCAGGATCAGCAATTTGCTGCCCAATGAATCAATATTTCGCGAGCTTGCCAGAAGCTAAACGCTGGCTGGCGAGCGCCGAGCTCGTGATTTCCGCGAAAACTCGATTCTCCCACTTCAACTGGCCAAGATCGATCGATCTTAATCTCGAGATAAAGGAACTAAGTGGCTTCTGCTCGGAACAGAAGTCAAATGAGTCATCGAGCAACGAATCATCGGTGAAACCCCTTCGTGAAGAATAAACAGCGAATAGTCAGCCAACGAACTCGCTCAGAATCTGCTCTCCATAAAGAAAAAGAAAAAAAAAAATGCGGTAAATTTAGTATCCGTGCCAAATATAGAAGAGAAAAAAAAAATAACCAAGAGGAATAAGATTCCAAGAATATCTGATCTTTCAGCCTTGGAAATCGAAAAATCGAATTGTTGAAAAAAGTACGAGGGAATTGTACGAAGGAAGCTCAAACGAAAGAAAAAAAGAGTTTTCTACTAAAAAAAGAAAAAAATTAGAAAAAATCTCAAAGAAGCGACTGAAAATGTAAAACCGTGATTTTTTTGTTTAATCTTGTTCGAAATGTATTAAATTGCCCAATTTAATTCATCACGTATCACTGGTTCACGAAAGTACCTAGACTTGTTATTGAATAACCTAACCTTATGCCCGTATCCATCGTTGTAAAATTTTAATTTAGATTGACAGACAATTATCCAGGCGTGCGTCTGCGGCCAACTCGCATATTTTGTCTGCGAACGATGTACAAGTATCGGGAGAGACAAAAATACAAAAATACGAGCCCAGAGATATTCCCGTGGAATGAAAAATAAAAAGCAATGTCTGCGGATTATCTGCACGTGTTGCGAGATATTTATTGCGGGCATCCATTTAGGAAGCCATATCGAGCATGTAATAAATGTTGAAAATAAAAATTACACGCCAAATATTTTCATTTCTTTAAATACTTTCGCGATCTCCGCGAAGTATATCTTGCATATTTATTTACGTGTGAAAAATACTGTTTTCTTTTCTTTTTCTTTTTTCCTTTTTAAGCGATGCGACAGTCAACGAAATTTTAAAAGTACGTACGAGAAGTACATAAAGTATATCTGCCAGAACAAAAGAAAGAAAAAGAAGAAGATTCAGAGAAAGAGACGCAAAAATAAATGAATTCTACCTCGTCGATGTAAGCGCGTGAAACGCGGTGAAAAAGGTGGGATTCCGGGTAAATTCGAAACAAATGCGTGTAGCCTGTTGGTGGACGGGTAATAAACGACGGGTATATGGCATAACACTAAATCAACGGGCGGAAGCGAGAGGCGTACACAAATATTTCTAATTAACGAAGCATTAACACGTCGCGGTGTGGGTCGGCGTAATAAATACGACGGCCATTGCCGGCCATATGTCGCAATAAAACGCACCTCTTTTTAATCGCCGGCCTGGAATTCCTCGTCGCGAGTGATTCCGAACGGAATAATTAACATGCACCGCTGCTAACTGTAATTGTCCCGGTACAGTTGCTCGCGCTTTGTATCAGCAAGCATCTCGTCTCCTGTTCCGGCTTTTAACCGGATATACCTTGCCACTGACCTGGGTCACCTATGCGGAATATCTCGTTTCGCGAGTATTGTCCTTCGTTGTTATTCTTTTCTTTTTTTTCTGTTTCTTCTCTTTTTTCTTTTTCCTCTTTTTTACGAGATTCCTCGCGTAAGAATGCGTTTGATGGCGAACGTGTATTATGTACCTGCCTGTGGAAATGTAGTTTGTTTCTTGCCACGGCGAGAGAATGTTGTACACGATGTGTACGGAGAGTGCGGTTATTTAAGTCAGTGTAGTCTCGCTGAAGAAAGCGTGAATTTCCGCAGGGAATCACGGATCAGCTTGGTTGTTTGATCGCCCCCGTAACGAGAAGTTTGGCAATTTAATTGGCGATTGAAATGTTTTCTGTATAGATAAATGATTTCTTTTATACTAGGAATTGTTTGTCCCTTGTATTATTTATTCCTTGTATCGAGCATGAATACGATGGTGAAATAATGATATAAAATTATATTTGTTGTTGTTTTATTATTTATTAATGTATCATGTATGATAGTACAACGAAAGATATTTAATTATTTACTGCCGAGGAAGAAGATATATATTCGTTTCGTTGAAGAAGCAAGTTTCAAACAACAAAGAGACATAACGAGAAAATAAGAAATTATTGCGTTAATTCCCCGCAAACACGAATTAAGACGATCTAACGAAAGATCTTCTTTTTCCATTGTTACGTAAACTCGAGAATACCACCGTTTGTGTTTGCGGCAAATTAGTATACAGTGTCGTGTGGAAATTGCTCGCGTAATTTGCGAAAAGACAGACGGTTATGAGATTGTTGGAACGAAAGAGAAATCACGTGAAATTCTGACGTAGAACATCGAAACAGTTGTTTTCGAGGAAATGTGTTTTCAACTATTGGAAAGAAATTCACGAACAAATCACAGAAATATTTATACATCATTAACACGTTAACGAAACATTGTTCCCTTGTAACGCTGTATAATAAGCTGTAATTTTATTTGTACACTTCTCTGTAAATTATAAGAAAAATCGTTTATCGCGACATAAATATCTACCTCGAAAAAGATGTTTACATGCAAGTAATATTTGGAAAATATTCACATGCGAGTGTGTATGAAAATCTTTCTATAGACATACTTAAGGGGCAATAAATTTGCCGTTGGTAGCCCTGCACATTTAACAGAGATAACAAAGAGAATGATAAGAAGTGACACACGCAAAGAAAACAAAAGAATCTCTCTCTCTCTCTTTATATGCATATACATTCTCAACGTATCTAACAACGACATCGTTAACCTCTTTACGGTATTTACAACCTATAAATAACATTCGGTTTCATTTCGGATTAACTGGCTATATTCTTTCCAGCCAGAAGTACAGATTTATAGTCTGTCAAAGAAACCAAAGTCAAAACGTTGTATCTCAACGCCGATTAATTTATACTGTACTTTCACAAATTCTATTTAGAATTTCATCTACTACTAGCCAACAACAAACGCGAAATTAAATATCGAATGAACGTTACGGGATGTTTCGCGCAGATTTATCGCTCGTGTAAGTGTCATAAGCTAAACGAACGAAAGCTAATTGTCAGAACGGAACGAAGATCTCGAAACGAGAGGGGCTCTGGCCAACGTTCGTTTACCTTTCGGACGAGCCCGACCGGCTCGGTTGGATCACATTTGAAAGTAATCCCAAACGTCCCGTTCGTCATGCTCATCCTGCCAATAAATAAAATCGTCAAAAAGCTGTCGCATAAATCGCGCTGCTACAACAGCGACGCGCGGAGGACATATTTCACCCTCCCCCCTCCCCCCGCCTCCTGAAGAGCGCACGCGCGAGAGATTTAAACGCCAGGCTGGTGACACGGCGCGGCGCGAAACAGATATTTCCGGGGCTGATTTGTTCTTGTTCTTGGTTACGCATAGCCAAGGATCAATCTATTAATCGTTCGTTGATCGCGTTGCTGCTGCCCCCCGCGTTAAACGGCAGAGAACGTTGCTCGATTCTCTCTCCGCTCTACTCGAAATACGTATCCGGCCGCGCGAAGACGCTCACAGCGTGGAGACGTTTTACGATCGTAAACGTACGGTGCGTAGGAGGCCGGGAGGAGAGGAACACACAGCGACAGAAAATAGTAGGGCGACGACGAGGAACGTCGAATACTTTTCCTCCTTCCTTCCTCCTTCCTCCTTCCTCCCTTCGACACGGTCTTCTCCTCTTGTCTCATCGAGAGACAACCGTTCTCTCGGGCACAGAGTGTGTACTACTCCTCTCGTATTCGTGCTCGTAAAATTAGAAACACCGCGGCGCTCGGCGAGGCGCCAGTTTCTTCCTCGCTCCAATTCGCTCTTTGACATTTTCGATAATAACGACCGGGAGGATCTTGCCCGTCGTTTTGAAAATCCTCGCCGCCGTCGCCGCAACTCTCTCGCGTGGCGCCGCGAGCGTGTTCCTTTTTTTTCGAGTTAGCTTCGCATAAAGAGAGACCCCCCCCCCCCGAACAACTCGACTGCAATCTGAATCGAAATTGCGAAACATCGAGATCTCCTTTACGGCGGCAATGTTATTATCTCATACGTCTCTTTCAGTCTCTCTTTTCGTGCAAGCTAAGTGAGATGGTTCGTCGATCGTTCGAAATGACGTGAAATTATTCGCATCACGACTGCAATTATTGTAAAAAAAAATGCACCTTTTACTACAGTTTCGCTACGTAGATTTTGAGTTAAAGCAATTGTCAAAAGTCATACATATTTGTCGTCGGTTTTTCTTTTGAAAATTTGCTTCTCGTATATCGAACAACAAAACTCCCTGTTTTGAAAATTGTTGGATTCGTAAAATTTTTTCGTGAAATTCTTCGAACGCATAACACATCGAATGTGTTACGTAACAAACAATTACTCCAAACACGGTAATCTCGTCGCTAGCACAATTTTATCGAATTGTTTCAAGATTGTACAATATCGGTGTTACGAGAATTGCTGTGACGAACGCAGCGGTAACGATTGTTCAACATACTGTTCAATCGTTCGTCGTGCAGGATTATAATCTTTACCTCGCGTGTGCTTCCGTTTCGTAACGTATGCAAAAATCTGGACTGTGTAATTACCGGCGGTAACGAAACGTCTGTTACCGCGCGAAAATGTATCGCGACAGAGTAAAAAATGAGCTGCCGATCGCGTGTGCAGCTCGGTGTTTCGCTCAGGTATTAATTTAGCAGTCGGTACATTCGGTTAAAGCCTATAGAAATTTACACGATAAATCTCTTATCGCGCAAATACAGACCGGCCTACCGGACGACGATCGTCGTTGCTACGCTGCCGATATCTTGAGAACAGTAATTTTAGCCTCTGCTTTACGATAGTCTTTTACCTTGGCGTCGTGGCGGCTACTATTTATCGAGCTCCATTGTTCGGCGTAGAAAGTCCCGCTGGTGGATAATCACTTCTAATTATCACCGGTCCAGAAGCACGATCGCGATAATCGTATTTCCTGAAAATAAACCCCTCTCTCCCCCTCCCCCTCCCCCCTCCCATACACAACGAGACCGAGGCGGTCACGCTGAATTTCACCAGGAAATATTTCCCGCCTCGCCGTTGTGTGGATCCGCTCTGTGTTCTGTCTTGTCTCCGAATGGCGAAGATCTACGATCTTCCATATTTTTCTACCGTGCGTGTTAACCGTGTCGAGAACTTTAACTGAAAATAAAACTTTTCACATCGATCATGGCTGTATCACGGACTCGCTTTCATTGGTGATATCGTCTGTACAAATCACTGGTACAGTTTCAACGAATAGCTATGCGAATAGCTATCCTTCGAATACTTTGTAGTTGTATATATCTGGTGAATCTAGTGAATCTAGTGATTCGAATTGACTATTCTGTGGCCTGATCTTTACCGACGAATGCACGAATGTACGAATGAAATCGTCTCGGTTGTACGTAAACTGATAACTGTGTAGCGATTTTCCAACTGATACTACTGCGTAGTATTTTAATAATCAACGAACAGATACTCGATCGCTAAGAGTTACAAGTTAATTATCAAAGTCCAAATTCCTTTTATTTTTCGTGTCGTTATTATTACGCACGTGTTAACGAACAGTGGTATGGAAATATTATTTGCTCTTTGGCAGAATTATTGCGTGCAACTTTGCTCGAGAAAGAACTTTGTGGCGAGTAAACATTTAACGCGAATAAAAAAAAGACTATTTCGCTATAAGCGTAACGCAAAATAAAACCGGATAAAGTAACCAATAAGCAGCTAAATGCGCGACGCGATTAGAGAACCACGAACGAAAACGCGACGTGTTCACAGGAGAGCGGCCGATCGGATCAAGTTTCTCTCTCTCGTGGGGTACGCTTGTTAACAATTAATTTTATCGTTGTCGTGGAAACGCAGTCGCGCGTGGTAGTTTGAAAATTCACCGGCATAAAACGGCAAACTAATGTCGGCCAGTTGGTAACCAATGGTTAAAGAAAGAACCATGTAAATGGTGGTCTCTAACGAAGCGATAGGTTGCCTTTGCATGCGATAAATACGGTTACTGGACGCAGCAATAAACACAAGTCTAATTGCTGCATTCACGTTCCCCCCGGTACCCGAACCGATTTGCATTCTGCTATAATTATAATTCCGCTTTTCACGTCAACCACCGTCGATTAGCGTGCTGTCACATACTACCATTGACTAACTAGGATACACTGGACATCAAATGCTTCTTCGTGTCCCGTTTTCGGGGTCGTCCCTATCCTCATTTTCGTGTCACGTTGTGCTGTATGAATTTCAGCAGGTCAAGCTGCACCGCAGCACTACCAATTTTTCAACAACAACAACAACAACAATCGTAATAGAAAAATTGTGAAAATTATTAAATAATGCTTATAAATGTTATAAATGAAATAAAATAATTTAATTGTTTCAACTAAATTGATTTTTGGCTATATAATTCTTCTCCGCATACATTTTTATTTAATACATGTAAGTTCCAATTTAAAAATTAGTATCACGAAAAATGTAAATGTAGTTACAACCGGTAAAAAATTAATTAATTATTATATTTAACATTGCAATAAATTCGTAAAGTGTAGTGTAACTTTGCAACAGAAATGTAGTGTAAAAAAATTATTAAATTATTGATTGGTATGATAGAAAAACTTTTTTGAAACATTTAAAAATTATCAATTGTTTTACATCAACGACAATATCAGATTAATGACTGGTACGGAGAGATCATTCATAATATTTGAAAAGTGTTAAAAGTGATAAAAGTAAGTCAAGTAAGTCATAAAATAGCCTTGGCATTCGGTATACTCGTTTACCGACACAGCATAACCTCTACGTAAGTATATTATTTTTAATTTTACACATTAAAAGACATTTTATATATTAAAATTTATCATTATGTTTTTCAGGAATGAAAGCTTTATTTATTTATTTGTTTATTTTAGATATGAAAGTAAATTGGTAGGAAATTGATTTTGCCGCGCTCAAGTACGCCATCTTTGCGAGTATCGAAATTGTCTCGATTGTTTCGATTCTTTTGCGAGAGTGACGCCATTACACCTCGTACATTTCGAACAGTGAACGTTAGTTTTTCGTATTCGCGGGTGTTGCAACGTGTTTGTAGGAAAATCAGTGTAATTTATTAATTTATTAATTATCATTCTTTATTTAATGGTATATTTCGTTCGTGTATAACGTTGATTGTAAAGTTATATATGCGTCAAGACGTAAAATTCGCTTGAAGTGTACGAAAATACAGAACCGGAGATATTACGTAGTTTCTGTTTCTGTTTCTGTTTCCATCGGAAGTAGCTTTATTCTGAACACGATTCTCCGTCACGTTAGTTTCTCTTTTTCGATCTTTTTCGTGAGTGATCTGTCTCCAAGTGAGTGAAAATAACTATGGTTACGAATATACTCGAGAGATGTAAGTATTCGCACTTTGCTAATTGCAATCGTTATGCAATCCTATAAACAAAATCGATCATATCTGATAAAAGAGAACTAACCTAATTGATTCTCAGGCACAACAAATACCGAAACGGAAGTGGTACACACAAGGAAACTCTGAATATTCAACGATCGGTGAGTCATGAACTTTATCCTTTTGGCTTTGGACAGGATGTAAGAAAGTTACTAGCAAAAGTCACCTTCCTACAAAATGAGAGTTAATGTCTGTTAATGAATTATTATCGTAAACAGGTTCTGTGTGTAATGTACAATTCTGAGATTCGTAATTATATGTAATTGCAACACTGAAACTTATTGAAATTATTTATTTTTCGTATTGTGAATCGCATGGTATATCTGCATAATTGTCATTATCCGTGACATATTTTAGAAAGTTTCTTACATCTTGTGCAAGAATGTGTAACACGATGCTGCGATGTACAAAGTATCATCGACATTCTACTACATTCCAGCGAGTAGAATCAGAAACAGTATATGTATGTATGTATATCGTACACGGCGTTGCGTTAGCTTGCAAACCAATTTGGTGTCCCTCTGAGAATACCATATTTTAACATTTTTCATGGGGACATCTTCCGCGTAACCTTTGTATGTTCTTCGTGGCACATCTTAACTCGTATACATACATACATACATACATACATACATACATACATACATACATACATACATACATACATACATACATATATATATATATATATATATACGCGTGTATTCCGCATACGTAACAATCGAGCGTGTAATGCGTTTCACGCGTATGTAAAAGGAAAATCGCGTACCATTCCACACTACGCATATTACATATTACACCCGGTAATTGGCTAGCATTGTTTGTTCGTTAAAGTATAAATATCACGGAGAGAGACACGCAGAATTCTTCTAGGAATTTAGTAGTAAAAGTTTCGTAGCCTTTGGTATTTCGTCTTTCGTTTCGGTTTGATATTCTCTCTTTACAATATGGAATTTCCCACATGTCGAGTAAATCAAAATAAAAAGAATTATATTGTAATTATATCGCTTGTTTAGTCTCATAAATATTACTCCCTCTGTCCGAAAATATAGTATAGTATTTTAATATTCTTTTTGCTCGAAAATATGGTATACATTTGCGAAAAGAAATCAAACAAAAGTAAAAATAAATATAAAGAAAATATTAAATTCATTTTATTATCACGATATAACTAGATACGAATGGTTTTCGTGTAATCCAAATTTAGTTCAAGTGAGATTTAGCCTCGTTGAACGCTTCTTGTGAACATGTATACTTTTCAGTTGATCAACCCTCATGACCAAGTTTTACCTTATTTATATGAGTCAACGTAATTGATTCCATACACGTTTATAATGTTATAAAAAAACATTATCAAGAGTATTTCTCTCTAATTTATTAAATGCATCTCGAACACATTCGATCAATTCGTTAATAGCACGGTGTTCTAATTTCTCTTTGTTCTTCATATACTGTAATAGCTGTTGCAAGACACCACGACTTTGTCCATTAGTCAATTGCTTCGATTTGCCATCTCTTCCTTGTAAATTCACGTTATTCGGGTGAAAATTTTCCTTTTTGAAATTACAGTGGTGACTATTTTATTCCTCTTAAAAAAAAGAAAAATTTTTGGTCTTCAAATTCCAACTTAACTCAAAAGCAACGCCTGTCAAATATATTGTTATTTAGTTATCAATGTAAACAATATCTTTGCTTTCGAAACTCTGGATAATCTAAAATTTTCTTTCAAATGTATACCATATTTTCAGACAGAGGGAGTACGAAATTGCGACGACCATTTCTATGAGGAATTTATTAAATTTCGATAATCGTCGAACGAAACGTCGTTTTCTCGAACATAATTCAAAAGTTCCAAATTTTTCGATGTTCTTAAAAATTTTCTATCGCGCGAAACGCGACAGACGTGCAGTAATTGTTGAAAGAAAATTTAGAAAATTTTATAACGGGAAAAGACGCTGTAAAAAATAGATAACAAAGAAATTTTCTTTCATGCTGTTTCTAAAAATGTATATACACGTTTCAATGCTATTAACGAAGGGTTAGTATCCTTTTGCATGGACAGATTTATCGCACCTGTTCCGGTGCTTTCACCTAAGCTTCGCATCGTGTACCTCCGTCGTTTTTAACCATAAACTGAAGGTTTAATAATGGAAAGACAACAGACATATGTATCAGACAATATATTAAAAAAATGACGAATAATATATTAAAATAGTTAGCTAGATACCATTTGAAGCTATGCGTTAGTTCATTTAAACTAATTAAAATGATATTTTTCTAGATTATTTCAAGCTTACTAAACGAAATAACTCTTCATTTTACTTTTTATTTTACGTTCGAATAATTTCTCAAGTAAACATTTTTAACACTCTCATCGCGACCTTTCGTCAGATTGTTTTTTCCTTTTTTTTCTTTTTTTTGAGTAATCAAAAGCAACTCAAGTAAGAAATTATCCTTCAGAATTAGAATTTCGCTTAGTCGTAAGAGAAAATGTAACTATTTGCATTAATTTAAAATCTGGGACGAAATAATTGTTACAATGTCGTTCGATATCTTTCTAATGATGCACTGATGAGGCAACAAAAGAAATTGATTAATGTTACTTATTAAAATAACTTATCAAAATGTGGATACATTATAGATACATAACTTTCAGGTTACACAATAAAATTACTCTTTCTCTCGTGTATTTATATTTCGGATCGTTCACTTTTTTGATTTCATTGTAACAGCGGGAAAAAGCAAGGGGACTCTCTTTCTCTCTCTCTCTCTCTCTCTCTCTCTCTCTGTCTGTCAGTCGTCTCTCACGAGATATTCGAAAGATATTCGTTCCGGTAATTGGCCGGTATTGTTTGTTCATGGCTGACGGAGTACGTTAACATTTCTTTGTTGCGGATGATTGGTGTGCTTTCACCTACACTTCGGCAAACGTGCTCATTGTCTTAAACGTCTCGGGGCTGATTTTCCTCAGTCGCTTCGATCGTTCAACGACGATCGTTCCCTGTTATTAGACGAGTTCTTATCGGTTCTACGAGGAAACTGACCGATCTCTCGTAATTAGGTGAAACGCGAAAAAATCACCTTTATCATCGATTTCCGTCGGGATTCCTGCTCGACTTTCGCGGTGCGAAAGGAATTCATCGTTTATTTCAGTGCATTGGGATGTTCAATCGTTCACGAACGTGGTTATTATATAGTTATCGTACTGTGTAAAAGTCTTAAGGTCATTTGCGATAGTAATCTCGTAATAACAACTAATTACATTTTTACGAAATGTTTCACGATGCTACTTCATGAATGAATTTTTTCTTCCTCGAGACAGGAACTTCATACTCTGAATTTTTTCTTCCTCGAGACAGGAACTGTCTTTTTGGCTTGGTTCGCAAATTTTTCAAGCGTGTTCAAGAAGGTTTTCTTAAACATTTGTCATATCGAATAACAGTTTGTTTCGTTGCTCTTTCTATTTACAGCTACGAAGTACTTTTTGTAATTCCATCGATTAGTCTTAATGTGTTGGAAAATTATCAAAAAATGTTAAAATGAACGAGTCATCGTCGATGAAAAGATTTTCAAACGATTGCCATCGGTTTTATTTAATGCCGTTCCAAGTGTCCGGAGAATCGCACAAAATCGTAATCACTCCCTAATGCTAATCAAGCGTAGTTTAATTGTCAATTTATTTGGAATTTATTCGTACAGATATTCTCAGGTATATATTTGATATATAGACGCAGACGTTTATGAAGAATTTCATCCCGCAATTTTGAAACAGATAAGCTGGAACCTCGCTAAGTTATTATTCCTAACCTAAACCTAACCCAAACCTAACGTAAACCTCGCTTTTCTGTTGAAGATTACACTAGATTTGCCTATTAATAGATATATGAAAAATGAATAAAAATTTCTAAAAATTTAGGAAGTGAAGTGAACGCTACTATATTATTGTACGATATATCGAGCAGCGTTATTTAACAATTGACGACGGTACGTTAAAACAACACTTTTTATCAAAATTCTATTTTACCAATTATATTTTCAAACGTACGAGCTTCTCAGTCGAATTACGGTAAGAATAGTCATTACGAATAAATTCACTGAAAATACGCGAACGGGAATTATGATGTATAAAGCTAGTATAAAAAGAAGAGAGAAAGAAAAAAGAAGAAAGAGAAAAGAACGTTGATCAGCGTGGCAAGTCGTCCGTCCTTTCGCTAGCGTTGACTTTATTGTTCCGGTATCTCGGTGGCGGTTTCTACCCCGCGGCCTTGGATAATGCGATTTCTGCATATTGTCTTCTCGCGTGAGCGGCCATTCTTGCAAAAGCGGCTTTATAAAGAGCGATCTCGCGGGATCACGATTATATTGTTGCGGCGGTGTAGCGTAGCACACGAGGCCCCGCTATCCATTATACCGGCGAATAAAATAGAGATGTATATTGTCCTTATATATACGCTTATGTATATATACGCGGCAAGTTGTACGCCTGCAAGCTACACCGGCCATTTATTATTAGTTAAATAAATAAATAAATAAATAAATATATATATATATATATATATATGTGTGTGTGTGTGTGTGTGTGTGTATATACCGTCGATACACGTGAACCAGAACGTTGTCCACTTGCTGGATATCCACGTGTACCAGGAAACGCATAATATCCTGGTTCTTTTCTTTTTTCTTTCCTTTCTTTATCTCTTTGGCTCTGCTCTTCTCGATTTCCTTGAACGGAAGAGTCACGTGGACGTCGCGTTTCCGCTTCTCTCGCGATCGTGACGCGGAGGAATCTTTTTCCTCCGGACTTCGTGGTGGTCTGTTTTGACCAGTTGGTTTTGGTCCGTTGATCAAGGAACAGTGGGTGCGATTACATGTATAGTGTCTCGTTTCTTTGAACACAACTTTGATCGTGCGTAGCTTATATAATGTATCATGCCATTCAATCGACACTTGCCTCTTTCTAGCTTGTTAATTCTTTTTTTTCTCTAATTAAATTTTTCATTGATTTTTTTATTCATTTCCACATTATCCAGTGGATAACACTTGTCAATTTGGCCATTGAAAATCTTTTTGGAGCAGAGTCGTGTCACAGTGTTTTTCATTTGTAATCTCTTTTAATCAAATTGTGCGATGAAAAAAAGTCCGGTATCGACGGAATAGAGCATAATTGTTGATCTTTCTAAATTTTAGATTTATATTTTTAGCAATTCTGAAGTTTCATCAAGTATCAGTGTATCGTATATCTTCTTAGTTCACGTTGTGGATAGAACGATGGAACGCCATTTATTGGGACGAAATTTTTTAGTTTTGCTAATTGAATTCGAGTTTTTGCCTGTCTGCGGTTAAACTTCATTCGTAAATCTTTAATAATTGAAATAGAACCATTAAATTTGTGCAGTCTTTTAAAGAAAAATAATACAGTAACAAAAGGTAATATTGACGTACTACAAACGTAATTAAAATAAAGTGATTCAATTGAAATTGATTGATATTAAGCGATATCAAACAAATCAGTCATTGTTTTCACATTTATTAAATTATATTTTTCGCATGTCAGTTGTAAAATAATATGAAATTAATATGCGACTAATAAATCAGAAGTAATTTTATTAACTATTTCGTTAAATACCTCACGTACTCACGCACGGACGACAGTATAAAATGGTATAAAAATATTGACTGAAACGATTTTGTTTCTTTTCACGGTAAATCTCTGACAATATGAAAGTCGAAACTTCCTTTTTCCAATAACGTCGCAGATACATTTGTTTCGCTTGAAACGCAAGGCCGAAGTATGAAATACCCTTTATTTATTCGAATCAAGATATGATCCTACGCAAAAAAGTGTAACGCTGTTAATAAAGAAACTTTGTTTTTTTGTTCGGCGCGATGAATGGGAAAAGTATGAAAGAGAAAAATATCGATACGACAGAAAGTCGCTTTCTGTCTCCCTTAGATATTATTATGCTATGTCTCTCTATTGTATTGCATTTCTTTCTCACGGTGTCCACCGCCGCCATGTCACATTAACATTAACGGCACTGCTAAAATTTGATCTCGATGAATTAGAGTTTAAATAAACTAGAGTTTCACTGTACCGAGAAACATTGGTTTTCTGAATTCTTACTTCTCAAAAGATAGCATTTCCAAAGCGTGGGAATGAAATGGAAAAGAATGTGAAAAATTTGATGAAGAAAAGAAAGTGGAAAATATTTAGAGCGTAGGAGAATATAGCGGATAACGTTAAAAAAATCAAATGAGCGTATAAGTGGCAGTATAAGTATCTGCCAAGGCATAAAGACAAAGTGAAAAGGAAATGTTTGAGAAAGACAAGAATCTGTGCAAGCATCACCTACGCAATTAGATTCGAAACTATACGAGCTACATGAACTTTAGGTTAGTTCAGAGAATCGCTTTTACGATGCATTGACGCGAGTTCTATCTGCCGTGCACGCGAAGCTCACCGAAAACATTCGAATAATCGTTTCGAACAATAAGTTCCATCGATAAGGTTGCTGCGCTGGAAAGTGCACCAATCGTCGTAACGTTACCGATCGTTTTTTCTTCGCCGGTGGACGTTGGAGGACTTCCTGCTTAACAAGCCGCGACAATAGCAGGCCGATATCTCTCGTGCACCGCGGTGGATTTAATTACTTTCACCAATGTCACGCAGCCTCGGCAAGTTAATTAATTTTTTCGTTGGCCATTTAAGCGATCGCACGCCGACGATCGCACTCGTTACCGACGCCCGAGCGAATCCAACTCGAGCTTAGATCGTTTTCTACGACTGTTACGAACCGGTCACGGACTTTGCACGTGCCCCCTGGTTCCTTCGCGGCCCAACGGAAAGGCAATTAACGCGGTCTTTTATCGATCGACCGGTCGAGACTGTCTCCGTATACCGATTACCGGAAACGAGCCACCTCTAGCCTCTTGATCGCCGCATTATTTTAAAGACCGCGCATCAGCTAGCCGCGTGATTTCAATTTTTAAAAAAATGTAAAAAAACTTTTACCGATAAATGAATGATTTAAATATTTTTTACTTACATAATTGGTGAGCCACAATCGATTAGGATGTAATTTGCACAAAAAAAAGACACTTGATTTTTTCACTAGGGTTGCCGCACGGTAGATCAAATACTAAATATTAGAAAAATTAAAAAAGTTATATGCAAATTTGAAATATGAATAATATTCCATTTCTTTCTATTCAGCTAACGATCGATTCGATCAAACCATCATTCAGGTAGCAATCATTCTTCGAGGTCACTTTTTACTTGTGTAATGGAAAATTACGAATTGGTCATTTCGATTACTCTTGTAGCTTTAGAATTAATATACGTATAATCAATCGTATATTAATAGTTGTAGGTTAAGTATAATAATGTACAAATGCTGCAACAGATACGTGCAAACAATTTAAAAAAATAACACATATCACGTATGTATATGCTTGGTTGCAGTTGTCCAAAAATATTAACATGAACAAAGGAATGAAAATATTTATTAAGATTCGCACAGAACAAGACCCGTGTCGAAATATTCTACGTACAAATCATTATGATAATTTAAATGATAATTAAAATAATTGTGTTTTTGTGCAAACAGAAATAATTTTGACAAGAAGCATCTCTCAAGTAGTTCAAACGAAAGTGAGTCACTGAAGTCAGTCACATTGACATTAATATAGAATTACAACGGTTAAATTGTACATTTATCTATAATAATTAATTAAAACTTTTTCAATGATAGTTCCAATGGGTGATATTCCTTACCCGCAGAGTATCAAATATAACTCCCTCTAGAACTTTCTTCGCTATATCATTCATTTCTTGTAGTATTGAAACGGTATCACACATTCTTAATATGTAAAACAAGAACGTACAATTATACGCTATATTATATTTAAATTTCACACACTGTGCACGTTTGTAAATTCACAAAAGAAGTTCCTCTCAAGCGTTTTGATTTAATGAAAAAAAAGAAAAAAAAAGAAAGAAAAAAGTCTCGTTGCAACACTCGTCCCTCGTTAAGGAGATATATATCCCCGTGTATTTGATTTTCTTCTTGAGGTTGCTGCAGATTCCCCCCGATGATGGGGTGAACAAATGGCAGATAATTTGGCGGTCGTTGGGAAGGAAAGCAGTGATAAAAGCGAGCGCATCGATCCGGATTGGGCGTGTCACGTCAGTGAGTGGGTCGACGAGGACGAGGCGCGTATCGCGATAATGTGTTTCTAGGTCAGTCGTCGTCTGTGAACGCGCACGTTCACGCGAACAGCGCCGGTACACGCGAGCACGCATTCCTCTCTCTCTCTCTCTCTCTCTCTCTCTATAAAACCCGTGATCGTGAATCCCCTTTCCTTCCTTTTTCGCACCGCGGCCTAACGCAAACACACACACACGCACACCGGCGCGCCGCGCTGATGTTAACAGCGTCGTTAAGTGAAATTGCCACTCGAATTCCGAGGCTCGTTTTATCGAAACCGATTAGAATCGTTCCATCGCGTGTGCACATGCGCTGCAAACCGGGAGAAAAAGAGAGGATCGCCGTCTAATTGGCCGTCGCGTCGCGAAATAATCGCGCGGGTGTCGATAACCGTACGACGACTTATCGACGTGCAGTTTCGCTCCGAAAATCCGCCGGATCGCATTTGCATTTGCAATTTGAACGAGAGTTCAAGTCTGATAAGAGTTAGTCTGCGAGTAATATGTAACAACGAGTGGGCCTTCTGATGGTTATTTAGTCTTGCAGAGAATGGCGCGGGGAATACTTCCTCTCAACTTTCAAGTAAAATTTGCACGAGGTGTTAGATTTTATTGCACGATACGGAGGAAAATGAGATACCTGATAGAAGTGTAAAAGATATGGAATTTAAATAGATATTTGTAAAATGTCGGCCGACTGAATTATTTTGAATTATTGCATCTCGCAAGAGAATAATTAAAGCTTGTATAAAAAATTTCGAAAATAATCGAGGTCATCTCCCCCGGAATCACTTTATTTTTATAATGTGCGTTACCTGCATCATTTTGTTCGTTCCAACTTCCCACAAATCAAGAGAGATCTACAGTCTACCAATAAATATTGTTGGAGCGATGTAAGAAATAGCGAAAGATTGGGAAATTGAAAGAAATTCCAAGTCCTTAACGTGATCCCCTTCGAAATTAATTTGCTTGCAATTGATGATGACGAGCCTGAGATCCCGAGTACGCTGAAGTTATTCTTTCGATAGTTATTCAAGGCGTATAGTTTTGTGAAAATGAATAGCAAATGCCAAAATATTGGAATTTGTAGGAATTTTACGCTAGATTTTTACTGCACGATCGGAAGAAAACGTAACATAAATTGATTTGATTTCTCTACTAAGAGATTCTCGGTAGAAATTGAAACGAGTTCTTTCTCGTTGGATTATTGATACGAAATGTCAATCATTATTAGGTTAAGTTAGGATTGAAATTTATATATTAATAAGAAATTCTTGGTGGAAATTGAAACGAGTTCTTTCTCGTTGAATTACTGATACGAAATGTCAATAATTATTAGTTTAGGTTTAGATTAGGTTTAGGTTGAAATTTATATACTAATAAACAAACTTAATAAACGAATGTATAAATTTACGATAAAAATCCCCCGAAAAGATGATTTTCATTCCTTCGATTGCCAAATTTGTCGAAGAAGAAACGCGCAAGATCTAAGAATCACGGATAAACTGCTCGGTTAAACGGAATTCCCGGAGTAGTTAAGCAGCAGCTCGGCAAATTATTTCGAGATCGATCGATCTTGAATGGGCCTGGATATAGCCCGAACGATATTATAATGCTCGCCAGGCTGCCAAATTTATCCGCCTGTTTGTTTAATCGAGGCGACTTTTGGTCCGTCTCGAGCGTCATTCGGCCGCGATAATACGCGCGAACGGCTATTTCCATCGTGGCAGTCGACCGAAAATAGAAAATCGGCGATCTCTAGTCAACGTGAAACTAGTAATAATAATAACAGCAACATTAATCGACGTGCACGGTTCACACACAGCCTCGAATCTTGAAATCTGCGATGAACGCACGAACGAATCGTTTTCTGTGTCAACAGCCATACTCTCTCGAGAGTATGACGCGAGAGCGTGAAATCCTCGACGATTGGACGAAACAGAGCAGGAAGAAGACTCGTTGTTGTTTAGTAATTTCGATCGAACGTTGGTCGCGACCAGATATGCAATATGGAATTTACACGATTAGCAGATAACGGTTGCGACAATTATCGTTGCATAAATCTGTGCGTGCCACTTCATCGTCATCGTCATCGTCATTTTCTTTTCCGCGAAAGCTAGTCTTTTTCTGAACGAACGATTCAGTCTGAAATCTCTCAAAACGACGATTCCCTCTGAATCGGGTTAATAATAAGCGTGTTTTCTTTGGACATGCTGCTTAATTCGATGATATTATTATCACGTATTTTGTTAGTTCTATGCTTGTTGGATTGATGAACGCCGTCAATCTGAAATAGCATTTCTTCGAGGGTTACTTGTTTGTTGTTTTGATGAGACGGCACTTTTTTCCGGGTTTATAGGTATGTTTGTTTGCCCGGCTGAGAGAGGATTAAGTAGTATACGAGGAAATTTCGATCGTACGATTTAAAATAGACGTTTCGTGAGAATCGCTCGATAGCCTGGCCATTAATGGTATCCTACTCGTTATTTTTACAAGTATGCCGACTGTATAGATCTTTGTTCGTCGTAAATATGAAAGTTCAAAGATGCAAATATGCCGATTCGAATCGTAATTTCCGCGGACGTGTGAAAAGTATTCAAAAAAAGTGGAGTATTCGTTGTCACTTTCTTTAACAGGTTTAGTTATGTTCACAACATATTTGCACAAAAGTTCATAGAGAGTAAAAAAAAAAAAAATAAAAGTACAAATTTACTTTGGCGATTGAGAAAAAGACAAAGGTAAATTGCAACTGTCAGAGATGCAACGATGCACGAGCATTCGAGCACGAATCGAGCGACTCCTGTACGACAAAAGTGATGGAAATGATCGTTAACGATTTTAATTAACTCCGTTAGTTGTTGCGGCATTTGTCTTGCGTACGCAAATGCGCAAGAGTGGTTGTACTCGTTGTACCGTTAGACATTGATAGAAAAAAAGATGCGACATTCCTTTTCGTGTAGCGTGCGGTGGGACGAATCTGAATAAAAATCGAGAACATTGGTCACGAAACATCGCAGTCGTCCTTCGACCTGTCCGTATATTTTCCACGCGTGGAATTCCTCGTGGCTGTAATGCACAGGCTTCGACAGTCCCGGAGTTACGATCGAGACCTCACCGAATGAGGACGCCATTTTTTTAAAACAGCCGGAGCCGCGTTTAAACTGTCTCTCTCCAACGATCGACGTTTTTATCGAACGCGATTTTACTGGGGAAGAATTTGAGTTTATTTTGTATTCTCGGATCTCAAATACTTGGGATTTTCAATTACTCAATTTTGGATAATTTTATATTAGGATTGTGCTTGTACTAGACTTATTGGGATTCGTTGGGTTTTTCAATAATTTATGTATTTTTCTTTTCTTTTTTTGGAAATTTTACGAAAAAGATTATAATTGACGTTCCGTTTGAGAAGAATTGAACTTACGGTTTACGGAGCTCTTATTATCTAAACTTGTCGGGGATAAACAATTCATATAATTGGAGGATTCGTGTAACAAATGCTCACAAACAATTTCCACATTCACCATTGAAATTTCGTTACAGTAAATGGATCAAGTTTCTACCTTGATGATTTCAAAGTGAGATAAAAAAAATAATAAATTTACATTAATATTGCGTTTGAAGAGAATTCAGATTTTTTTCAATGATTTAATTTAAAAATAACAGAACAATATGAATATTAAATTTGAAATTCTGCAGCAACAGTGTTCCAAGGAACATTATTCAAAGTGTATTGTGTATTGAATTTACCCTGAGATTCGATTTCACGCAATATTTTAGCATCTAAATCTGTTCAACATCTTTTGTGTAACGTTTAATTTTAATTTCTTTTTTTATGTAACATTTTAACATCGCTCGCATACGAATTTTGTCGAACGTTCTCCCAGGAAAATAATATCTTAGTTTGACAAATAACATCCAAACGTGACATTCTTTCCAAATAAAAAAATAAGAATCACATTTATTCTTGCAGCATCGATACAATTTTATGTAGTATAATAGTTTGCTCTTTTCACTTCTCGACATATATCTTCAAATCGAAGTTTAGTTTTCGTCGCAAATTTCCTCGAACGTATCGCTGAAATTTATGAATCGAACGTGAGAAAAATTAGAAAGAAAAAAAGAAACGCAAGACAGGCCTATCGGTAGGATTTATGGTTCTGAACAGTGGTCCGGCGTTTCCAGATATTTTTGAACGATTCCTCGTCGTCACGTCGTGGAATTTCGTCGAATCGATATG
The DNA here is from genome assembly GCA_032399595.1 of Tetragonula carbonaria. Lineage (NCBI taxonomy): Eukaryota > Metazoa > Arthropoda > Insecta > Hymenoptera > Apidae > Tetragonula > Tetragonula carbonaria. The sequence continues at coordinate 293,637 of JAUCRC010000015.1, forward strand.
TAAGAAGTTGTATAAAGATAAATCACGAAAAGTTAGGCGAGCGTTTTTCCGGTGAAACCTGAAAATCACCAAAATTCTCGTTGATGGAGAAATTTTGAAAAATTTTAAGAATTTCAATTCTCTTACGAGATTGATAATTCTCTGACGGATGGACAAGAGTGTGCAGAGTTGTTAGTAGATCGCGGATATTTATATTTTTGTGAAAAATTTGAAAGCACGAAAATACACGAAATGCACGTTATATTCAAAAGTACAAAGAATATTTAAAATTATAGCGAATATTAAAATAATTATACATACATACATACATACATACATACATACATATATATATTGTATTAAATAAAAAGTTACCATTCCACACGATTACAAATGTTTCGTTTACAATTGTAATATCTTACAACTGATGATATGAAATTCAATAGGGTAAATTGAAAATACTTCATACAGCCATAAATTTTTCCTTTTAATGTATATTATCTATAAGTGAAATAATAAGTACAGTTTATTAGAATAAAGAATGATAGTATTTAGCACTAATTTCTATGAAATTGCTTGATTAGTCTCAATTATTAATTATTGGTCTTGCAAAGAAACGTTTATAACATTTAACTTTAACTCTATATATCTAATAACTCTATATATTTAATCTTTATATTGAATCATTTATAACTAGATCAAATGTTAAATTTTGGACGTGAATGTTTTATTCCATTGCACTTACAAAATACTTGTACACCATATATTTGATTGAAAAAATAGTTGTTTTTTTTTTTTAAATGACGACGTATTATTTTGATCAAAATTTTATGCTTTCTCGTTTGCCGATTGGGGAATTATTATACATGGGGAATTATTATACAGTTTAAAAAGTAAACCTAGCGCGATAAATGTCACTTATATATTTCGTAAAAAAAACATATGACCCTTAAACGACGAAAACGTTTGGAAACTTAAAAATAGAAGGATACATTCACGTTATGATATATATCGTTGTTTACTTGTTTGCAAGGGGTGCAGTTTCCAAATTGCGATATTCGCTTCTATTTATATATATCTCTGTCCTTCGCGAATATTTCTCCGATCCGTAGTCTCTTATATCATTGGAAAATTTTTCATTTTAGAATTTTTTGAAAACGACGAAGAGAAGCTGACAGGCCATCAACTGATGATATTAGTGAATTTACCTATTCTAAATTTAATTTAACTTTATTCGCTTCTAAATTCGTTGCTTTCGACAAAGATCGGTGATAATTCAATTTCTTATCAATTGAAATTTCGGACGATGCATTTCATATATTTTCTCGATTACTATACACGTTAAGAAGAATAACGAAAGCTTAAAAGTTTAGAAATCTTTTACGTTTAGAACGTTATACGTTTAAGGTTTAGGTTAGGTTTAACAGAAGTTCAAAAGTTGAGAAACTTAAAACGTCTAAGATGCAGAATTGCATTTGAAAGTATTTAATATTTATATTTGGAATATAATTATTCTAGAAAACTATTTGGAACTTTCTTTTGTCCTCCGCTGTGTGAGTAAAATATCGATGATCGCAAATCACAAGAGTAGACACAATTATTTTCATTAATTTCTCATCGTTTCTCTGTTCGTCGTCGCATCTTCCCTGAAATCGTGCCGAGAGATAGCAGAAATTTATGCACTGGCACTCGTTACCGTGTGTGTGTGTGTGTGTGTGTGTGTGTGTATATATACTCGAGTACTCGCGGTTACGCAAGAAACGTGTAATCATTGTGCGATCGATCGTGAATCTCGTAGGGAATGCACGAGGCACGTTCAACCGGATAATTTGGCCATATTTTCGCGAGGCTAGGCACACGCGACACGCGGACAGGTGCATTAGACGGCATTAGGTTTTCCACGATCCCGATCGACGGTGAAGCGGAATTCTCGGCTCGCGTCTGTACTTTGGCCAGAAAGTGAGCCGATGGTATCGCGAGAGGATGCATTTGTAAGTGCGACCGACTATAAATAATCGGCGTTCTCGAGCTACCTGTACGCGCAACAGGCACGCGTGTACACACGGTGAACGACCGCTCGTAATTTCGCCTCTTTCACGCGCCAGTTACCCGTCAAAAGTATGGTAACGCATTTTACAAGGCAATTCGTCATGTTTTTGTTCGCCTCTTAATTTTGAATCTCCGAGCTTCTCTTTGAATTAATTCGTGCGAAAAATTTAGATCGAAGTATATCATTTTACATACGAAATTAGTTGAGAATGAAAAACATCGGTAATTATTTGAGTTAATTTATATAATGTTTCTTTCTCTTTTTACGAAATTTTTTTAGACTGAAGAAGATTGTTTTGCGTCCTCGGTTATTATCAAATTCGCCTCGACGCTTTTCTATAGTGATTTCACCTTTCCGCTGACCGTGTTAATTTCCTCTCGGGCCTGAAACTAAGAAAAATCGTTTCACTCGACAGCTGTTCTCGCGACAGTTCTTTACGAAACGGGAGAAACGTGCCATTCGTACGTTCTATCGGCGATCGTAAAAGTTAGAGAAGAGCCTCGCCATTGTTCATCGTTCCTCTGCGCAATGATGCTTTCAACTTTTTCTCGAAACAGGGCGAGAGAAAAGACGTGTAAATAGAATTTGATTCGTCGAGCTCGGGGGAAATATTTTTATTGCACGTTTGCTTTCTTCCCGGTTTCATAAGATTGGAAGAAACTTTGTTTTAGTGATATTCTTTTCTTGGTAACAGATTTTTATGAACTTGGGAGCAGAAAGGAGCAGAACATATTATGTTTGCTTTATTAATTTTAGGGGAAAATTGATGTTAAAGTTAAATTTAGAGGAAAAATTATATTAAAGTTTAATCCACGTGTTTGATTTCGTTTGACGATGTTTAACGAGTTGAAGTGAATGTTATCCCTTTTGCGATTCAAATTAAATCTAATATATAAATTTAATCAAGATGCAAATTTTATTTCATAGGAAGCTCATTCTTAATGGACACTTTGTTTTATTTTATTTTATTTTCTGCTACAACGTGTTACAACTTTATTATTCCTTCGTTAGGTATTTTTGTAAATCCCAATTACAGACGAATAAAATCCCCATCCTATTAATTGTAAATTAATTAAACTGTAAATATAAACTTCGATATTTTTGTCAAGTTTCTTTTCAAAGAATTGTCGAACGGACGGCAATATTTGGAAAATCGAATTATTTAAAACCTCTATAAATACACGTGTCACCGAGACAGACACACTCACGAGTTCGGAATCCCGTGGCGTGCACGAGCCGGATGCAGACTTTTAGTGCAAGTTTCACCGTGCACCGTGTAGCAATTTGGCTGGAATTTGGGATACTTACCGTACACGCAAACGTGCACGCGTGTGGTGGACAGGTCGTTCACGCTGGAGAACAGGGACACATCGTGATGTCGAAATCGTTCCATCTCGGTGTCGTTCGAAAAATTATTGTTCCTGCCTGTTCCTTCTCGAGAGAGAGAAAGAGAGAGAGAGAGAGAGAAGGAGGGGGACTCGCCTTCACGACCGGAAATTTTATCGCGGATTCGGAAATCCGTAGGAGTAAAAGGGCTACGCTCGCTGAAAAACATGAACGAACTGAAATGTCGTCGTCGGGGGATGGTGGTCGCTTTTAAACAGCATTCGTTATCGGTGGTTGCACGGCGTTACCCTTGTCGAGGTATAAATCGATGTTTGGGAAGCAACAAGACAAAACAAGACTGCCAGCGTCATCTCGACTTTCTTTTCTCTTTTTTTCAATTCTCGAGACACTCCGATCTCCGCGTCAAAAATGATAAAAGTCTGCTTCGCGATCAGGCTTCGTTGGATATTTGTGCGAAATCAGATTTTTACGAAATTTACGTCGAGGATTTCTCTCTCGGTCAACCGGAGAAGTTGAAAATTCAATCTTAATAAAGAATGTTGATATGAAACCATCGAGTGTATGTACGAAATTTATACATAATTAGCCGCAGCAATTTGTACATTAACGGGACGTTTGAAGATGAATTTCAACGTGCGAAACTATATTCAGCTGAGCTCGATGTAAAGTAAGTAAACCTCTCATTTTCTCTCACTTTGAAAAAATGTTTTCTCGTGTCTTGCTTCGAACAAATTCACACGATCCTACGAACACGCGCACTCTTTTTCTCTGTCTTAAAAGGAACGGTATTTAGTACTGATTCCTGTGATTAACGATCCATCCGGTCGAATCTCGCTCCTAGAGAAGGAAAACCTACGTTACGCAAGGAAACGTGGATTTCGACGCGTCACGCCCACCCAGATGCTCGGCAAAGTCATCGGAAGAGCGAAGTGGAAGCGAAGATTGATGAAGCTGTTTGGATAATCGCGAGCGACTCCGTGATTTCTGAATAAAGGAGAGAACAGACACCGAGTGAAAATGGCATCTGAACGCGACAGATTGAATAGCGACAGATCAATGGGAAGGATGACCCATTTCCGGATGCTACCATATACGATTCTTGAGTCATCCTCGTCGAACACGTCCCAGTTCTCGGTTGAAAACGAAACCGGTTGCTTTTGTCTTTTGCGCAGCTGTTAAACAGTCCTTGGTCTTTTAGACGAAAGCGTTTAGTCTGGCTCGGTTGGACGTGATTCCTTTGAAAGAATATCTGCGCAAGAAGAAAAATTGGTCTTTTTGTCTCTCTTCTCAACCGGGAAGTTGAAACGAGCATTAATTATATTACTTGCAATATAAAACAGTATATACGTGTATACGATGTAATTGGGCACTTCGCTAAAGAGGAAGAAAAAGAAAAACCCGATCGTTACAATCACTCGAAATGCGATCACAAACACAGAAAATACATTGAACGCCAGCGTTCGCAATCGTTGTGTCCAATGACTCGAGAAACGATCGACGAACGATTGTCCAGAGGTTCACGATCGAAATGCACGAAAGCAGGTTAAAAGAAGTTGGAGAAAGAAAAAAAAGAAAAAAAAAAAAGAAAAAGGTGCGTCGATCGTGCGTGCGTGTGCGTGTGGTATCGCGAGGAGGAAGAGGATCGGTATCACGCCGGAAGAATTTAGTCGTGGTCTTTCCCGGCGTGGTTATTATGCCTGCCTTAACGTTCCTCGCATTCGCGTTCGCCTACCCACGCGAGGCGACCGCCCCTTTAACATCGCCGGTATTCGCCTGATTTATGAATGCCCCGGCTATATTTAACAGCATGTTCGCCATTGAAGACATGCCTTAGGCAGCGAGGCGAGCCGGTACCGAAGAGGCCAGAGGAGGAGATGTCGCTTACGAGAGACGTTAGGGTAGGTAGAGCCACGCAGTGCACGTAATCCCACGTAATGCGGTGATGCTGGCGCACTATGTCACCGATCGCCGATCTATAATAATCGAACGAGACGACGGTTCCCACAGAATTTTAGGAATCTTTCAATTCTGCAGATGGCACAATGAACTTGGTTAGGTTTAGGTTACGATCATATTCTTTCTAAGATATTTAGACCAAGGAAGCAACTTTTCTTTTCTTCGTGCAAGTATTAAATTTATTATCTGAGAAAGCAAAGGTTGATTAAAAAAAAAAAAAAAAAAAAAAGAAAAATGGAAAACGTACGCGAAATACACATCTACGTGAGAAACTCGACGTTTCGAACTCTGTGTGAGTCACGATTTTTTAAAAATATTAAATTGCATTAAATTGAATTTTTGTCCAAGAAAAGTTTCGTCCAACGGCGTTCTCTGGAGATCAGGCTTTAAATCAGTACTTTGCGCGTTAAAATTCTCCTCCGAAATTTCGAAATGCCCGAGGAATCTTCGCGTGCAGGACTTATCGCGCTGGATCGCTTTATCTTCCGTGGAAAATTCGATAATCGTGTAGTTATCCAGCTATCTGTCCGAGGTGTCGATGTTCTTCGGGGTTTGGGTGGTTCTTTAGAGATTCGGTGAATTACCTGGATCATCGGAGTAATTGGATATCGATTGCTCGTACATACCTTCACGGGTAAATGACTTCATCGTAGGTGCTTCATGTATGCCTTAAATTAGAATTATTTTCGTCAAAATTGACACGGTCTCGTTTTAAATTGATCAATCGACAGAATTATTTAGTTTCCTCAGCGACGGGCAATTTTTACCTAGCCTAGATCAACGAAAATTACGAGCCATCTTTGTATTGTCTTTTCTCCGCATTCGCACACAGTACAGACAAGCTTCGTTACAAATTTGTCAAATTTAGATTCGTGAACCACGAGTTTTCGATTTTTCGTTTGTCTACGTCGCAACGTGAAGTGCTGAAACTGATACACCGTGTACACCGCACGTTAGAAATTTACACAACCGAGTTAACAAACGGACAGATTACAGATCGCGTCGTTTTTCAGCGAGAACATCGCAGTGTCGACTGGGATTGAAACCACGTGAGGCTTATAAAATCGCGATTACCCTCGGCCGTGAAAAAAAAAAAAAAAACTGGCCCCGTAAATATCGTAAGAACCGGGTCTTCGTCTGCATATCCTTCACTGTGGATCTGCCACAGACACGTGCACGTTTATAAAGGGCCTTGATCAACCGAGAGGCGTGCACGATCCTGCGGTCCAGCCACCCAAGTGGCACACTTCCCCAATTCCACATTGTTCCGCTGCGTTTCGATGTGTTCTTGAAACCGTATGCCTAAGTGAGATACGAGCTAGGCGGGTAGTAGGTCTTCAGCCGGCACCAAATACGGTTTCTCGTACGTTGTTTCCTCTCCAGACGACACTACGCAACTACACGCGCTTCTTTTTTTCGCCGTTGCTCGGACTCTGTTTGTCCACGTTCAATTGCATCGATTTGTTTGCACGCGTTCGTTGCAAATATCTCTCTTTCTTCTAGGTTCTCCCTTTTCTCCTCTGTGTAACGAGCTTGGAAAGTCATGCGAAGCGTAAATACACTGCCCTCTGTCCACATTCGATGATACGATCCGCAATTGCGAACATTACACTACAATCTTTGCTATCGTCCTTTTAAATTCTTCGAGTAACTCGCGTACAGATCGAGTTCGAATCGTGTTTTCGATCGTTGAACTGGACGAAAGATTTCCTGCGTGATTTGCCCGGAATTGTTGAAAAGTGTTGCTCCTTTCTCTAAAAAATTTCTTTCAACTTTCGTCGCGTTTTATCGATTGGCACGGTCGGAATCGAGAATTAATTTTAATTTCAATTGGCTTTCTATTTACAGGGACAAGTGAAATTATCGACTCGCCGAATAATGATAAAATTTAGAAAGAGCGAAAGACCCGAAATGATGAACAGTGTCAGAAAATTAATTTGCAAACGTGTTTGAAACGACGTATCATATCAGAAATCTCGTAGATTCGTAACGATTTGTATACGAAGAGAAGTTGATCTGTCGATAAACCTAATTAAATCGATAATTAATAACTGTTTTATTGCTAATTATCAATTCCATTGAAACTAATAATAATATAATACTGTGAACGCCCGACTCACTATGTAAACACGATAAAATATAAAGAAACAACAGAATCATTCGTATTAATGTTAAGTATCGTTTTGTTCGAAATGAGTAAATTCAGTGATTCATGGACCTAACCTAACTAAATATAAACCTAACTAAATCGATAATCAATAACTGTTTTATTGCTAATTATCAATTCCATTGAAACTAATAATAATTTAATACTGTGAACGCCCGACTCACTATGTAAACACGATAAAATATAAAGAACAGAATCATTTGTATTAATGTAAGAGAATTGTATTAATGTTAAGAATCATTTTGTTCGAAATGAATAAATTCGGTGACTCATGGACGAGAGTGTACGTGTGTATACGTGTGTGTACGTGTTTGATTTGACGCTTGAGAGACGAGTAGTTGGAGATTTTAACGAAGACTTTCTTTCTTTGTTCTTTCTTTTCGTTTTGATGAATCGGAGATGGCGAAGGGCTTGTAAGTTGTCAGCGTTGCCGGGATGTAGTGGGTCGTTGATTCGGATTGTTTGAGCAAGCTGTAACGTTTTATGATGTTGATGATGCACGGGGAAATTTGAACGTACGAGCTGTTCCGTCCTGTCGTAAAAAAGGAATATCTTCCGTGCGTGCATGATTTAAAAAGTATAAACGTCTTGCATTTTTCTTCACGAGGCTCTTAATTCCGATTATTTTAGCAATATTAACCAATTGTACATTTTTGTTTCGTATAATTGATATATAATATAATATATTATATATATATATATATAATTATGTAACGTTAATTACAATTATATCACACAATGTTAATTATAATTATACAACTATGTAACGTTGTTGCTGTTATTCTTGTCGCATCAGTATTAATTACTGTTGTTAATTAGCAAGAATTACAATTGAGGTTATCGAACAAAGAAAGAAAAATCCTTACGCGATGGTACAAATAAAAATTAATGTCCTTTTTAAAGTTTCACCGAGTCATTCGTCGAAAAAGGGAATTGAAAAAGTCCAGATATTCCAAAACGACGATTTATGTCGTTCTTGCGTCATGATGTTACCGCGATTCGTATTTCCCTGCTCTAATCCAGGTAATACCCTGAATCATGGTGATTTGCATACATTAAGCCGACCGAGTCGAGGATCGAAGTTGGAGCACTCGATGGCGTTATTCTGGATCATCGAGCGCCGGTATCAGATATCCTATTACGCGTCGCAGTGTCGCCATTCCTTATCACCCTTCGTTCGTCAAACGCGTATAATGACGATGGGGAAATTTTCATAAAGTTAAACTTACATTTATCGAGAGTATTTCTTTTAAAAGCGTCGACGATGATTGAAGGGAGCTTAATAAATTCAATAAAGTTAATAGCCGCTGTTATTATTATCGGCGACGTTGAAAACACCGTTTTCCCTTTTAATGAAAATGTTTAATAGCTCGTTTGAAATTTTTTTTACGTAGTAACGAGGTCGAGCGAATAAGATATTCTCTGTCTCGTGTAACATTGACAAAAGTCTCACGTTAATAAAAGTCTGTTGAAGAAGAAATTTCAACCTTTAACTGTATTCGAAAGTACAACTACTTTTCTTTTTCGAAATACTTACTTGCAACGTACTTGAGCCTAACGTACATCGCTAGCTACCACGGCCATCATTTTAAGAATCAGATTATTTGATTTTCGAATTTTCAATGGCCATAAGATTATCTAAAGAAATCTATCAAATTTTTAAAAAGTATTTAAATTTTACAAGCAGAAAATCAAAATAGATTGCTGTCCAACGATGTTCGTTCGATCGTTAAGCAGCAAAGCTACGCTCAGAAAATTCAAATAACCTTCGACAAAGAAGAGCACTGCAAACGAGAAACGAGAAACCTGAAAAAAAAAGAAAGAAAAGAAAGAAAAGAAGAGAGCAGGGATTTCTCCGCGCGCAGCTTCATCTGCGAGGCCGTGGTCCACGCCAGCCCCACTGGCTAATTACAATTTCAAAGGACGAGAGCAGCGTTATCGGTGGTAGAGCAGCATGATTAACACCGGGGCATTTGGCCAATACAACCTCAGCGTATACGAATTATCCGGTGTTGTTATCGTGACGCTCGGCTATAGTCGCCGGGCGTTATCGGCTTCGTAGCGTTACCACGATCCGCTGAAAGAGAGCTAGTTTTCTATCGGGATCCTACATAGTTGCATAACTTGAAACGAGCATCGATTCTCGGAGGCGAGCCGAGTTGATCGCGATGCAACAAAGAAGAAGGAGGGAAGAAGGAGGGCCGAACGCGTGATGAGGCCGATGCCCGATAGCGCAACCGCTCGCTGAAAAACATCTTACTCCTTCGTGAGACCCTCGTCGATCCTCTCCGACGATTGTTTCTCTTTCGAGTTCAATCCGCCACTTTCCTGGCGATTTCTTTCCTTCGTTTGCTATTTTTTCGACGCGTTCGGACCAAACGTATGAAGGTGTTTGCAGATGTCCCCCCCCCCCAAAAAAAATCTACTAATTGAGACTCGACTTCGAGTATCCAACGGTGCAATTGCGATATATACTTTGTTGCTGCGCTAGGAATTAAAATTGCACTTTTTCTTTCTTTAAATTGAGAATAGTTTGATAGTTTAGATGATGGTATCACTTGGAGCAGAAACAATCGACTCATCGCATAGCAATATTGATCTACCATTCGTATCTATCATCGATCGAAATATCAAGTGAAACGATAATTGAATTGAATTTTTAAAGAAAAATCACCCAACGTAATTAGGAAATCACGCGTAAATTATAACGACATTTTTCGGAACAGTTGTTAGACATTTACAGTATAACTTGATATGATTTTACACCTTCAAGAACTGTTGTTTGAAGATTGTTTCCTACAAAAATGAACACTTTTCAAACTCGAAATACACATTTGTGCAATGACACGTTCCCTTTGTCGAAAACTCTGTAATATTATTCGATTGTACTTCCGATGTGTCTGCTTTCGTCAGGACTGAAGAAATTGTAATGAAACACTCGCTGCAAATGCATTTCCTTATCTCGGCGTACGGTCCATTCTTCCCTGTCATCAGGGTGCGCCTTGAGGAACGAGGGTGAGGTGTCTTTAACGTCTTTTTAATTAGCCGACGACGTCGGCGATCAAAGAGGACTTATACCGCGGCCAATTAAAGTAACCGATGCACACCCTCTGACTTGTGTGCATACATGCGTAATCACGTTTCGTCGCGTTTGTGCAAACATATGTATCTGTCGCTGTATCGCTGGGAACTGCGAAACGAGCGAACCTCGATGGGCAACGTTACGATTCTTCCATCGTTAATGTGCACACTGCGTTTGCAATGAGAAAATAATTTCTAACGGCAAGTTAAATTGTAATTCTTGCACCGTTATAATATAATATAAAAATATAAAAATATAAAATAATATAGATATAATACAAAAATATAGAAATTAATTTTAATATAAAAAATATAAAAAAATTATAATTATGGTAGTAATATTATTAGATGAAATACAATTCTCCTATTATTTATATTGTTTAAATTTTTCAAAGGGGTGCAACTGGGTGTCGTTCGTTCGACCGATTCTTCTTCACCGATTCAATTACAGTATCTCGATTGTCAAACGTTCCGAAGCGAAGCAAACGCGCGCAACGCCTCTCTTACGCATGCACGTTCGATTCGCGCGACGTGGGCGCGCGATTCTTTCCTTCGGCGTCGATTTTAATAAGGAACAACGACGACGGCCAGACGGTGTTATGACGGCTGGGAGGTGGTGCAGTAAAACCGGGTGATAAAGATACACGGCGCGAGCGGAGCTTGGGCCGAGGTATCGTGCCAAGTTGCGTGCGTTTCGCCATCCTTTCCTTTCACGGCCGCTCGCGCGCATACTGTTACTAACCTAAGTGTCGTAAAGTTTATTGCGGCGACTTTTTGCCGCATCGTAGTGTGGGTCGCGGACGAATTCATCGTGGGTGCCCCCGCTTCTAATCGCGTGAAAGCGGACCTCTGCACACTCCCCGCAGGCGAAAGTCCAGTTACTGCTTTCGATTTTTCTTATCCGCCTCTTTTTCTTCGATCTTGCAACTTTTAACCTACCTTCTTGCTTTGTAACTCGCTTCTTCTTTTTATCTTTTTTAGATCAAGTTTTGTTGTTAGGTTAGGTTACCATTAGGCATGTTAGACGAAGCATCGCGTTGTTGTTCGTTGTTGCAGTTTCAGTTTTACGTAGATGCGTAAATTTCATTCGTCAACTTTTCTTCTTTTTGTCAATTATTTCGTATTTTATCGTATCTATGTTTCAAGTTTATGAAATGGTATTTAGAGGATTCGTTCGATCGCCGGAGTCTGTAATTGTAGAAAATTTGAAGAATCTGTGCAGCAGATTTCTTTTATGATAAATTATCGCTTTTGTAATGACCTAAATTCAACTGATAGTTTATTTATTTGTAATCCCACTAGAAAGTACTAGAAAGTACTTATTGAAATACTATATACTCTTTGATATAATCTCCAGTTCAAGGTGCGAATTCGACTCGATATTATAAGACAAGCTAGCAGGGACTCAAAAATCAAGTACGCCAATGAAAAAATAATCTCCTGCATTTATCAACTACTGCATTTCGTCTTTTTTTAAATTAATTAATTAATAATTCACTGTTATTTTAAATTTTCAACACATTTCAATACGAATGAATAATAATAACGGGTTGCTCTCATTTCTTCGATCTATATTTGAATATTATTCAGTACGATATTTCTCATATCGAATAATTTCTTGTATCGTTTTTTCTGTTTCTCAAAAATTTGACCATCTTCGATTGTACGCTTTCTGAAAATGGAGTGAAAATTTTCATTCGCACACGGCGCGAATAAATTCCATCCTCCTCTGCCAATTTTACGTTCCTCTTCGGACTTCGATCGTACCACCGTGAAATTAAAATAAATTCCAGTATCCTCAAACTTTCGGTACGCAAGGCGAAACACGAATTGCAGTGGCCAACGAGTTCCCAGATTTTTTTGTCACCGCGGTTTGTCAACGTCCGAACGGAACAAATATCCTTGAAGAAAAAGATAAAAGAATTTCGACGAAGAGAAAAGGACAGGGAATTTCGTGCCTCCAACTATCTGGACTCGAGTACACGAGTACACGTTTTGCATATCGTAAATGCAAACGAAGAAGGACGATAAATATTTGCACGGCGCGCAAGAGTGAACTGTTGAAATTTCCGCGAGCATCTTGCGGGCCGATTTTTTTTTAATTGTCGTGTCCCACCGCGTTTCGTGTTTGATCGCCGAAATTAAATACACCTTGACACCGATGGCTTCGATGACTTGCGTAACATCTTTGTACTAGGAAAGCCACGTTGAAAAGTTTCCGTGTAATTTCATTCGAGTTCCTCGAATGTCTGTAACGAGACGTTAACTGCGCTCCGTGCTGCGTGAGTTGGCCAGCGAAAAAGAAAAAAAAAAGAAATACTAAACTTCGCTGTAAAAGATTGTCAGCCATTCTCTTACGTCTACGTCGAACGACGAGGAAAAGAAATAAATGTAAGAAGCATTGAAATGGAACACGGTTCCTCCATCTTTCCGTCGCAATCGGCTCCGTTGCTTCGAACGATCGAGAGATCTATAAATAATACGTAGAAATCCATCTGAGATCACAGATCACTGGATGGATCACGTGGACGAAATGCTTCTGGCTAGAGAGGCTTCGTAAAAGGAGAGACGACACGCGCGAGATAAACCGTTCGGGGAGGACGTTCAATAGATATTCGACACGGTGCTAACCGATCGCTGGCGGCAGTATCAACAGTTCGCAGCGTCCGATCGATCGCGATGTACGAACAAAGGATTTGGGACTGGTGGGCGGTCGTGTCGAGAGTCGCCCGACGCGAAAATTAATTTACAGCCGCGTTAACGGGACAGGAAGAATCGAAAGGTCATCGGCGTCGAGGCGAAAATCTCGCGAGCAACGCATCTGGTCCACGCTCGATCGACTCGAAGGATTAGTTCTTGTTGTAGTTGAAGAGTTGAAAGTAACGAAGAGCTTTGATATTTAAATTCTACATTATATTTGAATATTTACGTAGTATTTGTTTGAAAGTAACGAAATTTCATTGTTACTATTCGTAAACTTGGTTATTCACAAAGATGGATAGCAATTTCTTTGCCTCCGAGGTCGCCACACGTCGCGCCATTTTTATTTCATTTCATCGCGCGAAAGACTTATAATGCGTTTAATGAAACGAAAGCAAATCAACTAGACGTTCGAAGCATAATGTATTCAATTTTTAACGGATGTCGAATATTCATCAAAGTGAACAACATCTTGAAATAGAACTGAATATCGCCAAACTCTTATTTCGAATATTTTATTGCAGTTTCTTGTCAAAGAATTTTTCAACGTCACGTTTCTTTTTCTTATCTTCGTGCCGGAACAAGTAAACACAGGGACATACTTTGTATGTATAAAGTTTCCTTCAGTTTTACCGATTTGACAGAATAATTACTCGACAATCGGTAATCACGACTAATACCAGACTAATATAATACTATGACTGTATAGTATAAGTACAGGCTGGATATAGTGAAGCAAACTTAGAATTGCCTGCATAAATCAGAATTGGATACAACTTTGTAAAAGAAAATCATATAACAATCCATTGGTCTCATTTTAAAGCGTAACGCCTTTACTTTAAAAGTAGTCAGATCGTTTTTCTTTTTTTGTTTTTTATTTTTTTTTAATGATTTTGTACCATGTAGCTAATAGGAATTCGAAGATACTTTTGTCTCGAAAAGTCCAAACTTATGGTAAAACATTAAAAAAATTTCTTGATGACTAAATTCATTATGGCTGGAAGATTGAAATTTTCTCTTTACAACTCTTACTCTTTAAAGCTCGCTGTACGATCTTTTTTTCACCATTTTATTAAAAAATGTTAGATTTCCTTGAATTTTCGTTTAATATTCAATACAATTGAAATATGATTGAACATTGAATATTCGCCTAATGTACAGCATGTATGCTCTTCACTGTATGTATTATCTGTAAAAAATGATTTCTATAGAAGAAATATTTAAAAGTTCATTAATTAATTCAGCTTATGCCGTTATTAGAAATATGTTTAAAAGAAAATGGACCCGGTGGCACGAATGCTTCTTTACGAAATTACTCATTTAATACGATACTGGAGTAAGAATCGATACGTCAAAGATTATAAATATTTGTTTGATACAAAAATTTTGGCGAAATTTTATATAGAGCTGACTTCGCATTAACCCCTTGACACATGAATCAAGTGAAATTCGATATGACCAAAAGATGATACTTACGTTTTAACACTTGTGTAAACTTAACAGAGATAATTTCTCTACTCTTATTGTATTTATATATTACCGCAAAATGTCGTAAACACAATGCTTGTAAACAAAATTAATAAAAAAGAAAAGAACGATGAGAGAACAAATTAATAATTCAATAGTCCTTAGGAAACGAACGATGTCTCCCAGACGTCATTGTATGTCAAGGGGTTAATCATTAGTCATAATCTTCAGTCACGAATCAATCAGTTACACTTTTGCCCAATTCCGATCCGATTATCCGTGGTATAACCTTACTCGCTTCTCTTTCTCCAGAGAGAGAGAGAGAGAGAGAGAGAGAGAGCGTGCTCTCGAGATCGCGAGTTGCTTCTGCGTTTGATCTTTCTTCGAGGTCTGTGGCGCGTGTAGCCGACAATCGCCATTCACGGGATACCGTTACCTGTTTCTACAATTGTGAATAACTCTCGATGTATCCGCGCGGTTGATCGCGTTACGCAATCGGCGAGCTAAACTCGCAAGTCGCTCACATTTTTGGTCGACGCAGGCCTCCGTCGTCGTGAAACTGGTT
This sequence comes from Tetragonula carbonaria, assembly GCA_032399595.1. Classification (NCBI taxonomy): domain Eukaryota; kingdom Metazoa; phylum Arthropoda; class Insecta; order Hymenoptera; family Apidae; genus Tetragonula; species Tetragonula carbonaria. Next base: position 308,949 of record JAUCRC010000015.1, read on the forward strand.
CCACTCGAGGGTGGTTCCCGATCTCGATCGCGCTCGCGGCTCGTTGAAAAATTTACGTTTCAATCATTGGCTTCGCCAATTAGCCAATTAGCCCATTCAGAGGCAACGGTATCGATTTTCGTTTTTTCTCGGTCGAGTCTATCGTGTTTTGCTTGCTTCTCAATGGAGTGAATCGGTTGGAACTTTTTGGCCTCGGGTGTGATCGATGGGGCACTTTCATTCAAAACCCAGTGTTCGAGAAATTCGCGAGACGTTAGCTTTGGAATTGGTAGATGAATTTATGGAATTTGGATTCGCAGTTGAATTGCGAATCATATACATTTCATGTGGTTGATTTAATTGGAAATCGGATTGGATTTATGAATTACGTTCGCATCCTTATAGACGGTGTTTCAGTACCCGAAAGGGAATGACAAGTTGAAAACAAGGAATAAAATTGTTTATTTTTTTGAAGAAAATCGAGTTTGAAAATTTATCAAGTAGCAGAGTAATTTTTACACCGAGATATTCGAAATCTATCTTCTTGAAAATGAAGCTTAAAGTAAAAAAATTTCGTTCATTTTGCGCTTGGCCAAAATCCTTCTATTAATTATTCTTTTCTGTTACGTTTAGAACTGGTCGAACTTCAGCAAACTGCTCGATAAATTTTCAAACTCGATTCTCTTGTAAACGAAATAAGCAACTCGTAAAAAGATTCTGTTATTTTCGACTCATTTTTTTCATGTAGAATCACCGTAGTATTTTTGCTTGTACTATTACCGATATACTGAAACAGTATATCATAGTGCAGAAAACTGGTTGTATTTGAAATCTCTTGAATGCAGGAATGAAATTTAAATCGAAACATTTGCTCCAATTTCTACTAATTTTATCGCTTATTTAATTTTATTGATAATTTACTTTTAATTAAGTTTCTTATTGTTATAGCTTCTGCTAGTTTACAGTTTTCTTTCGTGCGATTCTTTTGATCGATTTTACGCGAAAATTCGAACGTTTCAATTTTGAATGACGTCATTCGTCACTTCCCGTTGCCGCATTCCTATCTTTAGACCCAGACACGCCTGTCGCAAGCGAGTACATAGGATTTCGCAATCCTTCCAGTTACACCGTACGTGTTTCCTAACGATTTATCACCAGCTTTTTATATTTATCCGCGGAAAAATTCCCACTTTGAAGCAAACCTACTTTTCTTAACCAGGATCGTTAAATACCATATTGATTGGAATGCTCCGTTGCTAGATTGCTAGTTATAAATTTGCATGTCAACAAATTGCAGCCAGTTGAAGTGCACAGACATTTTTTTTAATCCACGATTGGCGTAATTGCAGAAAGTTGATGGAATGCCTGGAACGAAAAAATTATTCGAAATGTTTCTTCCAGCAAATATACTTCGTTACAAAGTGTAGCTCGAGCTATGTATTTCGTACGAATATAAGGATGCAGAAAGCTACAGTTTTGGAAATCAACAGTTTTCCTCAACAAATTTGCAAGCGTCTTTCGGTCAGAATTTCTATAAAATTTTTTTAACCACGAGGTTGCAGACATCTTGAAAAACATCATTTCACAACGGTGCACGATAAATAAATTGGCATACGTAGAAACACATAAAACAAATATTAGAAACCAATTGATAGAAAATTTCTGAGAAACTCATATCTTGGGAAACACAAGTAATGAAAATCAATGTTAATTTTTACGAAAACGCCTGTAGCTTTCCAGCAGTTGTAAGAAGAAAAGGAAATCTGAAACCCGGCAAATTGACATTGAATTTGCTAGCGCCGGTGTTAAACAAAATTAAGGAAATATTTCACTTTCAAATACTCGGTCGTCGTTCCTTAGACACGTAGTTCTGAAACACCGGTAGCTACCGCAATAATTAATAACCACTCTCGAGTGAAAATTCGAGGAATTCGTGGCCACGGAAATAAATCACGCCGTTGCCGAGAAGCAGAGGGAACAGTTCGCGGCGATCGAGCGATTAGGCGTTCCGGTGTCGTCGATTTCTCGCGAGCACTCGCACGCGAGCGTTGAATTAGCGAGCGCGCGATAAATTAGCGTTCTCTCTATAGAGACGTTTCGTTGTCACCGTGACAAACGGGGCGCATCGCTTAGCGTTGCAGCAAACGCCTCGAGGTGACGGATGCTCGAAACGCGTTCGAAACAGTCTGGGAACGTACGTGACTCGTACGTCGTCGTCTGCACACCTGCTCGCTGATTCTCGCGTTCAAGAATCCTAGAATCTCTCACGCTAAAAACGCGAGAGTCGGGCGCACAGGGTTCCACGCGTTTTTATAATTTCCAGTAAATAAACCTTGACCTTTAAATTATATTGCGTCACACAGTGTTTCTTAAATAAAATTTCCACGACAACGAACGTGTTGGCACATTTGGTACAACACTTTATAACAAATTAGAGAAGCGAATGTAGCTCTATTGAAATATTCTATTTAACGTGATGAAAATTTCACTTTGAATTTTTGGTTTCCGTGGCCAGCGAGATTAGTCAGTTTCTTTACAGTATATAATTCAATCTATGTCTATAAAGTGTAAACTTGAGTCAATATAAATTATCGATGCGAATGTATTTAAACTCAGCTCAACTCAATTGGCCGACGTATACAAAATGTTTAAAGAAAATTCCATTTAAATTCCTCATAATTTAACTTTCTACATAATTTCTTACGTATAAACTGTTGCGATCGATCATTTGTTTCAAACTTCAGTCTATCTCAATATTTTAACTCTTTTACGTACGTATGCAGTTTACAACATAGTTTTCAAACGTTTAAGGAACGAACTGTTTCATTTGATATCTTGGAACTGTTTCTTTTAATTCATCACTGACCATTGTTTTACTACAATCCCACATGATTTATCGATATATTAGAGTCTAAAACACGCAAGATAATCGATCAAGTAACACCATATATTACTACAAAAACTAAATACCGATATTATGTCGGAACAATAGTTCTACATTAATTCCGACACAACGAGACTCGTGACACGTTGGACTGAGATTAATCGATCGTAGGAAAAAGATTGACAGAGTACAATGAAACAGCTCGCGTATTTATCTGGGATTATCACGTATGTACAATCCAATCTGTTTCTTGCCGATTATATTCAGTCACTGAAATTTAGATCAAATTTATCAAAAACCACGCGAACCTCTTTATTCGAACCAGCGTTTATATATATATTTTTTTTTATTTTATTTTATACTTTGATAACTTTAAACTTTTTCATTTATTTTATTGTTAAACCTAACAATATTATAATAATTTATACTCCTACATCATTTCTGAGAATATTGAGTACACCTTCCCTCACGTTTCCAACGAACGAATAATATAATCGGCAAAGAAGCAGTGTCGTGCGCTGTATAAAGATGTCGCGCAATTAAATCGATTGTTCGACCAATCGCGTCGCCAAAAAAAAAAAAAAAAGAAGAAGATAAAAAGAAAGAAAAAAAAACGGTTCCACCCTCAAGTCGAATTCAGGCACGCGAGGAATAAGATATTGTGCAAGATGATGCGACGAAGGCCCTGTAAAAAGGCTTAAATGGCCTGTGGAATTAGCCCCGTGACATTATAATGAAGACGAGAGGCAAGACTAATGGCGGCGATGTGACCCACACCGTGCACCAACGTAGCATTAATCAATGTCTCCTGGCGTCCGAGAGGGAACGACGTTTAACATTGAACACGAAGTGAAAAACCGACGGGGACATCGGCCACCGTCACCGTGACAAAGAGACGCTGATTGTGCGGTTGTACGAAATCGACCGCCCCTTTACCGCCATTGTCGATCCATCGAGAGATAAAAAAGGAAAATCCGAAGGATTTTGATACTTTTTGGCACTTTAACGTTTCGTTCTCAAAACATGTTACGCAGATGTAAATCTCTAAGAGGAGAAAGCCTTACGAATTTATTTTTCCTTTCAAAAGAAAGAGAAAAGAATCATATAATTCTTTTACTTCTTCAGAAAAACTAATGTAAACTTTCTTCTCGAAGAAACATGCTCTATAAACCCAATTCCTATCAATTTCCTATTAGTTCTTTTCTCGTTCGTAAAAGTATCCCGTTCTCTGAAAGGAAATCCAAATTTCCTCATTTGCGCAAATTTTGATCTCTTAAAACAGAAAAAGAGAGCAAACTCTAAATTGCAATATTCTGCAAACTCCCCGTTTGCTAAAAATCTCCACAATGAAACCACCTAACCTAACCTAAATCTAACCTACTTTTTTTTTTTACGTGGAGGAAATCTTCACAAGACGCCTGAGTCTTTTAAGGGAAAAACCCAGGTAGTGTTGGATTTTTACCGACTACGATGACCGTTCTCCGCAGGTTGGGAGAGCTCCGGGACCTTTTTATACACACAGAGCTCTCCCGTGCTTGTTGTCCTAAAGGACAATGTCTTTTTTTCGCTCGAACCTTGGACCCTCAGATTAACCCGTTGCACTCGTATGTCGCCGTATAGTCGCCATCCTACATTTTATTATTATACTTTTTTTCCAATTTTTTCTACTAGAACGGCATGTTAACTTGTAATATATTCCCGGAAAATTTTTTTCATTTTGATCGAATATGAAAAATAATTTCCGAGTTGATTGATAACCTTCTCAAATATAAATACAGAGTGCAAAGGGTTAAGAGTCTGATATGCTTTACCGACTGATATGCTATCCCCACCAATGCAACCTAAACTTAACCTAAACCTAACGTAAACCCATGCACCACTGTCGCGAACATTACACCCCACTCTCGATTCTCTTACGAAGTAACTCCGTTCAAATTCGAAAATCGCTCTTACAAACGAGTTTCGAACCAGGAAATGAAACGACAATAACGTACTTACGTAACCGTAACGAGCTCCGCTGGCGGACATGATGAAGCGGAAGGGATGGAAGAAAAGAAAGGGGCAGAAACAGCGGGAAACGGTCGTGACGAATGTTCAATCTCTATCTCGTCGCGATAAGTCACCGCAAATGTCCTAATTAGCGTGTGGCACACACGCGTGATGACTGTATGCGTTCCCCTCCCTTGCGACGAGTAATTTGTAACGGCAACGAGAAATAAGCGTGGAACATTTTACACGTAACGCGCGCGTGTCGACGAGGGTGGGACACGAGTCACTTTACATCCACCAACAGGATCGGTGGTGTTTGTTGTTTGTTGTGTGGAGACGCACTCGACGGATCGATGGTTGTAAACAGATGTACGTGAGCAGCATTTATTGTAGAGTTGAGTGATCGTGAACAGATTTTCTGGACGTTTGCGCGAAATTGTATTTTCTATGGATTAACCATAATTAACACATTGACTGTTACGATGATCATAGTTTCTATAAATGTGTAATGTTTCTATAAATAAGATAATTAAAATGGGACGAACGTCATCGGCGAAGAAATTTCAAGTAGACTATATTGTCGAAACGAATGGACAAAAAAAGATAATATTATATAAACGAAATTTCGTCGTTGGCATGTTACGGTGCAATTATAGAAATCAAGTATTTCGTGTAAGTTAAAAAGTGTAAAGTCACGTAAATATCGAAAATTAAAAATAATAATCGGGTATGTTCGACAAGTAAGTTATTTTCTTTTCATTTCAATAAATGATATAGCGTAACACGTTTCCTTTTATCTGATATATATATATATATATATATATATATATATATATATATATATATATATATATATGTATTTGATAAGCAAATTGTTTCACTATCGATCGTGAGATTATTCGTGCAACACAGGTCAACAGGTTGAAAACGGATGACAAATGCTGCGAATGCATCAGTCACTGCCGTCAACGGGGATAATATCCCACGGATAGAGAGTAAGAGAGAGAGAGACCTGTCTGGCGCGCGTGTTTCAGAATCGCGGTGCAATAATTAAGACGCACGAAGGCTGATACGTATGTACATCAAGGGGGGAAAAATGGTGATCGGCGCGGGTCATTAAACCGCGCTTTCTGTTCCGCGCGGCAGAACCACGCTTTAAACGCTCGTTACCAGAACGCGTGTCGTAATTCAATTTCACGCTTTCCTGCTCCCTGGGCTCGGAATGTTATCTCATTCCCATCGGGAACCGATAGCGTACGATCCATTGTGATTTCCGTGAGAGTTCGCCGTAACGGAATTCGCCATCAGTTCCCTCTCTAAGGCTAATGGATGATGTGCAATCGAAACGCAATCATTGAGATTCCTTTTTTTTTCTGAACTTCGGATGGAAGTGGATATTCGAATGTTTGCGCAATGGTAATTAATTTTGCGCAACAGAGCGATTCCGAGTCTGGTTTCTCATCTTCATCTCTGACTAGCCCGTGGGTAGTTGGATTCAATCAGAATATTTTATAATATATTTTATAAAATATTTATTATATAAATATATATTATATATTATAATATATATTTGTAGGAGGTTTTTATAAATACTTTATGATATATTAAATGTGTTTTATTTAATTGCAAATACATCTGACACGATAAAACGTTGTGGGTTGCTAACACTTTTCCGGTGGGACGTTTGAAATGCGTGTAAGAGACATTATTTATTGAGACCATCACTGTAGGAGTTTTATAAATAAAACTGCACAGTTTTATTATTTTATTATTGCACCATTTTAACTTGACTACTAAGTAATTTTATTAATGCACTATGACAATCGAACTCATCGATATGACTGACTTCAGACTGTCGTTCCTTGCGAAAGACTTCAATCTTTTTTAATTAATTCTGCGTACAGTTTTAGATTGTTTAGATGTTTCACACGATACATACAATATATTCATAAAACTCGGACATTTCCGTGAGCTGCTGTAAGTTTGAGCTTAATGAACACTTTATTTTAATTTATCGTTCGTCAAAGCTCAACCGCTAAATTCACTTAATCTTGCTGCTCTCCTTCAATGCTAAAGTATAAAGTATAAACTCAAACAAGCCTTTTAAACATTTTTAATATTCGCGTGCCACATTTTTGCAAACAATATGTTCCTCGCGACACGAACATGGAAGAGAAAGTAAGAATAGGAATCGAGTGAATCTCAAGTTCTTTTCACAAATGAAAACCAACCTTGATCACGTGTCGAATGGTTGACCTACGCGCCACTATGTACCAGCTAATCCTGTGTTTTAGCAGAATTCAATATTTGCCAGTAAGAAATTTCTCTCGCGGCGTCGACGAATTCGCCTCGAGCTGATCTCGTCGCCGTGGTTCTGCGAACGAGTCCAAGGTTCGGCTAATCGCTCGATGAACGTGAGTTGTCATAAAAACCATCGCCTCTACCGCGAAGCTGTTGTGACTGCGAAGGTGTTAGGTGGGAAAAAAAACGGGGCAAATGATACGAGACTTCCGATGAAAACTAAATGGTTAGTTATAAAAAGCAACACTTTAACCCTTGTTTAACACTAGTTTTAACGCGAGCTGAAATTCTTCATTTCACCAGCAATTTTGACCAAACTGAAACGAAGAATTCGCGTAATTGTTCGTTTCACATCAGTTGTGAAAGAGATTGATTTTCAATGAAAAGAGGAGAAACGAAAGTTTCATCTTAATTGCAGTTAATTTCTTTTTTCTTTTAGTGCAAATTCTAGGGAAAATAATAGAAAGAATATAAGGTAAAAGCACTGATTATGACTCTGTTGAATTCGAGCGAGTTGCATTGTCACCTCCTACACGAGATCATCAATCAGAGCCTTTCTTTCGTTCGCCTCGTCGCGATTATCCTCTCGCGTTCTCAGGAAGCGGGTTTATCCCGATGAAAAATTTGAAACAGGAATCGGAATATAGAGCCGTGAACACGGCATTTCACTTAGCGAAACAAATATGTAAATAGTGGTTGAAGCGTCGGGTTCAGTGCCCTCTTTCCACCTCCGAGAGAGCCAGCTCGGACGTCGCGGAGGGAACCAAGGTCACCGTCATCGACGCTTCCAATCCGCCTCTGATGGATGAAACCGACCTTAACCAACCTCAGCCAATACCAAGTACGCAAATATTGAACATTCGGGATCGCGCGACTCCACTTTGCGACCTCGCTCACGAATCGTTTCTGTTTGGTGGCTCTACAGACTCTAATTTTTTAATACCGTTCTTTCATTCCCGAAAAGTAAACCACCGAATGGTTGTTAAGTGTGTGTAACACTCCGATTATCCGGACGGGATAAATGTTGTCAGTAATTCCTTATTAATAAAAAAAAGAATGTAATTTAACAGCAATTGGAAAAACAAAGATAATTAAAAAAATATGTATGTATATATATTAATTTAATATATTTTTAAATATACATTTATTCCTGCATTTTTAACAGACATTTCCTATCCACAATATGCTGTTGTTAGTTTATGTTATATTTTACGTGCATACTCAAATAATTTTGGTCGATACGGTAGATATAGATAATCTTCCAAATTATTCTTCTTTATATATTACCATGCATTATAAATTCTGCTCTTATACATTTTTCCTACGTAGGAAAGAAAGAAAAAAAAATCTCTCTTCATCTACATCGCATCGTTTCCTGACGTATTACGAGACAGCTACCTTTTGATTTGCGAATAAGGATTTCAAGCCCCGATTGAGATCTTGGCAGAAGACGTGAAATCTGATCTCGTATTCTGTTTTAGCCTTGCGTGCGTGAAATTACCGTGATTGTCGATAAAAGCTGGTACAAAAGCTTCCTGATTTGCTACGTTTCTCTATAATTTCCAATCTTCTTTTTCTTTTTCCTTTTGTTTTTTCATTATCGACGTTGGCAAATAAATTAGACGCCTGCAGAGTTCTCCATCTTTAGCGAAGAAGTCATTATAAATGTATCTATGAAACGGGTATTAACAAAGAAATAATAATAGACTAAGTTAAGCAGACTTTCTTTTGATTCTGTAATTTTTACAAATGGTTGGACGGAATTTTCGTCGGTAGTAAATCTTTAAATAACATCTCAAAAAATCTCTCGTAATCTATTACTATCTAATGCAATCTATATCTATATAAATCTCTGTTGATCTTAGTCTATTAATACAAAACTTCACTTTTCGCCTATTGAAATTACTCTTTATTTTTTAACACGCCGTTGCACGCAACTGACCGAATAATCATTATCGTATAAAATCGTATAAATTTATCTTTGCGATTTTCTGAATATGGATCTTATACTATTGCACGATCTTTCTTTCGCCAATTTGTTGAACTTTGAATACAAGGCGAAAACGAAGGCTAAATTTCAAAGTTCAAGAAATCGGCGAGAATAAGAATTATAACTCAAGATTATTTCCGGAAATCGCTTCGCCGAGAGAAGGTATTAACCTTCAAATCTATTGTAGATTCAGCCACGAAGAAAATTTTTCAATGCTTCAGTGTCGCGATTTACGAAAGAAGTATGTCTTCGCTATGTACGAACACATCTAGAACAAAAGAATAAAATCAACGACATATTTCGGAAGTTTCAAGCTTCAAACCAGCCCAGGTTTATCGTTGCACGATCTTTTTAAAAATATTTTTCAACATAATTATAAATGTTCAATGGGAATCGCTGCATTCATTTTTCCCAATTCAAACGAAGAATTCAATCGACGAGCGAATTCCCTCGTCAGCGAAACAAAACGTAGTTACGAAAGCAAAAAAAGAAAAAAAGAAAACAAGAAAAAGAAGAAAATAGTGATTCTGGTGAACACTGACAGGTAAACGGAATTACTTTCACGATATCAGGTGGCCAGTGCGAGGCCAGTGGATATAGGCGCGGCCGGAAATGTCAATTTCGATGGCGAGCTAATCCTCTAGTGGCGAACTCTCGGCGTGTAAACGCGTGTCTGTTTTTCTTCTGTCCGGCGCGCAAATTCAATTTGAGCGCCGTTAATCGTCGGCCGTGTTCGCGAACGAACGAAACGCCACCGTCCCGGCGAAGAAATTTGTTAGAAAACTCGTGTATCGTTCAACGTTCAACGTTCAACGAAAGTTACTTAAGGATTCTCCCAGTCGAGCGCTACGTTGTCTTTCAGAATTAGATTCAAGCACGAATGTAATTCATATTTGAATCTTCGTCAAACTGTACGTGTATAATACGTTTATTATACAGAGTATTTTGGAGTTTCATCGACACTGTGATGAGAAACGGCAGTTGTGATCATGTTAATAAAGTGTGAATCCAAACTGGGAATATACACGAGGTACAGGATATTTATTGCAAATATATTTAATAAAAATCTAATCTAATGGCATGATTAGCCATTTTATGTTAAATACACACATGATAAATAGTCAGTGAATCTTTGTGCAGTTTCTTGTGCAAATCTTTGTGCAAATCTTTGTGCACATTTCTATGGACATAATTAAAGAAATGTTGTAACACGTATTCTGTTTCTGATATTTTATACAATTTGACATATTGCGTGCATTCTTTGCATTTTGGTACCTGTAAATTTCCCACAAATGCATAAAAATCTGTAATCTATTAATAAGTGCACAGATGACATACAAATTTGTACCAAATTGTCTAATTTATATATACACTATAATTTATGTCATATTAAGCATTTTGTAATTTATATATATATATATATATATATATATATAAATTATATTTAAAATATAAATGTATCTTGTATAAATTACAAGATATTTTATATATATATATATATATGTATATATGTTAAATATCTTGTAATTTATACACACATGTATACACGTTTTTAGATTTGTTTCAAATTTGATTAATATAATACAATCACGATAGTCTTGTTACAATATCAATCAGATTTCACAATAAGTCTCATAAAAAGTTCTTCTGCAAGTATTCGAATATATTTTATTGATTGCAGATTTTAATTTCATTGTTCCTTTATTTCAATTATCCAACAAATATGATCGCAAAGAAATTAGTGAGTCGTGAAATCTATTTTGGAGGAATTCGGTTTTCTTTTTTTTATTAAATTTTCCTCGGAATTTCATTACGAAGCATCCTTTCAAGCAGATAATGCAAAAGTATTTTGACATCGACGAATTTGTACGTCACGTAGACGTATGGTACATTTTGAAACTACGTTATTTTCGACTTTTTATTTAAGAAGAGGATTTTTTATATATGCATGTGTGAATAATGCTACTAAGATATAGTCTGTTATAGATTTTTGTATTATACAAGTAGAAATAGACATTTTTACGTATTTGTGAAAAATTCAAACGTACAAAGTATACACGAGCATATGGAGTAAACCTCTCATATACAATATTTGAAAAGTAAAGCAGATATTTACTTAGTTTCCAGTTTTATAATTATGTTCCGCAGTCTAACTTCTTGACACTCTGGAATTAAACGCGTATACATTCACGTCGTTAAAAACACGTTTCAGCTCGTGATAATCGTCAAATCGAGAGAGGGAGATTTCTCTAAAAAGATTTTTTTCCCTCGCGAATGTGAAAATCATGTTCATAGTCGCATGCAAATTGTAGAAGCCATTGCAAATACGGTTGATAGATCGAACAAACACGGCGGAGAGTCGTAAATCATAAATACGCCAACTCGCACGTGGTTCTATAGTGATATTCTAATAAGTCTACCGACGTGGTTAATGAGCTAAGAGGAAGTCAAACACTTGTAAATTCCGAGAAACAAAAATGCTTTATTCGTTAGACCAATGTATATCATAATGAGAACTATGAGATATATTCATTGTAATCGTTTCTTCGCTTCGATCAGTTGTTCTTTTTCTTTCTGTTCATTCCTTCGCAATGTTTAATTTTCTCTTTGAATTTAATTAGTTTTCTTTTTTTTTCACGAGTAAGAGAAAGCTTCAAAATTGATATTTCAATGTAACATTGACTAATAGTAATATTTTTATGTAATATTTTTTTTCTGTCAACATTAAGTCTCATAAAATTTATTTCCAGAATTTAGCGTTCGTTTATTCTTCGTTTTACTTAATATGTAATTTACCTTTTTGTAATGAAACAATTCGATAAAACACCGAATTTGATGAGCTTCGAAATTTAAATAAACACTTAATAAATGTTATTTAATAGTAATTCTGGATAATTTTGTAGAATTAACCATGTCCAACAATCTGATATACCAAAATCTAGCTAATTTATGATAAGACTTAACAAAACGAATTAACTTAACGAATCAATGTAAAATACATCTCGGAATACAAATGAATATTAAATTTTGTAAAACTTGGAATTTCGGCCTGACAACTTAATTCAATGAAAACTGATGAAAATTTCAGAAAAGACAATCTGTCGTTAATGTGTAATATTCAACCTCTCAAAGTCTCTAACGTATTGATTCAGATTATGTTGACGTGGCATCAAATTTACCATTGTGGTCAGTCTTCGCTGCAACAACTTCGCTGCACGCAAGAAACAATGTTCACTCTTAAATGTTCGCAGATACATTTTGTTCCAAAATTCAAAATTCAAACTCCTCTTACGCCCACAAATTTCTCATTTTCAGGATTCATCCATTTCAATTGCTCTCCAGAAATAGAAATTCTACTTTGCTTAAGAGATCTAAATTTCGCTTCTCGTTTCTCTTTTTTTTTCTTTTGTCTTCAAAGCTCCGAGACAATTAATCTCGAAAGAAAATCTCAGATGCTCCGAAACAGGAGGCGCTGAGTAACTCGGAAGTGCAAGCGGCCGGCTTGATTAATAGCAACTATACGTTGCGTGTGATAAATGATAGATTTCCAGCGACTTTCATTTAATTTAATTAATCACCTTCTTTCCTGCTGCAGAACTTTTACCCGAACGTTAGGTAACCGATAACTTACGATAATTTCACGATTTTTCACGGCGATCTCCGATTGCGTGTACCGGTTGCTTTATATTGATTGATCTAGCGGTACAACTTCAGAGGGGTTGAATTTATATCAATGGTGACTAAATTGTAGCTACCTGTTTAAATGGGCATCACTTGAATGAAACTCTTGTTATTTCAATCGGAAATTAATAATATTTTAAAATTAAAATTTGAACGTGTCACGCACGCGTGTGGTATGAATATATTAGAATGGAAGTAATAATAATAAATTATAATATCTATTATTATGTTAATAAATATCATAGTTGTAATCTATAATCATTAATAATAGCATTGCAATAATAATAATAATAATAATACTAATAATAATAATAATAATACTAATAATAATAATAATAATAATAATAATAATAATAATAATAATAATAATAATAATAATGATGATGATGATGATAATAATAATAATAATAATGATAATGATAATGATAATGATAATGATAATGATAATGATGATGATGATGATGATGATGATGATGATGATGATGATGATGATGATGATGATGATGATGATGATGATGATGATGATGATAATAATAATAATAATACTAATATAACAGTAATCATATATGGTCCAATTGTCACATTTTCCAATGTGTTTCAATCAGATTTATGATATAGTACGAAATTGTTAGTATTGGATTTGTATGTACATTTTTATATTTATAGTTTCAAAATTTCAAAATGTTACGTACAACATATATATAAAGCCTGTAATATATTTCTAAAATATCCTTGGAAATGTTTAAAAAATTTTGACTCTGTACAGGTGCATAAAATTATACAAGGTGATTTGCCCTGAATAACCCTGAAGTAGCTTTCAAATAATGAGAAATTGTTCAACGCAAAAGTTAATACTTTCTTTTACTTGGAATTTGATATTCTTTTAATTTGCGATGAAACAAACCTATAGGCCAATTAAAAAGAAATAGAAAACAAAAAAGAAAACCTAACCTAACCATACAACTAAAAAAACTTAACCTAAACCTAACCATGCAACTTTTGTATGAAACAATTTTTCACTAGACATACATTTAAAAGACAATTCGTTAGACAATTTAAAAGTTACTTCACGTGTGAATTATCCTGTACAGATGAACATTGCCTTTAATCGAGAGAATGCCCGCGATGAAACGTCATTCTTGACTTATTTTCTAATATACAGGGTGAGTCATACGCACACAGGTACCCGAAAATTGCACGTTTCTTCTGTAAAAAAACATTATACTTCCAAAGTTATTCGTGGCGGTTACATGAATCACTCGTCGCGATCATGGTTGTATCAGAAATTGGAAAACATCCTGTACAAGGCACGTCAAGTCTTCGCCAGTTCGTTCGCGAAAACCGGTCGCGAAAGAATCGAAATTGCGCGTCTATCGGGCCCGCGCGATGACTGATCGGCGTTAGAGGTAAAAACCTCCGCGGTGAGAAATGGACACGGCCACGTACGAATGATGGCCAATAAATAAGTTTCAACGGCGTGCACGATGAATAATAGATTGGCCCGTGTTTAAAGCACCGCGAGTTACGAACTTTCACTAACGTCGCGAGATAAAACGTGCCGAGATAACTTATCTACTCTCGAACTACCGGTCTTTCCGAAGGGTTAACGATGCTTTTACGATTAGGTTAGGCGGGCACGTAAGAGCGTGCCGAATCGGCCGAGGATGCCGACGATCGATTCTAAACGAACGGGCTGTCTGTCCCGTATGTAGGGTAGAATGATTCATCGATATTTTTGTGCGTCGAGCAATGAATGCTTGGAAATTCTGTTGATAGGTGTGTATTCTTCGAAGAAGAAACGTTCCATCAGAGTGCATTAGGAAGTTCTTCATTGTGCCCGAGATTCGAGAGTCATAGGGATTCAATTTTAGGGATGGTTACGCTCTCAAATGTTTCACGATGAGTTGCCCTGAGTGGTCTATCCGAGATGTTCTATCAGAGTACTAGAAAATTTGTATTGTGTCGCAGGTTCAATTGAAAGTCGATCCTAATTCGAACGTTTCTTGTCAAGTCATCCCTTGAGGAAGAATTCCATCAAACTATTAAGATATCTTTTGTTAACGCGAGGATGCAATTAAACTCTTTGAAGTTTCAATTCCTTTCAATCAAATGACAGTTTTAGCTAAAACGAATCTCGGAACGTTTCGTTAAAACATTTAAAATGTATGGATTGTGTTGATAGAATTTTTAATTTCAATTTTAGATGACTAGCGTAGAATTGAAGATAGAGTAAAAATGATGTTTAAGCATTCGAAGATATACTTTGAACAGTAGTGTGGTTAAGGGTCCGTTTAAGAATATCCGTTTAAGAATGGATATTGATAAAACGACTCGATTGGGAAATCATAAGTCTATAACTCTAAATGAATTCTAACTGTTTCTTACTTTAATCGATTCCGATTTATCGATAACTTTGTTCCCTATCTAGAGTTCTGGTCACTGACTTTCTAACGATCGTTGCCCTCGAATTTTGATTGCTGACTGATTTACTGACTCGTTTGATTGCTCACGTATCGACTAATTTCATAACCGATTAGCTAATGCCTCGATTCTCTTGACCGTTTCAATTCTAATTTATTTAATACCGATTAACGGCCCGTTATTTCACGAAATCCATTCGTATCTTTATCACGAATGGATTTCGCTCAAACGAAATGAACGATTCTCGTCTCTGTTTATTGCACTTTTAGAAACAAGATGCTAATTTGGATTCTTTCATTATCGTGAGATGAATCTAAAAAAAAAAAAAAAAAAGAAAAATCACTGTAAGTCGAACGTTCAATAAATCTGTTCGAAAAATTCTGGAACATTATCTATCGAAGTTTAATTCAACTGAAATCACATTTCGCAATGTTATATAGCATCCGCCGAGAAATGAACTCCAGAGTGTTCTCCAGCATCGGGGTGCGCGCGGAAAACGGTTCTCCGTCATAGAATCCTCGAAAAATCTTTTCGCTCGTAGATTTTTACGATTTGTAAGGTGAGGATAGCTTAGGTAAAGCATCAGACTCTTAACTTTTTGCACTCTGTATTTATATTTGAGAAGGTTATCAATTAACTTGAAAATTATTTTTCATATTGGATCAAAATGAAAAAAATTTTCCGGGAATATATTACAAATTAACTTGTCGTTCTAGTGGAAAAAATTGGAAAAAAAGTATAATAATAAAATGTAGGATGGCGACTATACGTCGACATACGAATGCAACGGGTTAATCTGAGGGTCCAGGGTTCGAGCGAAAAAAAGACATTGTCCTTTAGGACAACAAGCACGGGAGAGCTCTGTATGTATAAAAAGGTCTCCCGGAGCTCTCCCAACGTGCAGAAGACGGCCATCGTGGAAGTTTTAGTCGGTAAAAATCCAACACTACTTGGGTTTTTCCCTTAAAAGATTCAGGTGTCTTGTGAAGATTTCCTGCACGTAAAAAAAAAAAAAATAAGTTAGGTTTAGGTTAGGTTAGGATTTGTGGTTTCATTGGGGATTTTTAGCAAACGGGGAGTTTGCAGAATATCGCAATTTAGAATTTTTCTCTCTTTTTCTGTTTTAAGGGATCAGAATTTGCCCAAATGAGGAGAGTTGGATTTCCTTTCAGAGAACGGGATACTTATACGAACGAGAAGAAAATTGACAGGAAACTTGGGTTTATAGAACATGGAATTAGTCGGTAAAAATCCGACACTACCCCTAGGTCTTCCCTTAAAAAGACTCAGGTGTCTTGTGAAGATTTCCTCCACGTAAAAAAAAAAAAAGAAAAAAAAGAAAGGTTTTTACGACTTAGAGATATCGAGCAGTTGGTACGAACAACAATCATCGAGCAAACACAGCGGCCGCAAAGCAAACAAGTTTAGTACTTGGAAGTACTCGTGGCCCTTGGTCGTTCACCTGTACACGCACTCGTGCAGTACAAATAAACGTGTTCGCCGCGGTACTAAACAGCTTGTATCGCCTGGTTCAAGTACGTGAGAAGGAAGCGTCATCGAGCCTAGAGTCTAGGTTTCCAGGTAACGCGCACAATGCCGGACAGAAAGTTGGACAACGAGCAAAAGGATATATATTCCAATTCGGTTTCTCAAGTCTGGCTGTTGAACGTCAAGTTTTCGAGGAGATCTTCAAGATGGTGGAGATTTAGTCGCGAAAAGAATTTCTCTACGTCTCTGTACATGCTGAGTGGAACTTTCGAGGGGGGAAACAGCGTCTTCGTTCTACGTTTTTTACGTAGTTTTCTAGTGGTGTAAAAGTATCTTACTGTTGGAATAAAATGAACGGCAACTATTCCATTTTACGAAATTACAAGAGCCTCGATATATAGCTTCTACTCCCGGATATTAATGCAACTGTGCTGCGGCAATTTATAGAAATTTTCAGTGGAGAAAGGTGTGCGAATCGTCTTACTGGTGAACGACACGTTTCAAACTTTTTAAAATAAGCTTGTCAACGTGCAAGCTTGTTATTGAAACGTTCTTTTTACGAAATCACGATAGCCGAACGTCGATAGAACGTCGCTGTGATTTAATTACGAAAGAAAAATTGAAGGGTGGGTTTGACCTAACATCTTGGAATAAAATGAACTTGGAATACATTTTGAAAGCGTAGTACGATCTTGCAAAAAAAAAGAAAAAAATAAAACAGTCCAAATATTTAAATATCAATGGAAATATCATTGTATTTAATCTTGAAAGAAAAGTCGAAGGAAGTGAATTTAAATTTTACAATTAAAATAAACGGGTATACTCTGAAAGTTTAGCAGGCGATTCTTTCTACGTAAAATAGTCTAGATGTTCGAAACAATTCGGTTAATGCAAATCACTGTGTTTAATTTTAGAACAGAAGCCGGGGCGAGCGTTTAACTTACTTGTTAACTGACTTACCATACAATGTGTCAGTACATTATCAAACCAAGTGGCAATCAGCGTTGAAGAGTGGTTCGTCCGTTACTTAGTAAGCTGCTTCGAGCGCGATACACGTGTTTAAACAGCGATCGTTGACATATCACGTGAATAAAGCGAACGTACTCGCCAAGGTAACGTGTAAGTTCACTACGTGTCCGGTATCTGTGGATTTATCTGTCAGCCATACCAGCGGTGAATGGATCGGCTCGTAAAATGGAACGAAACGCCGATAGTTAGGGGCGCGTAATTAAGAGATTATCACCGTGCTCTAATGGCACATAGCGAAGGTATAAGGCTTTCTAGAGCGGTCTGCGTAGCTGGAGAGAGGTATGACAATTCAGGGAACGACAACCGTGATTGATCGTTCGAAAGTATCGCTGTTGTTTCATCGTCCCTTCGGACTGCAGATTTTTAGGCAATGATTCTTGATAATTATTACTAGATATCAGACGTTAAGTTATCAGATGTCAAATAGCGTCAGATATTTTGTACATTTACGTAATATCAAGTATCATCGAAAGCTTGAATTAAATTATTACGTGTCAATTATAATTTAATTACGTAATTAATAATTTAATTGTAATATAATAATTTATATAGCATTAACATAGTATTTTTTTAATAATTTATGATACTATATATATATATATATATATATAAAATAGTATAATATAATATAGTATTTTTTTTATATTGACACAGTTTTCTGATAACGTAGAATGTCTTCGATACTTTTCGTTCCTTTCCGCGTTAAATGTTTACTATCAATGACAATCGTATCGAATATCCATAATATACAAGTAGTATTCACCTCATCCTTATGACACAAACGAACAAACAAATTTGAAGGAAAATTCGAAAAATATCGTTTACCCGTCATATGCGTGTCATGATCACGCTCGTGATCATCGGCAAATTTATAAAAAAAAGTGTTCACATCCTCTGACGTTGCAAATATTTAACCTCCGAAAATAACTGGCAGACCAAGGCAGCCGAAACACATCCACGGGCAGCCCCGAGCAGAAACACTTGCAGCCCCCGCCGATCAATCGCATCGAATTCAATTAGCAAGCGAGTGCGAGATTTCGCGCCGATCCGTGGCTCGTAACTCCAAATCCAAACAGAGTCGAATGAGATATCCAGGGATTCGCGTATTTCGGTCATTAAATAACGAACGATCTATGCGATTTGCGCTCGGTGGTTTTGCGAGCGCGCGGCGATTTGCCTCGCGACGATGTCCGAAAATAAATTTTGCAGTCGGTGCACGCGGCCGGCGTGGTTCATTTCGTTGGAATTTCTGTTAATTGCCGGCAAACACGCTCCCCGACATGAGAAATTCCCTGGCGCCGTCTTGTTGGCACTGTCTGGGCAAAAAAGCCAACGTATGTACCGAGTGCCAGAGGTGCGGACGATCGCGTCGCACACGTGCACTCGCGCGAGCTCGCGCAAATTTTCGATTTTCTACGGCGCGGTGGAGGCGGTGATGTTTCTGTCAAAAATTCTGACTTTTTATCCACGAGTGCAGCGAGAAGATATTAATCGAACAACATTATGGAGTAAAACGAGAAATTATGTATTTATGTTCAAGTAGATCGGAAACAGATCGAACGAGTAGGTTGAAATATATAGAAGTCATTCGATACACATTCGAAATATATCTATAGTGACTCGAGAAAGGTTTTGATTTTCCCGCTGGATAGAAAGTTGTCGGCATTTAAAATTAAGTATTTTAACACTTTATCGACCGAACGAGTGACCTATGAACCTATGACCTTACCGAGAGCATTTTTATCAATTTTCGTCAATTGGTGTGCCCCGTCGAGAAACTTTCCAGCGTTCTCTCTCTTTTTTCTCGAAGATTTTTTTTCGTCGAGAGACACACACGTCATTTTTCATTGTCGCTACTTTAATTTTTTCCTATTTTTATTTTCAAACTATCGCTATTCAATTGTTTTGTCAGGCTGTTGATATCAGGGCATTGAAACAAACAACTGAAACAATTTAATTCAAAATCATCGATGTATTTACTAACGAAAACCGGCCACGCTTCGCGACCGATTGGCAAAACCGGCCGGCAAATAAAGCAGAGCGATTAACACTGCAATGCCGAAGATCTCTCGTTGCAGTGTCAAAATAATTAAAGGATCGGTCGAACGAAATCGGAGTGCCCGTTTAACGAGCGGCTGACTCGATCGAACGAGCTGGAATCGGCTCGGAGCAAAACCGGTAGCTGCTTGATTGCCAACAACAGGCAATCCTTTATCGATCGACAGACAACCGTTCTCATCCGACGACGTGTGGAATAACCAGGGATGGGGTCAAGTCCAACTTACCAATCCAATTCGAGTCAAATTCGATATCCAAGTTACGCGCTCGTCGTGAGATTTAATTATTATACTCGTTTTATACGAGTCAGCTTCCATGTATGCATTTTATTGTAATTCAATGTTCAACGAGTGTGCATTTCATTAAATTCAATGTATTGTATATGATGTGACAAGTTTGATATCTATATAATAGATAATATATTGTGATATAATAATAATATAGGGTGGCCACTGAAAAACTGAAGGGTTGAAAAAGTCAGAACTTGCTCGTTTTCAATCCTTTTTATTTTCTAATTTTTCACGTATAATACATAATGATAAAAATCCATTGATTATATTTCCAAGTAAAACGAAAAAAAAACATGCGTTTGTAGGAGTTATTTTTGTTTAATATCATGATAGATAACGTACTTTAATATAATAAAATGTTTCATTTCTCGAATAAAGTAAGGCGTGAGAGGCTGGGAATTCCACCAACACATGAGCACAATGTTTATTTTCGCTTAATTATACCAGGCAGGTAACCATAGTTTGTAATTTTATAAAAAATTTCTCAGTGACTGACAATGCGTTAGCTTGATCCTATTTAATAAATTTTATTAATAACTTTAGAACTTTGATTTACACGAGGAAAGAGAAAAACCATTGTCGTGAATAATGGATAGAACTGTTCGCGATGTTATAGTAAATCGGTTAGTTATTAGCTTCACATTTCGATATTGAAAATTATCGTAATCATCGATAATCACAATCCAAAAATTATACTTCCGGCTCATTCGCTGCTCGATCGAGTTCGTAATCATTTCACTTGATGTAGTTCTCCAATTCACCGAGTCGTTTAAGAGCAAAGTGCCACTAAAGTACCAGTGATTTCTCAGAGCACGAAATGTCCCTAGGATGATGCTTGGTCTATTCATACATCTCGTCTGTGACAAAGTTCTCCATGCGCGTGTGTACGCGCGTCTTCTTTCTCGTCGCGTGTTATTGCGTTCTCCTTTTTCCCGATTCGTATATCTGGGGTCAGGACGAGTATAACGGGGACCTGGGTCTCTCCTCTCCTCGCGTTATTTGACCTCGAGCCAAAGCTCCTCTTATAAGGAGCAGCTCGCGTGTGTGTCCGCGCTCTCCGTGTTGGTCGTACTTAACGTTTTGATCGGATCACTCGCAGCCGTCCGAAATCGTCCCTTTCGCAGCCGAGGTGACCAGCGCGAACCTGCAATTTTAACATACGTACTCGTTGCGGGGCCGTTATAATTGACCATCGACCACTAGGCCCCGCTCCTCGATGCGCAGGGTGGCGCTGCAAGCACGTTGCTCGCAGACGGACTCCGAATCGGAATCAGCGTGACGAGACACGCTGGAAAAAAGTGGAACAACAATGGAGTCGAAGGTGTATAATAAAGAGCGGGATTGTTAATTTTTGTGTCATTTGGGAGAAGAAAGTCTCTCGATGACTGGGTCGTCTCGCAAGTTTGTTCCGCTTTTTCTTTTTTTACTTGCTTGTGGCAAAATTTGAAATGTCCTCAACTCTTTCTACTTCCCAGCTTTTTAGCAAAGATCAGTCGCTGTAAAATTTCTTTGGTTTTTCATTGAAATATCTTTCGAGGTCACTGTCTTTATTTTTAGCGTCATATTTTTTGCCGATGATTTTCACTGAAAAAGCGAACAATTTTTATCTACTTCGAACGAAGATTCCATAAGTTTACAACGTACAGTCTCGCGAACGTTTCAACTCCACCAGATCAGATATTGTTGTTAGTAGAATTATTATTTTTTTGATCAAACCGCGTGTAAACTAACTTTCATCAAATTCCAAGCTTGTTCTCTCTCGTGAAATTGAAACCTCGTTTGCCATTGAAAATAAAAAAATCATCCATTTTCATATGCTTCGTGCAAAACGCTAAATTTATTCTCAAACACATTTCTATTCTTCGAAATCTTGTTAGTCGATGTAGAATTATCGCTTCTTCGTGAAACCACCTAAAAACCTAAACCTAACCTAACCACGCGTACGTCTAGCTTCTGCCAAGCTTTAAAGCTTATTCTCTCTCATCGAACTGAAATCTCATCTGCCATTGAAAGTAAAAAAAAAAAATCCATTTTCGTCTACATATTTTCGCAAATACTTCGAAATCACAGATCTTGTTGTGAATCTCAAAGTAAAAACTTATTCTCTCTTTCTCTCTCGTCACCTCCCTAACCTCGAAACGAAAGACTCTGTTTTTATCAACGACTCGGACACCCTCGCTCGATTCTTTCCAAATATGTATCAGATCGAATCCTCCGATGTAGGCTACACCCTGGAAAGCAAAGAGAGCTCACGTTTGCTATCGTTGTCGAGTCGAGGCGGCGAAACGTGTCGCCAGGTTTCGTTGAATAATGGGAATATGCTCGGATAAACGGCGTGTGGCTTTCTAATGCCGCGTTCTACGAGTTGCCAGCAGGCGTACGGAAGGATACAGGTGGCTCGACGAACAATGCTCACGACGCAGCCGCTACAATGGAGATCATAATCAAGCAGTCGACGTGTAATGACTTATGGGCCGGTCTTGGTCGTCCGCGTGCGCGAACAATAGATCGGCGACAGAGATGTTTACGGCGGGAAACTATCCTCTCCTGCTCTCGGACTCGTTCCGAAGCGAGACAGTCGTCGTTCCCCCGAGAAAATCTCACGAGGATATATATATATATATATATA
Source organism: Tetragonula carbonaria (assembly GCA_032399595.1). Taxonomy (NCBI): domain Eukaryota; kingdom Metazoa; phylum Arthropoda; class Insecta; order Hymenoptera; family Apidae; genus Tetragonula; species Tetragonula carbonaria. Next base: position 331,688 of record JAUCRC010000015.1, read on the forward strand.
TATATATATATATACGGTCACCTTCTGAACGAACGAAATGGAAATTGGAAATCGAGTCGGAGCGAAGCTCGTTGCCGGGTCGATGTCGATTTCCTTCGATTCTAGTGGATCGTGTATCGATGAAATTGTACTTGTACATGTTCCTCAAGTATTTAAAACTCGGCTGTAACATAACATAACGTTCGAGTACTTTCATGATCAACCATAACTCGTACAAAACTCGTCTTTTCAACTTGTACGATCGTTTCGAACTTCCGTCCAATATAATCGCGACAGCTATATAAAAAAGAAATTATCGAAATATTTCACTTAGAAAACACATGACGTGTTCACATACTAGGCTTGAATACTTTCGTGATTGAGTAACTATACTCGTAGCATTATTTTCAACTTGATCAACACAATCGCGACAACCTTGATCTCATCCGCAGCGTTAGAAAATTGTCAAAATTGTTTCATACGTTTGTAATGTAATTTTGCGTTGTTCAATCAAGTTTCATTCTCAGATTGATGTGGCGATCAATTGGAAAACGGCTGGAAACATGAGAAACACCCTGTCCACAAACAGGAATCGATTTTGTAGCTTCGGTAAACGCAAAGACGATGAACGTTGGCCCTTTTTTCTCACACGTTACTCCCGTTTATTTGACTTCCTCTTACAAGGTAGCAAATCGAACGATCAAGCAACAAATCGCGTTTATTCGGGGAAACGCCGACTCCCCGAATAAATTCGCCTCGCGCGAGCCGATTCCCGCCGAAATTCGTAAACAGTCGCGAATGCAAAGCGGCCATTTTGTGCTCTGTTGCTCCGCGGATCGGACAGAGTCGGCCGGAAATCAAACGTTGCCTGTTATTGACTTTCTGTACGTGTTTAGAAGTCTCGATACCTCGAAATCGAGAGCTAATCCGCTCTGTTTCTGGAATCTCTTCGTTAATTGCGATTTAAACGCGCGTGAAGAAAGTTCGTCGATCGCTCGACGATTTCAACGATTAGAGCCTAGAGGGATTCTGTTCGTTCGAAGATTCGAGTGTTCGATCAGCGTTTATTTTGAAAGTGGTATAAAACTATTATCATTTTATTCGAGGTGCTCTGTGTCACGAATAAATAAAAATACAAATAAATCAGACATAGATTTTACAAATGAAGGAATATTCAGGCTCTGTGAACGTTTGAGAGTTTGAATTTATGAAACTTCGGATTTGTTGTTCTGAAACGAGAAAGTATTTTTAAAGTCTTAGAATTAAAAGAAATTGTGACAGAATATTGTCTGAAATTTAGAGAACGACACGTGGTGAATGCGAATTTAAAAAAGTGAATGAATATTTATTCATTTGTCAAGGAATTGACGAATCGAGAATATTTGGGACTTTGATTGTGCGAAAAATTTAGATTATATTTCAAACCGTATAAATACAAATGTTGAAATATCTATAAACGTGTAAGAATGATACAATAATAATAATGCAATGTAAAAATATGCAATTGAAGTTCCATGATATCGTTTAACATATTCATATTATATAAATTTGAAAATATCAACTAAACAAAAGTTTAGAAACCATACAGAGAGGTATACTTGAAATCGTGAAAATAATATTACAGGTGGTACATTCGCGAGCTATTATACAAGTTACAAATAGAGATAATAATAATATAACGGCAAGTATTAACATGTAACGAAGGAAAGATGACTCTAGTCTCGCAAGTAGAAAGCGAACACAATGATGAATACCTTGGAAAGTAACTACCCGAGAACAATCAGATCAACTTAACGTCTCAATGATTCATGGCTCCTGGAGAGCTAGTTATCGCACATGTAGTTCAGAAACTTTCGTTTCTCCCGCTTTCAATAATTTGTGAAATTACGGGCAAACAGGAAATTTCTTTCCTTTTTCCTTGAACGAATTCCAATTCGAAAAATCCAATTTCACATTTAATTTATTGCTTCCTCTCGTCGGGGTGTCTTCCGCGCCTACAAATCAAAGTCAAAGTGACTTTTCATCGACACGAACGATGCATGTCTATTTTACATGAATATGAAAAAAAAAGAACTATTTAAAACCTTCTTCTAGCAATAAGATTCAAGAATATTATCTCTTCGATAAGTGGGATACTAAAAAGCTGCGGTTTTTTTAATGAAATTTTATATATATGTATATATATATATATATATGTATTTATTTATATTTATTTATACTATAAATGTTGTCTGTTTGCATTTTCGTGACGTGCGAATTTCACTTCAACTCGAGTGAGACGAGAATAACATATCATGAACCATATTCATTCGCCTAATTGGAATTTCTTTCCCAACTGATGAAGATATCTCGTAGTTTTTTTTTTCCTGAAGAGTTTACCAGCAAGTTCTCCGCGGGTAAATTTTGAATTAGCAAAATCGATTTTACTTAACCCTAAACCTTTGCTCATTCGACGAAAAAATCCCTAGGATTGTGACCTTGGAAAGATCAGATCTTACAGTTTCTTTTAGCAAGTTCTCCACAGGTCCAATTTCTTTTAGCAGTCTTCGTCATTCAAGGTGGGGAAAAAAAAAGATCTTGACAAAAATCGGCAAGAACTTTTCTAGATAGGATCGAGTACAATGTTCGAAACACCTTCGCCTGACGATCGAAATCTAATGGAACGGCGCAGCGTCGAGTTTCACATCATCCGGTTTCACCATCGGCGTGGACGAGGCTTTCTGAATTAGAAGATGCGCGATTAGCCGGTCGTGGAGGCAGAGCCATGCGAACGCAGATGAAAACAGACTGCTCCTTTCTATTCACGTTGCCTAGCCAGATTGTAATATCCCTTCCGTAATTTATAATTCGCCGTGGACAGACACACATGGAGGGGCCCCCATCACGTTCCTTGTAATTAAATCTCGCCTTCGTTGGACATCGCGCGTTTCTCCCGCGTCCCGTTGATAGCCCAGCCAGTTCTCTATCATTTCCAGGTATGCTCCTAATTTCCTTCTGCGAAACACGCGTCTGCATCAGCGGCTGCATCAGAAACGCGGACTAACGACGAACGTCCTTTGTCAGTGGCTTTTTTTAAAATGCATTTCAATTCCCGACCTTTCCTTTCCCAATGCGATTTTTGCTTCGTCCGCGATTTTATTGCTCTTGATATTACGCGTTTGATCGCGTAGGATAGGGTTTGACTGTCTTGGAAGGACGCGAAGGATTGAGAATTACAGCGTTGAGAGTGAGCCAAGAGTTTGGAAATTTGTAGCTTGTCCCATTTCATTTCGTTAAATCGTTTCATCCCGTTTCGTTTCACTGCGATTTTATTTATCAAATGATTGTGCGTTTCGAGCTTCGAATGTACTGCATCTTTGATTTCGTAATTAATTAATTTTTAGTCTTTGACTTTATACTAATTTATTATAGTTTTTAACCTTTTACTATCATTGGACTTGGTATTTGGTTAAAGTTAAGTATTTCTAACTTAAATTTGGCAAAAATGGCACGAAAGTTGCCGAACAACTTGAACAAATTCTTAGTATATCTTCATAAATTTATTTGAGAAAAAACAGTTTCAAGTGTCATTTCCAACAGTTTTTGCTATATTTTGATATATTCTGAGGAATATTTAGAAATCTAGATCCTCGAGAGAAAGTACAGCGAATGATATGAAAGTTACTTTGGTTAAATACAAACAATGTTATTTGACAGAACGATCTCACTTATCGGCGAAACTAAAAATGCTTTTACAAAAAGAAGAAGATCGGAGATACATTGGTTCCAAAAATGTCAGAGTCAAGTCAAACAGAAACAAGGAAATTACCATTTTTTTTACTTTCGAAACGCAGCCGCGGTTCTCTCGCGAGTATCCCACGAAGTTCAACAACACCATCTATAAAATCCGACACTCATAAAGCCACTAAGGTTAACAAACGGTCGTGCAACGCGTTATTATTGCAGAAACTCGTATTCCGCGTACAGTGTAACATTAATAAGCGGCGGTAGCACACTGCGGCGTGTGTATCACGGTCTTAAACAAGTCGGGACTCTAACGAACAGCCTGGGCTAAGCCATCGAGCGTCTTAATGTCCCTCGTAACGATCGTTAGAGGATCCCTTAAACGTCGTGGGATTAAAGCCTTGCACAGAAGAGAAGCAGGTAGGCTTTCTCCCTTCGTGAGATCTCCTCGCCTCCTCGTTCGACCATCGTTATGACACTATATCGAAACCGAGAAAAGTCCTCTCCGGTGAATTAAAACGATCTTCTCCCCCTTCCAACATTTGCATGGCGTTTGCAATGCCAACGAAATTTATACGTCTGACGAAAAGCGTTTAAATGCCATTTCAACAGAAAGAAATGTAAAATATCTATATGACGTATATACTGTGTCCAATTCCAGATTGTCGTTGAAAAAATTATTGTCGCTGTCCTGCATTATCGATTGGACTGTTATTAGTTATTAGTTTTGGGTTAGGTTAGGTTTGTCGAAAAGCGTTTAATGGTATTTTAAGAGAAAGAAATGTAAAATATCTATATGACGTACATTCTATGTGTCCAATTCCAGATTGTCGTTGTCCTACGTTATCGACTGGACTGTTAGTTTTGGGTAAATTTATATTTTTCCTTTTCTTCTTTTTTCTGATAAATAAGATTGTGTTATTAAAGTTATTATATACAGGATTCGTACGTGTGAAATTTTTTGGATAATATATATATATATTCTTCTTATTAAATGTAATTCCACCCTACAGAATTATAGATTATTTCCATTGCCACTTGTTTTTCAAAGATTTGTAGTGGACGACGATATACCAGATACTTTCTTTTTTATTAAAATCGTCTATTCTAGGTTGCACATTACCGTCATATCTTGTTACACGGGAAATATAATAATATGGAAATAAAAGACACGAAATTATTAAAATTATAAAATTTCAAATATACGTGGTATATAGAATTCAAACAGGCAGCATAAAATATAGAAAATGTGAAAGTTTTAAAAAAATCAAAGACTGTCGCGTAGAGTGACACCTTCGTGAAAATTCACATAATCCTCCCGAAGTTCGTAATAACGCGAATCTATCATTCTTTGAATCAATTCGCGTTAATTTAAAGAATGTTCGTGACCGTTCGTTTGTATCAAATCTTAAATTTAATGACGAGGCATGCTCCTTGGAAGGACCTCCAGACAGGATGCTTTTAAAGAGATGGACAAAGCAGACGGTTTCCATGAAACACTCGCTCGTATCTCTTTCGTTGGCTTGTTTGTACGACTATGTCGCGTTCGTTGAATAGCCTGAAAGAAAAAAAAAAAAAAAAAAAAAAAAGAAAGAAAATGCTACAGAGGCTGCAGAGATTCGAATGATGTGCCGTTTGCATGTTAGGAGATCCTTTTCCTGGCCGTCTTTTGTGCGGAAGGATAAATTTCGGTTTTGACATACCGTATCCTTGACTGCAGAGAAATGAATGTGAGAAATGAATTGGAGGACTGGACAGTTAGATACGTGTGTCTTGGAATTATTTATTTCAATCTGTTTCAATTTGTTGCTGTTTAGTTGTTTCTATAATTGTCTGTCATTTATTTAAAAAGAAAAAGTCTAAAGATATTCGTAAACAGACTGCAAAGTTGCAAAGTACGTGTTAAAATTATATGTAATTTGTACGTATTTATAGTTAATTCGAAGATGTAAAAGTCCACTGGATTTTCATGCAAATCGATATACTTTTGAGAACGTGATTAAAAGATAGAGATCGCATATTTGAACGAGCATTATACTTCAGATAATTAGATATAATATGTCTTGTACATACTTTATAATTGCGTTTAATTTACTTTATAAAATTTCCTACAAATTGGTAAAAATCTTCATCCCGATCACATTCACTGAAACATCGACCTTTACTTTAATTTTCGTTAATTAGAATGTTTCGTTACGTTTAATTGCGTAACAACACGCGGCCGAATCGTAACACGTCGATTCCCAGCCGATCTCTCCGTTTTTCGCTCGTGCCGTAGAATCGACTGAGAGACCAATCGAGATTTTCACGGGCCCGATTTACTTGCCGGAAGGTAAATCATGCCCCGACCTGGCCCGAACCCATACCTCCGGAACACGAACGGGAACAGTTTGTGGGTCACGCGCGCACCCAGTGAAAGCAGATATTTGACAGCCGTATCATTTTTCCTTACTCTTTATGTTTGCATAGTTGCAGAGGCTAAACGCGCGACTGCAAACCATCGAAATCGCTTCCACGGACGTAGCGCATTTGGGATGAACGATCATTTTGATTTGTATCTTTTGTTCGTTGATTCGTTTCACTATCAACTTTGACACCTTTTTTTCTCTTCTTTTCATTTCTAACACACACTTTCAATATTTCCTAACGCGTTGCACAATACAAAAGACTAGGCTGCGGATGTTTTGTGCAATTTTATATCTCTACAGGGCAATTCTTTGAATATTTTATATATTTTCCCATGTTGCGCGCACAGGTACGGTTTAGAATTTTCGTATAATTCATTGCAAGAAGCCCAGAGCAAATGATGATTAAATGACAATACTAGAGTAAATAAAGTAGCGGCACGACATTGATTTATACGTGAGAACTTGTGTGTATCTCGTCCATTAAGTGAAAGAATTTGCAAATTCAATTATCCATTTCCTTTTTTCTTTTTCACTGGACACGTTAATTTTTTACCATTTACATTTTACCATTGACACGACAAAAAGCGGTGATATTGTGAATAAAAGAAAGCCTAGAACGAAGCAACTACACACGTAACGTAAGATTTGTTCTCTACAGGCAATTGACAAGCGTGTCTGCAAAATAAAACTCGCAAGATTATCGCTTTAATTAATTTTTTTTCTTTTTGTCACTTGTACGATTTCCTCCCTCGAATTTCCAACCGATTGAACCTCCCCCGATCGATCGTCGGAATCACGGAATCGTTGGTTCGTCGTTGGTGGTCGAACCGATCGCCGTTGTACGCCGAATCTTTCTCCTCTCGGTGTTCGTCTCTCGCCGAGGCTTCATTACTCGGGCTTTTTACTCACGTGGCATGAGTCACGAGGCGATATTCCGGTGCCCCACGGTAATGAGCGTACGGTAGCACGCGTGTTCGTTCCACGATGTGTATCCCCCTTCAGCGCCGATAATTCACGGCCGTGGTGGCTTTGTGACCAACCAGCTCGTACACTCCTGTATGCAAATTCTTTCTGGGTCATATACAAACGCAGTGAAAGCAGAGATTTGACAGTGCTATCATTTCTTGCGCGCCGGCTCTCTCCCTCCCTCCCCCCCTCGATAATAAAATATATTTCACGCGCGCCACCGCCACGAAACGCCGTTCGTCATGCTTCTTATTGTTGATTCTTCGTTGGCGGCGAAACACGTTCTGGGTATAACGCAACGAAATGCTAGGGGGACGTCTCCGTCGTTGACGATTCTTCTTCTTCTTCTTCTAGTTTCTTTTAGAATATTTCGCGCGACGTAGAGTTAGAGTTTCGTCCATGTGAATATTTTATCTGGCTGCGTGTACGTGTGTGTGTGTGTAAGTATATAAAGTGGTGAGGCTCGATGCAGTGATTTCTTCATCTACGTTTCGTACGTAGCGAATGAACACGTCTATCGTCGTACGCTATAACAAAAAAAAAAAATAAGGAAAATCGTACATTACACAAAGAGCGAAATACCAATCCAAGAGCATGAAGAGCTTTCGACTCGTATGCACGTACCAATTTTAAACTATCTTTTAACCACTATCGTCGACGAATTTTAAATCGTTCCCCTTCGGGAAAGTTATTTTCAAACTACCATTTCCAATTCCTGCGACGAAAGTCAGTCACTGAGACAATCGTGCGATTGCGTAACAACCGTGAAACGTGAAACGTACGTATCGAAAGAAATCGCGGCTCGATTGAATTCCGCGAACGCGCACACACACACACACACACACACACACACACACACACATACACACCAGGAACTAATCTCGGCGAAAGCATTTATCATCGAAAGGATCGAAAATTAATTGGAGGGAACGAGGAGCGACGGCCGATCGACGGAAACCGGTGAAACGATCGAGCACGTTCGTTCCTTAGCGAGTAGTCCGCTAAAGGTGGAACGAGAACAGGAGTACGTACGAGAGCGATCGATCGAATAAATTTCCAGTCACCTCCTGCTGGGAAAACGAATTCCCCCTCCTCCTCCTCCTCCTCTTTGTATTTCGTTTGGTATTCATCGCACGACGACGCTCGTAGCGCGCTTTAGTTTAGCCAATCTAACGCTAATCATCGGTCGCGGAATACGGAAACCATCTCGGAGACGAGAATAACCGGTATAAATTGAGTTCTCGGCCGATATCGATCTCGATATATCTCGGGAGGAGTAACAGCTTGTTATCGTTTCTACCGTGCCCCATTGTGCCTCGCAAAGAATTTGTCGAACGTAGATAGAGCTACGCTTCAAGTTTGCTTCGTGTTCGCTTCGGCTTGAGATTTGTTTTAGAAAGCAGACGACGCGTGTCGATCGTCGTCGTTTAATTTATTTTACGCAATGTGTCTCTCTCTCGTCTTGGATAATTGGATTTTCAGTTGCAGACTGACAGATGAAGAGTACGAATTTTAATGAGTTTTACGGAGGGAGGGCTGTTGTGTATTCGATAACGGTTAATATCGGTATCATATTGGTGTGATATTCACTTGTAGTTGTTTTCACAGTATACGAAAGTATTCGTTATATAAATAACGCTAAAGTTCGAGACATAGGTGTATAGAAGAAATGAGAAAATTTGTACAGAAGTTAGAAGATGGTTGTCGCAAGCATGTGTGTATTAATAAATATGAGTAGCAATTTCGAAAATAAAAATAGGAATAACATAATTAATTACTAATTTCAGATGAGAATGAACCTAGTGTAACATCCTCTAGATCTTTCTAAATCTATCAAACCTAACCTAAACCTAAACTAAACCAATTCAGGAACCAACGAATTATCTAACTAAGTATGGTAAAGAGTCACGAACTTGGACAAAATTGTACTGCAATAACTAGCTAATAAATAAAAAAGAAATCTACTTAGTCAAAAGAACGACGTTCTCCAACGAACGTCACGAACCATTACTCTCGAATAACATCAAGCAACTGCAATCGCTTCTCTCGATAATGCCAATATCATAAACAACACTCGTAAACCAATACTCAACATCTTACCAATATTTCACCAATAATTTAACCGGTATTTCGTGAATATCCCTCCCCCCCCCTCCTAACCAAGAAACATCCAAGAAAATATCCTTGTAAAAATCCTTGCAGTACCTCCTCGGTATCCCAGCCTTTCGAAAGCAACACTTTCAGGCGAACAAAGAAAGTGCGCGATTTACGACGCATCCGCGACTGGTACCACTCGCTTCAGCTTTTATCCCATGCACAAAAGCTCTCTCCCTCCCCCTCTCCTTCCCAACGGCGAAGGACATCCGAAAAGGATACCGTTCGTCGCCTCGATAAATTTCTCCTTGCTGGCGCCGTCGTAAGAATCGTCGTTCGTTGCGGCAAGGCTGACCAGATCGCACGGTTGCGAAGAAACGACGTGAAAGAATGCATAGCGCCACGGGAGGATGCTTGCTTCCCTCCTTTGGACAAGGATCCGGATACCGGATTTCACGCTGTTTCATCTTGTCAAGCGACAATTAAAGCGCGATCTACGAGGAGGACGAAGAGGTGGAAGAGGAAATTGAAATTATCCGCGACGCTGCATTTACGTATTATGTGTATTTGTTAGTTCGATTTGAAGCTTGACAATCATTCTTCCGAGCCAGATAATTCTGCTAATGATTGATCTCTTCTTAAATTTGAATCAATTGAATAAGAGAAAGAGAAAAGGAAAGAGTACAAGAAAGATTATGTATGTATAATGTGGATAGATCGTAAGATAAGTAAATATTTTCATACGTAATTATTTTATTTTTTATTACGCGAACTGCATCGATTAATTGGTCAGAAAATTGTATCAAAAATGTATTTAAAACTAAAAAAAAAAAAACTGAAGGTCGAGACGAAGGTTGTGTCTCGATAAAAGAGCAAAATTTCTTCACGGGAACGGTGCAACTGTTGTTTCAAAATATTTTTTTCGTACTCTCAACAATGTGTGTATGTGTATGTACGTATTTGGATTAATTTTTCTCGGCCTTGAGCCTCGATACGCAGCCAATCAGTGTAATTCAAGATTAAACAAACGTATCTTCCACTGTATCAGAATCGTCGGATAAACGAATAAACAATTCGGCAGCGTTGAAATCCGTCGTGAGGACGAGCGGTTCTTGTCCCTCAAACAAACTGAAAACAAAACCTGTTATTCTCCTTTACCCCTCTCGTTCGAATATTTCGCGCGCTAATTGCTTTAATTGAATTTCCAAAGATAACCACCGTTATCCATTAAAATGTCCTTCACCCGGCATGTTCGTCCAATTACGCTCGATCGAATTTGCATTTCCATTAATTAAAACGCGGAACAAGCAGTCGGATTTAATCATTCGCGAAATCCTGGATCGGGTGATCCATTTACGGAACGCACAGCGCCTGATCCTGGCAATTTAAAATTTTCATCGCTGTGAATGCCGTTTCTTGATTACGATGGGATACATCGTCGAATTAATTAACATTTGGACGAGTAGCAGATAAATAAATTCTAATTATACTAGTACATCCTTTTTTTTTTTTTTTTTTGATAGGAAAAATTTGTGGCTTTTGCTCTCTTTTTAAACTGTTGCTGCACGCTAGTCGAAATTAATTTTCACTGATTCGAACACTAATAATTGGATGGATTTTTGTGCGTTTTTAAATTTTTCAGAATATAATTCAAGGAATGGAATCGGAAATTATTTTTTCTGCATAAAATTACAATTGATACTCTTCTTTGGATATTTTGCACACATTTGCTTGTCACGTGCACTTTTTTAAATACGTAAAAATCCAATGCAGTTATGAGATAATTGAGGGGACGAATGATACAGTATTCTCTACCAAATTGATAGATAAAACAGTATTTTTTCAATTGTATCCACGAAAATACGAATCGTTACAAAAATTCGCAATATATTGATAACGAATGTTAAAAGTTGTGTAGGTATAATTTGTTAAAAATTGTGTGTATATTCAAGTTATTTTTTGATATCTTATTTACTTTTTATGAATATTGTATTTTCATGTATTCTCGATGAACGAGTAGAATTGACAGAGCACGTTGCACAAATTTTATGAGAGAAATCTTAACTTGCAACTTGTTGCTTGCCAAATTATTCCAAACTTCGCAAACATCGCAAACAAAGTTTAAGGAACGTTACATTCACGTCACGTATAAATTCGAGTGACAAAAGAAGAAGAAAAGAGAAATCCAACTACCAGAATCTCACTCTGTCTTTGATGAGCATATCAAACAGCTTTAACGGGTTAACTTAACAGAAACTTAATTGAAATTTTCGCGAGTCGTCTACGACCCAACGATAGGATTTCTTATTTTTATTCGAAACAATTTAACTGAGAGAAGCTTCTCACAGTTGTCTGGCGTAACCAATCAGGTTTTACGAAAGCTCCCATGGACGCGAAAACGTCCGACGTGGGGATCAAGCGATCAGATAAATCAACATCAAAATCGCTGGCACTCGATTTGTTAAGGCGCGCATCGCGCCACTGAAAAATCAGCCATCGAAAGTCCGCCTTTCTCTACGTGCAGCTCGCACGTTTCATTACCGCATTAATTGGCTGCGTATTTTTAACCATTCGCCAGCCATTAATAACCAGAGAAAGACGAAACAACCAGCGAATCAATAATAAGCACGATTAACAACTCCTCATCGTCCCATCGTCCGTACGTTCGTCGTCATTTCGAATCAAATAATATTCTTTTCCCATCGTTTTCTCATTAGTTTTGTCAACATTTGAGAGAAGAGATCATGAGAAAGATCACAATTCAATTCCTGCAATTTTTAATTCGATCGCGAATCACTAATCTCTGTCGGATGTAACATAAGATTAGGTTAGCTTAGGTTTAGCTTAGGTTTAGTGGTTAGGATCTGTGACTTCGTGACTCACTGCTTAGGGGATTGTTTCAGTTTCTCTTGAAAGTTCTCATTTTTAGATCATTGGTGATGAACTAGACCGCGAATTTTTATATTCATGAAATATCTTGAAATATGAAAAAAGAAGAAGTGTCCAACGCGCAAATTATGAAATAAATCCAATAGAGAATATGGAGAAAATATCTATCTATATTCACATCTGTATCTTTTACGAACGTCGCGCATATCATTCCCTAAACATTTACGTCTCTTAACGAACATAACGGAAAGAATGCAAAGAAAGGTTATCTTCCTCTAGCTCGTAACGTCCCCTGTTAAGCATTCGAACATCGATGTACAGATCGACGAGTAGAATGATTAACGTGCCAGTTCTACGTTCCACCTACGTTCCAACGTCTCTACGATAATTATTAATTAATGGCATAGCTGGCGAAGCACTCGGATTGAGCTCGTAAGTAGAGCAGCGATAGTAGAACGCGATAATAAAAAGCTGATCCGCACGAGAAGGCGAGCGTTTTCTCAGACGAGAATCGCTTTATTGTATGATGTATTAGCCAGCCATTCGGCTGATTCTTCGCGGTTTTCCTACGCCCGGTTCCGATACTGAGAGATATCGGAAAGATTGTTTATTAATCAAAACGTGACCCATTAGCCCCCTGGACGCACCGAGTAATGAACGTTTAGCGTTCCTACGGATCGGGTACCGATTCTGGCTGCTCGCTGGGTTTTCTTCTTTTTTTTTTCTTTTTTTCTGATAAGAACACCGTGGGAGAGAGATCCCTCGGGGTGAACGATGATTGATTTCCCTTCGTTTCGATTAGTTCAGCTGGTTACATCTAAGACGTGTATTAAATTGTTAAAGTCGCGTAGTGTTCGTTATGTTTCTCAGATATTCTCTGAGCCCTCGGGATACAAAATTTAGTAAAATTGTAAATGTATTTATGTGAAAAAGTATTTATGTTTTAATGATATATTATATTATATATTTTAATGATATAATATTGAAATGTAACATTTGTTTTAGTTATGGAGACAGGGGCAGAGTTCAATAATCTGTCCCAGTTTTACGGATATATTGGGTACGTTGTACAAAATACACTTTGAAATTTCATTAACACTGCAGTGCTGCCTGATTATTACGATCGTATTGGCCGATTTGGAAATAAAAAGTTACAAGATACGTATGTATTTCACAGACGTGATCAAAGTATTTCAACAATCATTGTATATAACAAACCTCGATATTTGGTGGAACCATCTGTAGCATTTATCATGAGACAGAATTATTCATACTGTGCATTAAATATACGTTTGCAATATGTTTCAAAATGTAGTTTTAAACCAACAAGATCGTTTGTCGTTAAAGCGTTAATGAAATTTCCAAATATTTTATTATATAGTGCATGCAATAGTGTTCAAACACTTCAGTAGCATTATTTTCAAATATTTTAATAGTATTTGATTGTATCGTACATTGAATTTATAGTTCAGAAATGGTAACTTTTTAAAACAGAGTAATAATATTATTATTAATTATTATTGATTTAAACCGATACCTCACATTCTGATGAGTACATTGATCATTAAATATATATTGTAACGTACCGTGATAAAAAATCAGTACGTATGAAATGGTAACTTTTTAAAATATGTAACGTAATAATATTATTTGTAGCTCTTCCACCATTATTTAGTCACAACATTATTTTTAATTATTTCAATCGTTACATCAATGTTGCTTTACGTACTCATTTAATTTTGAACCGTAAATTCAATTAAGTTGAATTTATGAGCCAAATCCATCGAAGATTTCTAAGATCTACGAATATTTCGCTTCAATGTTCAAAATCCAACTCTCAAGAGTTTCCGCATCTCGTACACATTCCCTCCTTTCAGTCGCACGACCACTTTTAAGAGGTCCCGATGAAATCTCGTAAAAAGAGAAAGAAACAAAAAAAAAAGTCGATCTTCCGAGATTCCGCGCGAGTTCGTGAAATTTCCTCGAGGTCGTAAACCGCGGATCGTAAAGTTTTCGCGCGGCGTGCGTGAACTCTGGGAAACCGGAAGCGGCCAGCGCCATCGATACCCGGATGAGACGGCGCCGAGGCGTTCGTCGAAAGTTCGTCAGGCTGTCAGGTGTCAACTGTCAACCATTTCCACTCTCAGCCGCTTGATTTCTTACATAAAGTGATTCCCACTGTACGCTCACGCCGCGCGTTTCTCTCTCGTTCTTCCATCGCCGTTTACTCGGATTTTTACGCGTTTGTTGCACGCGTGTGTCCGATCGACTGTCTCTCGCCGGTGACACGCCGGTCGGAAGAGAGATTTGCTCTTGGAGCATAGCTCGAAGAACTAATTGCTCCGTTGTTCTCGCGATTCGAGTGTCTTTACGTCACGTAATTTTTTTTTCTTTCTTCGGATCGTGAGATTTGCGATTTTTCTTTTTTTCCCCCCTCAAATTCACTGGAGAACTGAAATTGAATTTTTCTCAATCACACGGTTCAATCAACGGCATTCTCGACGATACTGTATACTTATACTGAATATCGAAAGTGCTAGTGTCTAATCGAATTTGACGGAAGAAAGGGAGAAGACAAGCGAGGAGGAATTAGGAAGCATTTTATCGCGAAACGCGTGGGCTCGCCGATAAAATCGATCCGAACGCGTCCAAACAAATTGCGAAAGAAAGCAGCTTAACGAGCTGAGCGACACGACGAAAATTTGAATAATACCCGAGAAGGCACTTGAGTTTCACCTGCGACTCGCACCACGTCGCGTTTTATATCCATCGTTGCCGCGCGTTATACGACTTTTAAATTGCTCGACGATCCAGCGATCGGCATTCCTCCGCGAGTAGCCACCGGTTGCTCTTTCCGTTGCCGCTTTCGTTCGATTTTTCATCGACACACTCGTGCACACGTTTTGCCGATCGTTTCTTTCTTTTTTTTTTCTTTTTTACGAAATTTCGTATAGATCGCTAGCCAGCGCATTTATTAGCGTGGCGTTTCGCCTACGTGCGCCTCGAGGTCTTCGAATGTCTTTTTCCAGCAGCAATCGCGCCTTTCCGCGCGAATCGGTTGGAATATTCAACCGATTTGCATATAGGGGGATATACGCGTTGCAGCGTTTCTTTATGCCGCATCTTTATGCACGTATTAAATGGTTCTAAACTACCGCTGTCTCTGTTTTGTTTCCGTAATACGACGGTCGTTTTGTTTCTCCGTGGCTTTCGCTTTCATTTTTCTTCACGCGCTATATCATATCGTGTTATACAGCGTGTCCTGCGAAGTTTTAGCACGACTGAGAATGAGTAAGAGTACTTTTCTTTCTGATGAAAGAAATAAATGTAATTATATAAATTTAATAACGTTAGTATTATAATATTATAATATTAGTGTTACAGGATGATATTAGCTTATAGTATAAATTTAGTTTATTTCAGATAATGGAAATTTTATGTTACTTGATAGGATTGCAAATTATGTATATTTACGAAATAGCGTGAAATACAATAGTAAAATGAAGTATTTTTGTAAAAACATTGAGAGCAACGAATATGTGGTTATCAAAGTGGATGATTGTTGCTAGTGTCGATAAAAGTATAAGATCAAAGATACATGACAATTAAATTCTGTGACAACTGTGTCGCGATAAAAATTAACTTGCGCTCTATAAAATGATCGTCGTCATTTTCAGATCTACTTTCAGCTATGTGAATTTGAAATCGTTAAGGTTTCACGAAGATTTACTTCAAATTTTGTAATTTTTTTTTAACTGTTCAATCCTTCACGTAGTAGTATACTTTCAATGATGCATAAAATACTTTGAACTGATATTTCAGATAAAACGGTAGAACAAGACAAATAGAATTTTAGAAAAATCTAAAGACAAGCAGGTTTTAGAAAAACCTAAACCTAAGCTAAACCTTGAACCGATATCTCTGTTTTCTGCTTTATTTCTGCAAACTCTAATAAGTAAGTATGAAATGAATTTTTACCGTGAAAAATGTAGAAAAATGTATATTTTACATTTCTGTTTCTATGATATATTTTGATTTAACGTTTTGTCCTTGATGTTTCGTAGTTTTAAATAGTATGTAAAAGAGAAAAAAAATTATAAGACGTTAAACAAAATTGGAGAATTTCAGAAGTAAAGCTTCGTGAAACTTCTAAAATTTCAGACTTTAATTTCAAATAGATTTCGGCAATTGCGTCCACATATTTCGTTTTAGAAATTTCCAGAATTCGAGTAAAAATTATGTAGAGACAAACTTGTTCTTCTTTCCTATGGATAGTGATTGCTTTGAAAAATCTTTGATTGAACATTATTCTTCGCGGGACACCCTGTACATTCGAATTTGCGTACTTTTGTAAACTGTGGCCTGATAAGGACGCTGAGATAATTAAGGTTGCTGAATGTAAATTGAGAATTAATAACCGAGGGTTAGAATAAAATTCAATGTAAAGTATGTTAATGAAACGGAGAATTCTCTCTGGAAATATAAGTGGCAATAGTGGCAATAGCATATCCGGGTATTGCTCTGCATTTATTACAATTCAAATGTCGATTTTTGAAATATTTTTAAATATTCCTTGGTGCAGCGTGCATGCTATAAATTGAATATCTCCAGAAGCAATCCTCGAGATACAATCAAAGAGAAACGATATTGGTCGCTTTCTTAAAAAACTATTTTTATCGTACGTGTGTATAGTAAAGAGCAATCTCTGTTGCTATGTAAATTCTACAAAAACAGCAGCATATACTTGCAATTAGTATAAAACTTTCTTTTTTTTTTACTGAAACTAAGGAAATGTAATTAGAGATATATTTTTTAATAAAAAAACGCATCTTCTTATATGTTTTTTTTTTACTTTGTATGAATTTTTATAAGATATTAATTACAGAACTTTGTTAGTAAGCTCTCAAGTCTCTGTAATTCTTTATAGAGACATAAATCTTTCAACTCAATTGAATAGAAGGTCTATATTTGGTCTACGTAATAACACATTTATTGATTTTCAAATGTCGAAAACGGAAGAAAAAGAAAAACGTTCGAACATTAGAGGAACTTTGAAATTAACGTCTACTTTATATATAGCTATAAAATTTCATATATATCTTCTGTCTTTAGTAAAACGTGCAATTATATCATACGTTTATCATATACATTTTTTCCTACTTATTACATGTATATTTAGAACGACTGTTTTCTACTTTACTCTATAAACTTTCTTTTCATTATCTTCATATCCCATTTCCAAATACAAAAATACAAATTAAATTCCAAAGAGTGCTTAAAAGAATATTGAATTTCGACATAAACTAATGTAGTCGTCCTCTTTTTTCGGCAAACATTGAAACACTTTTGTCCTTTTTCTCTTCCTTTCATCACACGACTTATAATAACCATCGACAAAACAACATTCAACGACACTAACATCAAGCACATATGCGAATATCCTCGTCCCACAATGAACGTGTCGTCTGAAAACGTTCGCAAATGATTTCATAGAAATCATGAAAGACAGTCAAAGGCAAAGGATATATATCCTTGACTGGTTAAATCTTTTGGTCTTTAGTTTTGTTCCATTATTTGTCAAATGTGTTCCCGAAGGTGCGTCGAAATACGATGCGTTCATCGGCTACGATGAGTGAACAAAATGAGGATGGCAAAAGGATTGAAATCGACAAGAAAACCCGACAATGACGACGCGATGGTTGAGCCGCGAATTTGTCAGCTTATTTACACGAGCACAATAGCGCGAACGACGAAGCCTTCGTTCGCTGATTTATTTAAATCCACTTTATTCGCGTTTTCACCGCGTACGCGAGAGGGTTTCACTTGGAAAGTCAAACGATCATCGCCAACGCGCAATTTAGAAATTGGAACCTCACGTGAAAATAAAGATCTCGAACTTTGCCAGTCTCTTGGTTAAAAAAAGAAAAAAAATATATATTGGGGCCATTTTCGACTTTGATCCTCTGTATATCTATTAAAATGTGGAGTATAATTTCAGAATAATTTTCACCAACTAGTGAAACTACTACTAATAACTAATGATTAATTTAACTTTTACTTTCTTCCTTTGATTTCTTGTACACTGTTTTATTTTCGAATGATCTGAATCTACTGCAAATGGTACCTTCGCTTCGCCATTTTTGTACAGAGCTCTCTAACGAATAATCCATTATATTCCGATACTAGAATTTATTTGGAAAAACGAATAATAATTTCAAGTATCGTTGATACTCCCTTTCGTGATTAATAATGCAAATCGGCAAGTTATTAATCTATCAAACGTTTTCCAATAAAGGCAAGTTGAAAAGATGTGATAACGAATTAATCTATTAGGAGTTAATATTACATTAAAAAAGAATATCGTAACGAATTGATCTATCATCGTGATATTAATCTACTGTGCAAAAATTCACTGACGACTAATATACACAAATTTACCGGCGGATAGATACAAAATTAATCAACGATACCGAGCACATGTTTCCCATGTGAAAAATTAATGCATCGCGTCGAATTCGTTTTTTGCGAAGAATATATCATCCGGCGGTGTTAATTTGTTAAGTGTTTCAGCGCGGTTGATCAACGGCATCTGGTCGATATTTTAATATCAGTTAGCCAGCAGCCAGTTTTAACGCGGAAGCACCGTTAAGAGCAGAAACACAAGCTTGCTCTTGCCGGCACGAATTGAAAAATTCAACCTGTCTCCGATCGATCCTGGAAATCGATAAGTGAGTCGTGGAAGAGGGCACTGTTCAAGTTCTTAATTATTAAGATATTCGATTGATTCAAATTTTCCGTGACTCGATATATATCCGAAATTTCATAGGAGAATGATTGTCAGCTGATGCATAAATTCTACGTCGAAGTAAATTGAATTGAATGAAACCACTAATGCTCGAAATCTCAGCTGGCATCTAAATTTTCAATTCTCGACAGTTCTCCTAGATTTCGAGTAATTAATTAACTCTTAAGATTCCTGCTTAATATTCGATTTGTATCAGATTACTAATTCTTAGCGAGCGATTTTCGATCAATTTATAAATTCCAAATTCTCAGTGCCTAGTGTCGTAATGGAAAACTAATTTTCAACATCCAGAAATATCGGAAACGATCGAAGGAAATGCATTGTTTTTAAAATCCTTCAAATAGCGTGCTTTGGATAATTTTTACGTATCTTGGTATATCAAAAACTTGCCGCAAAGGAAACTTCGTCTTCCGAAAAAGGGAAATCTCCTGTCAACGACTTTTCCAAAAAAAAAAATATCAAAAATACGATTATCAAAAATTACGAGCACGACACAATGACAGTATGCATTTTAAATGATATAAATTTTCAGCTTAATATCTGAAACATTCGTGTCTCGATTTCACGTCTCTCTGTCTCGAACGTTCGTTGAACCTTGCACGGTTCAGAATCGCAATTTTTGCCCCCTCGTGTAAATTGGTATTCTCACGCGAGGAAAAAGGGGGGAAAAAAGTCATTAACGATCGCTTCATATTTTTCGTTCGTTCGATTAAAATCATTCACGTTCGCCGCCTCGGATAAAAAGACGAGAAAGGGGGACGTTGATTGACGCGAGAAGAAGCCACGGTTGCCACGAAAAACAAAGATCGTGAGCTGCACGCTCGATGCACGCGAGGCGAGGGCGAGCAACGCGTTGGACGAAGCGAATATCATCCTTTACTTGAGAAAAAGTTCAGCTCGCGGCTCGTGTGCTCACTCGTATATATATCGATAAATTTGTCCGAGTGGTTATTTTATTACTGCCATAATGCACAGAATATGCTAAAGATAGAGGCTCGTTTGAATTATCCCGCGTGGGTCTACACAGAGTCTGATTATATTCACGAGTGATTCATGCTCTCGTCGATTCGAATATCACGCCGTAATTTATCGTTCTGTTGAGATTTAGAGTATCGAGGTTGTTAATAATTCTCGCATTTTTGAAAAGTCATTCTTTCAAGTCACGCGTGCCGGACTGCAGGCATTTTATTTCGATCGGATCGTTCGACAATATAAAGCCTGTCATATCTTTTTTTCAATAAAAATTGTTTTTTAATAATAAGTACATGTGTGTGAAATATGTGTAAAATATTTTGCTACGTGTCAGAGACCGGTGTCATTTCTCTGGCTTATACAGGGTGTTCAGAAGTTTAACGTGTGTTCTTCTCACAGACGAAAATAAAAAGTTACAATAGGAAAGTTATAATAGGAAATGATAATGATTAAATTTAAAAGTTACGATAGACATATGAAATTTTGCTTTATATCTGTTTCTTCTGTAATCAATCATGTCAATCTTTTGGAAGGTATACGTAAGGTAATCGTCAATTTCACTCAGGAAACAATGCACAAAATAACTTTAGGATAACAAGAGAGGAGATTAGATTTTTTCCATTTCTTTTTAACAAGAATTAAACGAACGAAAGAATGCAGAATTTTAAATCAAATTTTTAGACCGACCATTCGACCGGAAGCTGCCAAACCTAAACCTAACCTAAATCAGCAAATCGCGCGCGAACGTATAAAGTTTCAGCCGCAATCTGTCTTCGAACCAACTCTTGCTAACATCTCGATCAATCAACACGAATCCACAATCCTGTTCCCCTTATCAAAAGGAAAACCGAAATTCCTCTTTGATCTCTGAACCAAAAGGCGCGCGTTTCGAGTTGCCTAATTTCCAGCTGGCGGTAAGTTCCAGTTCGATCAGGCGATTTCTATTGAAACGAGCCGCGAACGAACGCGAACGGTCGCGCGGTAGCAATCTCGGTTCATTTGCCGGTGCTCGAAATAAATCTCCGTTTAATCTCGACGCTCGAGGGAAGCGGAAAGGCGGTCGCGCGTATCGGTCTTGGTACACTTTGAATAAATTCAGTCGCGCAATTATCCGCGCGTCTGATTTATCGCGTTAACTCGCGGGGATCCCTTAATGTTTCAAGCACTTTGGGGCCCCTGTTTCACGAAACCGGGGCCAACGTTTGTTAAGGCCCCTCTACGCAGTTGAAATATTGTACGTCAGCGTGCGTTACGATGTACTGTCATTGGTCACTGATTTAGGACTACTGCTCACAGTTTTAAAATTTTCGCGCGTTTTTTTCTTTTTTTTTTTTTTTTTTGAAAGGGGCAAAATTGAACCGTTCGGGGGGGGGGGAATTTAACTGTGCGAAAGCATTACGAAAATATGTACACTAATACGTTAATACACGTTACGCGTTCTAGGAAATTGTGAGAGAATTTCCCTCGAATAATATAAAGTAACATGTCTGGAATGATTATTGCCATGCCAGCCTTTATTTTCTATGCTTCGCCAAATCGGACAGTCTTTTAAAAATAAACACAGCACGTGTATTGATAAAACGCACGCACGCACGCACGCACAAATTACTATGTGCATGTAATAAGATCTTTATCTTATGGAAATTTAACAAAATGAATAATTGAACAAATTTATTACTCTGTCCGTTCCAAAATAAGTTTACATATTATATTTGTAAATAACGTGGACGCTTATTTTCGAACGGGAGGAAATATTTAACTACAATTAGGTTAGGTTAAGTTAGGTTAGGTTTAAGTGAGGTGGAAATAGCTCAGTCAGTAGAGCATCAGACTCTTAATCTGAGGTCCTAGGGCCCCAAAAAAAGACGTTGTCCTTTAAGACAACAGCACTGTGTGTTGTATAAAAAGGTGTCCCGGAGCTCTCTCATCCCAATGTGCGGAGAACGCGGCCATCGTGGAGGTTTTAGTCGGTAAAAATCCGACACTACCTGGATCTTCCCTTAAAAGACTCGGGTGTCTTATGAAGATTTCCTCCACGTAAAAAGAAAAAAAGGTTAGGTTTAAGTTAGGTTTACTACTAAAAGCAAATTTAATTTTTTAAATACTAATACTTGACGATAGCAAATTTAATTTTTAAGTACGGAGAGTTTCCTGAATTTTATTACGTAACGCATTGTATGAAAACAGTAAGCAACATTTCTGGCGCGTTATGGGAAACTCGCGTTATACGGAAGGTAATTAAAATGTTAAACGATGTTTCATCAACATATTAAATTCTGTTTTGTTATTCATTAATACTATATCCTGGGAAAAGAATTCTTCGATCAAATCGCAAATACTCGAAAAATATTCAGAAATATTGCCAGATCTTTATTCCCAGGATATAAAACTCGGAGGATATGTTCAAATCATAATACTTTCAACAGACAATTGTTATATTATGTTCGATTGTATTTGTATAACAAATTAATATATATTACCATTGATGACAATATCGAAAAATAACCAGACGCGTTTCGAAGTGTCTCAACGTTGATATCGCACGAAAAACTGGAGAGCAATCGATAAACCGAATCGGTAAACTGAAATTGACGCAAGTTTCGTAGAAACTGAAAGTGTTTCCACGTACATAGAAGCCTTAAGGGAAATAAGAATGAAGGAGGAGGAGGAGATGCAACAAGTACGAAAGGAAAAGAGGAAAGAGAAAGAAAGGTCGGTTGATGTCTTTGCTTCGTGGCAGCTTTCATGCATTAAGCTGCCGGTTGTCGAGTAAATTGACGCAAAAAGCGCGTGATTATTTCCACGATTCCCGGACACCGGCCTTCCGAGAAAATCCTTAATCGTCCTCGGAAATGCGCGATCCATCGTCACACTCGGAGGCAGAAGCATCAAGGTTAACATTGGGGTTGCTGTTTCTCAGAAGCAGTTTCATTGGAGAGAGATTTGTAATGCTTTATGGAAAGACGAGGGGCGAATGGACCGGGAGAAAAGTGACAGAAACGTTGTTAGAGTCAATTGATTTTTTGACAAAAGTGATCTTTCTAACTTTATTATAGCTGCTCGATGATTTTTGCTTCCTCTCAACGGAACGAAACGTGATTTATAGCATATAGGAATAAATTACATTTCGAAGGTTTTATTATAATTTATATACAGTATTATATACTACACTTTTATGTGTTAGAATTGCTTTTCCACGTATGTCGTATATGGTCACTTGAATTACATTAAATTAGAATAATTAATTTCGATATATTCGGTTTCCATTTGTATTCTGCAATATGTTTCGTGCCAACCTTTACAGCGAAAATGTTATTGCTAAGGTAATTGATTTATCACGCAAAATTTTCAATTCCGTATTGTCATGTATGAAACGTTTCTAAATTTCAAATAGAACCGCGTATTTTTAAATATTCGAATACTTCCGCGAACATGACACAGGATACGATAACAATATATAACAAGATATAGCATAGTAATATCTTATAATATAAAATTTCGAGATAAGATATTACTACGTAAGTAAATCGTCTTTAAAATGAAGATCGACGGAACAGAACTTTTGTTCTGAGAGCATTGACTAAAGATAGAATACACCCGAGATATATTTCTTCGTTGACTAAAGACAGGATAGATATGGGATTTAGTGTTTTGAAATATCGATCTCGAAAGAGATATCAGAATGTTTCTCCCGCGATTTATATTCAACCGTAGACGAAGATTCAACTCAATCGTTGAAAAATCAAAAGATCCTTTATTTGTTGAAATATGGACAAAGTTGGTCGCTTCTCAAGAATAGTTATGCAAGCAAGAAAGTGTTCACGGCGTTGCAGTCATTATTCGTAGTTTTTTGATTTTAATTCCTGTTACCAGCAGCGCTGCGGTGCAAAACCTGTCTAAATCGATAAGGCAGGATGTGACACGAAAATGGTAAAAGAAGGGGGTCAAGTGACCACCCAAAAAACTTGCGAGACGCGAAAGAACATTGAATATCGTAGTTTTGCCAATGCTTTTGCATTTGCATCCGGCATCGTTGGTCGGGCAGGAATTCCGTTTTTCAATCATCGGCGGCGCAATTGTGCAACGCCTAATTGCGATTGTGCCCTGATCATTCGGTGCGCGCTATTCGAGGAATCCGAGCGTAATTATCTTCCCGTGTGGAACGTGCACGAGCACGTATGCATGTCTCGAGAGCTCGAGAGATGGAAGGATCACGTGTTTCATTACCCCGAGGAATTCGCACGCATGTCGCCGTTTGATTTCCGCGCGGCGAATTAATTAGGGGAACCACGGGGGAGAAATCGTGCTCGATTAATGGAGTTTTCTAGCGAAGTCCTCCAGTCATCGAATCCTCCCAGTTTCCGATTAATCCATAACAGAATCTTAATTGAGGAAGAAACGTCTAGTTTCGCAATTCTACGCCTGTTTGAATTTAGTTAATCAATTTTTAGTTAATCAATTTGACCGAGGTTTTTCACAATACTTAAAAACATTGTACATCGTATATAATGTTATATAATATTTTGCAGATAATCTTGCATTCATCAGCAGTGTAATCGTTGTGTCTATTGTTGGTCAATTTTTGTGCTTTTCGCGGAATATCTGCAACGAGAGCGAGTTAAGCGAAGTTATTTCTCGAAATTAGGGCAGACTTACGCTCGCCTAATGAGATCAAGGCTGCGATGGCCGAAAGATACGCCATGTGGTGGATCGGAAGACCATCAAATCTCTCGGACTCGATTCTGATCCAAAAGGTTCAAGGATACCGATAGCTCTAATTTCGACGTGACCACGATTGCAGACGAAATCTGCTTTGCTCGCTTTGACTGTGACTTAACACTAGTTTACCGTGAATTTATCGACGCATCGTTGCTTCGAGCTTTAATATCAGAAATAACAATGCCGCAACGCGGCACACGGTGAATTTGACTTCAAACTTCGAAATTCGTCATACGAACGAAATACGACCAGAGGAATAATTCCAGAGGAGAACGTTTTCTTAGATTACATATAAATGTATAATTGTTGAAAATTTAATTCGTTATATTAATATCATTTTTACGTCTGTTAGCTTTCTCTTTTAACGAGGCTTTATTGTATTATGGCGAATTATTTATATTACACACAGAATTGTATACAGATTTACAGTAAACCGAATAATAAACGATGAAAAACTTGGATTGCAAAAATTGCTACAAAGTGTAGTAATTTACAAAAATTACACAACAACAAGGTATATATCGTTGGGTACAAGAAATAAATTTTTATATATTTTTTTGTTAACGTATCATGCAAATTCACAAATTCACTTATTATCACGGCAATCGCATTTGCATTTATTAAAAATTACTGCAAACCAAGTGCAGGAAACAAGGTCTCGTTATATTTGGTTATGAAAATAAGTGAAAGATTGTTTTCCTCGTTGAAAAAGAATTCGACTTAAAAATAACATGATGCATGAAGGTAATTGAAATATCTTATTGGCGCCACCAAAAATGTCTCGATGAATGTTTATTACCGTTCAGACGCGAAATCTTGTTCGTAGCGATCAAGATTCATGTACGATCGCGTCGTCCTTAAAGTTTCGAACTTCCGTGCTTTCAGTTTGTTGCACAGGGTGTACAACAAGCACGGCTCGTGCTTCTGTGCACGCGTTTCTTGTCTGTTTCTTTCTTAAAGAGTAGTTCGCGCAGTTTCTCAGAATAAGAATTAACTTTCATAAAAAGTTTCAATTTCGTTAAAAATTACAATTTTCGCAATCTATGATTATCTCTCAAATATATATATATATATAAGTTTATAAATTCTGCTTTGGAAGTAAGAAATCTACAATACCTAAGAATAGAAAATCTGTGAAATTTTCAATTCCAAACATCTCGCTTCTCTTCGTCATTGGCATTGGTATCTAACAGATGAAAGTAAAGTTCGGTTTTTTATGAACATTAGAATAACTATTAAAAACAGTCACACTAAATATTGAGAGTTACTAATACTCTCTTGACTGTTTAATTAGCGAGACGTTTTTAAATTTCTTTCAAATTTTGCGGGATACTAACCTAAACGTAATCTCACATTTGCCTCGCAAATGCAAGTGAAATATCGAAGTATAATTGGTAAAAGCAAGTGACGCGAAAGACTTTTGGAACGTCCTGTATATCGAACGCGAGCGCGATACGATCGATCGTGGTTCTTTTAAGCGGACACGTCGTCGATCATTGGCGTTCTTATATGGCGCGTTATGATCCGCCGAGCGCCGGGCGTAAGAAAACTAATAAGACGAGGTCGAAGGTGCGTAAAGTGTGACAAGGTTAACAGCCCGGGCAGCCGCGCTTCCTTCTTCCTCCGGCGGACGATGGCGACGTCGACGGTGATCCGCGTGATCCGCGTGATCCGCGTGATCCGCGTGATCCTGAAAGGGTTCGAGGATGAGCGATCCAGCCGACGCGACGTGAAATCGGCTGTCGCGCGTTTGAACAGGTTCCACTGTCTCGGCTTCACTCGGACACCTCACGTTCGTATAAATTGTTCACGCTACTGCTCCACGCGGCTAGATAGACGTCTTTGATAGAGGCTATTCTAAGAACCATCATGATCCCTCCATTGGAATTATCTTTTTAAGTGATCTTCGATGCCTTGCTTCGTTGCAAGGGCCAAGCCGCTTGTCTGTGGTAACGTTTATCGAGCGACCGGCGCTTTTTATTTTTAACGTTTAAATGCAAATGTTGTTGCTCCACGTGGCCAGAAGACAGGAAATATCAAGCTGGGGGAAGTTTCAAAGTTTCGTTTCATAGCAGCGAGTGGAATTTCAAAATGTACGAACAAGCATTGTCGTTGTATACAAATAGCGAGAAAGCGTGTACTTTTATTTCTCTGAGTTGAGAATGCTCGAGCTTTCTTTTTCTTTCTCACATTATCGCGATACGAACAACGAGAGTCGACGAAACACGATACGACGATAGAAACAGCAGCAAGAAAATTTATTCGAAGAAAGATATTTTTTACTACGATAATACCACAGCCAATTATAAAACACAAATCAAGAACAACAATTTTTAACTTTACGTTTGCGACCAAAAAATTCTACGCAACAAATTACAACAATTTGCATAATAATTGGCATCATCCGAATACGTAATTTATTTCTTCGATTGACGATCAATTGTTACTTACCAAACGCCGAAGGTTTCAACCGGTCACTTAAAATGCAAATAATTGGTTATAAATTTCCTGGCTCTTTGCTTGAAACAGCAAACGAATGTGATCGTTTAACGTTAATGATAAATGCACGAAAATAATATTGCTCTCCTTAATTGATGGAGCTAAAAGATAGCTTTCCATTTCAACAACCAACCTGATCGAGAGGTAATAATTTATTCGCTGGAACGCTTTTAATTGCGAAATAAATTCAAAAGTAATATTAATTATGCGTGTGTTATTGATTCGAGAACACATTGCGAGCCGCTGAAATTATTATAACACTCCTATATACCTATCGAACTGTAGCGAGTCGTTCATTTTGCGTGGTCGAACATATCCAAGGTATGTTCTTTTTCTTTGTATTCTTATATTATATAGGTACACATGTATTTTTTCACTGGTTCATTCGGTTCGTCGAACAATTTTATATCTTCTATTTCGCATATTATATAATGTAATATAACAATTTTCTGTAATAATTGTAATATTTGTATATCGTATAATAATAGCATAGTCGCTACGTAACAACGTGTAATTTTAAAGTAACAACATACACACGTGTAATTGTTATACAACAATGCATACGTGGAATATTTTAGAATGTCGAAATTGAAATTAATCAGATTATTTACGTTATTTACATTTGAGTAACGTGTTCGTCCTTTTGCAACAAGCGTTCGAGTATTTTCGAGATTCGATTATGCGAATCGTAGCACAGAAGAAGAACCTAAATATACAATAGAAGCTCGCGAGACAAACGGAGATTCGAACTCGCTGAACTCGCCGGTGTGTGTGTGTGTGTGTGTGTGTGTGTGTTCAAACCGATAAAAAGTTTTGACGCGCGCTAAGTCGCAGGACGGCCGATTTCCTGCCGTTTGTTTGTTTAGCACGGACACGGCGCGGCGTTTTATTGGCACGCGGCGTCGATAAAATGGCCGCGCGCCGCGTAAATATTAGCGCGTTTCTTAGCGCGATTTCAATTTCACCTGGTCGGATGTCCCCGTTACATTTCGCGGTGGCTTGTGCAGATAAGCGCTCGATCCAGCTCGTTCCAGTACACCGGGTGAAAGTTATTAAAAACTGGCCGGGACGAGAAAACCGGCCGTTAGACGTGATCATCCGACGCGATCTATAACCGATTTTTTTTAACTTCCCCTTCCCCTTTCCTTTTTCCTTTTTTCTTTTTCCTCCGTCACGAAGGATTTTGAGATTCAGCGCAAGCTGAAAAGTATCAGAGAGACGGGGCAACGATGATGATGATGATAATCTTTTGCCTCGTCTTTCGTTAATTTTGCACGGTCGTCGGTTGTTTGTCACTAACTTGCTTCGAGTTCTGTATTAATAATGTGAGAACGCTTCGGATAACTAGTTTGCTTGTTAAAGGATAATATAGGGCGGCCACTGAAAGACCGAATGAATATTAAAATAACATTAACAAATACGTGTTTTATTTTTTTTATTTCATTTGGAAGTGTAACTAACGGATCTTTTTATAAAAACTAAAAAAAAAAGAAAGATTGGAAACGAACGAAGTTGTAACTTTTTCAGCAAACCCTTCAAACACCTTGCTAAACCTAAATTTAGCATCGACGAGATACTTGTTCATCTATAAAAGAACGCGAGAATGGAAGTGTAACGAAAGAATGAAGTATAGAATATATAGAAATAATACGTAATATGTAGAAAGACGCATGAAGGAGAAGCGCGGTAAAAGAATCTCGGTGAGAGAGGAAGGAGAAGAGAGGCACAAAAGGTAGCACGATGGTGTTCGAAGGCGTTGGCTTCCTGGATTGACGGTGCAGAGGGCTGATTTGCATACGTCATCCGGCTAAAGGAGGACCCTGTCTCCAGAGAAGCGAGTTGACGTAGGGAATTCGTCATGGGGGAATTCTGCTCGCAGCCACCATCGGTTAGAGAAACACACCGGTGCCGAAGTCCGGTTTTCTCGCGAACGTTCTGCCGGGCCTTCTATCGTTCCCTGTTATGACAAGTCGGCTATTAATTTTGCTCTCGGCTTAGCCCGCAACCGAGGGGCTTGAAACGCCCCGACGATGCGTTTCGCGAGCTGTCTCGCCATCTTTCTCCGATCCGGTCGCGAGCTCGATGAAACGAAAGAAGCAAGAAGAAGAAAAAGAAGGAAAAAACGAACTGAACGGTGGCCCCGATATTTGATGATTAATGGCTGTTACGTCGCGTCACTTGGATCACGCCTCGCGAATACCTGACTGAATGATTTAAGGTTAAGAGTGTTCAACCCTCTGTGAGAGGAGTTCTACTTTGCTAATAGATTTATGATCGATTTCAGTCTTTTGGCTGTTCGATTTGGTGTTCGAAAGTGTACAAAAACTCGGCGGCTATGCGATGAGTACACATACGGTTTCTTTTTTACTGCACATTAGTGATTTCAGGCTTCATAGAAATAATTAAAGATCGAATTAGAAATTCTAAATAGAAATTCGTTTCATCTGCAAGATATTTTATAACACTGTATTACGTCCGTTCTTAAATCTAAAGATTGAAATTCTTCGTAATTTTCAACTTTTATTGTACGCCTGTGTATCATTATAACAGTTACATCCCTCCATAGGAATCTCATCACTCATAATTGTTATAATTTCCTACGAGCAAAACTTGCGAAGACGGAAGATCGTCTTTTTTTTCGCACGTAAGACTTGCACACTTGATGTAATTATAATGCAGTACAATTGAACTTTCGAACAGATCTACGAGCGAGTCGCGTAAAATTTCTTTATCTCCATTTCTTTTTCTTTTTTTTTTTTCCGCCTCCTCGCTAAATCGGATGCCAATTACATCGGGATCGATATAACGCCCACGAGACACCCGATGTATCTCTGCAAGCTTAACGCTTTCTCATGTTCTGCCACCGTTTTTCACCGTCGGACGTGGCTGCAATCGAAACCGAAACTCCGCGCGTAATCTCCCGTCAAGCCTCGCCCCCATTTGTCAGAATCAATTACACCGATTTCCGTTAGCCGGCGCGATTTACACGCCCGAGATCTCTCACGCCTTTCCTTTCGATTTTCACCTGGCGCGCCGCATTAGAACCACGGGGAGGATTTAAATCAGGCTCGTACCGATACTGCTTCATTGTCCGCGTGTCGAATCACACCGCGGATTTACCGATATATCGCGTATCGTCGGTGTCCATTATTCGTGAATAATTCGCACGTTCCTTTATCGGGTTTATCGCGATCGCGCTTGGAATTACGCGTGATGATGAAAGAAAGGGGGAGGGGGGGGAAGTGTAAAATTAGTAATAATATAAATATATTATGTGTGCACTTGGTATGAATACTTTAAAGTCATTAAGAATATCAACATAATGGTATATTGCGCTCATGTAACAGTATAACAATGGCACAATGCAACAATAGTATAATAATATAATATGATTATATATATTATCATATCATGTAATATAAGAATATAATATAACGGTATGAATATTCTAAGGTCATTAAGAATATCAATGTAATAGTATATTGCGCTGATGTGACAGTATAACAATGGCATAACACAATAATAGTATAATAATATAACATGATTATATATATTATCGTATTACGTAACGGTATAAATAAATAATAGTACAAATAAAATGTGTATGTGCATAAATGTAATAAAATTAATAATAATATAAAAGCATGCTGTTGCTATAAATATAAATATACATATATAGCATAAATGATATAGTAATTTGAATAATACTGCAAATAATACAAGTATATGCATAGTATACATGGTATATATACATAGTATAAATAATGACAGTCAATAATATGTATATATATATATATATATATATATATATATATATATATATAAACAATGAAAATAATAAATTATATGGACGAATATATGTGTTATTAAAGAAGTATCAAATACATGTTACATTATATACATATAATGTATAGTTTAAATACAGTGAGATGAACAATAATATAGATACAGATATAGTATATTTATATTTGTACATAGGTACAATATACTATATTTGTTATATTCGAGTATACAATACATATTTATACGTACATGTATGAATGTATCTATACATGTTGTGCATACACGTACAAATTGTATCGAATTATACACATAGCAGCTATTATTTTTTCAAATGTGCTCTATTTGATTTGTCTCTCCTGATCAATAGAGATATCGATGCCAGTAATAACCAAAATGGAAGCAACGATTATTCTTCGTGGCACCTTTTTGTACAAACAAACGCAGTTGCAACCGTGTAACGATCGGAATGGCGTCGTAGCGGTTTTTCGACGAGGTCTGCACAGTTTCCTGGACGCGGCTAAACCGGTGTTGCTTGTCCCGATCTCTCTGTGTATCGATATATATTTCCGTCGACCGCCAACGTAACCGCCCGCGTATGACTTACGGCCGTTCTGTTTTATTATAATTCGTATAACGCGTATAACGCGGTGCTGTTCCCGCCGGCTTTCGTACACGCTCGCAATTGCGTCAGCTGGCCCCGATATTATTGTTATTCGCGATGATTAAATATCATCGTTTCGTACGGTTTCCGCGGAAACCGGGAAAACCGTGGAAACCGAGCGTTTGATCATCGCCGATGATCGCCGGTTAATCATTCTTTGGTTCACTGATTTTCCCAGCTATTATTTTTCGAAACGTTGACTCTCCAGCCGTGGGCAATATTCGTGTTTCTCCATATGAAATTTATGTGTATGTGTGTGTGGGGGTTTATTAAGTCTCTAAGAAGAGTTTTCACGCAACGTGAAACTCTTGAAGTTTCAAATACGTGCGATATTTATATTTATTAACTCGTATGTACCTGTATTGACTCAATGCGATCAAGATTACACGGTTGGCATGTTTCCTTTGTTGATAACTGTTCTAATGCTGAATAACTAAATAGCGAAATATTAAGATTTTTTTATAAAAATTCGCTTAATACTCTGTGTCATCTATAGTTATATCCAGAGTCTATAATTTTGCGCAAATTTCGAGAAATTTCAAGAGAATGTATTTACACGTGTACTTGGTGCATAAATGTCATTCTGTACTTCTGAGTTACATCTGATCCCTTCAAATTTTACTTTACTTAAAAAAAGAAAAATCGTGACCGAAGATTAGAATAGTACGGTGAAATAATTTCACGACCGCTTGACTTGAGATTCGACGCTTTCAAATCTCCGCACTTTTATCCAGAAGTTTATCCATGTTGACGTCCATAAAAGACAATCTTGTTAGCACTGTAAAATTCGAATCTAATCGTCGCATAATTTTAAAACGAAAGTTCTCTCGCGACTTTTTCTCGTACTCGCGAGCAGCGAAACTAAAGTGCAGAATTATGGCATGAATCAAAGGATTTTAACTCCCGTCCCTCTCCCTCTCTCTCTCTCTTATTCTCTCTCTCTCTTTCTTTCTCTGGAGAAAGCAAGGATATTTCGAAGCACGCTTTTAATCTCATTTAATGAAGTGAGATATTTGAAGAAAAAGATAGAGCGATCGTATTGAAGTATTAATAGAACAAAATGACAATGTAGCACAAAGAAATGTTCGAAACTTCTCTTCTCGTGCAGCAATAATTATGCGAAATGTACTTGCTTTTAGTAAGAATCGTTCGAACAGTCGAAGCTGTTGTTCACTTCCTTTCTGTTGAATTTCTCAATTTTTGCACGACGACGTGAATCTGGAATTCGTTTTACTTCCCTCGATAAAAACCTCGTTGTCGCTCGAATGTTGTAAATAATATAAAACATGAGATGAAACTTATAATCTACATTTAACGTATATGTAATAAATTTTAACTAATTTATGTGACAATTTTTAACGTGAATGTAAATTTCAATTCTAGTCTAATCTGACAGTGAAATATATAAAATAATATATTAACCCCTAATAATATATAATAACCAAAAAGTGATATATATTTTTCATTTTTGTAACATTTGTGTAAACTTGACAAAGATAACTTTTATACTCTTATACTTGTACCGAGGAATGCCACGAACGCTGATACTTGCAAAGAAAATTAATAAAAAATGATGAAAGAACAAATTAATAATTCGTAGTCCTTAGGAAACGTATGACGTGTCTCCCAGACGTCATTATATGTTAAGGAGTTAATATCTCATTAGCATTCGAAGATTAAAGAGATCAGAGATCATTTACACACGCTGCTATTTATTCGCTCGTTCGCTCGACGATCGATCAATCGAAACGTCAGATCGATGACTGGCGAAATTTTTCCCAATCGTTGGGAAAATGCTTGTTGAATCTTTCGTCTCGTTGGACGTGGGAGTCGATGCACTTGGGAGAACTATTCGTCGAAACGGACTCCTGTCGCGCAATGTCTCGACCCTCGTCGACGGACACGCAGAAATGACAAAGTTCTCTGTTTGTACGAGTCTGTCAGGAAACGTGGAAAACTGTCCTCCGACGAAAGATTCCCCTTCGGTTGCCTCGTCGTGATTCTTTCCTTGCACGTGCCAAAGCTATCCATCTATATTTCCTGGTCGAGTACTGTTACAACTTGGAAAAAGATTATACTCTCTCTAAGACGAGAGAGAGAGAGAGAGAGAGTAATTTATTGTAAGGAAAAAATTTTACTTTATGCAGATACTTCCTGAAATGAGATTGATTAAATTTCGAGTGACGTCACTCTTAAACTTTCTAGATTAAGTCTTCTTGTAATCTCAGAATTCTTAAAGTCAATTATAATGATTGTTGTTCGTCGATAATTTCTAATCTTATGATTTCAACTGATTTTTACATAAAATCGATCGTTGTTATATAATCTTACGAGTTTTTACACTTACACTTCTTTGTATCATTTCTGTATTATATTAAATATAAATTCTTTAAAACGGAGAATATTAATATCAGCACGTGTTCATTTTCCTTTTGTTCCGATATTTTATTCACGTGAAAAACTTGCCAATCTTCCGTGTCGAATACGAGTTATATTTCACAAAAAAAAAAAATAAATAAATAAAACAGGAAACACTGAGAGAGAGCCAAACGTGGAAAGAATCGCCAAGCGATTGGAGATTTGGCAAAATTTTGTATAAACATTTGTACTGTGATATGATTTCAGTCGCCGATATCCGTGAGAGAATGGAGGCGAAATGATTGGAAAATGGAAGGAACGGCGTGGTCGCACCGGAAGTTGCAGTCGCTATTACACGATTACGTAAATATGATCCGCATGGTGAACTCTCGCCGGCGAGAATGTTATCGTTGAACACGCGATCACCGTGTGGGTGAACCTGTTGTACATAATTGGCTCCCCCCGTTATTATTAGCTAATATATTTTTCACGACAAATTATTTATATCTCCGGCTCGCGAGCTCACGCCAAGCGCCGACGAACGTATTCAATTTTAAACCTCTCCTTCGTGTTTCTCTACCTTCTCGTTCTCACTTTTTTACATTTATCGCGTTGCGATTCAGGATTAACATAATGCGCATCGTACATTTCGATCGAACGAAAGTTTCTGCGCGTGTTTAACTTGCTCGGAGAAACCGAAACTACGCACTTTGTCATGCAATCCTGTACAGTGATTCACATTCACCGTGGAAGAACGTTGATTCATGTCGACTGTTACCGATTACAGAAGGTTAAAATTTCCAACCGATCTGCAAATTCTCATACACACACGGCGCAAAGATTACACTGATTTATGAATAGTGAACTTTTACAATTATATTTCATTGTACGTGCGCGATATGGAAATTTTTTGAGATGGACGAATACTGCATGTAGAAACGTGAATTGTGAATTGTAAGATACTTATTCTAAATATATAAATTGTAGGTACATACATATATATATATATATATATATATATAAATACTTATGTATGAATTGATTAATAGAGAATTTCAAATCGTACAAAATTATAATGAATTAAATTTAGCATCAACTTTATGAAGCGCCATTAATTAAGTTGTAATATTTTCCTCGACTTAAAGGGATATTACAATCATGTTAATAAAATAATAATATTAATTAATATAAAATAATATAAAATAATATAATAATAATATTAAATTAAGATAATATTAAATAATATAATATTATTTTAATAACATAATATTATATTAGTAAAATAATATTATATATGATATAAAATATTCTTTTGTAGAAAGATAGTAGAGAGTATTTTTTTTTTTTTACGGTATTTTCATTTTCACTCCTTCATCACGAGTATCTTTTAAAAGGATGTCCAAGTTTCAATTTCATAGCTGTTCTAAAAATTTCTAAAAATTTCAGACGATTATGATAACTTTCGCGGCTGACTGTATCGACGAAAGTGAATTGAATTCCCTGGTCTGAAATTCGTCCGAAATCCGATCGAAGGCAAATTCCGTTCCGCAGAAGAAAAATCCGTCCCGTTGTCACGATAAATCGAGATAATAAGGTGAAATTCCATCGGTATCGTAAATACGCGCGTTCCGAGTGGTATCGCGAGCGATACTTGCGACGAATAATTTCAACCTGTAATTGGAACGTGTTTGTTACAATGTAATTGGAACGTCTGTTGATCAGCAAGCTGACCCGGTACTGATTTTATTTACTATCGTTCAGCGACGAACACGCACGATTATATATAAATAACCGGGCATTGAACGCGAACTTCGAACTTCCTTAATTATTTTCTGTTTGAAAATAAATAGATTATTTTAATCCTTATTTATTTTCTGAGAAAATTAGGGATAACTTGAAATTGTTAAACGTAAAATCAGTTGTCTTCGATCCTCTCGAATCGGTTTAAAGTTACCAAAAATGCGAAAGTTTAATACTAAATGAGCAGCGCGTGACAAATTAATTTGCACATATCATTTGATATATATGTCTTCAATTTTTTTGTTAAATTTTATTATTGATTGTAGAAAGTTTTACTTACTTCAGTACAGACTAAATGACTCAGAGGATTAATGTACCAGTAAACTTTGTTTTGAAAATGGTGTATGCTGTTTTAGGGAGAGTTTACTCGACTATTTGTTAGATAAACAATTATTGAAATTATCGTCGAACAATTGCCAACACGTAATAACGTGACATTAATTACGAAACTTGCGCGTGAAAAAGTGTTCATCTGTCACCAGAAAATTAGAAGAAATTTTCAATTATATACAATTGTTTGATTATATCAATGTGTTAACAAGTATCAAACAAAGAAGAAATCTATTTTCTTTCTGAAAGAAGACTCAACTTCCCCCGAATCAATAAAAATCCAAAAAAAAAGCGATGTCCGTTTGATCGAGAAGCGTGTTTCGCGAGGGAATGGCCGTGCTCCAGGTAGATTTATATTTTGAAGTTCGTGCAACCGTGCACGTACGTTTGTGTGTGTGTGTGTGTGTGTGTGTGTGTGTGCGCGCGCGTGCGTGTATGTGTAGATTCGGTTGATTCGTGCAGAAATCGGCGAAAATGCACGGGCGAGAAATAACGGAGAAACACGTGCGTGCAACACGGCATTCCTACTATCGGATCGAACGATCGTGAAACCGCTACCTCGCCAATTACTTAATCGCGATTTGTACGAGAGCTTGTTTCTAGGGATGCAGCCTTTGCAATCGTTTCAATAGAAAAATGTAACACTCGTTATCGAGCGAAATTCCCTTCCCAATTAATCGATTTCCCCATTTCTCACAGAGCGCAGAAATATTCTACTAGTGTACCATCAGACGTGGAATGTCATTAATTGGTTATAAAATTGAATGAAGTTTCAACATTGTGTTTATTTTTGATTTTGGTCATTTTAATTTAATTCTTTAATTCAGCCCTCCAACTTGATCTTAATAATTTTAATCATAGTCTTTGAATCGTTTCAATAGAAAAAATGTAGCACTCGTTAATCCTCGTTATCGAGAGAAATTTTCTTCCCAATTAATCGATTTCCCAATATCTCACAGAGCGCAGAAATATTCTACTAATAGTGTACCATCAGACGTGAAATGTCATTAATTGGTTATAAAATTGAATGAAGTTTCAACAATGTGTTCGCTTTTGATTTTGATCATTTTAATTTAGTTCTCTAATTCGACCTTCCAACTTGATCTTAATAATTTTAGTTTAATTCCTTTTAAGTGCTCACGATTTTTATTTGCAAATTCTGTGCGTTGGATAGCGGTTAATTTTACGAGGTACGTCAGGTATGTAGAATCTTCATCGGTGAGTCATATCCGACGTCCTCATTTTAAGCCGAATAATCCGGGAAATCGTAAACAATTCAAGCGTATAATAGGGTTATGACTAGCGTAAGATATTTATTGTACATACATTACAATGAACAAGAAACTCGTGAATTCATTTTCACGTATTTACGAGATTTCCGTTATGTAATTTTTATTTTATATTTAATTGTTCAAATGTTGAAATCGCGAAGCTTCTGCAAAATGTGTACAAAATACATTTTACACGTGTATTTGTAATTTCGTTCGATGTAATTATGAAAGATACTCATTACGATAAATGAATGCCTTGTTCGAACTTCAACACGTATTTTTTTATACATTCTATGAATTCCATTTGTTTACTCGCGCTCGTCAAAATCATATGCAGTTGTTCGTGAAAATCGTCCAATCATTTATGGGAGTATCTTTTAGACATATTATCTGTTTCACATAAAATATATGGAAATTTCACTGTTGAATGAGATCGTATTTCATCACGATCATGATGAAATTAAGGGGTATTTAATACAAATATCTATTTAGCAAAGATGACAAAATTTAAAGTACCTTATATATTATATATTTTATTACATTATATGTAATAATAACCATCTCTCGTTACAAAGTTGAAATATTTTATTCTATTATTATTTATACAACGAGTTATTGTGTATCGCGCAACATACGCAACAAACTGTGCACGTGAAGTGTTTCAAACATTTTCATCATCCAGTGTTTCCATCATTACGCGAAACATCTCACTTTCATCGAAGAGGCATTAATCACAAAAGAAACTAGTGTCAAACTCTTTGTTAGAAACGACTCAATTTCGGTGCTCGTTAGCAGACACTCGACAAACGTACGTCTCATAAATTCGGAAACTAACTGAGGCTAGTTTCAATCGCTTGCCTTGTCAACGAGATGCTGAAATCGTCGGCTCGGGGCAGTACGCACGATCGTTCGATGTCTCGCAAGCAGAGGCACAGACACGCGGCACGGTTTTCGCGAATAATTTTACGGCGGGTGTTCCTCTCGTTATCGTTGCTCGGGTGTAATGTTGACCCAGAAACGCCGAACGTCCCGTTGGCGTTGGCTATTTCCCGGATTTATGCCGCTCCAGTTTCGCCGCGGCTCGTGTCATTTCTCAATGGCCACTTTTACTCGCAGCCGAACGAGTAACACGCTGACATAACACGCTGCGTTCCAATCCGTTGATCCGCCCGCTGCATACAGCAATTCCTTAGATTCCGTTTTCAAGCAGGATTTCGGAAACAATTTTGCGTTACAGCAACTACGTGACAATCGAATACAATCTTTTATACTTTCACTGATTTTTCTGTTTGCCAAACCAGATTGCTAACGATTGAATGACTTTTATACAAATTTGTTCTGTCAAAGGGTTCTGAGAAAATAGTCAATGTATGTAATCGCTACATATTATTTCGATAGGTTACTATATTAAAAGTAAATTATAAATAAATCTATGAAGCTGAGGAATCGTAGTTAATCGTACTCTCTCTCTTTCTCTCTCTCTCTTTTTCGAAATATTATACAGAAAAACGTGTAAAATTGCAAATTTCCATGAACGCTGTCTCAATATTAAAATTAGCCAGACAGAAATTTATTTATTTATAAAAAGAGAACCGTCCAGCTAGTTATGCTCTTTCTCTTTCACGTGAAGGTGAAGAAGAAATTACAAATATCACAGATACAGTGCACGTGCAAATGCGGTCACAATGTTAAGATCAACTGGACAAAAATTACTTGCTTACGAAGAAGAAAGAAGAATTACAAATATCGTAAGAAAAAAAATTTATTTGTAGAAAGAGAATCGTCCAGCTGGTTATGCTCTTTCTCTTTCACGTGAAGCTGAAGAAAAAAATATCACAGATACAGTGCACGTACAGATGCGGTCACAATGTTAAGATCAACTGGACAAATATTACTTGCTTACGAAGAAGAAAGAAGAATTACAAATATCGTAAGAAAAAAAATTTTCACAAATGCAATCACAATATGAAAGTTTCAAGAAATGAACAACTATGAACTTGCTTCAAACGCTCTCTAACATCGCAGTTCCCCCTCCGTCCTTGACAAGTTAATCAGTTCAAGAAACGATCTTAGTCTTAAGAAAGAAGAAAGGAATTAAAGAAAAGAGGGTTCTCCCTCGCTCGAGAGAAAGAATACCACACAGATAGATCTGTGAGAGACTTCATGTATCGCGTGGTGTATATAAGCGGTCCAAAGCGAAGGGAAAGAGCAGAAAGAACAGGCTTGGGACGCGCGGTTTATGGTGTCTGGAAGTCGAATGTCACGCGGCTGAATGTTAAGGCCTGCGGCCTCGGCGTAATCTCGCCGAAGCGGTTCTTAGCCCCTTAAACGGTTGGTGCCAGTTAGCGCACCTTTTGTTGGGAACACGAACGGGGCGATAGAGAAGATCGAACGACGGAAAGAAAAGAAGCCACGAAGCTTCCTTCTCCTTCTCCTCCTCCTCCTCCTCCTCCGTGTTTGCTTCCTTCGACAACGACGACGACGACGGGAATTTAAACGAACATATCTCTGGTTATCTCGCGCCGAGAGCGGAATTATTCTCTTTCGAATGGAATTAACGGGATTAACCCCGTCGCGCCTTGTGGTTCGTTAATGGAGAATGTTTATCACTTTGTAAACGTGTTGACTTTTTTTTTTATCAAAGCGAATAAATCGGTAAAATCATGTCATGGTGCTGGAAAAGAGGTTTGGTCCCCATCTTTTCTGTTCCAAATTTTTCGTTCCGTTGCATACAAAATTCCAAATTGTTTAGCCAAAAGCTTGTAATTCAAACGTTCAAACATATGGTCGCCAATTGATAAAGAAAATGCGCAATTTTCCTGATAATTATCACCATCGTGTATCGAATGATAGCAGTATAAATTCTAAAAACGTGTGACAAGTTGTACGAAACTGATTAATTCGGGTTCGGTAAACAGATTGTAGGACTCTTTTACACTTTGACTAGTATTAGTAAGGTTTAGGTATAGGTTAGGTTTAGGTTAGCTTAGATTTAGATTAGGTTTAGGTTAAGTTGATACAAATAGTCGTGATACAAAATTATTTTGATTTCTAATAAAATTCATCACGTTATTTCTTTAATTATCACTGCAAAAGTCATTACATCATTGCGGAAGGAAAAATGTAACACGAAATAGAAATTTTAACCCTCTGTTGCATCCCGTTCCCAATCGGGGACTTAAATGTTCTATAGCAAATTAAGTAGACAATTCTTTACTAGTTCCCATACAGGAATAAATAACATTCTCTAATAGAATTTTATTATTTATTTCATGACCACACTCATTTTTAAATAGACTAACAGCCATATGTGTGTTCTTCGACTCGTCGTAAAAATTCATGCAACAGAGGGTTAAAATAACATTGTAAAACCAGTCATTTTGACTGGTGTGTTCTAGTATCCGGTGTCAACGAAGGAAAATGGCAAGCCTCGAAAGCATCGCGAAATTGTCGCAAAAGCGATTGGCCATCGGGCATAGTGTCGTTGCACCGGCGTGTTGCGTGCGTATCGATTTCAAGCGCGCGACAACAGCGTGCTAATGAACCGCAGAACGCGCTCGCGAACCAGCGATCAAACCAGCCTCGGCGATATAAGAACCGACGCGGCTCGGTCCCCTACTTTCTACAGGTGTCCCGTCCGCTTGGTTAATCCTTGTAATTAACGTTTTTCTCGTTTCGAATCCGTTCGAACGAACACCGATCGAAGCTGACGGCTGATACGCTCCAGTACTAAGGACGACGTGTCGTCGATGGATGTTCCTTTGATGTCCAACGGGGTTCCGATGATATTTTCTTTGAAGTCCTGACGAGAAAGAGTCCTACTACCACCGCTATTCCAGCCTGCTCGTTCACGATGACGGGACTCGAATGCATTGAAATACTCGCGTGCTATCATGCTCGTCGACCGGCATCCGCGTCGTTATTCTACAAATGCGAAGTTACGATGTTAATGCAAGACGCGAGTTTTCACGGTGGAAAAGATGACTTTTTTCGTTTGGAGAATGACGCGTCAGTTTCAATTGATCCAAAGATTCAATAAGTGATGAGGAGATGAACACGTGCTTGGAATATACGTGTGGAATTCAAGGGATGTATAAATTTGACATTTTATTTCGGGGAGAGGCAATGTGAAGTAAAGGATGAAATTGCGGATTATTTCGTTACAAATGCAAATTTTAAATACATATTGCAAATGTAAATTTCACAGTGAAGACCATTGATGACAATGAGATATTGTCGATAATTTAAACTGACACAACTTTGTGAAAAAAAAGAGATCACCTGGTCTCATTTTTTAAGGCGCGAAGTTTCTACTTTCACAGTGGTGATGAGTTCGCCTTTTTCGAACGTGAGTCTACATCATATAGTGACTGAAGAAATGAAGACAC
The DNA here is from genome assembly GCA_032399595.1 of Tetragonula carbonaria. NCBI lineage: Eukaryota > Metazoa > Arthropoda > Insecta > Hymenoptera > Apidae > Tetragonula > Tetragonula carbonaria. The sequence goes on from JAUCRC010000015.1 coordinate 373,333, forward strand.
CTTTTTTTTTTTTTTTTTTTTTTTTTGAAACTATAAGAATCCAAACTTTATTTTTCGTAGATGCATCATCATTTTGAAGATTGAAGTCTCCCCTTTAGAACGAGCCCTTAGAACTTGCTGCCACGTACGATTTCTCTCGACATTTTATTGAACTTTGAATGTTGGGAAATCCTAATCCTTCAAAGGTCGATAAAATGGCAAAAGAAGATCGTACAATAGATTTCAAGAGGTTGCTGTAAAACAAAAACGAGATTTCAGTCTTCAATGTCTAGCCTAGTGAAAGGAAATTTTCATCATTTTTTACAACAATTTTTTACGTCTGAATTTGTACAATTTTTGAGAAGAAAGAAGTATCTGTTGAAATCATCTTCAAAAAATAAAATCACTTCATTTTCACGATTGTCAAAGTAATTTGAAGCTTTGAAACGAAACCAAGTGGATCGTTGTGTGATTTTCTTTTTTTTTTTTTCACAAAGATCCATCAGTTCGGATCGTCGAGGATTTTTCGTCCTTGTTGCTTCAATTATGATCTTTAATTACCAGTGAATTATGAGCCTGTCATACTTAATTACATGCTAGTTAATTATGGCTATAGACACCGAACACCAGTTTTAGACATAAATCGTTCTAACACGATAATTCGGTAGCGAGCGTCAAATTTATCGATCGTCGAAGATCAAAGGACGCGTAAAGATCCAAGACACGCGCTCAATCAATATTTGGACCGTTTATTTTGAAAGTGGTGCAAGTCCATTTTTTGTTGTTTCGAGAAAATTAAAAGTTAGCATATTAGTCAATTCAAAAATATAAACTAATTATGCCAAGTCTGGCAATGTTTCTACTAATTTATGTAATTTGTAATTTGTAACAATTGCAATATGTAATTTGATTACATACATTTCTTTTAGGCGAATTTAATTAAAATATATATTTACGGGCTGCAAATGGACTTGCACCATTTTCATAATTAGTCAATTGTAAAAATCATTTAATTTCAACTATGAAAAATTAAATATCACTTGAAATATATGTTGTATTAGTCCAATTTTGTTTATAAATAATAACAAGAAATAAAATAGGAGTAGTATTTTTTTATTTTGAACATTAATTATATTTATATATTGTTAACATGAGATATTGATATTATTTACTTATACTCTTTATGTGGCAGTGTTTTGAAATATTCATGATGCACAGGAGGTATATAAGGTAATAACTGCTCCATATCCTTATATTTTTCGTATGTAATAGGTCTGGCATCGTTATACAAAGGCGGCAGGGCGATTCTTTCAAATTCTGTGTCCTCCATCGATGTTTTATATAAAATAAACATCTGCAAAACTTCATCCAACATATTTTCAGCCAGTTTACCTTTTCTCCGTTAGTATTTTTTCTTGCCCGTTTTTGAATTGCGTTTTGTAGATTTTCTCTCGTTTCATTTCGTGTAAGATAAATTTTTTATTTTGTCCACATTGTTTTACACTATTACCTGTCTATGGAGATTGGACTTACACCACTTTCATAATCAATCGCCACGCAATTTCTTTGATTGACCAATTTTAAATTGAACAGAGCATTGGCATTTTTTAAGATATTAAATATTGACTAGTTGTAGATAAAAGTTTACACTAAATTAATCACACGATTATATGATATCTCATTTTTTCTTTTTTTTTTTACCAAAATGGACTCACTCCACTTTCAAAATAAACGGTCCATTTATCGGATACTTGCACGAGTCTGCGATCCTCGACGGTTCGTCACCGAGCGGACAGGTGCAATCGCTGCCTGTTACGTTCGCGGTCGGTACTCCCTTACGGTGTTCGCCATAGATCCAAGGTCAACGCTGACGCGCACCACGGAGGATCGGGAGTTGGCGAGAGGGGGAAGTCGTCGTTCGATCGACTGATTAATGGCCACGGGGATCCAGCGTGCCTGTATACCGCCGCGAGGCGTTCGTTACGTATATCGTTGGACCGCTTGGACCGCTTTTATCGCGACACCTTGCACCCGGATGGATCGACGGGACGCGTGGAAATCGACCGATCGATCGATCGATCGATTAACCCCACGGGGGGATTCGCTACTTTCTGCCGATGATTATGCGAAACGCGACCAGCCGAGATTTGAGATACCAGCTCGACGAGATTCCGGTTAATCGGTTCTCCGGTTATTTCGGGTCGGTGGATCTGTTGCACTGACGTTTGCTTAGGTTCAACGACGTTTCGGTCTTTCCTCGTAGCGTGAAAAATCTCGGAACGTTTGAAAAATCGAAGCTCGGAAGTATTTCGATTTTCCTTTTAATATTGGGACAAATGTTGCGCAGTTCAATGCGGATTCGTTGATTGGATCTTTTGAATATTGCGTGGTTAAATTAGTCAAAGATCGATTAGTTAAATTAGATGACTGTGATTTGTTTAGACTCGTTGACTAGATTTTTCTTTTTTTAAGTGCAACGTGGATCCTTCTTTCAATATTAGAACAAATATCGCAATAGTCGAATCCAAGTCGAACGAAAGCTTGCAGTCTGATTGAAATTTTCAAATTTGGCTCTCTCCCGAATGAAGCTTGATGAAAGAAGAATTGCATCCTCTCCTCGATCTACCAAGTCCGACTAAGCTAAGACAGTCCATGGTAATTTTACATTTCGAGCCGTAGACGTAGCGTTTCCACAGCGAAGCGTCGAGGTTGAGAGTCTTTCCAAGTTGTAAAAAGTTCCAACTTATCGGCCGTATATCGCGAATCCTGTCAGGCGCCTGATGCAAATGCAACAGTTGAAAACAGGAACGCGCCTCGCCATTATATCGGTGTAAATGCGTCTGACGTTTATAGAAAATCCCAGCTCGTGCGTCCGCGCCCGTTCCAGTCAATCGCAGCTGCCTTTTGCCACGGTTGCTTTTCGAGTGGTTCAACTCCGTCACGCAGACCACTGGGGATAATACCTCGCGGTGGATAAGGTAGCTTCAAATGCGTTTCAGCGTTCGGTTAATGCTCGAATCGTGTTGGATGCTATTGTGCCACGGACAGTGAATGGTTTAGGTTTGTACAATAGAGAGGTGGAAGGTTGGAGGTTGTTAAGATGGCCGTATCGATGATACTGTTGATTTAACTGGGTTTGATGGCATAGCGGTATTGACGGATCTTTGTTCTTGGTGCGATGACCGAGTGTTTGATGACTGACGTATGTACGGAATTAACGTGTGTGTTTAACCTGTTAATAGGGAATAAGATTGTCACTAGAACTGGTGATTTTTTTTTTTTTTTTTTTTTTTTTGGACGAGTGGAATAACTTCTCAGTTTAAATCTTCAGGTCTAGACTAGATTGCGGATTTTTATACATTTATTTTATAGGGAATAACTGTGAATCTGTGATTTTCTTAGATGGAATAATTCCTTTGTTCAAACCTTCAGGTATGATAATAGAAAATTGCAGCAACGAATGGAAACAAACTTAACGTTACAGAGACACTTTTATGTTGTACATTTTATACCATAAACTTGAATATTTTATATTTGGAATAAACTTTTTGCGTTACATCCTAAGTAATAATAAAAAACCGAAAAGTATGTGAAACTCTGATCTAATCGAAAAATGACGCAAGTTTCAATGATATTCGAAATTAAGTTTCACTCTCATAAATATCGTAGCGATGTAATTTAAATGATGTTTATTATTAAATGACAAAGAAAACGGAAACAAAACAACAAATAATAAACACAAGATACGACAAAAACGACACAATTAATTCTTTTATACAACACAAATGGCCACTCTTTTTGAATCACTCTCATTCAACGCTCATTTACGACTTTCCCTTGACTCTGTTTTTTTTTTCTTTTTACTCGCACGACTTTCTTCTTTTCAAAAAGAAAAGCGCTCGATGCCAACGCTGTGCTTCTCACATCACATCATTCATACGTTCACGCATCTCCAGCAAACCAAGGCCATCTATTATAATAATTTCGATACTACAACATATACTCGTAGAAGAATGAAAATTCTACAGAAAAAGATTCGCAGTCTAGTAAGAAACGAGGTGGAACTCGTTCGTTCAGCGCCATCCAGTTGAATAATCCCTGACGCGCGTAGTTGCGCGTCGTGACGCGTGCGTCTGACGCTTAGAGGAAAACGCGAGGGTAACGTTAATGGACACTTTCTCGCAAGGGGGCGACTAAAAGTAGCAACTCAGCCAGAGGTCGTCACTCGATCCTGATTAATGGCCGGTTGGATCTCGCGGCGTTGTAAACAGTATTAATCAGGATCGAGTTTACGGCGCGCGGTCGTGGCACAGATCGCATTAATCAGGATCCAAAGCTGGCCGCGGCACGAAATATTCATTTAACTATATACGCTCGAGAGCTGGCTGGCTCGCACACCGCAACGCCACGCTTATTGATTTACGACCGGCGACTTCCGAATGTTCAACAGCTGGAAATCAAGCGGACACCTCTCCAAAGAGCGAACCTCTCCGTTTAAGGAGAATCGAGAATCGAACGAGAAAGAGAGAGAGAGAGAGAGAGAGAGAGCACCTCGAATAATGGTCTGCTCTGCTCTGCTCTGCTCTGCTGATTTTTCCTCATTTCGATTTAATTATTAAAAAAAGATAAGGAACGGGGAAAAACAGGGCGTTACGCGCGCGATTAATGGACGAAAGAAACGATCGAGACACGCGTCGAGCGCAGGAAGAAATATGAAGTACCAAGCTCTTCGATGATTAATTTACGTTAACGCGTTTGAACATTTGCGCGAGCTTTTTCGCGAGCACGTGCAGTGATAAGATATTTTCAAGTTTCACGTTTCAAGTTTCTTTTTCCAATTTTATTGACATCATCTACATTGATTTAGTATCGTATCGATAATGATCACACCGATTGAAACCTAACCTAAACGTGATTTGAGTTCTGTTACTCAAAATTATGTGACTCTCGGGTTGTGTGTGTGTGTGTATATATATATATATATATATATATATATATATATAGATGGTCACAGGCACTTTTCATACTTTACAAACAAATACTAGGTTTTTAGAAACATTGATCAAAGTGCAATGAAATGAATTGAAATAACGAAATACAGAAATGTACATGTTCAATGTAACATACTTTTAGTTATCTTGGATTTTCTTAAGAACACTTAATGTTCTCCTCTGAAATAATAAAATATAGAAACGTATGCTCGGTCTTTTCTTTCGAATTCTCTCGAGCATTGCAAAATCATTATTTACCCGCGTTTATTAATCGATCTGTCACACTCGATAACAAAGCGAAGCAGTAGCCACCGGTGTTTCGCATTTTCCAGACATTAAATTTTCCAGATAATCGTATTGAAATTAATACTTGATAGTCATCCAAAGGTAGTATTACTCTATTTTTCATGTCGTTGCTCATAAATATTTATTAACATGTACGGCTCTGCATGCTAATAGAACGCTCGCAAAGTACGTTTGCTAAAAACTATTTCTCGTTGTTGCACGGTAATGGTCCTTTTATGATAATGAGCCGCGACAGCGACGTAATAACTGTATTACATTTGCCATTCAAGCCTGCCTTTGCCAGACCTAGAATACCTGCTAATTTATTATTCATTAATTTCACAAGATATCCGTTACATCGACTCGATTCGTTGAATTATCGTCGTAAACATCCGATCAACTTGATCCATTGATTAACTCTACTGCAAACAGTGACATCCATCTTACTTCGATGTAGTTAATCGTCCTCGTTATTTCATTTTGGGGAACAAAATAATATCACAGGGATCGCGAGATCTTACAATTCGAGTTTTGCCGTTTATTATTAACGAATAGTCAGCAGTCCATCTATTATTAATATATTGGAACAACTCGCGTATCACGATGCACTTGTGTAGTAATATATAAAATATATATGTGTAATATACATCTAGAAAAATTACAAAATTATGTTTGCTCACGGAGAAGAAGTTATTTAATTAATTATTTATAAATACTAAATGTAGTAAATATTATAAATAATATTGCTATTTATAGTAATAATAATTATTATTATATATATTAGGATTATTTCATATAAATATTATGCATAATTCACAATATATATATATATATATATATATGATGCATAAATCTCGTAAATAACAATTATAAACAGACGTTGCCTATCTTCATTTGTTATTTCAAAGAGCAAGATGTCGCAGAAACTTAAAAGAGAGTTTTAAAGTTCTCTTTACAAAGTGTCCATTTCGAATATACGATAATGTAAATCTGGAAAATCGAAAAATTTTGCTCACGGGGAGGAAAGCTTTTAATAAATAAGCATATATTATACATTCTATTCGACATAGTTCAAAGTAGCCCAGTTATGTGAGCCTTGAACCACAAGTGTGGCATCACTTCAGTGTCTCAATCTCGCGCGAAATATGAACGACCCAAATTCTCGAACCTTTTGACGTTAGATACTTGACAGAAGATATCTACGTGATGGAACGCGTATCGCAAGGCAAACAATTCTAACAAAGTGAAAATAAAATACATTAAGCATTTCAATTTTGACAAAATGAAATATTGTATCTTTTTAAAGTGGGCCGAGAGAAGTTTCGCTTCTCGTTTGAGTAAAAAACACGTACGGGAAGACGCATGTTTGTGAAACAGCAATAAAAATGAAACTTCATTCTTTGTTTTTAAAGTTACATCTATCCAGAGAATAAAATTGAGAATAAACGGTTTTATTAAAAATTAATTTATTATTCTTGATTTGAAGAATGAGTCTTCATCTTGGGTCCAAATCAAACGATCATTATTCGAACGAATTCGTTGACAATAAAATGACAAGTAATCCCAGTAGAGGGTGAAATTTAGAATTGAAAGCTGTTTGAAAGATCGTTTGTAGAAGGAAATACAAAACACTCGAAAAATAAATGAAATAAGATCAGATAATTCAGAGAGAATCGTTTGCTTGGTCAAATAGATTTATATTGTCTCAAGGTAATCATCGTAGTCAAATAAGACTCGATTTACAAATAAGGCTTATTTAAAATTCGAATAATTTCTTTTAATATTTCGTTCTCAAATCTCTGCGAGAAAGATGATGACGAATCACCGATCGCACGCCTCGTCGACCGAATTCTCGTTGTCACGAGGCCGAGAAACGCGTGAAATCCAGCCGGTCTGCGTGCCAGGAACAACATTGTTGCACTCACGTGCACGTTTGTTGCACTCGCGTGAAATCGATTCGCCACGATGGCCAACGAATGTCGGACGAACTAGAACGAACAGCGAAGGACAACTGTAAAATCGTGGCAGATGGCAGACATTGCGATTCCACGCCTCGTCAAACGACATCGATCGTTTCTTCATTCGGTGGATGTGTCCAAACCATCGCAGAAATTTCTAATGTTGAAAAGCTAATGTTGACTGAACTCTTGGAAAAATTGTTTGACAATGAAGAGTAATTTGAACTGATATAATTTCTTTTTTTTTTGTTTTTTTTTTTTTGATAAAGCAAAGTTCTCGAAGATGAAGATGTAATATCATTGAAAACATTTTCTTCACGATTTATTTTCTATCGATCGCAACAAGTTAACTGCCATGTTCGTTTCGTTGTCGCAATTCGATCACGAGCTAAAAAAAATTTCTTTCACTCACGTTCGAACGATATATTCCATCTACCACAAATTGGAAAATTCATACAATCAAATCTCCACAGCCTTCTGCGACAGAATCACCAAAATGGTCGAAAATTTATTTCTAATTTTTCATTGTGAAATTTGAACAGATACACAGCGATAAATTTTTGGAGATTCGAATAGCTTTTTAGCAAATTTCAGTCGTTCACAGAGGTAATTTTTATCGCGTCGCAAGAACGAAATCAATTCGATGTGAAAAAGCACAGCGAAATTTCGTTTGTATTGAATAACGGTTCGAAGAAACCTCTTTTGGTTAAAAGTAAGATTACGTGGCTCTCTCTCTCTCTCTCCCTCTCTCTCTCTGTTTGGTCGAGAGAATCGCGAAGAATCGCGCATTATCTCGATAATCCTTGGCGAGCGAGCGAGCAAAGTTTCCCAATTCAGAGTCGGTGGAGCATGGATCTCGGACTCGGTCGGGGATTTTTCGCTTCCGCGATTACACGTTGCGAAAACAATGACTCGGGACACGTCGATATGCTCGAACAATGATCGTTCGATGCCGAATGCGATTCGCGGGCGATTCCGATCTGCTTTCACTGATATCTCACCTCACTGCCAGTTTGAGCATTGCTATTGTCGAACTTGGCTTCGGGCCAAGTCATTTTTTCTAGCGTTCTGCTCGATCTTCGAGACTGTCTTCGTCTATCTTCGCAATGACGTACAATGGCTCGTGGAAATGTTCGAATACATTGTACGTAATACAATACGAGTACTGTGTTTCGACATCTGATCATTGTCATTGATCGAAGCAAAGTCGGATAAATTAATAAATTTTTAGATGTTCTCGCGAAAGTGCAAGAACTGCGATAAGCAATGATCTTTCTATCGTCCCTGCAAATTAACAATTAAATCTCTTCCAAAGAAACATTGTAACCGATGCGAACGAAACAACTCAGACAACTCGGAGAAACGGTATGTTGGGGGGAATTTCATCGCGTCGAGCAAAGCCAAAGGCTTCTTCATCCTCTTCCATTCTTCGCGCATGCTGGCTGAAGGCTAGTCGAGAGGGTGGCAGTTTAATTTCGCCGGGACGGCCGTAAAACCGAGGCTTATCCTCCGGAACGAGGAAGGGGCCATCGAGGAAGCCGGTTAGGTACGTGTTGGCAGCGTGAACGACAGAGCCGATGGTTAACCGGCGGCACGCAATTTGCCATTTCCATTTCACTCGCCGTGTTGTTCCATCACGTTGTTGTCTTCGACGAGGGTTGATACTCGACGCGACGCGACGCGACGCGGACGCCTGGCGCGATCGCAAAGGTTCTCTCTGCGACTGGTTTTCATAACTCGGCGACCTTCGTGACCATCTCGTGTCGGCGGCAGTCATTGCCGCGATTTTTCTCTTTTCATTCGAGCTGTCTCTCCGGGAAATTAGATTTGCCACGTGTGTTAGGTCAGCGTGGAAGTTCATCAGCTGCCGGATTAGAGACGATGTTTCGTTCTCTTCTCTTCTCTCTTTTTTTCTTTTTTGCATTAAATTAGACAGTCGCGCGAACGTGTATCTTGTTCTCTTCTCTCTTTCTTTTTGATTTCGATGGCGAATGTAGAAAGATTTCTTTCTACGAGTATATTATCACGCAAGTTCTAGCAGCATAACCGAGCAGAGAGCGATTCCTCGTGGAAAAATAAGTTGAGGATGTAACGTAATTCGTTTTTTTTAAGATGCTTGGTTAATTTCAGACATAACAGGAAAAATATAAATAATTAACAACGAGATTTATTCCATGCGCGGAAGTAAGCCAAAATTGCGGAATAAAGTTTCCCCACTCGAAGCTCGAAACCTTCAAGAAAAATTGGTAGACGTGCACTTGATAAATTTGCAAACTCGATTTCCTCGGCGACGAAGTCATCTCACGAACAAATTCTATTCACGTAAAATTGTAAAAAAAGAAAAAAATTTCATCCCATTACATGTAAAATTGAAAATTATTCGCGACTTATTTTCACACGTGGAGCAACTTCCCGAAAAACACAAATTCAAAACTGTCTAACAAGTACAGGTGTTACGAATCGTAACGAGACGCCAATTTTTTTTTTTGTCACAATGTCGTCAAAAGAAATGTTCATCGTTGCTGGCTTGATACCGCACTTTATTAGAGAAACGTAACGCACGTAAGGCTCGTTCCTTGACGCGTTCGACGGAGAGAGAAACCTGCGAGCAGAGCGAAAGAAGTGGACGTCGAGGAGGATATTGTGGTATGCGATCGTTTAGAAATCCGGCGGAACACGAGTCCGAGTAGTCGACAATGGAACATTGTACGCTAATGTCGCGCACATGGACATAATTACGCTGGAGATATCGAGATAGAGGCCGCTTCATGCGTGGGTGAGGATCGTGTCATTAGTCAGTCGGTACCAGCGCGCCATTAGACACGCTCCGTTAATTACAGAAACCGAATGGAGGACCGGTCCAGCGGATCCAGATGATTCGTCAGAACGATCGTCTTCAACTTTTTCCTCCAAGTTTCATCCGTTACGTTGGCAACAGAGGAGTTAACACGTTCGTTCGTTGGTGTGATCGTTACCGTGTGGATAAAGTCATTTATAATAAGAATTTAGAGAATGATTTGGATTTTTTATTCCTTGCATTTTATTTTGTTTCATTTCTATTCATTTCTCATTATATTCCGTCATTTTTAGTTTACTTTTATGACTGTTATGTGATTTTCTTACATTTTCCATGTTTCTATGTTTTTTTTTTGTGATATTTTGTTTTATCGTATTATATATATATATATCTTTTTACCGTGTACATGTGTACATATCTTCTAGAATTATATTTTTTGCTTTTTCAATTTTTGTTGTTGTTTGAGTATCAACAACCAGATATCATTTTCTCCAATATAAGTTACAGTCGAGTAGTAGGTAATTGTTCATTGAACGTGATAACGAAATAACATTACGAAATAATATATAATAACTATGAATTTCCCTCATCGATCTATCGAGTACGTTTCATTTCATGTTTTTATTTTATAATGTTTCTTAACAGCTTACTTGTAGACAAGTAAGTGTAGAACAGAGAATTGCTCTCTATGTTTGTGAGCTTTTGCAAAATAATAATCCACAATGAATAATAAGATTGTAGGACCCGTGATCCATTTGATTAGTTTTACGAAATTTTGATAAATTTCTGCATCTGAAGTCCAGTCTTTACTTTTCTGGTAGAGATTCAGGTTCGAAATAAACGGATTCAGCCAGCAAGAGGTTCATTTAAAGAGGGGCCTTGACTGAAATTTCGTTCAAACAAACGGCACTCTCCTGCACCGCCACGTTTGTTTACAAATGCACGTGTCTAATCCAATGGGGGATGATTCACGAACAGAGGAGCAACATTTTATTCGAGTTTATAGAGTCCCTTTCGCAAGTTTCGGCGAGAAATTAAGTCGGAGACAGAAATCGAAGCAGCCGTGCAGCTCGAGGCTTGCTAAATTCTTGGCAACGGATCCGGCGGCAGAGACGTGGATGGCCACGATGATTCATGAAAATGGGTTGAAAGTTAATGCTTCGCTCCGCTACGAACACTACTCGATGGAATCCGTGTGATATAACACTCGCTCGACAATCGAACCGCGCTCGGGTTTAAATTTAATCCCTGAGTTTCGATCCACTCGTGATTCCTTTTTCTTTTTTTTTTTTTTCTTCTTCATTATTTCGTTTCTTTCGTTTGACTTAGTACAGGTTTACTACCAATACTAAACTTCTCCTTCATTCTGAATTATTTACTTATTTATTTTTTCTCGACGATGTTTAACCAGTGCCATATACAGAATAAAACGAACGTCCGCCTTGTCGAATTGTATTTATCGTGAGAAAAAAAATCGAGAAATGCAGAAAGTATTTTTATACTGTATTTCACTCTTCGATATAATCGGTTTACTTTTACATATTAATTTAAATTTAGTTCTCTGCACTTTCATCTCTCTGGTACAAGTTTCACTCTCCGCTGTTGGTGTTTCACGATGGTTGCCAGTATTAATGACAAAAACCCACTTTAACGAGCAGATCTCGCCTCGCCAAATCCCGTCGTAACCTCTTCAATTAGCTCTTCCATTAACCGAAACTTTCCACCGCGGCATTCATAATCGAACACCAAGAAGATTCACGTTTCCATTATCCCGATCGTTGAGAGTATCTCTGCACCTTGAAGAGGAGAGGCATGGGGAGGGAAGAGAGAAAAACAACTTTGAATGGCGCGCGATTTGCATCGGAGATACGAAAAACAGCAGGCAGTAAGTCGTCGCGGCAATTTGCAGGCGAATGTAGGCCAGGCGCACCGAGATTAGGATAATAAATACGGCCGAGGTGAAATCCATCCACCGTGGTTGACCTTATACCGCCGTTTCTACGCGGCGAAGGAAGAGCAAACGGAAGAAAAGCATGGCACCCTCCATGGCGCGCTTTACAGACATAACCTATATTTTACTTACCAAGTCGACAAGTGCAGCACCGTTTACCTTTTTTTTTTTCTTTCTTTCCGTCTCTACGACTACGATCCGTCTACGATCGTTTGTGGAATCGACGCAGAAGTAAACGATTCGGTAGAGTAAATTCGTTCGAGAACGAATTTGGTATCTAGGGGAATGTGTCTGACATTGAATGCCGTGAATTAAAATAACATAAAGTGAAGGGATTTCCCAAATCTTGCCTCTTGATACCCTGTTTTCTTTATTAAAAATTAGAATTGAAAATTTAGTATTAAAAATTACCTCTCAATACCCTATTTCTTTATTAGAAATTAGAATTGAAAATTTAGTATTAAAAGTTACCTCTTAATTTAATAATTTACCTCTTAATATCCTGTTTCCTTATTAAAAATTAGAATTGGAAATTTAGTATTAAAAGTTACCTCTTAATTTAATAATTTACCTCTTAATACCCTGTTTCCTTATTAAAAATTAGAATTGGAAATTTAGTATTAAAAGTTACCTCTTAATTTAATAATTTACCTCTTAACACCCTGTTTTCTTATTAAAAATTAGAATTGAAAATTTAGTATTAAAAGTTACCCTGTTTCTTTATTAAAAATTAGAATTGAAAATTTAGTATTAAAAGTTACCTCTTAATTTAATAATTTACCTCTTAACACCCTGTTTTCTTTATTAAAAATTAGAACTGAAAATTTAGTATTTAGTAAAAGTTAGAAGTATTAAAAATTTTCGAACTTCTACCAGTGCTCCAACCGCGATCAGTATAATCGAGTTTCACTACGGTGAATTGATAAATTATCGAAGACATTGTAACATAACGCACACAATGTAAGTACATACTCGTACGAAACACAAATTTTCCGGACGTCAAGCTTCACACGAATGAATAAAGCCATAATTCTGCACCATGCACGCGAGGGATCGATGGAACGCGCCGATTCTTTCATTTCGCGCTTCTCTCTCTCTCTCTCTCTGTGTCATCCGACGACGAAGCAGTCGTTAAAAATTAGAAACGCGAGAACGTCAACGTTACCATCATCATTCGCGAAGAGAAACGACGACGGCCAATACTCGCGTTGAATGCAGGTCGGGTTTCGCAGTTAGCGGTCTAGATTTGTGTAAAGATCTGTCAAGCACCGACGAAACGAATGCTCGCCAGCGAAAATTATGGCAAACGCTAGGTTCGGACCATGGTAAACGCTATCTCAAGAGCGTTAATTATTTTTCCACGGGGACGCCTCTCTCTCTCTCTCTCTCTCTCTCTCTCTGTGACACGACATTGAAACGCTCGCACTGTAATAGCCACGATTCGAACCGATCTCGTCGCGATTCTGACTGAAATTTCGCTCTAAAGAAGAAAAAAAATACACGTTTGCCGATGATGTATTTGTTTAAATTGAACAAATATTCATTTAAAAGAAGGAGAAAATAAGAAAAATAAAGTAGCACGTAAAATATGTAATTTACATTAATAAATTAAATCTTCCTCTCTGCCTTTCAGAGAATAGTTAAAAAGAGACGTTTGATGTTTCTACGGCTGCCAACTGTTCTTTTATAGCGTGGAATATCTACGTACGCCCTGTTGTGTAATTTCACCGCGGTGACAAAGGTTTCGTTTATGCGAATTTGTGGGAGTAAAAGTTGGTGGCAACTGGTGGGTGGTAAGAAGAATGCCGTTGCGATTAGTAATAAAGGGAATTGTGCTGATATAAATAGAAACTGCCCAGAGACAAAGATTTTGATACTTTGATTTATCATTCTGTTATTACTGTCTGCTGTATGCTCTAGACGAGAATTATAATTACCCAAGAAAATATCAAACTTAGTTCTGAAAATAGTGGTTCTACATATATACGCTTCGTACAAAATAATATACTCTTATAAAATAATTAATCCTACCGGTATTATCTAGCATTTGTAATAAGTAACTAGAGCAACGCAAAAATAATAGTAACAACGATTAACTTTATTCATTATATTCTGAGGAACGAAAATTACCAAAAAAAAGATAGCAAAATAAACGATCAAATATTACATGAAATAACATACCTCTCATGTAATAACATTAACCTGTCAATATCTTTTGATATTCGATTCTGACTGATGACGATAACGATCAATTTCATTGGTCATTCTACAGAATAAAAGGTATCATTCGGTTCTTGAATGACATTCATTAGAATTTTCTAGACGTCTTGAGATCGCGATTTCCTATATAATAATACTAATAGTAATTTTACAGCTAAAGATAGCATAATTCTTGCTACTTTCTGTAAATATGAAGTCAGTATTACAATTAGTATTGCTACATCAATCGTAACAGCCGTGATGATCGATTCACCCATTACCAACATTAAACGCAGTGAACGACTCCCATAACAATAACGATAACGCCATAACTACCGGCAGTAACAGCAACATAATCTCAGGCACAGGCTCTCACGAACTATTTAACTATCTCTAGATCTTGAATCCATTACCTGCAATCATTTTCAAATCGCGACGAGCGTAAATCATCCGAGGAACGTTATCTGCGCACCTAAACGCGAGAACTGTCGAATTATTCACAAGTGACATTTTTCGTTTGGATATTTGGAAATGCAAGCTGTGGTTTTCATCATTTCTATTTTGCAAATTTTCGGAAAAGATCAAATCTATCGTTTAAATTATTAGATAATTAAAACAGCTTAAATTATGCGAACGAGTAATAAAATTTTTAAAATTTAATTGACCTTTTTAATGGAATTATCAAATAATTCAAGTAAAACTAAGTGATCCGATTTGATAGTTCGAATATATAATTTATATTAAATAGTTTAACGTAGCGTATCAATTTATATCAAACAATTCACTTTGGTTTCTGAAACCTTTATCAAATTAAGTTGTTTCTTATTTCAATAGTTGCTCGAAACTCCACTCGCTTTTAACCGGATTTGAAAAACACTTTACATTTTCACCTAATACAAAGTCACATTATAATTTTTACCTATAATATAATGCGGGAAAATCTGCTTCGCTATTTTCTTACATAAATAAATCAAACAACACGCTTTCCACTCTCTCACGTTCAGAATTGTATTCTTTTTCAACAAAATCGAAGAAGAAATCTTCTTCTGTCCAATTGAAATCACAATCAGAATGGTCTCTCTATTCTGTTTTAACTAAACTGAAGAAAAAATTTCCTTATCTAAGGAAAGCACACTACGCTACATTCAAAATTGCATGGAGAAAAGTCACTATTTTCTTAAACAACCATTCCCACGCTCAACTTTAACAAAATTGAAGAAAAAAGCCTTCTTTTATCCAAGAGAAACACGTTTGAATTTTCATCCAACGCGACACCACAGGAAAATCTCTCTGTTCAGTATTAAATCGAACTAAAGAAGAAAGTTGTGTCTTGTTTGAGAAAAGTACTTTAAATAAACCTAATAACCACTTTGACCATCGTTTAACAAAACTGAAGAACGAATCTTCTTTCATCTCGATCGAACAAAAGTACACTACACAGAGGACTATTTTTGATACTAACGAAGAAATCACTATCTCTATCATTTTCTTACCACTTCCACTCCCATCATCTCAATAACTGCAACCAGAACTTTATCCAGAATTGAAATAAAAAGAGGAGAGCTCGCGAGCATCTATCCCGTGGAATCGTGAAAAAGTGAAGAAACGAAACGAAACGAAAAGAAAAAAAAAAAAAGAAAGGCAACTCTCTCGGTGCAACGTAGTATACAAGGCGAAGAAGATGTAGGACGAGAAGGACGAGAAGATGGAAGCCACGTTTCTCCTTCGGTCGTCTATTGCGCGAACATGCCGTTGTTTATTACCACGATTCGCCAGATAGTATCAATTGAATGTGCCGCTCCTGGAAGGAGATTAATGCAATCCCCAGCAGGCAGCTCGGTCGTGGAACATCGTCGGTGCATCGATTCTCTGCTAGCATCTCCTGCTAATTGTTCGCCTAATTCGATCGGGTCGTAATTCGACTAGGATCGCGTTTGAACAAGCGATTGAGGTATCCGTTTCTTGAATTCATTTTATCTATTTTCTCTTTTTTTCTTACTCTCTTGGTAGAAGAATAATGACTCGAACCCTTTGTATCTCTAAGGTATTCGTTCTGATATTGGAACTGTGTCAAAGTGGTCGAATGCTGCGATTCACTCTGTGTAGGAGCTTGCGAAAAGAATGTAAAATTCAAAATTTGTCATGAATCCCTTCGCTACGACAATTTCATCTACGGATAATGGTCTCAGCATTTTAGTCTGTACGTTCTGGGAAGAGTCGTTCATTCAATCCTTGCGTCACACAGGAAAATAGTTCATTTTTCAATAGGCAATAGTTTCCCGTAGTTTTCGAACGAAGCGCTGAGGATTACAATTAACATCTCCTTGGTTCCTCTGGATTCTTCAATAACATGGACCCACAAATAGCATGGACCCTTAAATAACATGGATCCTTAAGCAAAATGGACCCTTAAACGACATGGACTTATAAACATCATGGACCTTTAAATAGCATAGACCCATAAATAGCCTGGACCCTTAAATAGCCTGAACTCTTAAATAGCCTGGACCCTTAAAGAACGTGAACCCTTAAAGAAAGTGAGCCCTTAAAGAACGTGAACCCTTAAACAACGCGAACCCTTAAACAACGTGAACACTTAGACAACGTGAACCCTTAAATAACATGGATCCATAAATAGCCTGGACCCTTAAACAACGTGAACCCTTAAACAACATGGGCCCTTAAACAACATGGACCCTTAAATAACATGGACGATACGATAAGTGAATTCGATCAGTCATTAAAAGATCAGGACCGATGTTCGATTTCTTGCGTGGAGATCGTTTCGATCGACAACCGATCGCACAGCGTGCAATTTTCGCACAGGTGCAACGAACGCAATGGAACGACGGACAGGAAAGGCGGAAACGGTGAAAGTTACAGCGACGACGCTTCGGTTACAGTCGAAAGATTAGCCGGACGAGACGATCGATTATCGAGTTTCGGTGGGTAAATCAGGAACGTGGCCGGATATCCGGATGCAATCTCGCCCACTCTCGATACGTCCACGATGAAACTCGAGTACCGTTCGCCTCTCGATCGAAGGTATTTCAATCGAAGATCGACTCGATTTCAAGTCGTATTCGATCGCGTTTTTTCGTGA
Source organism: Tetragonula carbonaria (assembly GCA_032399595.1). Taxonomy (NCBI): domain Eukaryota; kingdom Metazoa; phylum Arthropoda; class Insecta; order Hymenoptera; family Apidae; genus Tetragonula; species Tetragonula carbonaria. Next base: position 390,596 of record JAUCRC010000015.1, read on the forward strand.
TTGATATCTATTGAGCGTTTGCTGACTGAATGAAACATTTTATTTACGTATTTGCATCACGGTTCACGTCTAGAGTTTGGTTACACGAATTGTAATTACGTGCAAATCCTCTGTTCTGTTTATATCTCTGGTGTGAAATGATTAGATTTATAAATTTCACTTTGCTTCGTGCATATTTTTCACGGACGAACGTCAGCAATTTGATCTTCGCATTGAACCGAGATGTTTCAAATATATTTCTTTATATATTGTTATTCTTTATATATGTTTGTCCTACTATTTGAAGAACGGAAGTTCAAATAATAATTAAAGATACTGATCACTTTGTTTATTGAAGTTTGTAATGGTTAACAGAGTGTACTGTTGATTCCCGTTACGAAACTCCAGCTACTATAATTCTCATCGTCGGGAGAATGTATGGCAATAACAAGAAAGTTAAACAAAGACGTACTAACAAGTTGTAAGTGATTTATGAGAAAGGGTTCAAGCATTTGGTAGCACGCAATAGTCACAAAGGCGGGGACTTTGATTAACACAGGCGCCCAAATGAACCTAATAGGAGTTATTGATCTTTCATAGAAAGAACTCATTTTCTTTATGATTTTATATAATTATTCGAACTATAATTAGTCAAATTGGACATATATACAGATATCTAGTCTAGTCTTCGTAGCACGTATTTGCACAACTCGGTATTCCATATGTTTTCACTAGCTAATCAGAGTAATCACAACTGCAGTTACTGCAAGATATTGTAATTGTAATCAAAGTGATCACAACAATGTTATAATAGTTACAGCCACAATTAAAACAATCATAATTGTAACAACTGATAGATAATGTGATTATAATCAACAGTCAAGGATTGTTGAGAGATATCATAATTGAAGCATTGCATATGTTTTCACTAGCTGATCAGAGTAATCACAACTGCAATTACTGCAAGATATTGTAATTGTAAACAAAGTGATCACAACAATGTTATAATAATTACAGCCACAATTAAAACAATCATAATTGCAACAACTGAAAGATAATGTGATTAGAATCATCAGTCAGGGACTGTTGAGAGATATCATAATTGAAGCAATAATCAGAACAATCATAACTGTAATTGGTGAACGATATGTTACGATTGTTCACTCGCAAGTGAATTCACTCGCTCGATATTTTCCGATGATTATGAGAATGGTGGGTCGTATCGGGTGGGAGCTATTTGGTGGCGCCTTAGGGCGCCTTTTCACTGGCACGCGTGTGCAACACGAGCAACGAGATAATAGAGGGCGTAACCGAAGCAGCTTTGCCCCGCGGTGAAAGTTAGCGCCGTGACGTTAATTGAGGAGCGCCTTAGCATTCTGGAATTAGGAGTCCCGGGCCCCCTCGTTACAATCGCCCACCGTTTCTCTTCAACAACTCTTTATCAACGTGAAAACCGGCCTGTAGAAAAAGAGTCGCCCGCGTCGATATTCCGCTCAATTAAGGATCAATGTTTGATCGCGTGTTTCTGCCGCCACGGCAGATCATTTTTCTGAATTTTCCGAGGGTCTATAATTTTATAAAATACTTCGTTAAATAATTTCTTCGGTTGTTTATGAAATGTAATATCCAAGAATAAACTTTTATTTTCCGTTTCTTAATATTCTCATTTCTCTTTCACTGCTCGGAGATGTTCTTCATTTTCATAAGATTCGAAGACTTCGAAGAAACGTCGTTTCGTGCGTGTCAACCTGATAAAGATATTAACAAGATATCAATATAATCTAAAATATATCTTAACAAGAAAATGAGCTCAAAATATTCGTTGGTAAACAAAATCAACGAGATCGCAAGAACAACGATAAGATTTAAATTCAAGATAAATTAAACGAAAAAAGTACAGAAGAATTTCATGTCTGTCGTATCACAGAATAGGATGATCCTTGTATCCTAACCAAACGAAGAAATCAGAATATTCGAAGCCGTGTGATTTCCATTCGTCTATCCATCATCGTTGCTCGGTATTCTGACGCGCGTCGCGTTCGATCATCGACTCCTCGAACATCGAGCAGTCAAGTCGCATCGACGAAACGGGGTTGAAGGCTTCGCGAAAGGAGAACAGGATTTTTATTCTTCGACCAATAGATTTTTCTGCTCTGCCTCGATGTGCTGAAGATGAATGAAAACGCGAGGTATTAATAAATTATCGGATTAAATTATCAGTTTTGAAACGCAAAGTTCGATTTTAAACATTCGTTTTACTTGATACAAAATTACAAAAATTATTGCAAAACGGAGCATTCCTGGAGGATTATTAGCAGTTGGTATATAATTCATTGAACGTTGATTAATTTTCGTCAAGTTATCAGAAGTATCTAAATAGTTGTACTACATATTCCGAAGTTCCGAGTTCAAGAATTCGAGTCTTGAATTTATTATACTCAAAATTTCAAGAGAGCGGCGCGCCAAGTTTCGAAAGAAGGAAATTCAATCATTCAATGATTCAGTTGCGAAAGAAATTTTCCGCCGTTCACAGAGGCTCGGTTTGAATTTGAAAAATTCAGGGGAAAAAATTCTTCTCCGTTTCTATCGCCCCGTGAGAAATTTATTCAAACTGTTCAACCGCTTGTTGTTCCTCGTCAAGTTGAAATAAATTCAACTTATATATTTATCATCGTGCGGCAATTATTCGAACGCTTCGACGTCGAAATTCATCGAACGTGCTTGGTCCCCGTCGAACGATGTTCCAAAGTTCAAAGTTGTTGACAAGCTGAGAGATCTCCGATATCTTTTCAGACATTGTATCAAAAAATTTGTACGATACAAGGGCAATTAAATTGCACGTCTGTGCAGTTTCACCCGCGGGATACGCGGGCCCGATAGTACCTGTTCGTGGCGTGAGCGAGGCAATTATTAATGAATCCGCTTGGTCCGCGACGCGACACGCTTCGTCTGACCTTTTTCTCGCTGGCTGAACAAGCTCTGACGGACGACGCTCTCGAAATTAATATATTCAGAGGCTGTTGCTGTCTCGGGCTACACAGGGAATCGCAGAATTTCGGCACGGTGTTAGGAGATAAGCTTTCTCGGGGACGATGTCGTTTTCTCTGTTTTCTTTCTCTTTATTTCTCTCTCTCTCTCTCTCTCTCTCTGTCTCTCCCTACTTTTTTTCCATCTTGTTCGTGCTTGTACCTTCGCTCTTTTCGTTTCTTTTCCCCGCTCGGGCGGATGGCAGCGTGATAGAAGCTAATGGATTAAGATGCACGCTCGTCGCGATATAATGAGACGCCCTCGTCCTTTTGTTTTTCTTTCTCTTTCTTTTGCCGCTACTCTTCTTCTTGATTTATGCGCGCCTATCTATCGGAAGTTGGCCTCGTTTTGTTGCGATTTTATTAGTGCCACTGCTCCGCCACTTTTTACGCTGGCCAGCTGCTACGGTTTATTTTCTGCTCTTTGCGCACTTTTAAGTTATCCGTTCCTCGTTCTTAATTAAGATCTTAATTCGATGAACCGTCGGATCGTATCTGCTTGATCGATCGGAAAGTTTCGCCGTTTTTCTGCCGCCTTCGCAAGCAAAGAAATTGATTATTTCAACTGACGGTCGCTGTCGTTTTTAACCTGCTACGCTTGATTATAATAATTTCTCTTCTCACAGAGGCTATCGCTTTTTAATTTTCATTGATATACTTCTTCTTCTTATTATTATTATTATTATTATTATTATTATTATTTTATATATAATATATTACATTGCTGCAATTTTATATGATTATGTTACAATTGTAATTATGAAGATTAACTTGCCTTTATTAAACCTTTTTACTGTCGATTAAAATAATAGACTGCTGGAAAAGTACTTTCAAATCGGTTGCAACACGCACACGTATTTTATAAATAATTGTACGTCTGTGCGATTTCATAAAAAAAAAAGGAAATTGATTTTTCGCCTCGTTTTCCATAATTATCGATCGACGAACGTTCTTCCTAACTCTTAATCTTACTGTCAACCAAGGTCAAGTTTACAGATGCACAAGTATATCTGAGAATTATATAATTACGGTGAGAGACAACGTGTATTTATCGAAGAACCAATTCGTAGCCAAGTCTCGATATATAACTTTCTACAATGTCAGCATCACTTTACAAATATACGATATAAAGGAAACGCACAGTTACGATCAAGTCGCTCTATAAATTTTCTTTCTAAAATAAATAATCGGACGTCCGTCACGTCGATTCAATGTCGAAGAAATTCGTGTACGTTTTACCGTATTGGCAACAATAATCTCCAACTGTCGAAATATACTTGCGCGCCATAAAGTACGCGGACTTTCACATTCTGACGTGCTCGTGCACACGGTGTGCCATAAATTCTTATTAGCGATTAGCCCATCCGAAATGTAATAACCGGCCGTGCCACTGGATGTATCATTAGTACGTGATAGACGACCCGTTGCGCAATTAACAATTACTTGTGGCGAGTGGTTCTCCAGCCGCAACAGCGAGATTCACCGAGTTCGTTGTAATGTAAATTAACGGATTACGGCCTCGGTGGATCCGCGGGAAAAATGAATCCGGTGATTGAAAGCGTTGCTCAACGAGGAGTCTCTCTCTCTCTCGTTGAATTTTGTTGAAGCCACCAGGTTTTACATCAGGCACACACTGTTGGATTCATTGCACACAAAATCGTCTAGAGTACGATTGGCTGAACGAACATCAAGTGTGCGTGTAAAATGTTCACAAAGAGCGTTGTAACAATGTATGCAAAATGTAGAAAGAACTGTGCAACGTACAGAAGGTATTCTAATTTTACATTTGTTTTATTCTAAGTTTCCATCTGTTCACGATATTAGGAAAATTGCAAACGTAGACAGTCAAAAGAATTTGGGATGAAATGTTATACAGCCATTTCGAACGAATGTTTATACGAAGCCCGTTTAAGAATCCCTGTTACACAATTTATCCAAACGTGTAAAATAACAATATTCAAGCTTTCGTCCTCCTCCTTTTTCATCTGCGAGGTTTCTATCGCCCGATTTGAACTTCATGAACCATCTTACAACTTAGAGTTTGTTGATTGCTCCTTGCGAAATGACTGGGCTGCGCTCCAACATTTCTCGAAGTGTTAGAGCATAATATAGGCGAGCATGGATACGGATTTTCGATACGCATTTTCACTATTTGAAAAGAGAGGATTATTGAGAGGACAATTTTCAAGACGAAAGGAGTCGCGAAAAAATGCGCGAAATAATTATGCACCAACCCAATATATGAAAGAAAGGTGCACCCTAGACGGCGCTGTTATCAAATTAGCGCGTGATAATTACGTCACGTCTCACTCAACGTTTCGAATATTTCTCTGACGCGTGCGTGCAAATCGTTTCGAAAGCTTCGATATATAATGTGTTGGCAGTCGCGGGGTGGAGAGAAGAGAGGATAAGTAATTATAAGAGCCGCGTTGCGCATTAATGCACGTCGTCAAAGACGGCTGCCTTTCGTTCATAACAAATTCCCTCTTTCGCAAGTGTTCGCCAATCCGCCCACTTTTTCACGTCATTTTCCCGGCGTTCGACGAGCGCTGGCCAAGTAGTGTAGATCAATATTCCACGCGACCATGAAATAGAACGGTTGAAAGTCATCCGCTTTTCCACGGTGTCGATGTTTCGGTCTGATAACGATGTTTCTATCGTTACCAGATGATTATTGCGCACGATGCACGATCGATTTCGCAAGCGTGTGAAACTGTTTACGGAATTTAGTAATCGAAAGCGTGATTAAAGAGACGGAATCTAAGCAGAGAGATTAGTTCCACTCGCTGAATATTAATCGTCGTGCTTTCAATTCACTTGTTCAATTGATCTAACGTTAGATTGAAAATCAATATCTGCGGCGGAAAGATCTAGATGTTCATGTTAAATTTATATATCCTTCTGTCGAGGATTTTTATTCAATTATATTCAATCGCGCGTACAAAATTCACATAAATCCTACTCTTGCGCGTAGATATTTCGTATCGTGAGAATTTCACTCTCTTTAGTTTCGTCTGGATTTATTCCAAAACTAAATTAAAAAACACGAGTTTTTCGTAGTCGGGTTATAATTTTACAACGTAGAGAAAAAAAAAACAATGAAACTATTGCTCTGTTTGATAAAAATTCAACGGTACTTTAAACGCAATTTTGAAAATGCGTTGACTTCGCATTTTCACCGACTTAATTAAACAACTCGACCAACACTTTGGCAACAAATTGAATAAAACATAATAAATGCTTTCGATTACACCGAACAGCTCAATTAATGACTTGGCAACGATCAATTTGCTCGTGAACGTCAATTAAAAATTGAACAGAAACCCGAAAAAGGAAGCAACGGGAATCTCTTCCGTCGATTACTCGTCCAATTGATCGTCGATCGATTAAAACTTTCACTGACCGATTCGAAGAATCTTCTCGTTACAAGACGATCGTTCCGCGACAGAGAGAGAAAAAGAGGGAGAGAGAGAGAGAGAGAGAGACCGCACGCTCCTTTTCGTCGCCCGAACGTATCGCAAAGCCGTCCGTTGCAAGAATTCTGCCCGAAGGAAACAGGAACACGGTGAAAAACCACCGTGGCAGCATCTCCATAACCGATCGTTTCGGGCCTCGTCTTCTTCTTATGCAGCGATGCGTTAACACGACATTTTGTATCGTGCGCATTGAGATATCGCGAGACAGGACTCGATCGCTTCTCCTGGTTAGAAGGGATGCTTAATCGATCGGAAGTGATCGATGACGGCGAACCGATCGGCATCGGGCAGTGTTTCCATTTGCGACGAGCAGGAAGGAAAGTTTTTTTTAACGTGCACACAATGGTGAACACATTACGGAGAAACCTCGGTAATCGTCGAGATTCCGCGTTTCTTGACTTTCGCATTTTTGATTTCTTTACGAAACGTAAAAATTAAATCACTGAATTAGGAATTTTCATGTCGTACGAGATTCATTTGCACGTTTTATATTAGCCATTGAAATGTTGCGTTGTACAACAAACGATGGCTTGTTATTATTTGTTATTACTCGAGCACTGTTTGCTGCGAGAGTGATAAAATGAAAATGTGAGCGAGTCAGATAGATTGGAAGAATGCTCCATTACGATCTGTAAGAATATCTCGTTTAATTTGTATTGTGGAAAAGGAAAGTTAAAGTGGAAAAATGTGCAGTAGCGTATGCAAAGTAATAATGACAAAGGAACTATTAATATATAATTATAATATTAATTATATATTATTATATAATATTAATTATATTTAAATTAAAAGATAAATTATATAATTATATAACTATTAATATATATATATATATATATAAAATAGTTTACTGTTTATATTTGTGCAATGTGTGTACTTTGATAGTCAATAAAATTAATTACCGCAAATTGTAAAATTGATCATTCGAATCATTCGATAATTATTAAAAATATTCAATGTCCTGAGTCGTAACTCAGAGATTTCTCCGCTACTCACTTCACAGACACAAAAGCTCGTCGAAATTAGATCTTTGATCCAGGAATTTTGGAATCCTCGAGGATTTCATCAGAGCATCGTGACAAGAGTACAGCGAACGATACGATACTATACGATACGAGACGATTGCTTTAGTCACGTGCAGCGAACCGTTTAATACGTTCCACGTTCGGTATGCGCCGCGTGACGCGAGCGCGTAGAGCAGATACGCGTGTCCGGGATAATTACGGGTTACGGGTAATTGTTAATTAAAATGCTGGAGCCGGAGACAACGATCGAGCGAGGGATCGGTCGCTGAGATCGCGCAGGTTGCGAGACTTCCACGCGTTCCTGGCGCCAGATCGTGATGTTGTAACACGCGATATTGACGGTGTGTAAACACACGCTTGTCTTCTTTTTCTTTTTTACGAAAGTTATCATCGTGGAAAAATTTTATGTCTATATTACACGTGTTACATATGTTTGACAATTTGCACTATATATATAAGAAACAAATATGATGATAAAATGTGATAAACTTGTTGCTTTTATGAAAGTTATTATTACCATGGGAAAACAATCGTGTCTATATTATACGTGGCGTACATGTTTGAAAATTTATACGCAAGTGTGTGCATTTTTCAAATTTTCCATAAATGCAATCTGCAATAACGATATCTATGTGTATATGTTTAGGGGTTTACCCATAAGTAATGTCGTTTCCCGATACAAAATTTCATTTTATTTAAGAATTAATACAGTTTTAATTTGCAATACAATTTGCTAGACAATACAATAAGCACGCTAAGTGCTCGATATATTTAACTAGAATGTAACAAGTTAAATTATTGTCGCTAGACAGTAATGTTTATCAAATTTGAAGAAAATGACATTGCTTACCCCTAATATATATTAATATATATTCTACACGTCTAAAAATATTGCGAGTTGTCTTGTCCAGAGAATGCAAGATGGGAGGATGTTAACCCTCTATTGCATGAATTTTTATGACGAGTTGAAAATATATATGGCTGTTAGTCTACTTAAAAATAAGCGTGGTCACGAAATAAATAATAAAATTCTATTAGAAAATGTTATTTATTGCATTTTATGACTGTTGGCAAAGCAACTACCAATAAATTGTCTACTTAATTTACTACAGAACATTTGAACATTTAAGTCCCCAATTGGGAACAAAATGCAATAGAGGGTTAAATTATTCATCAAACGCATATTTCGTCCAACTTTCGACACTCAGAAAGATAAAAGAACATAAACGCACGAAACAAAACGCAAGGACAAAAGACCTCGTTCAATCGACGAATCTCGCCTCGGTTACATCAACCATGAGACTCTGGTTTCGTTGTTTCGGCTCGCAGAAATTCACTTTCTTTCCTTTCGTAGCTTCTCGACTCGACGAGCAAGGGCACAGGCGTCTCGGTTGTTCGATTACTAGAGAAAGTTGTCCCAATAAGGGGAGGGGGGAAAGAAAAGAAGGAAAGAACAGAAAGGGAATCGATCGAGAAAAAAAAAAGAACAAAGAAAGGAAATAATTTGACTGCTCCTTTGTTCGCAAAGTTCTCCCGCGTTCTCAGCGTCGTAAACGATCTCGTTCGGTCGAATTCAGTTACGAATTCAACAAACCAGATGGCCATTGGCTAGCCGAGAAGAGAAACGAAATCGATCGATCGCTACTACATTGTGTCCTACGATTTCGTTAATCGCATCAGTATTGTGCTTCTTGCGACGATTACTTTCACCGACGAGCGACAGAATCTTCATCAGAATTCTGTGTTCCCCGCGATGCACGATCTGGGATTCGAAGATTCGTGTCGAGGATTAGCCTACGGGCACACACCGCAATTAGGGGATCGAACGTGGCGATATTTGCAGAATTTACGTATATCACGTCGATAACAATCGTGAGATAAATTTCTCGAATTTGTCTAATTATACGAATTTACTTTTAAGCGCATTTTCGACATTCGTTTCGAATTAATTGCACATTCGCAAGCACTGTGAATCGTTTCGGCTTACCTCGCGCGATAAATTGACAGAAGAATCTCGTTCTTTGGGTTCATTCGAGACAGCGTGAGAATAAAATGAACGTGTGGCACGCGAATTGTAAATTAAAGTTTCCTTGAAAAAGATGGAAATTGAATCGCAGCGTGAACAACGTTCCAAATAATCCACGTTAAAAATAAATTAAGCAGCTAATCTTGACTTGTTATGAATTATCAGCGCGTTAAATACGAAAGTTAATTGAAAGATCGAAGTGGAAAGTAGCCATAATTACCGATTCGCGGCTTGAAGAATAATTAGAAGGAAGTCAGGTGAATACCATTCTGGCTGGGAAAAAAACGATTGATCATTCAATCACGGGTGTTTTTGCGACGAGGAGTTAATGAACGTTGCGAAGATAAACGAGATTTTCCTAGCTTTTTACACGGTGTTCGCCGATTTCTTTCGACAAACGGTGTCTAATTTAATAGGACGTTGGTGCTTAGACGTTGGAACGGTGAAGAAATGAATAATACTGTCAGTTGCGAACCACTGGAAGCTCGATGCTCGTAATTTTTTAGGCTATTAGAGAGACGTGATTACAAATTAAAGAATTTCACTAAATTCATTCAGTCTTTGTGTTCTTTTCCTTTTCTTTTTATTTTTCTAAACTACGACGCTCCGAACATTAAAATCTTTGTGAAAGATGTTCGCTTTCACTCTACATTTTGTAGGGACGTTCTTAAAATTAATTTTAATTAATATATCACGTAACGTTGAATGTTTCTTCCACCTGAGAGAATGAAACAAATCTTGCTTCGATGTAATTAACAATTCGACCAAGAGCAAATCTATACGAAATGTTGCTCTTCGGTCTTCGCGATAGTATTTGTGATTCGAAACTAATCGAAACAAATGCAAAATTAATTTCTTCTCGATGCAGTACACAGCGCAAACCATTACTAAAATTAACCATAATCATCTTATCTCTTCAAATGCTTCTTCGTGTATAATATTATTACAAATAATGAGAAAGACAATAATTACAAAATAATTGAAATTGGTATAAAAAAGATATTCACCAGCAATACGCGCGACACCAAAAACTCCAGAAATGATCGAAATACCGCGATTTCCGGCGGAAAGGAATCGTGGAGGCGATTGCCGAAGGCGTTGCGCGAGAAAGAGAAAGGATCGGTGAAAAACGGCTGCAAAGGAGGAGAAATAGATGGAAAGAGAGAGAGAGAGAGGCGAGATAACTGGCGCCAGCGCTAATAATTTCATAGTAGGTAGCGGAGTCATGCACGCACGGCCTCATAATCGCCGCTATCGTTTAATCGCTCGAACGTACACGATCGACAGCGCCAGGGTATATAACACCGCACCAGGAAACGTAGCGCAAAAACCGGCGCCAGCAACAATCTATCCTCGAGATCGACTCTCGCGCGAAAAGTCGCGCGTTTCGAAACAATTCCCCGTATTAATGTAACAGTAATTACACAGCCCCGTATTAATATAACAGTAACCGTTTATCGCCGAAACAGCCAGTATTATAGAGCTACGATACGCACACGTGTAAGGTGTATTATTTCAACTACAAGATCGATGTTTCCCATTTTTTAACTTGCAGCGGAGCCACCTATAATATATATATGTATATATATTATACATTATACATTATACATTATACATTGTACATTATACATTATACATTATACATTATACATTCTACGTTATACATTGTATATTATACATTGTATATTATACATTCTACATTATACATTATACATTGTATATTATACATTGTATATTATACATTCTACATTATACATTGTATGTTATACATTGTATATTATATATTGTATATTGTATATTATATATTTATAATATATATATTTATATAACTGTAAGTTTATTAATAATAATAATAATAATAATATATATTATAAGTTTATATATATTTGTTTATTTACTATTTCATATATGTAAGCCATTACTACTTAAATTGTATTTAACTCTCTATTGCATGAATTTTTCTGACGAGTTGAAAATATATAATGGTTGTTAGTCTACATAAAAATGAGCGTGGTCATGAAATAAATAATAAAATTTTATTAGAAAATGTGTACGACTGTTGTCTACTTAATTTACTGTAGAACATTTAAGTCGCCAATTGGGAACGGAATGCAACAGAAGGTTAATTAATATTAAAACGATACGATATATGTATCTAACGTAAAACGTGTGAAAATACGTTGGTAATCGGTCACTGATTTCCTAATCGATCGAACCAAACTTCGTGAAATATCGGCAAGTATGTGTACAAGTGAAACACACATACGGTGATATAACACGATGAATATACAAATGGAAAACAGCTAACGTTAAAACGCGCGTGTTTCGCGTATGCTTGTGCGCCTTCTGGCGATCGCGATTCGTCCCCACGTAAGGAATCGTCAACTGTAATTACCATACCTTTTTTCTTTTTCTTTTTTTTTTTTTTTGTCGGCTGCCGCGGAGTAGCCGGTTTGCCGTGGAAAAAAATCGCGGTAATTAAATTACCCCGAACAAAACATCCGCATCCTCTCTTCTCTGGTCGCGAAAAAGAGCGCAAATCAAACGCGTACATCCAAGAGTCAGGTTTGCGGACGTGTCACGCAAACAGCAACCAGGAGGGAAAAATAAAATCGCGCGTCGATTCCGTCTGCTCCACATAACGTGAGCCCGTTGCTCGTTTCGTTCGTGAAGGGTAGCGAGTGAAAAATGAAAAATGAAAAAAAAAGAAAGAAAGAACGAAGCGAAAAATACAGCGGAGAAAGAGAGACGGAGAGTGAAAGGAGGAAAAAATATCGATCGCTTTACGCGCTAGCGTACGAAAACTAGGATGACGACCAAGGCGGAATCGTGATCGCCTGTAATTGGAATGCCATCCGGGCGGCGGTCGATTGATGAACGACGAACCGACCGACCGGCTGCGGATAGTTATCGTGCATCTTCCTCGCGAGCGTAGACGTGAACTTGCGCAGGCAGGAACGCGCGTACAAACTGTGAGCCAGAACCGGGTGAACACTGGCTCGGGCTACAGGATCGTTCAAAAGTTGTGTCTTAGCCCAAAACAAGTTAGAAACGAGTGAACAAGTGGAATATTCAGCGTTGATCCGATCGTTGTTCGGCCAACGTCATTCTCGAAACTAAATAATATAATACGATTGCAAAACGTTTGCATTTTACAAGTAAATGCAATGAAATTTTAATGTGCATTTCTAAGCGCGTTTTAAGTCTGTTCTATTGTCGGATTTATTTAAATTTCTAATAGACGCGCCATAATATTTCACATTTAGTGTATTAGTCACGTCAATGAACCAGTTACATTCGATTATGGATGACGTGACCAGATTCGTGAAAAATTCGCGCGATAATTAGATATCGTTAAACTTGGATGGAATACAAGTATAATTTTAGATTATTTTGGTGGATTGTCAATCACTTTAAAACTCACGAAGTTTCCAAGAATTTCCAAAAATCTCGAAATATTAAATTCTATTCGATTCGAATTTTGACAGACGACTTGAGAAACGTCAAATCGTTTCTGAAACTGAAATCTTAATGTCTATCGTTAAATCTAATATACGTTCGTCGTCACGTTACAGCTTCTTCCGGTATTACAGGCAGTTTTATGCGCAGAGTTCGTAAATTGGAAAGCACATAAACGCGACAAGAACAGCGTTTGTACGAGAGAGACACACAGCGCCCTAACCTCCAAAGCAACCATTTGAAACGCAAGTTCTTCCACTTCCTTGTAATTTCACTCGCTGTTCATGTGAAATATAAAATGTTCTGTCAATTTACCGAAATTTACAAGATGGCGAAGCGCAGCTGCTGCACCACAGACACTATAGATGTTAAAGCTACGGCAAACTGACACGTGCAGAAATAGATGGGCAAGAATAAGTGAGATTATGGCAGAAACCAAACGATCTTGTTCTACTTTGTTACAGCCTCTTCCGCTATTACGTGCAAGTTTTGCTTTGATTCCATCTAAATCTGTCTGCAGACGAGCAGACAGATATAAACGTGAGAAAAGAAAGAACGAAATATTTACACGTGCGGATATAAGATCGTTCAAAAACAATGTCCCAACGAGCGAATAATGAATTTCCTTCGACCAGATGATCATCACATGAAAATTGGACAGAGTTTAGCGCGATTTGAAGTGAAATTCAAAGAGATGAAACAGAAACAGGACGAAAAGGATTGGGAAGACAATGGGTAATAATGAATTTTCTCAAATGTTCGCTACTTTGCAAGTTGCCCGACAATAATGAAAGTAAAGAGACCTAAATTGAAGCGAAATTCAATTAAAACATTATTATTACATGTTACATCGTGTCAGGTGTAAAGCATCATTATACACGTACAAATTCTCAAACTGAAATGCTTTCAAAAAATATATATAATGCATAATACGTATATATATATATATATATATATATATATGTGTATTTTTTTTCAATTTTAATTCTTCAAGCTGAAGATCATACGTATGTACGAATAAAATTATATACGTATAATTTTCAGTTTAGAAGGATTAAAATTTCCTTTTCCTTTCAAAACATTCGAAATCATAATTCTTACCACGATACTACAACTCGAAGAACTTGAGAAAGAAGAAGACAAAGTGAGAGGCTGATTTAGGTTAGGTTTAGGTTCAGCGTCCAACATTTAACATTCCAATGATTTTTCTTCCCTTATAATCGTTGCCGAGCAAATATTCACCTAATAATAACAACGAATCGTAGAAAACGAGGATAGAATGAGGAAAATTCGAGGCGAAGAAAGAAACGAAAGAAGAAGGTTAGGTTTCGGTGGCGGCGCGCGCAAGAATCGCGTTGCGGGGGAGAGGCACGTCGGATGCACGCGCGAAATAAACACGGTCTTTCGATCGGACGGCATAAATAAAGCCGCGGAGAAGCTCGTCGCTGCGGAATCCAGTTTGCCGGCAGTTTTTGCAAAAACTGCCGGCGGCGTGTACGTCCGGGGCAACCGATTCCTGGACAACGTGACGCAATTATGCAACGAGCCGCTCTGCCCCTCTCTTCGTTGCTCCGTCGCTGTTCGATACTATCGCTGACCTTGAGGCCCTCCGAACACCAGGCTGCTCTGCTAGGTGGCCTTGCCCGGTTCGTGCGACCGTTCGCCGCATCACGACGCGACCCTGGCCTCGGTCTTAGCCTCTAAGCGCCTGTTGCACGGCCGGTTATTGAAATAAATCGGCATAACGCCGCCACCTTTCTTCGAATTTCGTCGTATAAAACGATCTTACGTCGAACGTCGCGGATTAAGAGAGAGAGAGAGAGAGAGAGAGAGAGAGAGCGGACGACGACAAACGCGCGTTCTCCTCCGTGGAATTTTCGTATTTACTCGGTCGATAACACGCGGCGAGAATTCGTCGCGCGGATCCCGCTGCTGTTGCTGCTGTCGGTGCAAACAAGCTAATTTAATCGATCGTCCCGAGATCGGGCCGAGGGGTTGTTAAGAACGAGACATTATTATCAACGCGAAGACGTCGCGCAGGCTCGCGAATTTTTCGGCTTATTATTAGCCGACGTCGCGGAATCCCTCCCTCTGCCTCGAGTGCCTCTCTCCTCGTGCGTGTCCACGCTTCTCCGGGAGGCGGTTTTCCTGTTGGCAACGACGTTGTAGACACGGCGGATATTATTAAATGCAATTTAAGCGAACCGTACGCGCACATTGTTGCGCTCGCTTTGGATTACGGCTTGTCTCGTATCGTCCTGATTGTACCGATATGTGCGTGAAATTGTACATTTTTTAGGTTTCTGTGGCACGTTGGTTGTCACGGTTAGTATCTTTACTATTATACTTTTAACAGCGACGAAAGCTAAGGATATCGTTCTCGGATTTTCTTTGGTACTGAGCAAGTGGTATTTATTTTTCTAAACTTAAAGCTCAGCTATGAACTTAAACGTTATACGATTTGTTCGTTCATCCGAGTGGAAACTTATTTTTAAATAAGTTTCAACGATACGTTTTCCATGTTTCCTGATCAGCTCATCGAACAACTGAGCTTTACAACAGCTCAAGTCCGGTATGGATTATGTAAAAACGTAATCCTCACTGGAGTATGCTTGAGCGTATAACGAAAATGCAAGAGATAGAAGAAAATTCACGCAACGTAATAAAACGCAAGTTTTAATCACAAGTTATATTTTAATCTCCGAAAAAGTGCGCCACTGTATATCTAAAATGTCTCCAATGAAAATAAACGATCGCTGCGATAAAATTTTACAATTTAAACTTGAACTGTTTGAAACGATACTTTTATAGTTCGTATTCCTACGGCATTTGGAAATCGATCTTTAAAATAAGCCAGCTCACCAAAGGCTTGTTAATCGTTCCGAGGAAATGGTGAACACACGTTTGCCACGTGTCTCGGAGAGCTAAAGTATCGTACAAGTAATTCGTAGTTCGAGTTTCAATCTTATTTATAGTGTCAGATTTTACCGAGGATATTATTCCGAGGTTTTCACCGACGAGGTTCGTTTACGAGGAACGCCTGATCGATGATGAAAGATATCCACGATATCCAACGATTTTCATTCGGCATGTTAGATTGCATCGTGTGTTAAACTGTTAACACTAGGTTTACCATGAGTTGACATATACCTATTTCTACCAAACATTTCTCCGAAACCAGAAGACAGGAAAGATTAGATTTGCGATTATATGTCTTATGTAACGTAAGTAAAAATTAATTGAAATATTCTCATAAAGTACGGCAAGAATTTGCTTGAAGAAAATGACCCCTTGGCAAACCTAGTGTTAATGTATAGCATTACGTGCAAATTATAGGCGGCTGAGCACGAATCACGAAACTGTTAATTTACATACTGTGTGGAATATCGATCTTGTCGCGGACAGTTGTTAACTAAAAGTTAATTTCCATTTCCTTTTCCAACCGATATATCACGTCCTTAGCTTCATCTCTTTTCCTCTGTCGTATAGTTCCTCGCCAAACAAGAGGGAAGAAAATATCGAGAAAAGATTGGTATGAAAAACACCAGGCGTGAATACTGCATATACACATTGCTGATGTACAGGCTGAAAAAATTGTTTACCCATCCACGGAAAATTTAAAGATGCAAGAATAATGCGTATAATACGCATAAAAGAAACGAGATTCTCTTACGTTCGTGAAACGTCTGAAAACGCATAAAATTCTACTGAGAAAACAAAGAAGCTTCGTTTATCGATAAACGAGTCGAAATGAATTGGTAAAGTGACGCTGGTAGGCTTGGCGAATCTAATTGTTTGCGCAGCTACCAGAGAATCTGGCATGAACCAACGGCGTGAACCTGTCTTCGGTGTTAATAAGGCGTCGATGTAACGCCGACGTGCAATTTAAAACACCATTTTCGTGGCGCGGGCCGTTATGAGATACCGGTATAGCGGCCGATCCAGGCACAGGCAGCTTCTGTTTTCGGCAATGAGGATGTCAGACAAGTTACGACACGGGCAGCAGGTGTTACTGGCTGGAGAGCCAGTCCAGGAGGCCCAGGTACTTCCTCTTTTTTTTCCTCTCTCTCTCTCCCCCCTCTTCCTCTTTTGTTTCGTCATTTTTCATTTCCTTTTGATCCGGTTACAACCAGTCGATCGAACTGGTGGCTACCGTTTAACCTTTGCATACTTGTATCGACAATCGGTGATCATCTTTTGGGTTTCAATTATCTCGCTAACGCGGAAGGATGGCGAGTTGAACTAACGATGCGGATCTATTGTTACTTTTGGAATCACGATTGTGAGTTGTTTGTTTTAGATTAATGATAATTAAGAAATTTGAGAACAGAGAGTGGCTATATTTTAAAGAACGCGAAGCTTTAGAAGTATAATATCAATCCATCGCATGCAGTCGTTTTGATTATTCTTATTCAACTTCGACGTTCAACAATCGTATTTTTATCAAAATATTGTAAGAAATTTGCACGAAATATTATAATGATAAATTACAGAAGCTAGTATTAACTTGAAGATAGTCGTACATTTTTAACAGCAGTTAGTTCCTCAACATTTCCTTTATTCTCGAATTTAATTAACTCTGCTACTGACGGAGTAAATCATAAGCTCAATATTCGTACGTGAGAATATACCATATTTACACAATTTTTTACTTTGTACAAAAAAAAAAAAAATGAGCGGTTTTAACGTCCTTAAAGCCTGTCACATAGAATATGTCTGACTTCATTTCTGTAAGGAAATAAAACTTGACACCCTTTTTTTCGAGCAACTTTTATTTTCCTCACAATCCCGCTTGCCCATTATCTGTGTATCGACAACCTTAATACCTCACTCCTTTACAGTATCTACAACCGATGACACGTCGCTCGTAAACTTATCTCTCTCCTTAATCACGTTCCTCTCTCCCTCCTCCAAGTTCCTGATCGAGATCGTGACGCGTTTTCGTTGCACATTTCGTTACATTTTTTGCCCGAACATTCCCGGTAAAACATATTCTATGTTAAAAAAAAAAGAAGAAGAGGAATTTGCAAATAGCAGAGGCCAAGGGTGTGCGGAGCTTCGCGACTACTACCAAGCGGATTCTGATACGAAGGAGGCGGAGGAGGTTAGGATCTCTCTGCGGTCTGCTACATCTATTTATAGCGTACGCCATGCTAATGCATACGCGGCTGTACACCACGCTAGCACCGAGCGTCCCGAGAGCATAACGGGCTTTTACATGCTGCACTGGATATTCCACGTGGGCCCCTTTCTCCGAGGATCGACTGTTCCCTCTCGTGGGATCTCATCCCGGAGTACACACGCGTGGCGAACGCACGTGCGCCTGTCTGAAAGAGGAACGCACGCCAGAGTGGCCACACGTTCCGCGAGATTTATGTACGAGCGCAGATCTCCTCCGTAAGCGCGTAAAAATCGAGCGCGCGCTGATTTTTCCCGATCGAGCTGCGGTCAGCCTGGTTCTTCAAATGTTGTCGAACTCGATTTTTATCAATCTTGCTCAGCCACCGCGCTGCAGTTCCAAGTATTTTCTGCGATGGTACGCAGTGGAAGGCACGAGGAACGCACCCTTCTTGTACTATAATTTACTATAATTCACAACAACAGTGACAATGATGTATTCAAAGTCAATTAATAATAAATACCACTAGTTGAGAAGAATGGTGATATCGATTAATGGAACAGATTGCAAATTGTAAGTTATAGATTCGATTAGGTTATACATAATTTTGCTATTTTACATAATTCGAATATATGTGGAAGAATGATCGAATGAGAAATGGTTAGATACAAATTCATAAGAAAAGAGTCATCAATTTTTGCCCAAATGAAAATTCCATCTTTGAACCCCGTGTGAAGATTTCACGAAAGTAGTTTTTCACCAAGTAACAAGTTATTCAAAACGATCAAACTGAATCGATCGCTCGTACCAACGATGAAACATGAATTTCCTTCTTACACATTGCTACCACCAAGATTAAAAACCCCTTCGGTTAACTTTTGTGATCTCTACATCTTACATTTACTTCGTTTCTTCTTTTTCTTTCTTTTTCGCCCATCTTTCGAGGCAGGCAGGCAGTTCTCTCGAGAACAAAAGAAACAAAAGACAAAACGAATTAACTTTCGGTCTCGGTCGATTGACAAACGGCCTCGCACGAGATATCTAAATATCGCGGAGACTGTAAAAGTCGTCCCCCTCCCCCTCCTCCCGCAAACCCCGGGCGCGAAAATTTACGTTCGATTGCGGTTCGCAATGCAAGTGCATCACCGGTGCACCTCGGGCGTTATAACTTCGGCAGTCGTTACTTATAAATTATCATCGCAACAGTTATAACTCATAGATTGCGAACGACGCCCTATAACTTACAGCCGTGGCGGCGTAAGTTATAAACGCGGCTCGTGTAATTTATACGTTACGCGACTGCCGACGTTGTAAAACCGTTGTTGGCGGGACCAGCAGACTACATTATCTTCGATACGAGATTGTAATACGCGTATCTGACGATCCCCAAGTGTGTTCCCACTGTAACAATCTCGAAAACTGCACTTTCCACCGCTCGTTCCCGCCGCTCGTTTTGCATTTGCATTTCCACGCGGAGATCGTGCGAAACAAATCGAACCTTGTTAACTGATTTATCACGATATTACAAAAAAAAAAAAAAAAGAAGAAAATGACGAGTCCGACAGATACGTTTGCTGCACGAAAGTGAAAGCAACGATGGGAAAACTAGCCGGAGGAAACGTTAACGAAACGTTGTTCGCCGCTCTTTTCAATTCCTCTCGAATCGTTATAAAATATTAGCGATTCGTATGTATATTTTTCACGGTGAAGACGCGAATACGAGATTGTCGAGCTTCTTCAGGCTGAGGAGAAGACGGTAAATTGACCGATAATGCAGCTTGGCACTGATTGCTGGATAGCAATGATGGATGCGCGATGGGCGCCCTTCGACCAACGCGGTTGGTCCTTTACGGTGCACGCCAAGGTCGGTAACCTCGCGCGGGCCCTCGGGTACTCTTTGGCGCCATGCTCTTCGTACTTTTAGCGAGAGCCGATGTACAGGTATTACCTCGTGTTGTCCTGCCCCATTGGGCAAACAAAACATCGTGTACCAACCTCGGCGAAGCATTGCGATTCTTCTAGGTTAGATTCCCCCGGCGGAGCAACTGGCTGGCATTTATACGAGACTGGCGAGACTCGAGGAGTACACCTCGAGATGGTAATCGGTGTACACGATCCCGGTCGATTATCCCGGTCTATCAGAGTAATTTGATTAATTTTCCAGTTGTTGGGTCAAGTATTATCGCCTACCGATACGTTTTCGCGTGATTAATGTAGGTATTGTTACGGAGCTTAGATCCGCCATCATTTGAACGGTCAGGCGCGATTTTTATCGATCGGGAATGATTTAAGCGAGGAAATATATACACCGTGTTGGGAACAAAGGATGAACAACAACAGTCAGGGTTATAGATAAATTAAGGTTTTGAACAGATATTTATGGAGATGGTGTCATTTTTACAACGTGAGAAAGTGGAAAATCTTCACGATTGAGTTTTATACACTTGTGTCGTTACAACGTATCTTTTTGGTTAAAAAATATTCTGACGATCGTGAATTAACGCAAACTTTGTACCGAATGGATGATTGGATATCGTATATTCGAGATATCGTCAACGTTTACCAAATGGCGTTACGTTTTAACTACAAAGAATCTTTTATTGTTAAAATGCTTTATGGATATAACTTGCGTTCATCCAACGAATGAAAATTAAACGTTAATTGTTCATAATCTTTTCGAGTCAATGAATTTATACGACAGAAGGAAACGTAAAGTGAAAAAATTAAATTAGGAACAAACATTATTACAATGACAGAAGATAACAACAGAGAATTAAAAGATTTTAAAAGAGTTTAAAACATACCGACACCGCGAAGAAGAAAAGAGGATAATACCGATAACGCAAGGAGAAGAGAAATCAATCGATGTCAAGAATTATTTCGAGAGGAATATTTTACATGTTTGTCGAGATGCAGATATGGGGTTACAAGAAAAACGAATCGGTGTCAATCAACAGCCGGAAGGTGCGCGTCTTCGGTCCTTGATCTCGTTCCCTTTAACAGCCGCGAGTAAAGTGTCATTTTCTGTTGTTCTTGTTTATCAATATCGCTGAACGCACATCGCTGTTCCACTGAAACCATCTTGGAATGCGAGCCGCTCCGATTTCAACCGCAGTTCGGCCGGGCAAAAATTCTTAACATTGCTGTAACCGGCCGATGGAGAGGTTATCACATCGTTCGCTCGATATCTGCCCGATAATTACCAGACGCAATTACATAAACCGTCTTTTTTATCTTCGTTAATTAGCCACACGCGTGTCCGATGCTGCGTTATAAATATACATCGTCGATTTAAAACGTTCGTTCCTGCTCGCTAATCGAACAAACCGATTATCGATCCGATCGATAATTATTCGAAACTGCGTCGCCTGTTTCGTGAAACTTAGCAGTCTCCGTGCTTATTTGCGTAAACAATGGGATGTCGTTTATCATAGATGAAAAAGGATTTATCAGAGGATAATCAAGGAAGTGTGCAGACAGGATAAAATGATCTTCGAAGTTTGAATTCGTGCCGCCATCTGTAGATACATCTGTGACTGGAGCGAGTACGCTCCTTGGATAAGAATCGTGCACGGAAAAAATTTGCAAGAACAGAAAGACTAGATTTTTAATCAGGAAAATAATTTTGTCTTTTACTACTAATTTTTCAATTATTTACCTCGATTTTTATTTCAGAATGTTCAAAGAGTATTTATTTCAATTTTTCCAAATTAATCGTTAGATCGTTCTCGAATATCGCTTCATTTTTTTAAATTGCTTAAATTCAATACAAGTAAAAAATATTCGTGTGATAAATATATAAAACTAGATTTTTAATAAGGAAAATAATTTTTTGTCTTTCACTACTAATTTTTCAATTATTTACCTCGATTTTTATTTCAGAATGTTCAAAGAGTATTTATTTCAATTTTTCCAAATTAATCGTTAGATCGTTCTCGAATATCGCTTCATTTTTTTAAATTGCTTAAATTCAATACAAGTAAAAAATATTCGTGTGATAAATATATAAAACTAGATTTTTAATAAGGAAAATAATTTTTTGTCTTTCACTACTAATTTTTCAATTATTTACCTCGATTTTTATTTCAGAATGTTCAAAGAGTATTTATTTCAATTTTTCCAAATTAATCGTTAGATCGTTCTCGAATATCGCTTCATTTTTTTAAATTGCTTAAATTCAATACAAGTGAAAAATATTCGTGTGATAAATATGTAAAACAATACTGATTTACGACACACTATAACAAGATCTGTGCGTGGGTAATCGTTTTTAAAATATTAATATCTCGGAGTATTACTATTTGAAAACAAAATTTCGATTTCCCTCAACGTTACTATTTGTAAAACGATACCAAGCTAAGAACTATGCAACATACGGTCCAATCTATGTCTTGCAAAATCTAGAATGTAAGTATTAACCATGTCTGTGATACAAGTTTAATTGTATAATATTCTAAAGAATTAATTTTACGTATAGTACATTTCGTATGTAACTTACAACATGTTGCAATGATGTGTGAGAAATAAAATAATTAATAATAAAACTTTAGCGTTACCTAAACCAATTAGCTGATAAAATTAGTAGCTAACAATGTAAGGTTTTCATTTCGTCCATAATCTTGATTATTTGAATTCTCTAAAATTAAACAGAAAGAAAGTTAAATTGAAATTAAATGAATACGCAATGTGCAAAATTTATACCAGAATATTTTGTCCCAAAATATCGCAAACCTGTAAAGGCATATAAGTTTATACTTTTATTTTACCTTTAACAAATCCTCTAATTAAACAGAAATTCCCATCTTTTTAATTACAAATATATATCCATCAAATTGTATTAAATCTCCATCTCCGTTTTCTAACAAAATATTCCCAGCATCTCTTCGAGAAAGAAAGACGAAATAAAAAAAATCCCTAGCTGGACGATACGTGTATCTTGTTTCGAAATGTGAGGTGGTGCAAATGCGCGCGCCATCTGTTGACGATCTACGACTACGATCCGGCGAGCAGGATCGAGTGAAGTTAGTGAGTGGTGCGTCGAGTCACGGCAGGTTTATTTAAAGCTTACTGACGTGCATGCGTACGATTGCGCGCGCAATGAATCAGGCCCCAGTGTCGTGTATTCCAGCGGGGAAGATGTCAAAGGCGAAGAAAGTGCTCGACGAGGCCCGCGAGATCCAGAATCCAGAGTTGGATCTCGCGGATAAGAGTATCTCAACGTTCGAGGAGATGCCCGGATTGCGTGAGTCCCCCATATCGTCACGGACCTTGTTTCGCTCGCCAAATTAGGCAACTTGTCCTGACTGGTTTTTGGAACGGATGGAAATCCGAGGTGGCCATTTGTCGCTTGCCCACGCGGTGGGCGTGTCCACGCATGCGCGGCAAATTATCTTGACCGCCAAGCAATTCAAAAACCAATAATAATCATCGTCGTCTCAATGAAGATAACTTTTCTCGATAAAGCGAGTTTTCTCTTCGTTTCTAAATTAACACGAAAATGTTGAACGGTATCAATATTGTCGTTGTTACTGTTACTCATGTTTGTAATAATGATATAATTTTAGTTGGCGACACATTTGGAACACATGATTCTTTTTATTTTGCTCGTACAAGTGTTTGAAATGTTTCTTCTGTTTCAGTTAATATGATTAATATCACAAGGTTAACACTGAGTCATAATAAAATTCAAGGTATGTTTGGACATTTTTGTCAGTGATAAATTATACTCTTTGCTTGCATTGTTTTCTTTCTTTTTACAGCGGTGCCGCCGGGCCTTGCTAATCTAGTCAACTTGGAGATACTGAACCTGTTCAACAATCACATAACTGAGCTTCCAATTTCATTGTCACAGATGCCAAAGTTACGGATTCTTAATGTTGGGTAAGTTCTTTTGCTCGAATTATCATATATAATTTATGATATCTTACACGGTATAAACAAATTTATAGGATGAACAAATTGGACGTACTTCCGCGTGGATTTGGTGCTTTCCCGGTATTAGAGGTCTTAGATCTAACGTACAACAATTTGAGCGAGAAGAATTTGCCAGGGAACTTTTTCATGATGGGTTAGTTGCAGTTTGATCATTGATTTAAAGTCGTATTTAATTCAGACCTAGATTCAAACAATATTTCCTTTTGCAGAGACCCTGCGAGCACTGTATTTGGCTGACAACGATTTTGAATATTTACCTCCGGAGGTTGGGCAACTAAAGAATTTACAAATTGTAAGTACGAGGATGCTTCTAGATTAAAATTTCTTTTCCTTCGCGCGATATTTATTTCCGACAATTTGTACTTTTACACGCATTGCAGCTCGTACTGAGAGAAAATGATTTGATTGAATTACCAAAAGAAATCGGTGAACTAACGCGACTCAGAGAGTTGCACATTCAAGGGAACCGACTAACAGTCCTGCCTCCAGAGTTAGGTACGCTCATGTAAAACAAGAGCAAATTTAATAATAGATTTATGAATTGCACAGGTAGTATAACGTGAGCCTGATATTTTAGGAAATTTGGACTTGGTGAGTAACAAAGCAGTGTTTAGAATGGAATTTAATCCGTGGGTAACACCGATCGGCGATCAATTGCAAGTTGGCATTTCTCACGTTATGGATTACATACGTTCTGAAACGTATAGGTAGTAAGTACATCATGCACTTATTTTATGTGCAATTGTTTATCAAGATATATCTTGTGATCACGTTTCTTTCTGTTCCAGCGTGTACAATCGGCACCAAAGCGCCAAAGGACCGCCGCCGCCTATAGAAAACGACAAGAGCAAGAAGATATCCCGCGTTCGTTAAAACAGGAACAAAAATATTTCTAAACTAACACAACTCTTTCTGATTCATTCACTGCCAGGAATTTCGTAGCTGTAACATTATTGCAACGAAAGCGGTGCCTTAAATATTAACACAAAGATAGATATTATGCATTTGAATCTTGCAATACGAATTATTATATATACATATTATGTAATATTATGTAATTGTTATATTAATCAGAATTGATGATCTTATATATATTAATATATATAATAAGTGCTATTTTTATAGCAAGTAAATAAATATAATTTATATAATAAACTGTACTTTAGATCAATTGGAAATTGTTCCGTTTTAGCAGAAGTAGCAGCCCTTGATCAAATAATTTCTCCAATAGCTCATTTGTGATACTTTTTTTGTTTTTTTTTCTTTCCTAGAGTAAGTGCAATTAATTTCTATTTTGTTTAACTAACACGCGGACAGCAATTTTGAATTGACAAAGCTTTTCGCTTACTCGAACTACCCCTCTTGCTTTACACAATGCTCGTTTAAACGAATAGGTGTATTATTTTCGTTAATATTAATACGAAAGGCTTCGAACAGTAGATAAATAGTTGAAAAATAACAAGTCGTATTTGACAAGACGAAGTGCAAAAATTAATTCGACGAGGATGGGATTCGAACCCACGCGTGCAGAGCACATTGGATTAGCAGTCCAACGCCTTAACCTCTCGGCCACCTCGTCAGTTCAAACACACTGGAGAAACGTTCTTCCAACAGGGGTGATTTTGTCATTTCAAAAAGCACGAGCTTTGTTTAATAATAGTAACTATCACTGCACTATCTATCTTAAGAATCATCGACAATCTTCAAAACATTCGGATCATTTCTAACCATTTAAAAAAAAAAAAAAATATTACGCGTTGTTTCATAAAAATTGATACGTTAATTTTTAAGTACATCGTTATTCAAGAAGACACTTCTAAAGAGCATAGTTATTAGAATTTGCATAAGGAGAACTCGTAAGGTGAGCAAGGGGTAATCAATTTCATCTGTCAAATAGACATCGCTGCATGATAATCGGTTTCGTGATTCCTCACAGAGACGAGACACCGTATATATTTTGTTGCAATCGTTGTTTCTTAGCAACAGAAACAAAATCTTGTAACAAAACGTGCAGTTCATTCAGTTGTATTCGGGCATCCATCATCTCAAGGTTCGTCTCTCCTTCCGTCCACCGAGTCATCCGCAATTCGCCAAAATGGTAATTGTTTCTTCAATTTTCATTGTTCACGTGCAACCAAATATCCCGATAGTTACTTAGAAAACACCTATCGTTCGATAGATTTATCAATCTTGTATCGTGCCTAATAACAGCGTGTTGATAATCTTCAAGCATTGACAATTACAAAAATTGTGTATTTCATAGTAGATGTTAATAGCAATTGATATCACTATATGTTTTTCTTAATGTTACGATTCTTAATGTAACGATACAAGACGTAATGGTCGTTGTCGACAGCTGATAATACGACGATTCGGAAGTAGAGGAAATTGTAAAAACATTTATTTATTTAATCCGTAAGCGTGAAGTACTGTCGGTTCACATTGGCCAAGGCGGCGTCCAAATGGGCAACGCGTGCTGGGAGTTGTATTGCTTAGAGCACGGCATACAACCCGATGGCATGCTTCCGCCTCAAAGTTGCTCCAGCGACGAGGGCTTCCAAACGTTCTTCAGCGAAACTGGCGGCGGAAAGTACGTGCCGCGAGCTGTATTCCTGGACCTTGAACCAACGGTCATCGGTAGGTTTATTATAACTATATATAAACTCGTCATCAAACGACGAGATCGTTTTACAAATCTTCGTGAAACTACGATCTGATGTATTATATTACACGCTCGAAGAGAGTGAGGCAACTAATTCGATATTTCAGACGAAGTTCGAACAGGAACCTATCATCAATTGTTCCACCCGGAACAGCTGATCTCCGGCAAAGAGGACGCGGCGAACAACTACGCTCGAGGCCACTACACCCTCGGCAAGGAGATTATCGATCTGGTCCTCGACCGAATTCGCAAGATCGCCGACATGTGCACCAGTCTGCAAGGTTTCCTGATATTTCACGCGTTCGGCGGTGGTACCGGTTCAGGATTCACCAGCCTGCTGATGGAGCGTCTCTCCATGGACTACGGCAAGAAGGCCAAGCTCGAGTTCGCCATTTATCCATCGCCGCAAATCTCCACCGCGGTGGTTGAACCATACAACGCCATCTTAACCACTCACACGACGCTGGAGCATTCGGACTGCGCGTTCCTCGTTGACAACGAGGCGATCTACGACATTTGCAGGAGAAATTTAGACATCGAGAGGCCAACGTACACGAACCTGAACAGATTAATCGGCCAGATAGTATCGTCCATCACCGCCTCGTTGAGGTTCGACGGCGCGTTGAACGTCGATCTGTTGGAGTTCCAGACGAATCTGGTCCCGTACCCAAGGATTCATTTCCCTCTAGCCACGTACGCGCCGATCGTCTCGATCGAGAAAGCTTACCACGAACAATTAACGGTGATGGAGCTGACGTCCTCTTGCTTCGAACCGGCTATGCAAATGGTCAAATGCAATCCACAGAGGGGCAAATACATGGCTTGTTGCCTGTTGTACAGAGGCGACGTCGTTCCGAAAGACGTGAACGCGTCAATTGCGACGATCAAGACGAAGAGGGCGATACAGTTTGTCGACTGGTGCCCTACTGGCTTTAAGGTAGAGGAACCAACCCTCTCTCCTCCTGTGATTTTTTTTGACAGATGCTTAGATAAATATTGTGACGTTGCATTATCTACCGAGGTATGGAAATATTATAGAATTTGTATTTGTCAATCTTTGGATCAAAATGGAACTTTTTTTTTCCTCGCGTATTATTGGTGGAGATGATTACCAATATTTTTAATTCGATTTATTTCAAGATGGTATTTCTCCTTTTTCCCGTTCCAACGGTTCAGCAAAATTCATCTAATAATTAAAATTGGATATACATTTAATCTTGATAATGAGTAACAAAAGAATTATACTATAATTTAAATTTAAATTATTATAAATTCATGGACAAATTAATCACGATACAGTTGAGATTACAAATATTATTATAGGACTATAATTTAAATTTAAATTAAATATTTCTTTAAGCAATAATTTTAATATATCTCTAAAAAGTTGAAGTAAACCTTTAAAAATAAATTTATTTGGACGTTCACCTTTTCGATATTGTACGTATCATAAAATTTTTCGCTCGAATAAAGTTGAAAAAGCAACGCTCGATATAATTATTAATATTATTAAAATTAAATTTCCGAGAAAATTAGCCTTTTGACGAAAATTTTAAAAAGTAAATAGTTTTGAAGATGTCAACTGGATTTTCAGGTAGGAATTAATTATCAACCACCAACAGTGGTGCCTGGTGGTGATCTTGCTAAAGTGCAACGCGCTATGGCAATGCTTGCAAATACCACAGCAATCGCTGAAGCATGGACGAGATTAAATAGGAAATTCGACCTGATGTTCGGGAAACGCGCATTTGTACATTGGTAAATATAAACGCGAAATATGAAATTTTGATTTTACCTCTCGAAAGAAAGTAAAGCAAATCGGTGACTTTTATCTCGAATTAATTAAAAGTTTTCATTAATAAAATAAGTTCGTGTAATAAAACTCAAACTTCGTTGATGACAAACATATCAAACATATCAAAGGATTCGTTCACTGAAATTGAACTGAGTTGAAATTCGTACTGAGATCTCAGTTATTTTGGCGATGAAATGTAGGTACGTGGCGGAAAGCATGGACGAAAGTGAATTTAACGAAGCCAGAGAAGATCTCGCCGCTTTGGAGAAAGATTACGAAGAAGTCGGCATGGACTCGACAGACGCTGGCGAGGGTGAAGATGAAAATTAAAACGAGCATCGTATTTCGCACGCAAGTTCATCTTTTTCATCCGGAAGAATTTTACGAGAACGATCCGTTTTGTACAAACTATACGCTGGTTTTTGTTGATTTTCTGTTTTTGTACATTGTCCTATACATCGTTTTGATAGGTAGCTTTATTTTTAACGTACGTTTACGCAATTTGTAAGCTTTTGTAAATAAAAGTTTGTTTCTTTCTTAAAAAAAAAAAAAAGAAAAATAATTATATTTGAAATTTCACATTACTCTCAACTGAACGAAAACGATATTATTTTGTCAAACTATGTTTTCCGGAATTTTCAGATCGATAGTATACGTATTACTGAGGATAATTGTCGAGAAAGTCGATTTTAACACGCTTCTTGGAAACAATTTGCAAATTTTGGGAAACAGGTGCTTTCAAGATAATCGTAACGTTCATCGATTTCCGTTTCTATTTTTTTTTTTTTTTTTTTGTAAAGGAGAGGGTTGCGATGATTGCAAAACGACCCACGGATTCATAGATATTACAGGCTTTTTATTGTGTAGGACAGCACGCGGCTACACGAATTATATTACATATGTATAAACTCGTAATCGATAGCTTTACAGTTACAGAGAACTCTTATCGCACATAGAATCATCTTTCAATCTCGAAGGGCGGGACAAGGGTGACATCTTTTCTTCTTCTTTCCTTTTTTTTTTTTCATTTTTCATTTTTCTTTTCTTTACTACTCAATTCTCTTTCTTCCCGAACCACGACGTAACGGACAGCACACATGATATGAAAACGCTTATATACGCGCCCTCGCGCTTCTAATCGCATTCACATACGCTTCGAAAGCTGCTCTTCTTTCTCTTTTCTTTTTTTATGCGTATCTCGCCGAGTGGTGCAAGAAAGAGGCAATGATAATATTAATAATAATAATAATAATAATATTAATAATAATAGTAATAATAATAATGACAATAATAATAATAAAAAATAATAATAATAAAAAATAAGAGAGGACCTGGAACAGCGTCCTCGCGCGTGACAATCAAGAAAAAAAAGGAAATTCCAACTTGCTGATCGAGTTTGTCTATTATATAAAAAAAAAAAAAAATCAAAAGATGAGCTTATGATGAGAAAACGGCGAGGGATGATGAGGGCGGAGAGGGTGGGGGGGGTGAGGAAATGTGAGAAGAACCACAATGACGACGATGACAAAAAGTAAAAAACATCGATCGATCGGTACACCGATATACAATGGTAATAAATGTGACGACGACAATGACCCGGTGGCATTAACGACAGCGTCTGTTCATTCGATTGTTAGGAATATTTGTCTATAAATATCGTTTCATCGACGAAGGAAAGCCTAGCATTAATCATTTCTGTTCGTTTAGGTTCACGTTCAGTGGCGATGAACTTTAATAATCTTTTCTTTATTTCCTTCTTCTTCTTCTTTTTCTCTCAATCTTTTTCTTTTTTTTTGCTTTTACGAAGTTTCGCACGGTACGCGAAAAACAGGAAGAGCGAAGAAATATTGAACGACGTTTCGCCTCTGACACACCTTTCATCGAAGTCGAACGCGATTACGACTATTATGATCCTATCGTAAACAGAGTAATCCTAATAAAAAGATTCTCGTTGCGTGTGTCTTCTTCGTGTGATCTCTGCTCGACACGCGCGATAATAATCAGCAAATTCTTTCTTTTTTAAAACTTTGTATTTTATATAAAATTTCTGTCCACTCTCTCTCTCTCTCTCTCTCTTTCTCGTTCTCTCATATTCACCATACAAATACACTCGTGCGATCTTTTCACACACACTCTCTCTCACTCTTACTCTCTCTCTCGTACTTAACTGTTATTTCTTTTTTTTTTCTTTTTCTTTTTTTTTTTTATTTCGTTTAAAGATCACCTTTCTTTCTCTCTTTAATTCCAATACAATTATCATCGTCATCTCACGTCTCATCTGTTGTTTCTTTTTTATTTTTTTTTGGATTAGCAGACAAGTTAAAGCTGCCGCTCGCTGGACTAGACATTTTCACTACTGCTTTATTGCGCATCCATTGTCCGATGATAGTGTTTCCTCTTTCACTCGTCGTGTCTCTAATCTCTTTCTGACTTTCTTCCTCATCGTCGCACTGCTCGTCACGGAACGCGTTTTGCTAGAACCGCATATTCCCAATTCGCGCGATGTGAATTTGTGTCTCTCTTCTCTTTTCTTTCTGTCGTTTCACACAATCGGTCTACTTCGATCTTATTCTTTCTCTCTCTCTCTCTCTCCAGCGATTCTTGCTGTCAATCTTCCTTTCATTTTAAATATATATATATACTCACGAGGGTTCCTTCGCGCAACAAATTGCGTCCATGAGCAATTTGTTTGTCGGGAGAAGTGGCCGCTCAGTCGATTATTTCTTTTTTTTTTCTTCTTCTTTTTTCGGTATAATTTTCACGGTTGTGCAGAATCGTTGAACGAGCAACCTCGATTTACTTCCGACCGAAACGCATTGAACACAATGAATTAATGCTCGCGCTTTGTGATGCGCTTTGCTGTGAGCGATCAATTGAAAAGTCGATTTACCCGCGCAGTTTATCGAGAAAGTAACAAACAGTCGGTGGTTCAATTTTGCGGGATACTAGACACTGATGTTGGCTGATGTTGGCAGTTTTCGAAAGAATTTCAGATACATACACGCGCGTTTTACATGAATTTTCACAGCATTTTCGCGTGCAACCCAATATTAACAATTAATAGCTTGTCCCTTGACACTGAAACGCATAACCAGTGGCAGGCATCGTATTGATTATTGTCGATACGTGTTTAGGCAAAAATACAACACACCTCGCAGTTTTGCAGTGCAATTCCAAATACCAATGATACCAAGTACCTCCAATAATAAAGAAAAAAAAAAAAAACAAAAACAAAAGAAGATCAGACCAATCTCTCATTTCCTACACAATTCTCTCTAACTCCCACTGAAAACGCGTCACACGTGATACGACGTGAAATCGAGAATCGAAATATATCCCAAAACGAATGCATACCAGCATGATAAACAGCAAAACGATCGCGTTGCTCGTTTCTTCTACTCGTAATAACGAGTATTGCGGGCTGCAAGGGCCACCATTGGAACGAATGGATCGGGAGACGAACAACTTCCGGCCAGGGCGATCATCGTCGATCGATAGGAGGACGCTCGAACGTGAGCAAAAACGCGAGTCGCACTGTAGTCGGTAAAAACTGTCTATAAGGCACGGCCACGAGGACGCTCGTCTCTCGAATCTCGTCGATTAGGATCTCCATTCCTTTCTCCATTCTTCTTCTAGTTTTTTTTTCTTTTTTTTTCTTTTTTTTTTTTTTTTGGTTCTCTTGGATTTTCCGGCGTCCGTGGGCCGCGTGGAAGTTTCTCAACTTGCTGTACGAAAATAAAGCGATCTCACGCGAAGAGAATGAATTCCTCTAGTAGAAGAACTCGACAGGAGACGGACAGACCGTGAAACAAGATCGTCGTTATCGTTCCACGGTCAGTCGAACACGGTTAACTCTTTCGGTTCGCGTTCGAGGAGGCAATTTAGCGCGAACTTCGAGGAGAGGGGGGGAGGGCAGTATAATATTACTCACTCGTCCAGGCAAATTACAAAATTTGGCAAAACGAACGCCAGAGAGAATGGTCGGCGCGAGACGCTACGAGATTCGATAAATCGCTTTTCAGTCCATAACAAACGAGAGGCTCGATAGCCGAGAGAGAGGCTGGATCACGAAAACTCAATTCTGTCTGTATCGGCCTGTTTCGTCGTCGAGTTGAAAGAAAAAAATGTAAGAACGTTCACACCTTTGAGTGAAAGAATTGGAGGGAAAGTTCGAGCGGGCCAACGTCCGCTTGGCTATCAAGCGCCTCAAATAATTCCATTTTAGTCGTCAACACTGATAAAAGCCTCTAAACAGTTTCACCTTAGAACGCTACGCAATCTAGTGTATAGTAACTTGGCTTGTACTTTTCGTCGACAATGAAGTTAGGAATACAAACGCGGAGCTCTGCAGTTTACAGATATGTTTAGCGTCTCGCTGGACCGCTTCCTGACGCCGAACAAGAGTGACACGAACGATTCTAAGCATCGAAGCTTTTTGCTTCCACGATTTATGGTGGTTTCGGTATTCGAACCGTATCTTTTCGAAAGATATTGGAAACGTTGTGCAACTTGGTTTGCTATTATCGGATTGGACTTTCTTCGACATTTCGTTCGACTGTCGAACATTAATTCTCTTCAATATCGCGTAATATGACTGATCCTGAACGTGTTGGATAATCTTTCCATTGTAACGCTAGCTGAAATGTATCAACGATGCAGGATAATAAAATTCATATCAAACACACCGCTATCGTTCGTAAAGATTCTACGATATTAAAAAATTTACATCCTCCAAAAGAATACAATTTCCACTGGAAAGCCTCGGTCCTCGCAGTTATACCAATTAACAACGCAGATTCCGGATAAGAAACGCGCTCGCCAGGATTCGCGTATTGCAACTGCCAGGGACGAGTTTACGTTGTTTCACCTTGTAACGTTTTGCGTGTGTGTGTGTGTGTGTGTGTGTGTGTGTGTGTGTGTGTGTGTGTGTGTGTGTGTGTGTGGGAGGAGCGCGCAAATTCGGTAGAAAACGGTAACGCTAAATTCTAAAACGTATCAAAAAACCATTCGTCCATTTAAGGCTGGCTGCGTGGAGGAGTGCGCGTGTCGAAAACGTACGCAGAGCGGAGAAGGAATCATACACGTGTCGCGTTGTGTTCTTTGGTAATACGTACGACGTTTTTATACGTAGCAGTCGTTTTTTTTTTTTATAAACGCACCGCAGTTACTTATGCCAACAACAACAACCTCGAAGTTATACACGTTACACGCATTCCAAGCACGTTATTGTCGAAAAGTAACAAACGAGGAAGGGACGTCGCGTTCCGCGCGTCTTGCAAGCTCGAGGACACAATAACATATACGATCGTTCCAACTCTGCGAGAGCGAATCGGGAGACGAAAGAGTAAAACGACTAACACAACAGAAAACCCAAACAGGGCTGCGAAAGCGACATAAATCTAACCGCGCGCCCTAGGCGCCTGTTTTACTAAAAACACACAAGTGTTTCCTTTCTTTTTTCTTTCTTTTTTCTTTTTTTTTTTTTTTTTTTTTTTGGTTTGTTTCTTTTCCTTTTAAATCATCAAATAAAATAGAACGACACCACGATCGATTTCGACTAAAGATTCAGATAATCTCTCTCTCTCTCTCTCTCCGAGGTCAGACCGGAGCGATAAGAAAGAAATGGTACCCATCATCAAGGTTACTTTCTCCATACAAGAATAACGTTACGACCAGTATTGTCGTTGCAGAATCATGATAATATTACTAATCGTACAAATAAAAATGATAACTAAAGAGAACTTGAGAATAGTAGTAGCAGTAAGTGGTAATGACAGTAACGGTAGCGATTTTATATATATATATATATATATATATATATATATATATATATATATATATATATATATATGATGTCGATTGTGAAAATATCTAAGATTAATATTACTCTCTTTCTTTCCTAGTTTCTTCACTCATTCGTTTCATCATCTCTCATACGTCTAACTCTCACTCGTTTTGTTCTCTGTCAAGCTGAAAGGCGTGCACGCGTACACAGAATCTTCGCATCACTCGCTCGCGAAACGAAATAGAAGAGTTTTCAGCGACACCGAGCGAATCTCACGAATCTTGACGTTACGAGGATAGGAAAACCGTCGACGAACAGAGATACTCCATATACGTGTTCTCGTCTCACGGTATTCTACCAACGAATTTGATGGCGACTAATCTCTTCCTTCCACATCTGAGATATATCGTTTTTTTTCCACGGCGTCGTTCGCTTCGTTCTCCAAAGTTCTGAGATCCTGAGAGGAGAGAGCCGTGACCAAATCGAACGACCTTCGTCACCACCAAATCAGGGACGAAATCTCAGAATCGGCCGTAGAAGAACATTTGGGCTTGGCTTCTGCAACCACGTTGCCGAAGATCGCCGCATTCATCCTGAGCATTGTTCCCTCGCGGACGAGAATTTCGAAAAATATCGAAATGATACTGACGAAGCGCTGCGGGCGTTTGCTTGCTCCGAGAAGACGTACCAACGCGCACTTGACCGGGCATCATCAGCCCCTGGAACCGTTCCTCCCGCGGAGTGGCTGCGCCGTCGTTCAGGATCTATAGATACGGATCACGTCCCTAATGGTCGCTCTGCAGAGTGGGCAGTGTCCGCCACCCTTGCCGCACCACTGCTGGATCGCGCAAGGGTAGCACATGCACATGTGACCGCACATGTACAGCACGCTGTCGATGCTTCTTTCGTAGCAGACCGAGCACTCGTTCGGTTGCCCGGGCGTAGGTTGCAGGTTCTCGCTCCATTGCTGCAAGTGGGAGGACGCCTGGGAGGTGAGCGTGCCGTCGAGACTTTGATAATTCACTGGTTCCACGTACGTGGACGAGCCTGTACTGGCCATGGTGCCTGTTAGAGGCGGCGAGGACTGTCTGGAAGATCCCGGGTGCGACGTGGACGCCGTGGACGACGTGGCGGTAACCGCTGGAAGATGCACGTGTTGATTCCTGTGTCCAGCAGAGACGTACGTAGGCTGTGGCGTTGACGAGGACGGTGTGACATAACCAGTCTGAGGGGGAAGGTTCACCACCAGCACGGTGCCTCCACCGATGGCTGGTTTGAACTGAACCATCTCGGAAAATCTGGACAGTTCCGTGGCTGCGTTACTGTGATTGCAGTGTTGCTGCTGCTGTTGTTGCTGTTGTTGTTGCTGTTGCTGTTGCAGGATGGTGGCTGGCGACGGATTGCTTTGGCGTTGTCTCGGTGGCGACGTAGGTCTTTCGGCCAGCATCCTGACACGTTGCGTGCTACCGTACACGTCGAAGAACGCCCACAATTGAAGGCTCTGGTCCACGTGCATCACCACGTTTGGCGGCCCGCCGTTCTTGCTCATCTGAACTTCACCGAAGTGAGTCACCGTGAAGGCTATCTCGTCGCCAGGCTGAGGACTCGACGCGACATCCTTCGAGACTACCCAGTACTCTGGACGATCCAGCAACAGATCGCTATCGTCAGGTAGGTCTTCAGCCGTCAGTCGAGCTGGGTCGCAAGAAGTGAGACCCAGAGCCAGAGCACCGACGTACATCGGTTCTGTGGCGAGGATCTGCACGACCAATCGCTCGCCCAGCAGCAGCGGCTGGCTTGTGAACGCATAGCCGTGACAGAATTCCGTGTCGGTCCGCGTCGCCACGCACTGCTGGTTACTGAAGCGGATGTTCCTGCCTCGGGTTCTGGAAAATCAAGAAACCAAGAAGCCATTAGAGGATAGAGACGGTGGGAATGCTAATGACATTTAAACGTTTCAAGCCGATTAATGTTTGCTTAGTGGCCAGTGTCGAAGAACTAGGATGTGAAGGGGAGCGTGCGTTTCAAGTAGTTTACCGTGTAGGTAAATAGAGATTCTATTATGCCGACCGATGTTATTGAAACGGAATAAAATTTATACAAATTGATGATAATGTAACCAACGCTTTACTTTAGATTAAAATACAACAAAATAGAACCTATTAATTACAACAGAAACCTGAATTCCACTTTTTTTGTATACCGAGAACACATAATAAAGAAATTCCCATTTTCTAAACTTGTTTGCAACGATTCGTCCATGATCGTCGCACGCACGGATCTTCACCGAGTAGCGAAAGAGTTGATGCGATGACCGAAGTGCTACTCACGAGTGGAAGGGCAGCGGCGTGAAGATGACACCGGCCGGCTGAAACCTGAGTCCAGGTAGCTCGACATCGGGCTCGTGATGGATGGAAATGCCCTGCATGGACGGAACGATGATCCTCTCGACGTCTCTGCTCGCGTTGCTCGCGTCGTCCATGGCCGAGTGCCTGCTGTGTTGCGCGTTATCCTCGTTGCTGTGCTCGGTGCCTCTCCTGATGTTGTTGAAGTGTTGCCTGTTAGGATCGACGAACTCGATGGCGGTGCTGTTGCCGTACACGTCGATGATGGCCCACAAAGGGCCCCGTGTCTCCACGCCGCTGAAGAACACGCCCTTCTCCTCGCCATTCACGCCGAAATGCACGTCTCCGGCGGATGTGACGTAATAGAAGAGCACCGTGTCCCTTTCGGCGAACCTCTCGGCCATGGCCTTCGCCCAGTAGCCGGGTTTGTTCGTCAGGTCCGGGCAGGCGTACCTTGGCAGGCCATTTCGCAGGTTGATCGGATCGTTGCTGGTGAAACCGAATCGGATCACGCCGCTCCAGTTGTCCGAGATCTCGAGGAATTTCACACAGACCTGGCAGAAAAACAACGATCGATGGATTAGAATAAAATATACGGGGACAGGATCTAACCAATTACGTATATTAATGTCGTCGTCGCGACAGATGACAAAAAATTATATGCAACATATAACAATTTTGTGATCTTTGTGTTTTAGGCAAGAATTCACGACGCAGCTCTTGTGCTGTGAACAGTTGGAACTATCAAGCTCCATGCTTTCATTCTAAACTTGTTCATCTGTTATATTATTATTATTATTATTATTATAGTCTACACTTACTTACTACTTACTTAATATTGAACGAACTATTAAATAAACTTCCTTTCTTCAAAGAAACTACACTATATCATTGATGATTGGCAACTATCTACGTAATTTGGCCCAAATGTAATTCTGAACTTTACTCAAAGAAATTCTTCGTCCAATGGTGACTTATTCGAAAATTAATTATTTGCACTCGGATTTTCATTCGTTTGTAGAAAAATTAAAAAAAAAACACACAAAGTTGCACGAGAAACACACTGTGCGGAAAAATCTGTAAAATATTCAATTCTTCTGTCAAAGATTCCGTTTGCTTAATTTTATTTACAAAAAGCATACAATTCTAAAGAAACCAGCAGTCTATAGTTATAAATTTCATACCGAATACTTTGTAAGTGGTTTTATTCGGTTATATTTTAGATAGATAGATATTTCAATTATTTTCATATTTAGTACAAAGGAGAAATTTTACGAGATCTCGTGCAATTATTCTTGAAACTCTATCCACTTTGAACACGTTTCGTCCATTGAGCAATAAGACCAAGCAGAATTCAAGCTAGCAATTAAAATATCTAAAGTCCTACGATTTCTTCCAAATTACTAACATTCTACCGCAAGTCCATACGTCACAAAGAGCTCACGAGGCTAAGCCAATGACCTACAATTGATCACCGAGAATCCTTTTAATAGGTCGTAGATACCTGAACGTTCTTTTCTCAGAATTCTTACGATACGAGCTTCCAATCTTTCTGATCTTATCAAACATAGGATTTCCTTTAGATTTCAAGTTTATTTTTCATTGTAAAAATCCCTAGCGACCATATTCCATTTTCCAAAGTACAAGACATACGAAAATAACCCTTCGGAGGATTTACGATTAAAATTCATTGGAAAATCAAGAAACATTAAATTCCTCCACATTGCAAATTTCATCACACGCAAGAGAACCATTTCACTTCCATTTATGTTTAGAGATATTTTTTCTCGAAACTAATTCAACGGTGCAATTACACTAAAATGAAAAGTATACTATACGATCTTTATACTATCGCAGAGACTCAAAAGAAAATCCTGAAAAGTGTTACATCGCAGCGTATTCGTGTTTCTACGGGATTCGTCTAGAGTCTAGCCGTAGGATTTCGTGTACGTCGGGGCCCCGTTTCGCTACCAAGTTTGGCCACCTTATGTCACGAGGCTGAACGTGACGAAAATCCCAAAACTGATAGTTAACAGAGGGGAATAGTTACGAAATATCGGGTTCGATATTCTTTTTCCGAGAACCGAATGTCTCTGCCGGTGTCTTCTGCCTTTCTACCTCGAAATGATTTACGATTAAGCCATCGGGGTTCACGGTTTAGGTTTAGGTTAGGTTTACGATTACGACTTGGTTAGGTTTAGATTAGGTTTACGATTACGACTTGGTTTGGGTTTAGGTTAGGTTTACGATTACGACTTGGTTAGGTTTAGATTAGGTTTACGATTACGACTTGGTTTAGGTTTAGATTAGGTTTATGATTATGATCGGTGACCGAATCCAGGAACGAATGAAGAAACAAGGAACGTTTTCGAGGAGAAAAAAGATTGAAAAAGTAAAGATACCTCGGTATCAGGTGTTTTTGATCTTTACGCCACGTCGTAGAACTGTTCGAAGGGATTGTAACGATAATCCTGTTGGAAAAGAACGGAAAGGAAGAGGGACATTAATGATAGTTAAGTTAATTGCATCAATTTTAACGCGAAGACGCGTGATTGTGGTTTTCTCTCGTAGTAATTTCAGATGTAATTTCCAGCGCCCACCCACGCGAATACCTCAGAATGATTCTATCGTTTTCATCAACTTTCAAATTCTGTACGGATTCTTGCACGGCAGAATGTGCTGCGCATACTTTAGCGTGTTGGCAGTTTTTTTTAGCGTTCGATATTTGTCTCTTGGATAATGAAATTTTCTGACTATACTGTAGAATACATGTTTCCTAGTTGTTTTAGATACTAGACTTTTTAATAGGAAAATTTTCTAATTGAAAGACGTGTATTTCATGATACGATACTTGTAACAATATTTTGTAACGTAATACAATACAACAGTTTGTAATACAGCGTCGATACTTTAGAAATTTGCTTTATAGGTTAGGTTTAGGTCAGATAATATTATTTAGTAGCAACAATAAATACTAAGCATTATTGCTACATGTGAAGTATCATTCAATTTTCTCAATTTTGAAGTGAGACATGTGCCAAGGCTTTCGAATTTCGAGGATGAATATTTTTTGAACTTTAAATAAAAGAATTACGATATCGAATCAATATTCAAACATGCAACATTTTATCTTTCAAAAAAAAAAAAAAAATATTAGATTAAAGATTAGATTAATTACAAATCTGTGTAGATACTCTATTTATTTGTTATATTACTTTTCTATTAAGATCAGTGTTTGCAATGTTAATTCAATTCTCGCGATTCGAGAACCTGATCAAAATGGAGTCTGAAATGTGAATTTTTGCAACTTAAGAACACACGAGATCAGTTCTACGAACTCGACACTGGATATATTTGCTGGACATTGATATTCACTATTTGGCGAATCATTTGCAGAATACCGACTGATGATTCGTTGAATATTAAACAGACCTAGACCTGTTCAAGGTCAAGACAATTTAATTTTCAAAGCCTTTTACGCTCTTTCGAAAACAAGATGGTCGTCGTTCGAAGTTT
Organism: Tetragonula carbonaria; assembly: GCA_032399595.1. NCBI lineage: Eukaryota > Metazoa > Arthropoda > Insecta > Hymenoptera > Apidae > Tetragonula > Tetragonula carbonaria. Next base: position 430,743 of record JAUCRC010000015.1, read on the forward strand.
AATTTCGTAAAAATTGTATTACAAATTATTATTCTTGTTGAACAAGAACGCGTCCATATTTCTTTTCGAGAACAATTTTCGTAAAAATTGTATCGCGTATTATATAATGATTGTTATTCAACTGCGTTTTCTTTATAGAAATTTAACTGCATATAATTTACATGTTATACTTAACTAGCAAAGTCCGATATCATAAACGTATACTATCTGTTACTCGAGCAACGCAAATCGAACGACCTCATCGAGAAGAAATTCAAGTGAATCGAGCCTAAATTATCGCGCCCACGCTCGGCCATTGTTCAGGGTCAGTCGCTCGGACGCAGAAAATGCAAATGACGGAAAAGCTGTCGAGCGGAACAACAGTCACCTAATTCTCACAATTAACTGTTCCTCTGGCGTATACGATTTACGGGCAGGGAACGAGGAAACGCGGGAAAAACCGGTGTTTTTCACCGGTGGGGAAATATCTCTGGCTCGAATCGATTAATTGCATCGACCTCGGAGTCGTCTGTTACGCGTGCTGCTTGGCACTCGAGATTATGTTCCATGGGAATGTTTCCTCTCGTGCAGCCATAATTGCTGATCTGACGACCAATGACTTTTTCTTTTTATTTGTATTTCAACGGGTTGCAGCGTGTAACTCTGATTAATTTTTGAATTATTTCGTCAAACGATAGTTATCAATTGTTTTATCATTTTAATTAAGCAATCGATTAAATTGCTTCACGGAACTGAGAAATATTCAGCGATATATCGAAAAGCATGGCACTTGAGAAATTTGTTTCGAAAAATCATCCACTCTCTGTTGTTAACCGATGAGCTTTCTTTTCTTTTTTATAAGATTCTAGCGATTTTAATATAATTTCGATTAATTTTACAAACCAAAATGTTTCGTAGAATGTTTCAAAGGCAGACTAAGTCGGGAAATTTTGAAAATTGTAGTAATATCAGAAATTGTTACGTTACACCGAATAAAATGAATATTCAACATTGTAATGTTAAGTTGGGCTGTTTCCATAATTTGACTGTAAATTATCCATTCGATGTCTTTCAAAATTCGCATATAAATCTCCGATTAATTTTCGCTTTGTGAAATTAGAAAAATGTTATTTTTGACATTGATATACGATCGATCGGCAGTCGAGATGAACATTCATTAATATTCGTTAAAGAGATTTGGACGTCGTGAGAATCTTGTTTCTACAAATTATTATATATTTTATTATATATTTTTATATATTTTAATTATTATATATTATATATTTTTCCGACTATTTACTACTGGTAAATTAAATTCTCGTGAAGTTTACCTTTTCGCCGACCCGAACGGGTCGGGCGCTGAACGTGATGCCTCTGCAGAAGCTTTCGTATCTTCTGGCGATGGTTCCGCCATTGCAGAGTCTGATATTCTCACCGTGAACATGATGGAACATCAACGGTGGCAGATTGTTCGTGCCAGCACTGGATGATCTTGGTGCTGCAACAACAACAAACGAAATGGCACACGTTAATCTAACAATCGAAGACATTTTATGAATCCTACTTGTTCACTGCATTTAACAAACTTGACAATAAAAACACAATGAAAGAATCTTCTATTTTGGATATACTTTTATACATTCCTCGAGTCAAGTATTCCAAGTATTCCAAGTATTCTGGATTTATTTTTGCGGTGATAAGATAACTCCAAGTTAAGTTTTTTGAAGAACTGAAGCTAAACAGAATTCCATCGAAAGAATTCAACAGGTTAATCCTACCTGTTATATCGTCGGAACGTGTCATTATATAACCGTAACTGACCCTCGCGGAAGGCATACGAAAATAAAAGGGATACATATTTGTGGGAAAAGTGCCGAGAGCCCTCGTTTAGAAACCCAAAAGGGACCTTGTTGAAATTAAAGAACGGGAATTCATCCACGAAGTGGGATTTAAATTCAATTACACAATCAGTGATGATATATGCTGTGTGTAAAATATTTAAATATATAAATGAATGTAAAATACTTAAAGTATATTTAAAATATTTAATATATTACTATGTATATAATATATTACTACGTATATAAAATATTCAAATATATTGCTGAATGTAAAATATTTAAAATATATTTACTACATATACGTTGTAATATCTAGCGAGTGAAACAAATCTAAGCTAAATTTCGACAATTGTCTTCAAAGACAAAAGCAAACATAAATTTCCATAAAAATTCGTAGCGTATTCTCATTGGGGTATTCTTGTAATACTGATATTGTTACCATCAGTAATGAAGTAATAAGATTTACTTATTAGAGACTCAAAGGGGACAACACATTACAATATATTGAATAAACGCATCAGAAAGATACATGTTCAAAAATAAATTTGGTAAATTTAAGCACTCAAAGGATTCGTTGTTTCTTTGAAAATTCCACGTTGGGGAATTTCTTAAGAAAAACTATGATATAAGAAAATTGGCATTTACATATATATTTATACGTGTGTCAATTTTCTTCTATTCACGTGTAAATATCAATTATCGCGAATGAAAATTCGTCGGAGAAAGACGAGGAAACAGAAAAGATAAGTATAATGGAGAGAGACAGAGAACAGATGGAATTCGATCGAGAGATCGACTTGAAATGCAAAACCACCTCTCGTGGCAGCTCGAGCGTTTCCACTTCGGTATTTCATAACTCCGACTCGGCGATCCGGAATGCGAGACTTCTGACAGGATATTCCCAGGCTGTGTCCAGGATATTCCCAGCCGGCGAGCGGAAACGCCGCCATTCCCGAAATTCAGGATCGATCTCCAGATCGCTTTACTCGCGTTCGCCGAATAAATTTTCAGTTCTTTTTCTTTCCTTTTTTTCTTCTTCTTCTTTTCTCTTTATTTTTGTATCACGATACAAAATACACCACGTAGACGATTTGGCGATTTTCGATCGATGGATTTTTGAATGATTGAATTTGAGAAATCTTCAACCACGATTCTCGCGAATATCCTTCTTTTGCTTGGTCACGTTTAAGTTAGGCTTGCTTTTGCTGATGATCCAAAGGGAAATGTAAATTATTTACATTTTCCCTTTTTCCGTTCCTCAAATTATTGTAAATTAATTTAATACTTGATATTGTAATCTTGTTTTCTATTGCGATGTGTTGCTTCTTCCAAAGTTCACGACGTTCAGCGAAGTTAACGTGTTTCTTTTCTAGACACTTTTGACACTTCAGTTATGGTGATTCGACAACGATAATGTAATAAGCTGAAAGGAAGCTCGAAAGCGAAGTGATAAGGCTCGATCACTGAAGCTCTGCGTGCAACGTACAAGATAGCGATTTATCAACGTTTATTTCGTTCATGGTGCAACCAATTAAAAAAGTTGATAATTACGCTGCGATGCAGCTTAATTGGAAGATATCTTAATTTAAGTTCAATTAATATGATCAGACTACTGTCGTGTGTCACGTTTTTATGTTGCTACGCGATGTACTTTAACATAAATGATCAAAGATCTAAGTAATTTTCCAACTAAGAAGACACAGACGCGTTAAATTCGAGTTAAAAAAAAAAGCTTCGGTCCGCGGTTAAATCAAATTAGAAACATTGAGAGGGATGAAAAAAAAAATAAATCACTATTATTAAGAAGCATCGCAAATCTTTCTTACAAGGAGCCAATTAACAAATACCAGTCAATCGCGATTTTAATAAATCAAAGTGAAGTATTAAAAAAAAAAAAAAACCATCTGAATCAAATCGAAGGATCACGATTTTAGTACTTAAAAAAAAAAAAAAAACGACGAACCATCAAAGGATCACGATTGTTAACAAACCAATTGAAGCGTATAAAAGATGAATCAGCAACATGATGATCACAGTGTCAACAAACCAACTGAGATATGTAAAACCAACAAAAGGCTCACAGTTTTAATGAACCACCTAAGATATAAAAAAAAAAGAGAAAAGAAAAAAAAACAATCAACCGGAAAAGGATCGAGGGTTTCAATTAAAATACAAAAAAAAAGATGTCAATAAAAATTGGGAGGAGAGAGAGGGGGCAAAAAAAAAATCGAAAATCACAGGACTAACGTGGATCACAACCGTCACGAACGACAGGCCAGTTCCGACTGACTATCGATATATCGCGCAGAGAGGCGCGGTGTGCGTATCGCAGCCGGCATCGTACGTGCGCCACGCACCGGAAACCACACGCTCGACTCGAGCGGAAGCGACCGCGGTGTAAGGAATATCGGCCGATACGCTTTCTCCGGGAGCGGATGCGCGCCGAAAAGCGTCGTTAACAATCGCTGGATTGCACCAGGAAGCCACTCCTCGACTCTTGAGGGCTTTCCGCGTCACTTCCCGTAGTCAACCGACATTGGTTCGCGTGTTCGCGAATTTTCCTCAGCTAGGAAAATCAGCCAGACCTAGTTTTTGCCGATCTTCTTAGAAAATTGGAAAAGAAAATGCATTTCTCGCATTCACGCGAATTTTTACGTAGCTCTCTGCTTTTGTTCAGATTTCTCTGTTGTGATTTTGTTCTTGAATCGGTCGATTTTTTCGGGTAACAAGCGAGTGTCTTTATTGTATCTTGCACGTAAATTGCAATTGCAAGATTCATTTTATACTGACGAATTTATGAAAACACTGGCGGACATTTCGAAATTCACAGACATACTCAGAGATTAATATCAATGTTACTGTATTGCTACATAGATATTCATATCCACGGAACAAACATCCACAGAAAAATAATTTTCCGACATAATTAATTTATATATATATATTTATATTTATATAAAGAACTGATAAATGTATCTTTTTTTACGCATAAAATTGACGCAAATATACACATATCCTCTCGTACATTCTTACATTCAACGAGAATGCAATACGGTTATTATGTATGCCGTTCGAACGATTCTAGCAAACGCTTTCTTCTCTCATCTTAATTTTACTCGAAGACGACCAAGGAGGTTTTGTGTTATTGTTCTCTTTTCATTTAAGAATCTAAGAATGCTCTATTACACATCCTAATGAAAGTTGAGAGCTTTTTCATATTGCAAGGCATGATGAATCAACGAAGCCGTAATAACAGAATACCTATTTGTATTTCTTTTTTTTTTCCTTCTTTTTCTTCTTCTTCTTCTTCTTCTTCTTCTTCTTCTTCTTCTTCTTCTTCTTCTTCTTTAAATGTACACCTTTCCCAACATTGTCTGAAACTCTCCTTAACTTCTTCTGGTCTCGTATAGAAACGATTAAAATTACGCGTTACTAGATTTATCAACGTTTCTCGATTTTTCTCTCCGTAATTCAGCATATTATATTTTTCTTAGCGTTTTTTATTTTATTTTATTTTCTTCAAACTACTATTTCCCTCTCTCTCTCTCTCCATTCTTTTCCTTTTAATACCATTTTTTTTTCCTAATGGGCGTTCAGAACAAACGCATCAACAAATGAACTATTACAACAACAGGAAGTCTACCGTGCTGTAACTGCATGAGTTTCCTCATCACATTATAATAATGATCACATTATAATAATTCCGAGTGATTCGAAATTTCTGCGACGTGCAAAGGAAGAGAAAGCAAATCCGTGATTGTAATTTCTCGTTCGTGCGAATGACGATCATCAAAATCGTGAAGAACAACGATCTCGATCTTGATCGAAGGTTTTAACATCTGAATTACAGGAAAATTTCAAATGCACGAACCGCTTCTTCGAAATAATCTGAGAAAAAAAAAAGAAAATTCATTTCATGCTGTCCATTACTCATTCTACGCGATTCAATCAGAATAGAGAGAGAGAGAGAGAGAGAGAGAGAAAATGCAACGATGATAGAAACAGCAAGAAACTGCGTGGCGGCATTAACTCGAGCCACGGTTAATCCGCTAATGAACCGAAACCGCGGTTCGCGTTTCCCGATCGTTCCACTCGGTCACGATCCACGGATCATAAAAATAACACTCGGACCGCGCGCGGTTTCTCACGGTCGGAGCGACGCGCGTATTATGAACCAGCCGACCGACCGACCGGTCGATTGCCGATTTCTAATTTCGGTTCGTCACCCCCGGGTGTTTTCGTTTTCTTTTCCCTCGGTGTCTTGAGACTCGTAACGCGCCATTTTTCCACCAGTCGAAAAAGAGAGCCCACACTCGGTGGCCAAAAGCAAGGCCTCCGATCGCGTGCAACCCTTTCGATAATCGTTTCCGCTTTTTTCTCCTGGCTTGCCACAATGCGCCACAGAAGCGGAGAAATTATGTATTATTTTTTTATCGAGAGAGTGTTTGTTTCCTCGCTTCTTCGCGTTCGTCTCTTTTTCTTCGTAACTTTTCGCTGTTTGTTTGTTTGTTTGTTGGCTTTCACGAGGGTAATATATATATATAGGGCTATTGAAATGGTTCGACGGAGTTACAAGTGGCTGAGATTCAAAACGGACGTTGCTCTTTCGGGATGAAGTTGATTGTTAATTCAGGAACTCGAGGTGACGAGACACTTTTTTTTGAAGAAAAAGTATCGATTTGAGAATCGAGTGACTTGACCGAGAACTACTTTCTTTTTTATTCAGTGTCGAGATGTCAGAAATCTCGGGATATTCTTTCGAAAATAATTGTAGCATTTTTACAATACGTCCAATCGATATTGAAACTTTTCGTAGTTAATTGCGAAGTTTAAGCCAAGTATAGCGATAGAATTTATAAATAATCCTTCTTTTTTACAGGTTATACATTTCCGATGAATTTATTCACGAACACAGCTCGTATTTGGATAAAAAAAAGAGGACTGTTTGATTTGTTTCCGGATAATTAGGCGTCCATTGTTTAGGCTAGGTTTAGCTTAGATTTAAGTTAGGTTTATTTGGATAAAAAAAGAGGACTGTATAATTTGTTTTCGGATAATTAGGCATTCATTGTTTAGGTTAGGTTTATTTGGATAAAAAAAGAGGACCGTATAATTTGTTTCCGGATAATTGTTTCATTCACTCGTGCAATCTCACGATTCCCTGATTTCATAGATCTTTATCGATCCATGGACTGTTTGAACAACTGAGATACAGTTAATACCGGGAAATACATCGTCGGGAAGACAGATATTTCTTTCCCTGCAAGATGAATACAATTTGCAAAATTATTACATCCAAACGATCTGACATCCTCCTGTTCTGCAAAAATTTCTTCCAACGAAAGAGACGAAGAGAGGGGGAAATTCGTTTGTCAATGCTTCATCACGGTCATCACCATTCACGAACGTCGCATCACGCTGTGCGACTCAATTCCGGCGACGAAGTTGGCGCGTGACGACCGGCCGATTTCACGCGGGAAACGCTCCGCGATTCGAATCGAAACGGGACACGCGGTCTGAACGATTATCCACACACCGAGGCGTGTTTCCTCGACGCGGTTTCCTCCTCGAGGCGCAGTCGCCTGCACTCGCGATTCACCGCGTGGGAATCTGGCAACGTGTACCGTTGCATCTCGTCGTCGTTCTCGTTCGTACTGCCGTCAAACCAACCGTGATGATTCCATTTAGCCTTTGGGTTAATCGTCGCCTACTCGTTCCCGTCTTTTCGGAGGGTGGTCACCCTGCGATTGCAACGTGATCTTCAGCACCGAATTTGCTCGCGTACGGAGAGACACCGTGGTTTCGATGGTTAACCCATTGACTGTCAGGCAAATTTAGAGCGTCTTGCCCTGGGAGCGAAAATTTCATTTTAAAGAAAACATGAAATTTTTCCAAAATATAATAATACTTATAGATTTAGTATTGAAATGGCATTTACAGTAATTTTTATTGAAAAATAAAAATGTAATTAATATATATATAAAAATATTTAATATGTTATGACCGAATAGTTTGAGCTATTATTTTTATAATAAAAAGTGATATTAAATATGTTTTATACACTGTATTAAATTTTTATTCATCCTTTCTAATAATTCCTAACTCAACCGGCAATAAAAATATTCCCTGACCAATTGTAATCAATCTAAACTTGTAGCGAAAACTACGAGATATCTCGTAGTTGGCAGTCAATGGGTTAAGCGATGATTGTAAATCGATAAAGTAGTGTTCTTTTTTTTTTTAATCTCCTCTCGAATTAATACATGTTTATTACATATAATTTTTGTACACGTATATCTGTAGTATATATATGCATTATTATCGTGTGAAAAATATGAGAGGTACAAAATTACGTATTGAATGAATTAAATAAATTAAATCATTAAATAAACATCGAAGGAAATTAATCTTCGTAAGAAAGAAACCATGTCTCGGTAGCGAGTTCGTAAATCGATCTCGAAACGGATCGTCGATCAGCTTGGGGGAGTTGCTTTGACGATTACGCCGGGGTCATAGTCGATCATCGCAAATCTGACCTTCTCACCTCGACCCCGTCGATCCCGATGATCGACGCAGGAACGTGAACACCGTTAATAAACGTCACACACGCCTGGTTGTATACACGTGATCCTATAAGAGCGGAGCAAATCTGATGATCTTACGATCTTACGACCCGACAAAGATGATTTTTCAATTGTGTAACGAGATGAACGACCGTCTGATAATTAGCAATAAGGTTTCGTTGCGTTGTATAATATAAAACGATTACACATTAGAGATGATGATATAAATTAACGTATGTAAATCTATAGTATTTCTAAAATCAATGTCTATTGCGAAGAAAGAAAAAAAAAAATTGTACTTATTAAACCATAGTAAGATGGTAATACAAATTAATGTGCATTTATTTCACTCTATTAATTTATATACAGTTCATTTTTACTTTACATTATATTTTACTTCTTTTTATTTCCATATGTAAAATCCTATTATAAAAACTGTTTTCGACTTTAGAGTGATTTTAAAAATCGTTTCATCGTTGAATTACAATGACAATGATTATATATTTATATTATAATGTATATTGTTGGTAGTATCTACGCTTCGAATTCAAAATTATTATTAAAAATGAATTATCGCGATTTCATTTCAGAGTTATCAGAATATCTACAATATTTTAAGGAAAAAGCGATAAATTTGAAAAATTTAAACGTCGATCTCTGTCGATAAACGATCCAAGGAAATAAATAAAACCACTGCTGTTTCGCGGTTTGAGATTGCAAGTCGAACTAACCACAATCTTGTATAATTAACGTCTACTTAATATATATATATATATATATATATATATATATATATATATAAAAACCACTGTATCGGGTTTTCTTAACCATCGTACAAGATGAGACTTCGAAATTGTGAAACATCTATATAGTCTGAATGGTCATCAATTAGACATCTATTTTAATTAATTCAACATTTTAAGTTACATGCAATTATTCTCTTTCATGATAATTATATAATTGATAGTCTCGAGTGGTCATCGATCAAAAACATTTATTTTTATTGATTTACATAATTATTAAATCATCGTATAATCTCTAATTATTGCATACTCTCTTTCATGACAGTCGCATAATTCTTGTGTTATTATCTTTTCTGTTGCTTTTGAAGTTATCGGTTTTTGTAAATAACATTAATTGTAATTAATTATTCCAAGCTTCAAAGACATTCTTCATCGATCAAAAACATTTATTTTAATTGATTTGCATAATTATTAAATCATCGTATAATCTCTAATTACTGTACACTCTCTTTCATCATAGTTGTATAATTCTTGTGTTATTATCTTTTCTGTTGCTTCTGAAGTTATCGATTTTTGTAAATAACATTAATTGTAATTAATTATTCCAAGTTTCAAAGAAATTCTTCATCGATCAAATCATTTTTACTATTTCTCTCTTTTTTCCATTATTCCCGAGTAACATATTCGTCAACTTCAATTGTTGCCGATATCGATTTAAAAGTAAACAAGTGTAATCAGTGAAACGAAAAATTTTTTATCATTTCAACCATTTTCCATTATTATCGATAAATTATGCAACACTGCATATTATTTTATTTTGCTGTTACTTATATATTATCTAATTTTCTATTGAACGTACACCATTACAATAATAGTAATAGTAATTTAAATTACTGCCACTCCTAACAATATATTCTCTTGCATCTTGCTTTTTATTTTAAATCTCGAGGAAATTTTCCACTTACTAAATGCCTACATTACAATCCAAATGATCGTTATTTCCTATTATCCCTAACCAATATACACGTATGTACTTCAATTACTATAATATCAATTTTCGAAAAAAAAATCACCGAAGCAACCGCCGATCATCTCAACCTTCAATTAAACCAAATACCACGCGATTCGCGGCAAACCTTATACAACACAACTGTATCGACTTGACAGTGAAGCGTGCAAGGAAACGAGCCACCGCGAACAAGATAAATCACAGTGATCACGCGCTCGATCGTTGATGCAACGAGGCCACCACCCTTTTGCTCCCGATATTCGCGGCCGCGAATCTTCAAAGCTTCGTGACCCTGACAAATTACGATTCACAGCCCCCGAGGAGCTGGCTGATCGGCAATAAAACCCGACCGATTTTTCTCCGTTTCGTTGCAGACGTGCTCAGTCTTGGATGAAATTGAGCTACGTTCTGGAAACCGGTTGGCGCGAGATGGACGAATCGAATCGAATCGATGATTCTAGATACTTCGCGAGAAGTATCGAAACGAGCACCAGAGGTGAATTTTCATGCGGCCGAGAGATATATTTACTTTAATTGGCAAGTTACGCACATTCAGATACATTGTGAATTTGTAAAAAACGATAGATAGAAAATTGTCTTATGCGTGTATAATATGATTACTACTTTACGAGTAATATCGCAATGACATTTGTTATAATAACAAAATACGTAATTAAACAGAATAAAAGCAGAGAATATTGCAGAAAATCTTCTTTGCTCTAAAATATTAATTATTGCGAGCAATTGGTATGGAATTTAACGAAACGTCCTTATTTTTTACGAATTACCAAATTTCAAAATGTACGATGATATGTTTTAATACCTCGAGTTAGAAACACACAGACATTCGTTTAATTTTTTTCAAATGTTTTCGAAGATCTCCTCGCTTTCTCCTAAAATCGCTCAATCATTTCAGAAAGTAGCAAATAGCAATTTTAAACTGCTGGGCATGATACTCAAAATTGAACTGCTTGAATAAATCTCGTTTACGACATTTTGTATTAAAAAAAAAGTTCTAAATTAATTAATATAGAAAAATGATGTATATAAATGACGATAGAATATTCAAACGACGAAAACGACATGTCACATCTCGTAAAAAAAAAGAAAAAAAAATAGACAATGAAAATCTTGAGAGATAATTGGCAAACGAAACTCTCGAAACGAAAATGAAGATAAAGATGATGAAAAAGCAATGACCACGGGATTCACCTGTCATTGAATTAATGGTAATCCAGTAAGCGGGAAAGAAAGCGTTTGACAGGTGAAAGTGTACAAGAAAGCATGACAAAGACACGCTTTGCTCGTCTGTTGATCTACTGGACCATAATTAGTGCTCGATGACGAAACCACTCCAGGAACTGTTAGCATGAAATATTGATATCGATTGTCGATGTTTCTTCTCCAACAAGATCTCGGACAAGCATATAGTTTATTATTTATCATTTCTTAACATTAACACTTGTTAAATTGCAACACGACAATGCAATTATAATTTCAATTACAATTATAAATTTAATTTTCATGTTGCGCGTGTCACAGAGAGGAATTGGAGTATTTCAGTGAAATATTTGTTATCTATATTCTCTTCTTTTTTTTTCTGTTCTTTTAGACAAGATTAAAATTCAAGTATTTAATTTACGATTCGTCCTTAAAGTCCTTAAACTTTGTGACAAATAAATTAACCTTCAAGATAAATTTTTCATTTCTTCAAAGTATATATATATATATATATATATATATATATATATATATATATATATACTAGTTTATCTTCCGAGAGGATCGATTACCAATGCACAGTTATCAAACGATCACACGCGAAATCTACCTAATATCCAAACGATCAACAATAATCAATTCAATAATCATACGACGAGAAACACGGGAAAGAAGTAGCAAGTAGTCAAAGTTGAGAATGATGGCGCGCGAGGCAGTGATTCGGTAGCAATCGGGTTCTCTCTCGGATCGTAAAGATCGCGCAGGATCTTTGAACCAGGCGCGTACGCGTCAGATGCAAGGATCTGCACGAGAAGGTACACTTCCGTGCAAATGTGTGTCACGAGTTTCCCACGAGATGAACCGGCGAATGGCAACATAGGCGCGGGCACAGACCAATTACTAGCGTAGACTCTCATTGACTCGCGATTTACGCGTCCGATCGATCGATCTCGAGACCTGGCGAAAGACGCGCTCGCGACTCGAAACATCCTCCGAACTGTGTGTGTTACTGCAGCCACACGATGATGATGGTTCACATTCGTGAACGTGTCGATCGATCTCGAGAAATGTAAAATACAAGGTAAATGACGTGAATTTATACAAAACCGAACGTGTAAGTATAATTGAAAATTTGCACTGCGTACAAATATGTTTTAGTCATACGCGACGCAACACAATTTGCTTTACACCGTAAAGCCTAGCATTATCATCGATATCAAAGTATCTGTTGCAATCGGGAACGTTTCATTTCTCAGTGCACAGAGACGTTTCCAACACCGACTGCAACTCAGAATGCCACGTTACACCTATCATTATGCATCGAAGCGTTTATCGCAAAGGATGACGAACGATCGGAAACATTTCACCTATCTAATATGTAGACGTTCAAACGGCAACAGCGAGTTAAAATGCCACGTTTACACTTATTTATCATCGTTGTATCAAAGGCGTTTATATCGCAGAGATGACGAACGATCGAAAACACTTCGTCTCCGATATACAGACGTTCGAAGTTGGTATACCACCACGTTACACGTATACTCGCTATATCCACCATTATTATCACCCGTTGCCAAAGTGAAAGTAATTTGTTGCACAGGCAGCCACCGATGTAACAATGGCCGACCGCCTCCGCGATGTGAACGCCATGTCCTTTGCACGATGTAAATAAACGGAGCCTTGACCGAGCCAACCATAACCACCCTCAGCGTTCTCCATTACGGCGGCTGTAATATAAGTTTCTATTTCTGGGGCGCGCGAAAAATCAACAGTGGAAAATTGCGTTCAATTGAATGATGTGCCCAGTCGACGAGACCCTTTTTATCGTTCAAGAAAATTGACGCGATAAGAAGAAGAGTGCTTCAGCTAATGATAGCTTGGAGCTTGTCATTCAACAGCTTGTTCATTCAACGCGTTATTTGGGGACCAAATGGATAACACAGTGGGATGAAAGTCGTATTGTACACATTAGGTATTGTACAAGTGTTACATATGATATATAATATATAACATGTAACATGTAACATGTAACATGTAATATGTAACATGTATATACAAGTATTATGTATTATATATTATGTGATCAAATATAAGTTACCCATGATTTTGATACATGACCAGTCTTTTCGTGGAATTTAGCAAACATTGAACTTTAATTTATCAAATACTATGGTTGCCTCCTTATAAATTATTTAAATGACGAACCTGTCGGATTTAATTCCAATTGGAAAATTATGGGATCATTAGAAGAAAAGGAGGGGGAAAACATTGCAACAGAAATATCAGAAAAGTTAATAGAAATATCACATCTAACAATTGAACTGAAGGTTAGGTGTAATTACTCAATTTTTAACCCTAAGCGATCGTATTGTTCAACATGTCCCGAGAATCCATCGCTGCACATTGGCTACGCTGCTTCGTTCGAAATGTCGTACTTCTAAAAATTACAAAATGACGAATCAACTCGAATATCTTGAATTTATATCCAAATAAACTAGTTCAAATGTTTCATTTAAGTTTCCATTCGTACAAGCTTTCGCCTAATTTCCTGCCGTCATATGGGGCGAGCGTTATACAAAAAAAAACTCTCGACCGCAAATACATCTTAACACTTTACCGACCGGTAGCCTATTAATCGGCTGCTATTTATCGCTATCGGTCGGTAAAGTATTGATATCGTATAATAATATATTTATATATTTTTAACACTTTACCGACCGGTAGCCTATTAATCGTCTATTATTTACCGCTACTATTTATCGCTATCGGTCGGTAAAGTGTTAACTTTGTGATTTACAAACAGACAGACATTGTATATGTAAATCTTTACGATTATATGCAAGGATTTGCACGAATTCTCGTCTCGTACATCGAGGACACAAGATGGATCGTAGAGAGCCGGTGCTTTCGAGCGATTGCGCTTCGTTTTCGGGCCTTTGGTGACCCCCGTGGCTGGAATCGGTCACTCCAAGTACTGTTAAGCAGCCGCGTCGAGAAGGAAGTTCCAGTAATAATGTTCGCCGTGTGTCGACGAGCAGCGTACACAGAGAGAGCCAGGAGGGGCCTTGTTCCCACGCCCGACGCCGTGATCTTTGCCGAGCTACTTAGTCCTCCGCTAGAACGAGCGTCTCTTCTTCCCTCTCTTACCACACTCTCGACGTTCTTTTCTCTCGTCCTCCGTCGAGATCTATGGCCGTTCCGCTGCCTGACTCACTGAAAGGTGAGCGTTCGTTCTCTTTCTCTCTTCTCTTCCTTAGCTGAACGCTAGCTATCCTAAGACCGCAGGATACACACCTCCTCCTTCTTTCTGCTGCTCCCCCCAATGACTATGTGCGTTACGTAAGGTGGCAACACGCGCGAGCGTAATAATAACGCGTACCTGAAGCCGGTGAACGGGAACGGGAGCAGTAAACAGCGTTGGGGGGGGGGGGAGTTCGACGAACAGGAAGTCGCGTTTGATACTGGAGGGTGTTTTGCGGCGAGGGATGAAACGAGGGAGACTCCCGAGGAGTGTGTTTCACACAGGGTTGCGTTTTTTCATTGGATACATCGGGGGCGAAACTTGAAGTTCGAAGAACTGCACACGAACGCGTGAAAATATGTGAAATATTGATAGAGACACTCGTTCTGATATTAAATGTATCAGAACTGTTGTTGATGAAACGGCTGAAATTTCCAATGAGATTTCCGATTCACTTTCACTGCGGTATTTAACCTCTTGCGCTGGAATGAGAATCCTTTGTCCCAAAGTTGCAACATTTTCCGCAGTTTTACATATATTTAAATATATTTTTTATATTTATAAAATATATTTTTATAATTGTTATAATTAAAAATATATTTTTATATATTTAAATATAAACCAGGCAAAATAAATTTATTATTTCTGTATCGTACCGACGAGTTCAAAAAGAAAGCGACGAATTATTGTACACGGTTTAGGTTAGGTTGGTCACTCTTTATGGTGAATCAGTTGCCAGCGCAAGGGGTTAATCGTATTGCTGTTAATAATGTTTGCATTTATTATCAGATTTGCGGATTTTAAAGCATTTATGGAACTAGATCGAGAAACTAGAAAATAATTCTCAAAACACGTTGTCAAATCTCTGATCGCCCAAATGCAATTTTGCATCACTGGAAAACACGCGTTAAAAGGAAACGAAGATTTGTACGGATGGATAAGAAACTACCGCAACCGTGCTGAGAAAAACAGAAGCTTGCAAAAGAGAGAGAGAGAGAGAGAGAGAGAGAGATTACGGTCTGCGCTTCGTGCGAGCGTATCTATCATTAAAGTAATCAGAGAAAGAAGAGAGATGAAGTTGCATCGCGTGCATGTGATTCACGTGATCATAAACAATCGGCATATTAAGGCAGCGTCCACACGCGAATGTAAATACGTCGGAATGATTATGAGCGTGCAGGGTCTTCGAACTCGATGGAATCGCAGGAATGCCGAGAAAATCGGCGTATATCTTCGATCAATGTAATCTCGAATCGCGAGCGATAAACCTAAGTCTTCTCGATCGTTGGCTCGCCTCACAGCGGACCTTATCGATCGAAACCAAACAACGACCGTAATTTGACGAAAGCCGTGTACTTTAGTAGTCGAGGGTGGCAAAACTTTTCTTTCTCTGGAGTTCAATTCCTTACACTTCAAAGTTCAAAAGTCTCGTTTTAATACTCGAATGTTTATTCTCGATAACGAAATTTTTAAATCGCAATTGTCGACGCATGCGTTTGACGAGTCCGATGTTTGTCGCATTAAAAACCTTGAATGAAATCTGGAAATTACTCGGCAAGTCCGAGGCACTTGAAAAAATTTTAGAAAAGAATACAGCAAAAGAGCAAGAAATCCATTTGAAGGAAATTGGACACGTTACATTCGAAATTTAATTTCTATTTCACAGCTATACTTGATGAATTTTATTTCAAGCGAAATCTCAAACGAAAAAAAAAAAAGAAAAAAGAGAAAGACTCTAAATTCCAAAGCATAAACCCTATAATCCACTCTTTTACTCCTTCATCCAGTGTTCATCCCTCCCTGATCATTGCCAAATGTTGCAGCACAAACGTGTTCAGAGAGTCTCGCCCCGTGGGACGTAAACCTACCCTTAGGGATCCAGGCGAAAAATGCCCCAGGACAACAAGTGCATATTCCCATAGCGTTGCTTTTAACGCGGCCACCATATCGTTGGCCAAGGAACAATCGGATTAACGAAGTTAAACGATGGGGTGGCCACCCCATACGCGTCGCATCTGTTGCGTTTCGCACGTACAGGCTCGCGAACACCATTGCGGGGGTGTAGTTTCGTCGAAAAGGAAAATAACAACCGGCTTTTCGCTGTGACAGCGGGATTAACTAGCGCAGACGGTGTAGAAACGAACTTCAAAGGGGTCGTGGGCACAACTTTCAATGGTGATCAGTGATCGATGAACCGTGGGGCGTAGTTTCCTTTCGAGGTATCGGTATCAAAGATTCAGAGGATCGTGATGACGAACGTAGGCTTCAAAGACTCGAGGCTTTTGACGAATACAGATTGAAACGCGGAGATTTTTAAAGTCTCTGAAAAGCTAATGAGACTAGAATAGTGGTAATAAACTGGCCATTATTCGGTCGATAACTATTTTTTTAATTTGTATAATATATTAACCTCGATTTTGAGAATCAACAGCGAAGGTAATGTAAGGCAATTTTAAAAGAAGCACGTAATTGCTTCTTTCAAAGTATTATGTATGTTGAAAATAGCAATATATTTCATATATTTAAGATTAACTATTTCTTTGATCAGGTCTTTAACACTAATACGCAAGTGCTATCTAACTAATCGAAAGAAAATTCATAAACATAATTATTACCACGTTATCAATTCAGATATATCAAGATAATTGAATTATATCATATTGTGTTGTGAATGTCTGTTCCAAGAACACCTTATCGACATGAAAACCAAACTTTTACGAGAAATCTTTAATCTTGAAAAATCAACGAAACGATAATTCCTCACTTCCTCTAGATAATATTACTAGACATCATTCTGTCAACGAATCACATCATTAACTAAACATCTATATAATAATTTTATAGTGAGCGATACTTTTGTTTATGATGAATTGTTCAATGTGTCTCATATATATATATATATATATATATACTTAATAAATTTTTACCCAACGAATCGTAATATTGTACTAAAGTGTATTTTTTTATGCAAAAGATAAAACACATCAGATAAAATGAATATTCCATTTACGCGCGCCTTCAACGAATTAATTAAGTTGCGAACAAGTTAATTACCATCCGTCCGCCTAATTAATACTAACACAAACCACGCATACCACGTTTTCCGATAGTCTAGCTCTCTAACGAGATTTCAGGCATTAATTATCAAAATTCAGACTGAAGGCTTCTCAATTCTATTAACAATCCATTCGAATAACCCTTATTTGAATTACACTTTTCTAAATTATCCTTTTCATTCGTGATGATTTTGAATTGGAATAATTGGTTGTTAATTGACGAATTGCAATAAGACTTTACACACGATTTGCAACCCGTGACCTGAAATTTATTATTAATTTTATTTTATTTTATCATTTCAAGGGGAACAGAAATTTCCAAAAAAAAGAGATATTAACAATATCAATGAATTCTTAAAAATACAAAATTACAATACACTGATCACATCTTAGTAAAAAAAAAAAGATTTTATACATAATTTTGATTCTTTTAATATTGAGTAACAAGAGCAAGGCTGACGATAAAATTTCAAATTTTCAAGCAAAACTTTCAAGTTTTGAACACCAATGACAGATCTTTTTCGACTTTTTTAAATTTCTGAATAGAGGAAAAGAAAGTAACGAAAGAAAGGCTTTTTCTCATTAAAAATGAATCGTTAATTATATTCTAGCGGGGCCAAATCATTCATAACGTGTTACGAACCGTGACTCACATGCACGCGCCGCAACAGCTAATGAAATTCCACTTCCTCGCGACACAAAGAAAACGCGTGCCCCGCCTGTTGTTGTTGCAACGAGCCGTGCCTTGTGCGTTAATTTCATCCACTGTCCGGTTAACTTCTTACAAAAATATAAAAAAGAAGAAAAAAAGAAAATCATGACTGTGTCGTTCGTTATAGTCACGCGGAAAATTCACGTCGAAGGAACAGTGGAAACAAGAAAGTCATGATTCACACGCTGCAATGTCTTTCACGAACCAGCTGAGAAGAGAGTAACTCGGTCTTCTATTCTCTCGGAATGAAAGAATGTTAGATTGAATCGGATAGTACGAACGTTAGCTCGAACCTTTGGAAGCGGCTCGTGAATTTAAAATGAATTTCAAACGACGGTGCGTTGTAATGCTTTATATGCAAAGTAATGTTTCTAATGTAAATAAACTTCATTCGATATAAATGATTGGTCATTACCGTAGTTAAATTTAACGCTGATTATATAATGAATAAATAATAAATGATACGTAGTGTTTGACGATATTTAATTAATAATGTTGAATATATATATATATATATATATATATATAAATGATAAGAAAATGATAATGATAAATGATATATATATATATATATATAATGATAATGATATATATAAATGATAAGAAAATGATAATGATAAATGATATATATATATATATATAATGATAATGATATATATAAATGATAAGAAAATGATAATGATAAAGATATATATATATATAAATGATAAATAATGTTGAATATATATATATATATATATATATATAAATGATAGTGTTTGACGATATTTAATAAATAATGTTGAGTATATATATATATATATATACGTATATATATACATATATATAAATGATAAGATAATGATAATGATATATAAATGATAAATAATGTTGAATATGTATATATATATATATATATATATATATGTAAATGATAAGTAGTGTTTGATGATATTTAATAAATAATGTTGAATATATATATATAAAATGTTGAATTGTAATGTACAACAAATATATAATAAATAATGTTGAATATATATATATATATATATATAGTTAAATATATATATATAGTTAAATTTCGTTCACTATTAAAAAATTTTCATTCAGAAAATGTTAGACAATTGATCGTGAAATTTTATATCAGAAGATTAATAGTTGGCTATTTTGTAATCCGAAACTAACAATATGCGATAAGATACAACATGCGATATGAATCTGCAATCACATATCAGCTGCGACATAATTAATTAAACGTTTGTATAAAAGTTGCCACGTATCATTAAAATGTAATGGAAGCATTACTGGTAATTGAGAATTAAATGTTTGGATACTTGAATAATTAAATACAGCGAAATTTAATTGCTACTCGTCGATGTATAATAAACCGGACGGTTAAATCATTATAATAATTTTATCGTTCGTAATCCGATTTGTATTGTAATTTACTGCTACTCGATTATTTATTAATTCATCCGTTATATATCCGTTATATATTTTTATGCAATCTTTACATCAGCTAAATCCATTCGAAATGGCTAGTCGAGAATATAATAAATGTGAGATGAACATTTACAAATGTGTTTCATTGATCGAAATATAAAAATAATATACTTAATTATTAACTTGTATCGATGTACAAAGACATCAAACTCAGGAGTTTAAACAAAGGAATTACCAACATCTGTGACCAATTTACGCGCGAGGCGCAATTAGTGCCAGCAACTGTTTTAATGCATTTATAAACGCGCGTCGTGATACACATGTGGGACAGCATAAAAATACTGGAAATCTTAGCAGGAGGGATGAAGAAAAAAGTGGACGGATATATCCTCTACTTACCGAACACATTGCCCAAGAGCCTGAGCCGCGCCACCCTGGTCGCTGTATTGACGGTTAATGGTCTCCGCGGTCGTTGGCAAGACAATGCCAGAGCCATTGAAAATAGTTAGCAAGCACGAAATTCGAAGGACCGAGGTATAATATGCTCTTTTCAGAATCCTCCTCGATTATCTCGATTGGATCGAGCTTGGGAAAATAGGGAAGGTTAGGCCTCTTTGTGTAGGTACATCCGGAGCATGGATTTTCCTAGCTCGATACTTTCGACAATACCGCGGTCACAAATACTCGGACGCTGGTCTCGACAAAGAACCATATATCTCACGGCGCGCTTAACCTGAAAAGTTCCCGCGCTACGATTTCGAAATACCGGAACCTCTTTCGAATATTCGTGCAAATTTCTCTGTTATTCGAACACACGAGGACGTAGTTTTCCCGAGTAAAAAAGAAAAAAAAGAAAAAAAAAACCCCCCGCTGGATATTACTGAAAATACTCACGGCGATTGTTTATACCTCACTTGCACCCAACAACACTACGCGCGAAATATCGATCGACCATCGTTACGATCTCAGAATTTTCTATCGAATATATCGAACAGTAATAAGAAAGGGAAAAAGGTTATAATCGCGAAAACGAAACTCGTCACCGGGGGCAAGCTCGACACGTCTGCGCCTGACACTCGACGCGGAATATCGATCGATATCGATCGACTTTTTTCTCAATGTCGAGATCTCGAGACGGTGGGAAGCTTCAATGTGGAAGATGGCGCTGCGACGGAAACGGAAGGAAGGAAGGAAGTGGGCCACGCGACCGACCCATCGCTCGGAATAACCTGACTTTTCTCGAGAAAACAACGAGGAAAAAACGAAGAAGAAAAACGGTGGAAAAAGGAACGCGAATCGACGCAGAGAAGCCGGGAAAAGGCGGGCAGCTTGAACCAAGCCACTACAACGACTGGCTTTCGTTGCAGAAGCAAACTCCCCATCTGCTCCGTTCGTTGTTGCCCCAACTCCCTGCTGTCATTACGCGGCTGTGTGTGTGCGAGCACGCCCTTGTCCGTGTAAATACGCGCGGCCACCAACACAGCCAGGCAATTCGTGTGCGGCGGCAGGCGGACGTTCTAACCTCTCGAAGCGGAAAGCAGCAGCGTTGTTGCGGTGAAACGAAACGCCACACGTATATGTATATCTGGAGGATCTCACCTTGCGGATATCTCGTTGATAAGTAGTTACCTTATCTATCATTGGCCAGTGCCAATCGGAGAACCGTTGCACGTAGATAACCGTGAAATCTTCGGCACGAGCCGTGAGACGGCAAAGGGGGTTCAATGAAATTCGCGCGGTCGGTAATTGGTTTATCGCGGCGCGAGAATTATCGATAAAGAAGAACGCGAGAACAATGGGAACCTATGAGATGATTCGTCTGTTTTACTTATCTAGATTTTGTTCTTTAAATTTAATCTGATTATTCTCGATGCATGTTTGATTGTATTCAATTTTCAGCAGAAGAAGGATTCTTTCGGAAGATCTGATAGAAGTAATAGAAGAGGAAGAGAAATTATATGAAAATGTAATCTCATTTTTGAACACGAAACGTTGTTTGCCCATCGATTTACAGAAGAATGAAAAACGGCACGACGTTTCACGAGTTGTTGAGAAAGAGCAGCCGAAAGTTGAAGTCTTTCTTGACCTAGATCTAGACTTTTCAATAACGATCTCGATTGCAGGCAGTTGTACACGTATGTACGTATGTACATCACAGGCGTCGTGTGCAAGCGTACAAGCATGAGCGTTATGTCGCAGCTGCAGCTGCCTGCAGGAGCGGAACACTGGGCTTTGGGGATGGCAACGGTTGTGCACCACCTGGCCTTAGGAAACCAGCACCGGGCCTCGGCATTGGCGTAGTCTCTACTCCAGACGAATGGCTGGGAGAAAAAAGGGAATAGAAAAGCACAATAGAGCGGCGACTTTCGAAATTCCGGCAGCCTCGTGAATAGCCCGACAACCTTGTAATAATCGATCGATGGTTGGCAAAGGTTCTCTACCTATGCCTATCGTTAGTACAATTGATTACCATCGATTATTATTTCTTGATGCTTCGGATTGATGTAAATCGATCGTGCGAATATTTATACAAAGCGCGAGCTTTTCCCCAAAATTTTCAATTAATTTAATATCGAATTAATATTAGTATATGTATCAATTGAACTAAAACACGATTTATGCATTAGATCGAATGTATACGTTACAAAAAATGTTTATGTGAGATACATTATTAAATTGCTCGAACTAACTGTTAATTTGTATGTTTGAGTAATAATTTAAGAATGATAATGTTGAAACAAGCTTCTCAAATTGAGTGGAGAAACTGATTTATTTATAACATGCTGACATTTTGTAATGGGAAATTAACTTAAAAACTGTTGCCCATTATTTGTATAATATCCAGATGTTTAAAAATAACCAAATAGAACATATTCGTCCTAGAAACACGCTTTAATTTTTTTTCTCTTATTGATCGAATGGTAGTTTCTCGTCTGTAGTTTCAAGTTCGAAATCACATCTGTACATTATTCGTGACAAGAAAAATACTGGTATGTCGGAGTTCTCGGTAATAAATTATAACATATCTGATAGCTAAACATCGAAAACTGTGTAATTTCAAAAGCTGAAATAAATGAAACTTTTACCACCTACTTATGAGTTCAGCTGAATTGAAACAATTAGTCGAGACAAAGTTTTGCAGAAATATTTTTTTCAGAAAGTAACCAAAACGACATTGAAATGCATTTTTGGTCGTTACTCGAACTATGTATGGAGCAATTATCCTTTGCAAGTTTGATTCTTTATGCATCGATGGAAACGAAAAGCTATATATTGATAGATGGGCTACGTTTCATTACGTCGGATGCACGACAAATGACGCAGCGCACAAATTTTCCCGCTTTACGATCCGATAACTTTCACGGAGCATTACCATACTTGATCGCATTAATAGTCCCGAGCATAATAAGTCTCGATCGGATTAAGGGTAGCGAGAACCCCAGCAGACGCTCGCGACTGCTTAATAGAAACGTTAGTTCCACGATCGTGGTCAGACTCAAAGTGAGAGATACCATAATCGATTGTAAAACTCTTGTACATTGCAGTCTATTCGTATTCAAACTTCAAATTGAAAAACTTAAAAATTGAGAGTCTGATGATTGTGAGACTGAACCGCTTTTACGCGAGATGAATTTTAAGGATTAACATGCAATATACTTGTTCACATGTACGATTTACTGTTTTTTGGAAACTATTCATTCACTCGTCGTGCTGCGAAATGAATTTTCGAAATTGCCATCTCGAATCACGCAGACTTGAGAAGAACAGCAAAGACAAACTAAATCGAACGATTAAGAAATCCCTTTGAATCCCTTTAAGAACACACCGAGAGCAAGGCATAGCATATTTTCCAGAGTCGGGCAGCATGGTGGCTCGACTTAATTCCCGTAAAGGGAACAGGGAAGAGAGAGAGAGCCGATCGAATTAACGCGTTAAGCCTGGTCGCGAGGCGACGTGCAATTTCTATAGAATTTCCACAACGGCGAGCTAGCAGCAGGGTTGTAGAAGGGTGTTGCGTTGCGCAATCCTGCACGCCACCCCCGCTGCCCATCCGGCCATGGGGTTTGCGCGTTGATATCGCAATAGAGGCTGTATCGATCCCGGGCCGACACGAGACTGGCTGTTGTCAGGGGGTTGATAACGATATGCAAGCTCTATAGACACAGCGCCGCTAAAAGCTCCGCGCGGAGCTTGCAGCTTCTGTCGCCGAGGGCTCCGTTGCGCCTCCACGCGCCGCTTCAGCCATTTTTCGCCAAGCGATTCTTCATCGCGATTCAGCATGCAAACAGAAATCGAGGAAAGCGGCGGACGTTTCAGTTTCTTTTTTTTTTTTTTTATTTTTTGAAGACGCAATTATATATATTCTTGCGCAGACATTTGGATTTCATCGACTAATTTTAGTAGATCTCTGATAAGACATTCTTATTTTTTTTTTTTTTTTTTGATTACTCAATTGCGTTCTGTCATGTCATTTTTGCTGAATGAGAAAAAGAGTTCTTCTCACGTGCTGATATTTACATACTTTTCGATTTTATTCATTAATTACTGGACTGTTGTGTCCTTTCATTTGTTATATCATTTTCACTGGGAAAGGAAGCGAATTTTCGATAATGTGTCTTTCTACATTTTTTTTTTTTATTTTTTTTTTTAGGAAGTACCTCATACCTATTTTTCACGTACTGCAGATATTTAGATCGCTTTCAGATTTTATTCATTGGTTAGTTGAACTGCTGTGTTTTCTCGAGTAAGAATTCTATATTTTTACTGAACAAGAAAGTTAGTGAAATATTCTGCTCTGTATTTATCCTTGCTGGATAAAAGAAAAAGGATTTTTTCATATTTGTTGAAAGGTACGTAACTCAATTATTGTAGAATTAAATGTTAGAATGGAAAATTACTTTATTCATTTGTCGTGTTCCGTCATTAGTAGGCAGGTTTCTTTTTCTACATTTAATCAAACGTCTAGGTCTCTTGTTAGATTCTTGCGTTTGCACTTTTAAAAAAACGAACACTCAATTTTTTCCTTGCTTCAATATTGTTAAAAAAATGTATGAAGAGAGTAAATTTATCGTCTATCGAATAATCCATGATGATGAATTTACATGTTTACGAAGGGGAGAACCATTATTTTCAATCGTTTAATATTCTCTTAATGGCCGACGAACCGGAATGATATTTATTTGCTTTCTCCCAATGTTCAAATCACTCCGGCGTTTTTCCATTGAACTACGACCAAGAGGGAAATTACTTTTGGAAAAACATGAAAACGCGGAAGAGCGTCCGTGGGTATCGGCGGATCGATGGGCGAAGCTTCGATAGCTTTTAGAGTGTTCTGTCGATTTATCTCGAGCACTTTTCCATTAACGTTTGTCGGTAGATTGACGAACGATAAAGGTTGAAAAATCGGGCAGAAATTGGAATGAAATACTCCACATGGAAGTACACGGCCGAAAATAAAATTCCTTTTTAATCGTTTATTTGTCTTTCGCCAGAAATTAATTGTTTTTTTTTTTTTTTGCGAAGTATATATTCTTCTGTCGGAATATACCGACGAATGATGTGATTTGTGCCAGATTATCTTTTGTAAACTGAACAAATGAACTCTGACTTTGCGTTTAGTATAGCAGTATGCATTACCTGTCAATTATATTATCGCGTATTCTTATTCTACAAATTAAACTCAAAATAAACTCTGACTTCTTTTTTTTTTTTTTTAATTAAATAATCTTGCAATTCATCGTCAGATCTCAAACAAATTTTACACAAGTTATTCATGAAGTTCTTTCCCAGAATGTAAATAAATTATACAAATATGATAAACGAACATTATAAACAAAGTAGCCGCAAAACTAATCCTTCAAATTTAATTAACTATCGATTATTATTACTCTATTATAAAACAATGACCACCTCTTAGCCAATTGCAGAAGTTAATTAAATTAACATAAAACGAACTGTTAAAGTTGTACCCTCGTTGCAAATGCTGAAGATTTTATCAAAACTGCGTTCTCATCGCTTTGCTCAGCCGCGTAAATTTCTACTGACAATTAAAAAGAACCTACTGAAGTTATATATACTCGTTGCAGGTGATGGACATTTCATGAAAACGCGTCGAATTTCCATAACCGCGAACAGATGGCCGATATTGCGCGATGCTTCGAGGAAGGGAAAAGCATCGGGATTTGCATGTGAATTCCCACGTATTTTTTGTTCGTTTAGCTTCTGGCGTAGAAAGGAAGGAAGGAAGGAAGGAAGGAAGTAAGAAGAGAAGAGATCGTGTGAGGGGAAGCCATTCGAGCAACTTCCCCTCAGGATATTATGGCAGATGGGCTGTGAAGCTTATCCTTCTTAAGATCCTAATGAATCCGCGTGTACATGTTCGATCTCGCGCGTTGCCTCGAGATGCATCAACGTGTAGAGTAAGAACAACTACTACGTTTGGCAAAAATTCGGATGGTGTCTCTCTTGAAATTATTTCTTGAGCAAGGAAACCTTCTTTTATCCTACCAACGTTGAACTCAGCCGATGCGCACGAAGCAATACTTTACTTTTCCTTAGCTTTTGAAACAGCTAGATTTCTAAAAGGCTAAACTGAACTATATAAATTAAACGAACATTGCGAGTACAATAATGTAAAGAATGTAAAAATGTGTAAACTATGACAAGTTTGTATAAGCTACAATAAACGATAAACCGTGTGTGAAACGTTAACAGATTACAAACTACGAAGAAAAAAATCAGCGCGCAACTTAATGAAAAACGCACAAAATTTCGAAATAAGAAAACTAAAAAAAATATCAACGAGGAGGGATTCTTTCATTGATATTGACAAAACGTCGTGCTTGCCATGCGAAAGAGAGAAGTACTCTGAAAACGAAGCCCCCTTCGTTCTACAATCGTCCACGTTTCAAGCACCAATCTCAATTCTCTGAATATTCTCGGTTCATTGACGACAGAAAAGCTGCTTTAAAATTCGCAAACTCGCTAACGAGTCGTCGTCTGTCGAAGTATAAAGGGTCGCGAACATCTACACGAGAGCGTCTTGAACGAGAAGGGTAGACGCCCCTCCCCCAATTTCAATGGGGGATGATTTCGATTAACAAGGGTTAAAAACAATTCAAACGACAAAGAATGTCCTTTCAAGTTTAAGGGACACTCTCGAGCGTGGGCTGTTTGAGCGTTATCGCGAGCGTTATTCGACTGTTGTTCAGAGAGTTCGCGAGAAGGCAAGGCACGGGATAAAGTGTAATTAGAGGACAAAAAAGGGAGTCGAAGGAGGCGGTGTGCACGAGCGGATTAAGACGCCCGACCTGAACGTCTTTTACTCATCCAACGTTTATTGCTCTCGTTGCTGTGTTCAACCGGGAACTTTCTCGGTTTACGCGCGAGGTCAATGGTTCACCGTGGTTCTCAGCCTCTAGCGAGTTTCCGAATCTCTAATTATTCAGTTTCTACCTATTAAAGGGTAATGACGTGTGTCATCGAGCAATTGTTCGATTTGCCAAGTAATTATTAAATGACGAGCAGTTGTTAAATTATTAAATAACCACAGTTTTGAAAATGTACATCTGGAATCGTCAGTCGAAGTGAGCATTAGTCGGAGGATTCTTCATTTTGTTTCACTTACAAATGAACATTCAGCTGAACAATTTCTTTAAAATTTCTTCCTCTGCATGCCTAAGTCTCACATCAAATCTCTATCTCTATTCTAATTTTTCTACCTTTTTCTTTTAAATTTAAACCATCGCCTCGTTCGTAACGATCCCCCAAAAATTGTGCATCTCGACGAAGATCATTCAAATCTTTCAGACTTCAATCCTGATCCTGAATCCTTTGACGCTAGATCCATTTGACCGATCTTCAAAATGTTCATTCACATGCGAATTACAAAAAATTCAAATACAATTAAAATGAATATATTTATACTTGTAAATATTCAATATTGTACTTGATAAATATTCAATATCAATTTTCTTGAAAACGAAAAAAAAATTTTATTCTACATTTCCTATTTATTTTCGTACAGTCTTCTATTACGTCTAGAATTAGGTATATTAAGTATATTAAAGTATACTTGATAAATTTCGAAACTAAACTTTATCGAAAACAAATGAAATTGCAAATGGAGAAATTTTGTTCTTTCTCTTCAACTTGTTCTTTCTTCAGACAGAATCATTTCCTCGAATGTGTTACCAACATTGAGACATCCTGTATATTGGCAGATATCACTGTTTGGTACCAATAATTGTATACTAATAATCTTAAAACTGTTTATTTTGTGAACAGTCAAACGATCAAAGCACCGCAGGTTTTTTGAACATTTTTTCCTGCAATCACCACCAACACGCTAACTAAATTCTCATGTTAAATCCAGGTTATAGAGAAACGCTACCCCATGGACTCCAGTAGAATAAAATTTCAACGGAAGAAGGAGAAAAAAAAAGGAAAACGCCGCGGCAGTCCAGAGAAACAAGTCAGTGGAACAAGCACACAACAAACTTACCCGAAATCGGAATTAATTTCGATACAGATGTATCCGTGTCAA
The DNA here is from genome assembly GCA_032399595.1 of Tetragonula carbonaria. Taxonomy (NCBI): domain Eukaryota; kingdom Metazoa; phylum Arthropoda; class Insecta; order Hymenoptera; family Apidae; genus Tetragonula; species Tetragonula carbonaria. The sequence continues at coordinate 459,075 of JAUCRC010000015.1, forward strand.
GTTCAGTAGTTGTACCAAAATCCGGGATTTGTACCCTCGTAAAAGTCAGTGTAGCCTAACAGTAAGTACATGTATGTAGCCCTATCGTCGTTTCCTAAATGCCTCGTACAACGTACAACGCACAACGCGCAAAAAATATACGCTGGACCCACTATCTAATCTCTGCATCCCCTGCACAACTTTCAACTGCAGAACCACCGTATTTCTATGAAGAAAGCGAGAGAGAGAGAGAGAGAGAGAGAGAGAGAGAGAGCTCGGAGCTGGCCAAGCAAGGAGCCTCCAATTCTCGCTCTCGATGTAATTAACAATTAGCGAGGATCCTCGGCCGCTATTCGGGGCCAGGGCGTAATTGCGGCAATTACCAGTTGGTCCCCGGGGGACTTCCTGCGATCAGCAGCGATAACGTCGACGACGATGACGACGACGACGACGACGCTGACCCGGAGGACAACGCAGTGGGCGGCGGTTTGAAGATCGATCTCGCGCACACGTCCTCTTTCTCGACACTTGAACCCTGACACGCGATGACAATTAAATCATCTCGTTTCGTCTCGTTCTTCAGGGCGTCACCTACACCCGTGGAGCGTAGGCCGCGTCTTTCATCTTTTCGGTCCGAGTTTCGCGACTGACTTCCGGTGATTGTTGTCGAAGCCACAGAGAGACCTCGAAAACCGGCGAATTTTTAATTGGCGAGGAAATGTTGTCGAGTGTTGAAACCCAAGGGAGATGTTCGATGGACGGAGAGAGTGGATTCGAGGGAGGTTTTCAAAGGAAGGAAAAGTGTGTACTCGACGAAAGTGCGAGTGAGCAGAGAAGTGGAGAAGATGATAAATCCGTGGTCGAGTCTCTCCACTTTGGTGAAGGTTTTTTCCTTCCTCCTTTTCGAGATAACGAAAGTTCTTTTTTTTTTTGAACAGTGAGAGGCGTTTATCTCCTTGCGAATTAATTCACGAATTATTATTCGCGCCAGTTGCTCTATCTCTGTATGTATTGATGTACAATTTATCTGTTACTCTGTACTTATAATTCGCTTCAGATGAATTTTTAGAATTTCTAACATTTCATACGAATAAATCCATATTGATTTATAATTTGTCTATGCTGATTTATTCTATTATACTTTCTCGTGTCTCTGTAGCATTTTCGAACGTACGAATTTTTAAATCTATCGCACTTTTGTATAAATTAATTTATCGAGTATTTCTACCTATTGGTACGTAATTTATCTACAATTAGAATAAACTCGTGCATCTCTGTAGTGATTTACAATTTATTTATATTCATTTTATTTCATATCTTCATCTATACTTTTTAAAAATCGAGCCTAAAGTCTTCATAGAAGAAAAAAAGAAAATTGAGATTAGAATTCTCACTCAATATGTTGTAAAAGCCATGATGCTGTTAGGATTTTCTAATCTTCCATCTCGTTAGTAGACCGTTTATTCTAATGGCTCGTTGTGAAAGCACGCATGCAGAAAATCTGAAGGTTTCTCTCCGTGATAATATCGCTTTTCCCGTGTAATATGAAAAATCGTGGCGATGATTCTCGGTGGTACTTCGACTCGCAGTATGCACACACCTCGATTTTTTAATCTGATACAACATGAATAATTCATCGTGTAGCCACGCACCCGTACGTACGATAATAGTAAATCTAATTGTGCCTCTACGACTATAGTATCTTTGAAACATCTACAAGACTTGCATTTTTTAAACGCATAGTTAGATACCTTTTCTCTGGTATCATAATCGGGAATTCAGGTTGGTCACGTCTATGAAATTTCAAGTCATATATTTTTAAGCAAGATCCAGATAATAAATAATGTGTTAAAATTCAGAGTGCACGAATAACGAACGGATTTCATTGAAATTGCAAGTGTCTAGTCGAATTTTATGATATTCGTTTAACATTGTAATGCCTTCTGTGATCAAATAATTTCTCAATTTCAAAATACTGAAATCCAAGAGAATTATTGTAACCGAAAAGGTGTCATGCGTTTTCATGGTATTTTTAAAATTCAAAAATACACGAGTTTAAAATATTCTCTATCATTGTGTCTGAATGCAAAAGCTACAAAAAAAAAAAAAAAGTAAACCTGCAGGAAAAAAAAAAAGAATTCAGAAGTTTAAAAAATACACCTATCTGAAATTTTTCTGAAATGTCTTCACGATTTCTGCAAATACAAAAAAAAAAAAAACAGTTCTCCAAGTCCAAAGACAAAATCTATTTAAAATTCTCCATTTCATCGAAAACAAAATATGTATATACGATAATCTACCCACAAAATATTCTCTAAATTTTTCTAAACACAAAAAATATTCTTCAAATCGTCCGATTGCTAGACAGAGACGCGCGAATCTTGTCGAAATATTTCGCAAAATTATTTTCAGACGCGGAAGCCTGTCTAAAATGTCTTCGCGATTTCTACAAATACAAAAAAAACAGTTCTTCAAGTCCGAAGACAAAATCTATCGAATATAAAACTTTTCATTTCACCAGGCAAAATATACAGTCGTTTTCCGTGCCGACGAACTTCATTTAATTACAGACGATAAAATAACAACGATCGGTCCAACGAGCAACTCTCTACGACCGACGAACAAAGAAAACGAGAGTGCTCGAGAAGCCCATCGAAAACACCGATCTGGACTGGCTCTGTTAAAAAGAACCGTCACCGTTTCAATTCCCGCTTGCCATCGCTCGCTGACTGGTTTCGATTTGCGGTTTCGCAACATTTGTTCCATTAAAGTCCTAGAGTCGGGCGCGTACTCCCCGGAGTAATATGCCGCCTCGAGCGAACGGACATCCCTTAAAAAAGTCAGCCTCAGAGGGTTGAAAGGACCATTCATTGTCCCAGCGGTGACTAACTTTGGCCAGAGGAATGATTCATCCCCGCAGGTCGTTTCGACGAAGATAAGACGAGAACGGGGGTTGAAAGATAAATTCTAGGCATTTTATTATAAATATTTGCATAGTCTGGTAACAAATCAAGCCACAGATTTAACACTAGAACTACCACACCAGTCTGAAAATGACTGGTTTTACAATTTTATTTCAAAATTTCTATTTCATGCTTACAATTTTTCCCCCCCACAATGATGCAATGACTTTTACAGTGATAACTAAAGAAGTAATACAATGAATTTTATTTTTATTTTTATTTATTAGAAATCAAAATAATTTTGGTAGAAATAACCTTCGTCTTAACTGTCGGGTAGTTCTAGTGTTAAAACGAGACGAGATGGACATTAATTAAAAATCGACATCAACGAAGAACCGAGAAGAGAAAATTGAAAAGAAACTTCTCTGATAAATTGTCAAATTTATAGTATTCTTTGCCCACGATAATCCCCTTATTCTCTCGTTTTCGAAAACTTTGATTGTTGAAAAACTCGCGCACAATGAATCATCGCGTGTTCCCTTTCAACGAAAGACAAAGAAAGAAAGAGACAGAATGGCGTTCGTTGACATGAATTTGTCGAAAGAAAGAGAAAAAAAAAAAAAAAAAAAAAAACGGACGCAACATGGTATTTGAAAGAATGAAATTGATAGGCAGAAGTCGAGGGGGTGCCAGACGAACAACGATCTTCACTTGAAAAATGGCTTCAGCGCCACGGTGTCTCAACGTTTGTTCCATTAAAAGCACGGTGAACCGCTCGCGGAGAAAAAGGAAGCCTTAAAGAGGCAACCGCGATAAATCTCGACGAGGAGGGGTTCTCCTCGTAGCTGAAGCGAGATTCAAGATGACGCGAGGAAAGTGCACTGCAGCGAGAGGGGAAAAAAAAAAAAGAAAAAAAGAAAAAGCTCACCGATCGAATGGGCCACGTCGTCTTCTTGTCGACAACAGATCCTATTCCCTTTCATCGCGTTTACTACGTTATTATTTGCAATGAGAGATTGCGCGCAAATCTTTCACGAAATCATTCAAGTGCGATCTTTCGTTTCGATAGTTTTCAGGGATTTTTTTCACGAAATTTTTACAAATAACAGGCACGCGAGAGTTTCGACAACTAGGTCTAGAAATAGAATTTTAAAAAGTGTAAAGTAGAAAAAAAAATATTTTTCCCTCTAAATTTTGCGTCATTGTTTCTTTTTTTTTTTTTTTTTGGTGTAGTAACTTTCAACCAGTACTTTAAGCTATTGTAAGTCACGATAATTCGAAGTTAGGAAAAATTGTTAACTAATGAAAGAAAAAAGAAAAAAGAAATAGATCATTCGTCACTTCGAAGAATAGAAAATTTATAAATGATCAGAGAATTTCAATTTCTACGATATAGTACATAATGTAGCATATAACATTAAATATTGCAATTTTTTTAAATAAACATTTCTAGCGTGATTCACGTTATAATTCAATTTTTATATAATTTAATTTTTATTACATTATAATTCGACATTCGTAATAAAATACTTTAAAGCAAATATCATTGATAAAATTTCAACAAAGCGAAAATCACTTCCAGAAGATAAAAGTATATTTTTAGACGAATCGAGCCGTTTACTCGACGAGTGCGAAAAACTGGAGTTACTAATCGTTACCAAATGAACAAGCTCGAAAGCTCTCCTGGATCGTTCGTCGTTTCTTTTGAAAGCGACTTTCATGTTCGACGACAGATGTTCGAATCGGGCTATACACCCTGCTCTTTAAATCAGCTGCCGGACCCGTCTCGGCGATGAAAATTTATTTCGCGAAAGAAGAACGCGTCCAGGCGTTCAAGGAAGATCAAATGGATGTCTTCTGCCATTTTTTCTTTCTTTTTTGCCTCGCTCCTTCACACTTTCAGGATGAAACTTTTTTCTCCAACGAGCGCGCTTTACGTCGATATTTTACGAAACGACGAAGTCGATGAAGAGACGCAGACTCTTGTCGATCCAACGGAGAGAAATTTAGTCGAGCAAAGTGGAAAAAGAAGTGTACGAAAAGAAGTGTAGAAATCAACGAGATTGAAGATTTGGCGGGCAAGTTCGAACTACTACTCTCTTTCGATCTAAGCTTTTGTCCTTAATTGTAATTATATAATTATAATTACAATTATATAATTACAATTAAGGATTAAGAATTATATAATTATATAATTACAATTACAATTATATAATTATATAATTCGTAATTATATAATGTCACGAATCTCACTTCTCGACAACTGAATCTGTAACGAATGTTTCGTAAATTCTCGCGAATAATGTTTAATCAATCTATGCGGCACGATTCGTCTTGAACAACCGTGTCTCATCTTCCTATGAACTATCAAAAAAATGATGAAAGATTCGCGATAATAACTTTTAGCGAATAATCAACTTCTTTTTCGGCTATATTTTCAAAAAAATCTTATCAAACGAGTGATAGGTTTCACGAACCTGAAATATATGAAATAAGGGAAAAAGTTGCTGAGTTTTAATGCATATATTATAATTATTAATAATATATTATTGTATAATGTATAATGTATAATGTATAATATGTAATATATAATATATAATATAATGTAGAATATATAATATAGAATATAATATATATATATTAATATATACATCATATTACGTTACAATGTAGTACATAAATATCAATTAAATTCGCGAATTCAATTTAAAGATCGAACCGTGCCAAAGGATCTCTGGCCTTCTTCCGGTTCCACGAACTCGAAGAGGAACACGTTGAAAGCAAGCCTCGATCCAATTCCGAGGACGATCAACGAACCGCGGCGGCGGAGGAGGAAGAATCGAAACGATAAAAATCGCAATGGCCGATGCACACGCCACAAGGAGAGAGAGAGAGAGATATGGAGGAACCACGAGGCATAAAAATCGCGTTCCACGGTGGATGCATGGTCTCGTCTGCGTGAACACTGACGAATTTCCATCAGCAAACACCTCGAGCACGTGCGTACGTTAGACTCGTACGCGTCCAACTAAGTGGCCGCGACGACTTCCGGTGCACGTCTACCTGCACGTGTGCACGTCTACGGTGTTCACGCACCTTGCTTCCGCGAGCTCTGCGAACGCGTACAAGCAACTCGACCAAGTTTTCCTCGCGTAATTCCTCGCCTCGTCTTTTATTATACGTGCTCCTATCTTCTCCCTCGACTTTACGTGCCTTCGCGCCGAGCACAAAAGCTTCAACGCGCTTGCAACGTCACGCTGATTAATTTCGCGGGCAAAAAAAGTCTGGAGAACTTTTGTATTAAAATATATATATATATATATATATATATATATATCTCGACTTGAAGACTGAACACCCAGCATCGATCTCCAAGTAGAGATTTTTTTTAAATACGAAAGCTCGACTATAGTGTGTTTGTTCCTGTTTGAATCAAATTGACATATCTGTGTGACTAACCATCTGTCACGGAGAATTTGAAACGATTACTTGTACGGTTCCCTATGATTGAAAAGAAAATATTTTCTTTCATAATTTTAATTAGATTAAAATACATTTAATGACATAATGTTTGTACGTTAACAATGATAGTCTAATCTGTTCCAAAGGAATTCAATTCGTGTTTCTCGATAGAAAATTGTTTTGTTCGCTAACAGTTTGGGTATTTAATATTCTTTTCTGAATTTTGGATATCCGTGATATACAAACAAACGTTTACACGCTAGAAACACTATTATATTCTATTACATTCTATTCAGAATTTTATTTCAATGATTATAATTTATTTTAATAATTATTATATATCGTTATTGATTACATTTATACATTACATGTTAATATTAGATAATATATTGGTTATATTTAGGTTAGTGATTACATTTATACATTACATGTTAATATTAGATAATGTATCGACAACGTAAGTGAACTTCACATTTATTCATTGCTCGTGTCAGATGTGTATATAATTTTGCAATGCTTTCCCTTGGAAAATTTTCACTTCGAAACGGCTTGGAAAGCTGTGTTTCGTCGTGATCCAATTGTCGACGTGCCGTTTTTTTTTTTCGAACTTTCTGTAAAAGCAGATAGCGGAGAGCGGAAGCGAGGCTGAATCACAGGGCGGAAACTCGTGTCATCGACGTAGTAGTATACCTGAATGCTATTGCGGAAGAGGTTTTCACCAGCAATCTGCCAGCTTTTTCGTTCTTCCTCTGCCTCGCCTTTTATCTTGCATTTCGGAAAAATATGTTTTTCAGAACCGCTTCGTTTTTTCGCTTAACTGTCCAGCACGAAGGATTCTTTGCATTGTCGTTATTAAAATTTTGAGAGGTTCGTCTGTTTGAATCTCTACATTGGAAAAGAATTCCAGAAAACAACTCTAGAAACTCAATTTTAAAAATATTTTACACGATAATGCGGCAACTTCAAACGCGACTGATAAAAACTCTCCAATTTATCTAATAATAAATGGCACTTGCCTGCTCGGCATAAATGGCCGAATTCCCGAATTAACAAGTAATAATAACAAAGCGTTTTCTCAGCAAGTAATTCTCCAATTATAAATAGTGACAACGAAATCCCTCTAATAAGAATTCTCCAATAAATTCTCATCGCTAACTTTCCAATTTACTTGAGAAATTCTTCGCAAACACTGTCGAAAAAATAAAAATAAAAAGAAAAACATTCTTTTTATACCAAAGACCCAGAAAATACGGCAACCGACTGACAAGATGACAGCAACTCATCTCGAATCTACGCGTTTATTCTTATCTAAATCCGCGACGCGTGCCCGATGTGAATGAAGACTATTCCTGGAAGAAGAGTATCCCGAGGATCCCTTAAAATGGCCGTTCCTTTAAAACACAGAAACGATCGGAACCGATTAAACGGTCCTGCCAGCTGACAGGGCACGCGGAACCATTGGCAAAACCGGTTTGCGAAACGCTTGTGGGAACAAAGACGGGTTTCATTCGCGATGCCGTGACGTCACAGGTCGAGCGGAAAGTGGGTGGATGGTTGTGAACGCACACTAACGCTTGGCGAGTCAGTGAGGATGGTCAGTGATCGGTTTGCTCGAGCAAGCTCGCTCCTCTGCTTCTTCTTCTTCTTGTTCGTCACACACCGCAGAGATCTTGCAAGCACCACGTAGATATAGTGAGATTACAGAGAGAGAGAGAGTCTTGAAGAGACCATAATGTCGTGGAAATTCACGGAAACAGGATTTTTCTAACTGTTTAACCCTCGTCCGTCTTTTGTGTCAATTTGACATTTTTTCCTCTTTTTTCTTCTTGCAGAATGTTGAGAGGTTTCATATCTTTACGAGCAATTGTATGTTTAAGTATTGCACTGAGCACACGTTTTTCTTTTGGTAGGAAAGAACGAGTAGTTTCTCTGTTAAGGGGATTGATTCCCTGTTTGTCTTGGAGACTTTCGGAGCTTCCAATGGTGAATTTCATTCAATTTTATTCGAAATTTCTTTAGAAGAAATAGAATGAAACATCTCTTCGATTAGAAGATGGGCGTGTGAGATGTCAAACTTGACGTTGAAAACAAAGATCATCCGTTCTTGAATTAACGAGCGAGACCAGGGAAGCTTCGAAAGTGTCGATTGCACGAACAGAGAATCAATCCCCATTGTGGAAATCCAATTTGCAGTAAACACATTCTACGTTCATTCGCGTATAACCAAATCCTATACACGTCCTCAGTTTTTTGTTTCGAATTTCACCAATGCTGTAATAGCTGTAATATTGAAAAATATTAATAAACCATTATTCAGGATTCTCAAGACCCATTCTACGGTATATTTCAATGAAAGTAATCTATATAAAAAAAAAGGCCACTTTTCGTACCTGTTCCCACCAATTTGTTGTTCAATGAAAGTAATCTATATAAAAAAAGTAATCTGTATAAGAAAAAGGTCACTTTTCGTATCTGTATCCACCAATTTGTTATTCAATGAAAGTAATCTATATAAAAAAAGGCTACTTTTCGTATCTGTACCTTAACCTAACCTCACTTCGATGAAAATAATCTATACAAAAAAAGGCCACTTTTCGTATCTGTACCTAACAATTTGTTATTCAGTGAAAGTAATCTATATAAAAAAAGGCCACTTTTCGTATCTGTACCCTAACCTAACCTTACTTCAATAAAAGTAACCTAACCTAACTTTACTTCAGTGAAAGTAATCTATACAAAAAAAGGCCACTTTTCGTATCTGTACCTAACAATTTGTTATTCAGTGAAAGTAATCTATATAAAAAAAGGCCACTTTTCGTATCTGTACCCTAACCTAACCTTACTTCAATAAAAGTAACCTAACCTAACTTTACTTCAGTGAAAGTAATCTATACAAAAAAAGGCCACTTTTCGTATCTGTACCTAACAATTTGTTATTCAGTGAAAGTAATCTATATAAAAAAAGGCCACTTTTCGTATCTGTACCCTAACCTAACCTTACTTCAATAAAAGTAACCTAACCTAACTTTACTTCAGTGAAAGTAATCTATATAAAAAAAGGTCACTTTTCGTACCTGTACCCACCAATTTGTTATTCGAGTCGCCGAAACAACACGCAATACGTTCGTATCTGTAAATATTCGAATATTCTCGCGATCAACTGCATTACGATTCAACGTCCGTAATCTTCTCAAACCGGATTCCAAACAACACCGCCATCCGTTCGCAGTCGACTCAAAAGAACACCGAAAGAAAAACACCGCGAGACTGTGTAGTATAGCACGGTTGTAGGATCGACGCGGTAGGTTATTGCTCGATCGATTCTTGCTCGACTTACGCAACTCGATCGTTCATCGTCAGTCCGGAATTTCGTTTTCGACAGTACATCGAAACGGCACACGAGTCAAACTAGGGGCCGTTTTTTTTTTCTTAAGGAAAAGACAAAAGGTTTGTTCGAGACAAACGTTGCTCGTGTCGTTATCCAAGGTGCGTTGCACGCGATTCTTCTCTCCTCGCCTGCGTTTCGCCACGGAGCTGAGCTCGCGAACTGAGAATCTCTGCGGCCAGAGAGCCACCGGAGTGATTCACCGAGCCAGGCAAAAAGAACGAGAGTAACCGCGAACGAGCCAGGCAACGTGAAATAAACTCGGGATGCGTAGCTCTCGGGCAACACTCTCGCTCGAGATTCGACGTGTAAACTCTCCGTGCGTTGAACGGATCGTCTCCTCTCTTACCCCTCGATCCACTCGTTTATGACTCCCATTGATATACATTCGGGCCTGGAGTTCAAACATTTAACACTAAACCTACCAAGGCGGGGTCGAATGAGCCTTTTTTTTTTAAAATTTCGTTTAGAATATCCTGCATACGACGTTATAGCATCAACCATTTAACTTCACGACCTTTCTTATATCGTACGTACCGTAATTCGTTTATTTGCTGGAAATCGTCCAAAAATTATACGACACATAAATCGAATAAATTCGACTCTGCAGGTGGATATAACTTTTTTGTAGTTCAAGTTTAAACATAATACATTCTTCGTTGAAATACTGTACGTTCCTCGTTAATCGTTAAACATTTGGACTTTTGATCATTTTAACACATATCCGTCCGGCATTATTTGCACCGCCATTGACCAAATGCCGGCATTTTTTCACACTATTTGCAGAAACGATATGCTCTATATATAAAGACAACCTAACTTTTAAAAAGTCATATATTTTTTAGTGAAATTTTGGGAAATGAAATAAAATGAATTTGTATTTATATATACACCTTTGTTTTTGATTTTCTTCTTTCCGAAGTTAAATAAAAATTAAATCCACAAAAAAGTTGAAACGAATTACTGAAAACATTACTCATTATTTTACTAGACGAAGTAAATTATTTTCGAAACTTTAATTTTATCAATAATTAATAGTTCTTCGCTTCTTCGGGTGAATTTGGCATAATTCGTTACAACAGGCACTCCTTCAAAAGGTTCGAAAACGGGTTCTGTGTCAGTATCAGACCACAGGTCATCTTCAGAATCACTATCATTTTCAGAGTCACTATACTGTAAAGGATTTAGACGTGGGCGTTTTCTTGTCACAACAATATCACTATCGTCACTATCGTCATTATCGAAATTAGATTTTAAAAGATCTTCAATGTTATCACTAGACTGCACATATTTCTTTCTCGTTCTCCATTTTAGATTTACTTTATTATTCGACTTTGATAAAAATAGGTCAAGAAAATTAACAGTAATATCCCTGAAATTTCTTCAATATCCGAAACACCCAAGTGCTTGAAACTTTGAATAAACTTCTTCTATACGCAGCACCGACTAATACGTTTTTAAATTAATTTTTTTTTTTTTGCGTTTGCACCCTTGTACGACGCAACTGAAGCTGAAATCAGTTTTTTTCGTAGAATTATCTCTGTTTGGTAAAAATTACGTTTCAATTTATTCGGATTTAATAAAACAACAAACAATTATCTACTGCAATGTACAAACGACGAATTTTCGTCATTTTGCTGCTGGTGATTGTCCGTGAAATGACGAATTTTCGTCATGCGGACGGATATGTGTTAAGGATCGGTATACTCGTCTGATGTACGATATTCGTCTGTTCGTCGATGTAGATCGAAAGTAAGCTGGTTCCACGGGTTTATTTCTCGGATAACGACTCGAGAGAGACGAGGAAGCTTCGCTCGGTTTCGATGCAACGTGAGAGAGAGAGAGAGAGAGAGAGAGAGAGAGACTTCAGGTAAAAAGCCAGCGCCGAAAATTCGAAGGCTCGTCAGCTGTTTCGAAGAAACTGCTGCTGCTTCTTTCACGCGAGGAAGAAAGATCGAGCAACACAGCAGCGGGGATGAAACGAGAAGAAAGAGGGAGGAGATAAACGTGTGCACGAGGGTTGTGATCGAGCACAGCTGCTAACCCTGAGAGAGAACGATCGAAAGTAAGGAGGATCGATCACGCGCTGCCTGTGCAGGCATTCGAGTCACCGGGACAGATCGGCCCGATTGCTTCTTTTCGGAAAAATTTTCGAAAACCGGCTAAATTTTCGAGATTTGTCGGACCAGGGGCGAGAAAGAGAATATCAAGTAACCGAGAAATATCTCTGTTTCGTTCACGAAGAGACAAGCGTAAAAAGATATCGATTTATTTTTGAAAATATGTAGCTGTTCATCTTCATTTTTTAAACAATGATTCGTATCGTTGCGTCCACTATGGTTTGCACGTTTACGGCTGAACTATTTTTCAAGCTAATCAAGGAGATTATTTTACGGCTTTTTTTCGACGAAAGAAATGAAAAGAAGAATATGTTACGTTTCTTTGCTGCATCGTTTTTTTACCATCGCGAAAGGAATTGAATTTATTATTTGGTTAACTAACACAAACGACTAGATAAATATCACCTCTTTTATAAATGAAATTTGTTGTTCAAAACATACGATTTTAAATACGATTTTTTTCTGACATATCGATGGTGCACGGAAGAAACAACTCGTTCGAGCTTTTATATTTTATAGTTACTTGAAATTTCTCTCATAACCTTCAGACTTCTCTGTAATTCATTTCGTACGTTTAACACCTGAAAGATGAAACATACAAATTTCTCGTGAAGTATATAATGTACAAACCTCGCGTAATATCCACAGCCTAAAGTCTAAAGCAACAGAAATAGAAGAGCAAGTTTCGTTCTTCGAAGTCGTAGAAAATCTTCCCAACAGAGACAGAGTTTGTTTCGGTGATGCAAGCAGAGAACAAAACTGACATTTCTCTGTTTTTCTTCCTTTTTTTTCTTATACATACGAACGAGAGCAAGAGGAGAGAGTAGAGCAATGTTTTACGTGTACTGTCCGTTCGATGGAAAATGTTTCAAGGAACACGGTTCAAAGACCTCCCTGACAAAGTGTCGGGCAAAAATGGCACAGCGTTCGTCTCTCGAATCTTTTCCATCGAGAGAAATTTCACGCGCGAGAGCAAGAGACCAGGCGGGGAAGAGGCGAGAGAAAAAAAGAGTTAGAAGACAGAGTTAGAATTTGAAGATTTCGGGAAGACTTCAAAATGAAGTAAACTGTAAATTATTTCGCGAGAAGCTGAGTAATAATCAACGTTCCGTTATTTTTCTGATTATTTGGCAATTTTAAGTATCGATCGCAGTGGATGATAAACGATTTCTATTTCGTCGAACGACTGAATACAATATTATAATCTATATTCGATTGATTGAAACATTTTAAAAATTGATCATCGACATGTGTCGTTGGATCGAATTCTCTTCATTCGACTGAAAATCAAAGTCTCGGTCCAACGAGTTGAGGAACACTGTTTCGGAAAATTAGAATAATCGAGAGAACAGTTCTAGATTTTCGACCGACTGGTTAACAGCGGAATGTGTGAACAAGCATCTATTGATATAGAACAAAGAGGTCATTTGTAAAACCTGTAACGCAACGTCCCCACTTCGTGAAGCATAAATCACGTACGAATTCGAATAACTTTCCTTACGTCTTACAATTAGACCCGTGCAACATTCAAGAAAGAAATTCAATCGTATTAATACACTCGAGGAACTTTCCTTTCTTCGCATTTTTTTTTTTTTTTTTTTTTTTTGGTATCGATGTATCCAGAATACGTTGTGTATTATGTTTCTGATATGTTAAAAACAATCAAAGTACTGCATTTAAAAAAATAACAGTGTAGTCCTTTGTATTAATTTCACTGTAATTCGTTGTATTATAATACAATATACATTTATTACAACAGAAATTATTCGATTCCGTCTTTCTAGCAAATTTTTATACTATCAAATGATTTCTATTGGAAGTTGAATATACTTGAACCTGAATTGATTCGAGATTAATTATACAACTGAGTAATTAAATTAAGTAGTTGATCAAACTACTGTATTTAAAAAATAACAGTGTAGTAATCCTTTGTATTAATTATTATTTTCACTGTAATTCGTTGTATTATAATTATATACATTTATCACAACAAGAATTATTGGATTCCGTCTTTCTAGCAAATTTTTATACTATCAGATGATTTCTATTCGAAGTTGAATATACTTGAACCTGAATTGATTCGAGATTAATTATACAACTGAGTAATTAAATTAAATAGTTGATTAAATCCTGTGACAGATTACAATGGTGTGCAAATGTTTCTTCTGGGTATATACTCTCCATAGAGAAAACACATTTTTCTCTGCACGCTAAAAACCAGTCTTTATTGCTCACACCCCAATTATGTCTGGAACCCAAACAACTTGCAAGCCGCCCCTTCAACAATTCCGCAACAATTCCCAGAAAAGGCCTCGAAAGAAAAGAAAAAGAAGAAAAAAGAAGAACAGCGAAAATCTGCAAAAAGTGAACGAATCCTAGCTTGAGGCACAGAAAAGTTCGCAAGCAATTAGCATGAAGATGAGGAGAGATATTTCTCGTATGCTCGCACATTGTTGCATCGAAAATTCTGGAAAAATTTCAACACGATCCGAGCGATTTAATTGCTCTCGAAATTTCGCAAAATTATAGGATCTAAAATTATAGGTTAAAAATATATTAAACGAATCTTTGAAATATCCAATTTAATGAACATCCAAAATAATTGAATAGATTGAAAAGAAAGGAGAAATTAGTAGAAACACGACGTTGATCCTTATCGGAGTAGAATGGGGTAGAATCTTTTCAACCCCTTTGAGCAAGCATCGCTCGAAACTGTCGCATAAATGCAAAGACAACGTTCAATCGACAGAAATTGAGTTTCGCTTCGAATGGAAAACATTAACATTGCACCGCGACGGTGGGTTAATTGCTGGCAACTCCAATTACGCGTAACCTAAACAACATTCGCTCCGTCCAATAAGAGGAAAAATAAAAAAAAAAAAAAAAGAAGAGAAAAAGAAGTGGCGACGCGCACGCAAGTTCGCGAGCAGTCATGATGAAGAAGTAAAAGAGAGAGAGAGAGAGAGATTTTTCGAATAATCGGTCCGCGACCCAGACTCCGGCGAGGCCTTTGTCCTCTCGGAGAGTGCATTGTTGCATCTGGTTGCATTCGTGAAAGAGATTCGGTGGCACGCGGAGGGTGGACGGCGGAAGACAAAAGTCGGCCGAGAGAAAGAGAGAGAGAGAGAGAGAGAGAGAGAAAGGGATGGAAAAAGGGGCGCCAGCTAGTGGGTGGCGAAAGAGGAGAGTTTCCACTTGGCGAAAGCTGTCGCCGACAATGGGCGTAGCGCGTTCTTGGAAAAAGAACGCTCGTCGTCGCGCGGCCGGGAACAACAGATATCTGATGAGAGCGGGGTGTGTGAAGGGTGACGAGCGCGAAAAAAGAAAAAAAAAAAAAGGAAGAAGAAGAAGAAGAAGAAGAAGAAAAGGGGAACGAAGGTATCGTCCCTCTCGCTCTCCGTCTTTCTCCGCTGGAGAAATCATCCATCGAGGGGAAAAGTCGGTCAACGAGGAACACGTCGACGATACCGACGTTTGAAAATGACGACCGCGCGGTTCCTTTGGCTCTTTTTCTTTTTTTTTTCTCTCTCTCTTCGCGGACCAACGACTCGTCGACGGTTCCGCTCTGCGTCGTGAAAAACGTTGCTGAATCGCGGGACTACAAAGGGTTGGTTCGATGATTTGGAGGATGGTTCGAGAAGGATTTCAAAAAAACCGAGGACGAAGAGTGAAATTTCGATATTTAGGAAAGAGAAAAACTACCGAGTGTGAGGATTGTGACAGACAGATTGAGATATATATATTACAGTTTCGATGATTAATGCTCAATTGATCAGAACAGAGTATCTCTTACTTTTCGAATTTAACCCTCTGCTGCTTTACGTTCCCAATTGGGGCCTTAAATTTCAAATGTTCTATAATTAGTTAAACAGACTGTTTGCCAACAGTCACAAAATCACTTTCTAATAAAATTTTATTATCCATTTCGTGACCACGCCACCATTTTCACAGCCATATATATTTCTTTCGTTCATGCAAAAATTCATGCAACAGAGGGTTAATCATTTTCACAATCAGTTTCAAACGCTTTCAAACGTCGCAGAAATACAGTGTTTCGTTGATAATTGATAGATGATCTTCTCGTTCGAAATGAGCATTGTCCTTCGAATTCTCCGAATTAAGCGTCGCGAGTTGGAAAAAGAGGCGAAACGACGACGACGACGACGACGGGCCTCGAATGTCTCTTTGGGTTTTGTCCCTCATCCCGGGCTGGCAAATCACCCCCATTGAGGGGGAAAGTCGGTCAACAACCAACGATGCAAATCCACAGCGCGCCGTTGACAGTCAGAGTGGCGGATAAGCGCGATATCTGCCTGTTGTTTCGTGGAAAATCACGGGAACCCCCGCAGGGGGTTGTTGCCGTGCGCGAAAACAACGGAGGAAATGACGACTTCAACCGGGAGGAGGACTCTCTTTCAACCGACCTACATCCATTGCATTGTGTCACGGCGATCCTGTTTCTGCCGCAGCGGAAGCAGAAACCACCGTAATGGAATATTAATATTCGCGTTGCCGAGGAACTTCTGCTCTTTCCCAAGCAGCAAAATTCTCAACGACGCCAAAACGATTGATATCGAAGCTTTAGCTATCTCGGATTTTTGTCTCGCGAGTGTGCAAGCAGAAGTTGAAACGCAGAAGAGGAGGAATTTTTCAATACATTGATTGATTGCGTACTGTGTTACGTAGCGTGTTTCTATGACAATAATAAAATTTATGTAATTTGTATAATTTATATAAAATTCTCTGTTCGTTACAATTGTTTCTAAAATAAAAACGACGTAGCAGTCGATGCGTTTAACGTATAAATAATGATTTCTTTCGAATATTTTATTCGCAGTGAAAGCGGCAATGAAATACAATAAAATTGTTCATGACAACGTGTTTTACGTTACATTTCATAATATCGTTATCGTTGTTTCATGTCGTACATGCTGTTTCGTGGCCTTATTATGTATATATATATATATATATATATATATATATATATATATTCATATACATCGTTATATTAATTATATTATGTATTAACGTCGGGTCAATTCCTAGAATACGAGCGCCACTTTTTATTTCAACGAAAAACGCGAGCAAGAGAGAGAGAAAAAAAAAGAGAAGACAGAAAGAGAAAAAAAGATACCCAGGTGAAAAGATATTTATAAAACATTCATCCTTCGTCTCATTAGCGGACATAACATTTCCAGCGAGGCTGGCATATAGGTTATCGGATTTTCCGGGAATAACCGACAATCTTTAACGTCCTCGAGATGCGAAAGTGGATCGTGCAAGTTGCCAAGAATACTCGATTCACTCTACTCGATACTCAACCGGGCCACGATATCCTGCTGTTTCTCCCCTTTCGATACCATTGAATCACTACCGCGTGTCCCTGAGCTGAACTCGAAATTAGGGAAAGTTCGAAGGACGAGAATAGACGACTCGTATATTCCTGTTTTAAAGCTGAAGAACCCCACCGAGATCGAGAACGATCGAGGTCGGTTTTCTCTATTGTAACATTCGCGTGTAAGGATATCGAATGAAATTGTCACTGAAGGGATATCGATTTTCGCCAATTAGGTTACCGTACGTTCTAAACTCAATTTTCCTAGACTTGTAAAAAACTGTGCCTGTTTAATTTAGTAATTTTTAATTAATAAAATTTCTAACACCAGTGAAATTAGTAAAATTCCTAATATTAGCAATTGATTTACTTTATTCAATTTTTCTAGACTTATAAAACTATGTCCGTTTATTTTATTAATTAATTTCTACTTGATAAAATTTCTGATATCAGTGAAATTTGTAAAATTCCTAATATTAGCAATTGATTTACTTTATTCAATTATCATATATTCAATTCAACTGACGAATCCACGGGGACCGCGTGGAAAGTTCAGAGAATCGACGTGAACTCAAGTATGTTGACTATGTCAAGTATGTTAAGTGAAAATGATTCACTCGATCGTGAATTTAATAGTGAAGGAAACACGCAGTTGTCGGCACAGGCGTCTTTTTCTTTTTCTTTTTATCACGAGAAACCTTTCACTTCGACGCTACGTGGGAAAACAGCGATTAAAAATAAAGGAAACAGCGGGAGCGCTAACGATCCTGTAGGAAAGTTCCTCCAAAGTGCCCCAGCTAGCGTCCTAACGACCCTCCGAGGCATCATCATTAAGGGCTGAGTGAATTTATTCATTTGTCCTGACTCGGAGAGATGGAGTGCACTTATTAAGCGTTGCTTTAATAATATTTTATCGAGCACTGTAATCTATGATACTTGATTAAATATTCCATTTTTATATTGTATCGCATTTCACGTTAACATAATTGAATGGTTAACATTTAGAAGAAGGATTATTGGACGAAAGAGGGATACTATTTTGAATGTAACAGAAAAATATTGACACTGCTTTAATTTTTAAATTTTGAATTGTTTTAATGCTCACGTCAGGTGTGTTATTCCACATGTTATATGCAGATTACAACAAATTTTCAGTAATTTTTAGATTAGATTTTCAATGTCATCTGAGGGGGAATTTAAATGAAATATCATTGAACGAAAGAGAGATGAAGAGAAATTCGCTCTGTTGTAGCGAATATTTGAGAAATATTTTTATGTTATAACCCGATCAAAGTTGTTTCAATTTTTAAATCAGATCGTCATCTTTGCTCGGGGGAGGAATTTAAATAGAAATATCATTAAATGAGTTGTTCGATGAAACAAACTAGTTGAAAAATATTCAAGGGACAACACATTATTATACGACGTAATGAAATTTATAATACTACCATGCCCACTTGCGGTAATAATTTTCAATTGACATTTCCCAAATAGACTTGCACAATTAAAAACCACTACAATTTGAAGGAAAAAAGAAAAACAAATCGAAACTGAAATTTCAACTTGCTTCAAAGTTGCTCCAAAAAAAAAAAGAAGAAAAGAAAAACATGGAACGTGACGCGCAAAAACGAGATCAAACGTTGTAGAAGATATTGCAAATGATATCACAAATTAAACGAGAACATTCGGAGCACCGACAAAGGGTTTACGGAAACGAGTTTTAATTTATGTCAAGCGGAAAGTTACATTTTATCTCGCACGCGTTTCTTTGAGGAAGTTCCGACTAATGAACTTGCTTGCGGTGCACTCGCAACCCGGGTTATGGTTGTTTCGTTGAAACGTTTGCACAATATAACGTTATCGGTAAGAAATTGCTGCGTTCACTGGCTGGAAATCCCCCTGCCGATTCAACAGCACTTGTTTAAAAACGTGAGATTACTTTCTACTGGAAATTCCGAAAAATTATGTACACACAGACGTGTTACGCGCGAGACGAAATTTCGCGAATCGAGGAAACGGAAGAATGCGTAGAATGAATCATCGTAAAGAAACAGGATTTAGTTAAACGTGTCTACTAATGATTGGTAATAACAAAGGAAAGAAAAACCCAAAGATATATTTAAACTTGGGAAAGGGAATCGAAAATGACGTGATCTACAATTATGTATAAATCAGGAATGATCGTTTCGACGAAAATACGAATGTTCAATTTGTTGGAAGTCACCTACGCGATTTCAAGCAGGATGGAAATTTTACTTATTTCAGCAACGTTGATCTTCGCCAATTCAAATTGCGCAAAAGTACGAATTTACTGCAAATGGATAAATTTGATTCGACTGTATGAATATTTTTCGCTGTCCAATTGAATTGCTCAGAAGAAGAAAATCACACGTCGAAATTTCTTCTTTTTTCTTCGGAAGAAACAAACCGGTGTTTGCAGATTGTTAATTATTAAGTTTAAATTATTACGTCCAGTATCAGCTGACAAGAAAAAGTCTTGAAACTTTTTCAAAAAATTTTTTGAAAAAATCGTAACGCGAAGCTCTTTCACAATTTATCGGATCACGGACATTTGTGCAATTTTGTATTTTAAAACGATTGAAAAAAAAAAAGAAAAAAAAACAGAACGCAGGTAGAAGATTATTTTACTTATGTTAACACTTTACCGACCGGTAGCCTATTAATCGGCTAACTAACATATTTTAACACTTTACCGACCGCTAGTCTATTAATCAGCTAACTATTCACCGCTAATACACGGTCGGTAAAGTGTTAAGTCACTATGACTATCAGACAATGTACTTCGAATGTTTTCCAAATCATTTCTAAATCTTTCCGCGAGTCTGGTAATAAACGTAATGCGAATGCAAACACACACACAAAAAAAAAAGGAAAAATCACGCGTCAAGACTTTTCTTTTCTAATTGCTAGGAAAGAATTTTTCTAACAGTCGGATTATTGGTGCTCGAAAACCGGGTCCGCGTACACGCCACTTTAGACGCGTGAGAGCCGCGATGTATGCACTGTTGCAACATCGGCGCGCTCAAAAGCGCTTGCCAACCCCCTTGTGTCCAGGCGAACGAGCCGGGACCGGTTCCATAAGGAAATTACCAGCAGCTTAATTTCACCGGCCGACTACGCGGTGCACGAGTTATGTCAACGTCGCTTTACGAGAGAGAATTTACGAGTGATGTCACGGAGTCTTGAGAAAACCGGCACATTTTCACCGGTGGAAATGGATCAATAGTCGATAGTCGACCCCCGATCGGCCGCCTTCAAAGCGATTTCCTATGACTTGTTACCAGCAGACGGAACATTTTCGAATTGAATCGCATTTGGTAAAAAAGCACGAGATTGTACAAAAATCTACAGTCTTTTTATTTTATTAGGTCATTAAGTAGCGATAAATTTAATCGACCTTGTTCTTGTTCTACGTGTGTTTTATATATATATATATATATATATATATATATATATACACACACACACATATATATATATCTCTTGTTTCATATTTTATATAGCGTAACTTTGTGCATGTTTCTGTGCAATTTCAATTTCGACGTAAAGCGAGAATCACATCAATTACAGTTGGAAATCCTTCCGTTTTAAATTATAAATCAACATTAACGATGGTTTAACGTTTGCAGATAATTAATACAATGTTTCCAAGAACAAGACTGAGGAGCAAACGAGTGTAAAGTTACTAGGAAAATTATTAGAATTTTTGATCTGTCATACAGTCAAGAACCGTGTTTGATACTGTATTTTATCTCAACTCGTAAGTTTATTTCAATATTACGCGATACTCTATGCGTGTTAATCACAAGGACGAAATTCGACGAAAGATTCAAGGAATAATTCAAGAGACAATTCTCTCGTTATTCACATCTTTCGTCAGACTATGAAATCTGGCAGTCCTGCAAACATTACTGTGCAACTTATCCAGTTGCAAGAAACTTTCCTCGCGCTTCTGTAAGTCGAATTTTCGTTAAACATTCGTTAAACTCTTGAGACTCTTTCCTCCTCTTTGAGATTCAAATCATCGAGGACTGATTTTAAAAATTTTGCAAATTTCGTAAAAATTGTTGAAAGTTTCTAAGATTCGTTTGTTACACGAGGACGAAATTCTATCCGTTTCCTGAATTTTTCAGGAAAAAAAACAGAGACCGAAAATTGGTTAGTATCTCTTTCTTCGAAACGTCGAAGGATCGTTCTAATTATAATCAGCACGCCAAAGACGACTTCAACGATGCGCAGAAACTGAGTAAATTCAACGTTCGAGAAAGATTTCTGAGAAACGTGGGTTTATCGACCCTTTCTGGTTTACTGCCACCGGGGCTATTCCGAATTGCTGAAATATTACGAACAGTCACGAGAGGTGGTGTGTCGTATCAACAAATCTCGCGATAACAACACGACGAAACTCTGCTGAAAATCAAGGGGACTTTTTTTTCCAATAGTCGATCATCGCGTCTCGCGACGTTTCTCGTTTTCATTTCAGGAAAATAGCCCCTCGACTCGTTGAAAACACCGCGCAGCGTAACTGTACGACGCGGTGTGTCGCGTACGTATATATATATATATATCGCCTAGCAACCGCACAATCGCGAGGATGTGTCGCGGCTCGTTGAGAGAACGCGTTGTCCATGGAAATTGGAAAATTCGAAAAATCTCACTGGGCGAGGGGAGGGGAGAGAGAGAGAGAGAGAGGGAGGAAAACTCGAAGCTTTGGACGTAATAAACTCGCGTAATTAGCGAAAAAGTGGGGGGGTGTGGCTCACCTAGGCCCATCTTGCGTTTGAGTTTCTTTAACACCTTCATCTTGCTGCGCAGCGGTGCCAGTATGTTGCAGTCCCCGTTGTTGTTCTGCGGCTGCAGCTCGGCAGAGGGTTGCTTGCCGGCGGGGTGGTGGTGATGATGGTGCTGGTGGTGCGCGTGGTGCGTCTCGTGATGATGATGGTGATGGCGGTGGTGGTGATGCTGCTGCTGTTGCACGCTCGCGCCGGGGCTGGCGAGGTGACTGCAGCAGTGACAGGGGTGGCTCTTGCTGCCCTTGACCGCGCACGACGCCCCCATAAATGTAGCCGTGGTGCTCTCGAGGTGACGAGAGCAACCGTGAGATCCCGGGCTTTAGTAAGAGCCGATAAAGACGACGACGACGATGACGATCGAAGCGGATGACAGAATCGCGCGCGCGGGGGGGTTGAACGAACACCGGCTGCTGATTCTCACTGATCGCACATGGAGCACACTCGGTGATTACTCGGTCGCGCGGACTCTGTTCAATCGACAGAGAAACAGTACCACCGTGTATATAGTAAATTACGTACAGAGATCGTACGTGATTTCTCGGTACGTGAATTTTTGGAAAACGATCGATATATATATATATATATATGTAAAGAGAGAGAGAGAGAGAGAGAGAGAGAGAGAGGGGCTAATTTGATATCTCTCGACACACACTTGTACAAATATGCAATTTCAAAGAAGAGGGAAAAAAAGAGAGAAAGAGAGAGAGATAGAATGTTTCCGTGTCAAGGGGTGAAGGATTCGAAAAGAACCGCGTGACACAAAGACGAGAAACGCAAGCAAGACACAGCCTTTGAAGAAAAGGCTTGCGTACCCCTCGGACGGCCAGGGACGACTGACTGCTCGACGAGTGAGCGCCAGAGTATCGCCGAGCGGCGCGCGAGCCACCGTCCAATCAGATCGTCGCTACCCCTTCCGTGCGCGCGTGTACCGATAGCGTCTACGCTGTTGGTGGGGAGTGTGGCACCTGGTGGACAGCTGCCCCTTACCTGGCCACGACACACCGGGCCACCCCGTGCGCCAACGCGGGGAACCAGGGGTGGACTGTGCTTCGCTCGCTGCCTTTTGCGATCCGAGAGGCGCGGGGTTGGAAATTCGAACTGGTCGCCTCGACTGCACACGAGCATTGATCCTGCTAGACGCGATTACTTCTTCTTTTTTTTAATCTCTCTCTCCCTCTCCCTCTCTCTCTCCCTTTTTACTGTTCCGACCGTGTGTGTGGGTGTGTGCAAGAGTGCGGAGAGACCGAGAGGATTTTCGAGAGCCGGACCGCGACACAGTATGGATTTTCGATGACTCGCCGCGTCTCGGTGCTCGCGAGACTTCTCGAGCGGAAATTTCAAACTACAGACGTTGATTTCCCTTTTCTTTTTCTTTTCTTTTCTTTTTTTTTTTTTTTTCGTAACGCCACGTGTACCACTGTGTGATAATAATATGTACAAGCTAATTACTTATGAATCGATGATGCAATGATCATTCTTCTGTTCAAAGCCCGTTCTAATCGTTAGTCGAAACATCAGAGTGGCCTGAATGAAGAGTCGAGCATAAACGTGTTAATGAAAATGTGTATTGTAATTTCGTTTCGCGTTTATAATCATTTAGAACTTTGTTACAGATTAGTTTCAACTATCTCTATTAATAGGTGTTTCTACTTTCGTACCTTGTTTTTTTTTTTTTTTCAAAAACGTGGTAACAATGTGGCGATTAATTAGATATCAATTGTTTAATAAAGACTCGTTCTTTCATTTGATTTCCACAGCCGTTTATTTATCGACGACTAGTCCCTGAGACTGACTTTGGCTAACAAATATTTTTATCGTAAATATTTAAATCATTAATCGTTGACCAATGTGCAATTTAAATTTTTACCAATTTCAGAAGTTTCGTTCAACCGGTGAACGGTGAAGACAATTTTTCCGCACAAATTTTCACAAGTTTCATCCCTTCGATAGTTGAAAATACCGAAGTACAGCATTTTTGGAACGAATAATTTAAACTGCGGATTTTCATGCAAATTCGGTCAAACGATTAATAAAAGCACGATTAATGTAGCCAAATGTCACAGAAAGACACTACACTTTCGACATATCATTATACATTTTTTTCATGACGCGTGCGTGAAGGTCCATTTTGCAATCGATTAATAACATTCAAAAACAGTCGGTCGAATCAACCGCTTGTTAAAAGAAAGGGAGAATAAAGAATTTAAAAAAGCAATTTAAAAAAAGAAGGGGGAATTCTCGTGACGAGAGAGAGAGAGAAAGCAGAAAACTTTGTAACAAGAGAAGACGAATACACAAATAAAAGAAAAAGAAATAATAATAATAATAATAAGGCCACTCTCCCCTCACACGTCACATACTTCGCAAATAAAGCGAGACTTCCTGACGACACGAATGCGAGACACGCGATTCCGCGTTAAGAAGTGACGATACATGGGGAGCCATAGATCTACCAGCGGATCTACTCGCGGCCGCGTTGAATGGGTTTCGATAGTTACGACACGAGTTACGACGACGACAACGACGTATCGCAAGATCTACAGAAAAAAGAAAACCGTTGATAACCGCGAAACTTATTATCCGGCCCCGGTGATACGGAAATATGTAAATAGAGTTGTTCAATTCTCCGTTGAAAACGGTCCAAATGGCAACGCTCGCCATCATGAATAATGCAGCTCGCGCTGGAACAGTGTTCACCGAGATATTCTCGCAAGTAGAATTCAAAGAATTCCTTGCCAAACACGGGTCAAACTGTTCTCGATTGAACCAATGACCAAACAACGACACACCGATACTCACATTTTCTTCACGTGGGGGGACAATTAAATTGTATCTCTCTTCTCGCGTCAACAGGCGCGCGTATTTTATTGCCACGTTGAGAGAGAAATTGGAAAGGGGGAATTACGTAATGCAAGGTTTAGGTTCTTTTTCTAGGATGAAGGAAGTAGTTCTTGCCATCGTTATTAGCTCTTAATTATCGTTGAAATTGTAGAGTTATTGAATTATGAGAGAGTTTCCAACTACTCTTATCCTTCTCTCCTTTTTCGGATTGAAATCCACTCTCGCTGAGAGAATTTTATTTCCAGCAAGTGTATCCAAGTAGCTATTTTTCAACAGCTCGTTGATATCTTTAATGCCTTTTCAAATTATTCGCAAATATCGAAGTAACTTGTATATCGTTGGAATTTTTCTATTCTTCTACCAATTTGAAAAAAATCAGAAACACTTTCTTTTTCTTTCTTTTTCTAACGCGGATGTCTGTAATCCTGGTGTCAAAAAAGTTGCAAGTGTTCAAATTCTACATTACGGAATCTTGTGGATTTCTTTCCGATTGTTGACGATAATTCGTGAATATTCGAGTAATCATAGAAATTTTGTATTCTTTGACAATTAAAAAAAAAAAAAAAAAAAGGAATAGTGACACTCTTTTTAAACGTAGTTTCTTCCCAAAAAGCTTTGGGATCTTGTTTTGGAATTCTTGTTATTATTATTAATAATTAACGTGATGCTCGAGCAACAGCGAGCACTCACCGTAACGGCAGAGGCTTGTTTTGGCTCGCCATTTCGAGTTACAGGATCGAAGTACAACGATAGAAATATGTATCGTGTTTCCATGGGACTCGAGATGCGTTTCTGGTCCCATGACAGTGCACTGACGACGGTGACACGTTGACAGATACGGAAGAATCGTCAACGTGCAAAATTTGTTGCGCACACCTGTACCGATGATCCCAATATGATAATCTGTCACTTTACTTTCTTCGACGATCCCATCGGTTTTTATTAAACTAAAAAAAAAAGAAAAAAAACCCACGATATCGCCATAAAAATATTACACAAACTTTATTTTCATCCTCCATCAATTACGAAACTCTCGTTCGTTTGATTTTTGTAATTTGACGAGTGAAAAAGAATCACGTTCTATAAATACTTGTCATGAATTTTTTGTCTCGACTATCATTGTGAACAAATGCACACTGACAGCGAAATATAAATATAAATATATATATCAAGTATCTTGTAATTTCCACGTACATCTTTAAATTTCTTTCAAACTTTCGAATAGTATATATTAAATTAACAGCGCGTGATATATATATGTATAGAAAAGTAATCCTACAAGTAATCGAGTACTTTCGCGAGTATGTTTGTCAAAAAATATTTGAAATAATTACAAGTACCTCAATGTTGCTTTATAATATATAGAAAAACAGAATTTCGTCTCTTCTTCCTATTGTCGTACTGTTTGTTGCACGTATCTTATAAATATACAAGCTCTAAGTATAAATATCAAGCTCTCAGCTGATCTGACAATCAAAGCAGCGAATCACCGTAATTGAATTTTATACAGGTACCCTTATAGCAGCACCATCTTTCGTAAGAATTTGAAAAAAAAAAAAAAAGAAAAATGTAAATCGAATGAACGTCAATGCGGGTACAATAATGAAAATAGATATTAACCTTTCTTTACCTATTTCTTTATATATACACAACAAAAATGCTTTTTAAAGTCTAGAATAAGTCATTTGTATCAATGAAAAGAGCACTGATGGAAAAATAATATAATGTCCTGCCTTCGTTCCAACTACTACCCCTAAAATATTTCGATCGACAAAATACTTTCAACTTCAAATTTCGTTTCAATTTTTTCGAACAATTTTTTTGAAAGGGAAAGGCGTTCGAAAAGGCGTTTCGCGAGCCAACAGGTTTCATATCGATAACCATCGATACCGTTCATGCGTGTCAACCTTGAGGCCCAGGGTTCCTTCGACCTTGGCGCGTGCGAGCGCGACGACGACGACGGCCGATGGTATCGATTTCGAGTCGAAACAAATTCCTTCGTCGATCTCTACCGTTTCTCCGATCTTCGATCTAATTTCCTTAACGTCGTTTCTCGTCGCTTTGAAAGCTCGCACTAGCACGCAGCCACTCGCAGTGGCTCACAAATTGAGTTTCCTCCCGTCGAAGAAGAGATTTCCACGACTGCGACGCACCATAACTTTTCCCCGTGTTTTATTTACCCCTCCCCCCCCCACCCCCTCGGTGTTCCTTGTTCTGACTTTATTATTCTCGTTTATTATTTATTTATTTTTGTCGTCGCGTAAACTGCGTTGGCGGTTTATTCAAGTTTTATGATTCATTGGAATATTGGGTTAAGTAACGAAAGTGATTTTGCATTGAAAGCATTTGAAGAACGTTTAATTTCATTTAGATCAGTCAGATCAGAAAAGAAAAATAATTCGAACTTATTTAAAAATCCATTTCGCACGGTGCTTTCGAATACCGATTCGAATCATGCCAGTTACATGTGACATCTATAATAAGAATGCAACTCTATCAATGTTAACGAATCATTCTAAAGATTAATTCGATGCTTAAAAATACGAGTTTGCTATCGCCTACGATAATTTAATAAAACACGAAATGCATTCGATTATTTTTTAATTCGCCGTCCCTTTACATCGCGTAAAACAAATTGGACGATTTTTCACGACGGCAACGTTGTAATTTGTTTACCAGCGTTCACAGCAACAGGTTAAACGAAAAACTAAAAAAAAAAAAAAAAGGGAGAACGGTTTACGAGGTCATCGGAGGGCAGCGTTTATGGAAGGAAGCATTTTTAGACTCTCATTACCGAGGGGTGGCTGGCAGCAGCCCCATTTTCACCCTATTCGATTTCATAGCACCTTTAGAAGATGTCTACTGATCCTTAAACCCTACCCTTCGGCCCTTTTAGCTTCAAAGATAGTTAAAATAAATAAATAAGTTAAACGAGCAAGGTGCATGTTAGGTGAATATTATATTGTATTATGTATTCGACTTAGATACAAAAATTAAAAATAATATTGTTCTCTAAAAGTGAAAATAATATTTATAATAAATAATATATTATTATTTTTATTCAATGATATTTATAATAAATAATAAATATGTTATAATAAATATTATTAATAAATTAATAATAAATATTTGTTACTCTTTGCGTGAAGAGATTTCTACGGTCAAGAGATACATTCTTGTACGACAATGTGTTGACTAATAACAAGTAATATCAATAATATTATAAATGTCATATTGTATCATAATGTACGATACAATGTATATTAATTTAATATATTATACATTGTAATATCAATAAATATTTAATCAATAATATAACGTTCGTCAATACTAATACGAACCGAGTGACAATCTAGGAGTTGCAGATTTCAGCTAAGACACTTGCAATTTCACAATTCTGCGTGTAGCGACACAAAGTTTTACATATTTGATGGATTGGACACGTTACATACTGTAACTTGACTAACAATGAGCAGAAAAGCGATTTAGATCAGGGGATTAGAGGAAATCTAACCTAAATCTAACTTAAACCTAACTTAAACAACTTGGAGTAAATCTTCCCCATACATGTTTCTTTTTTCTTTTTAAAGAAACACAAACATTGAAATGACAATTCCCTAATTTCTAAATATGCAATCCACTGCAGTTGAATTGCAAACTTAAGAAACTCATTATTAATCAGTTCGAGGTCGAACAACGATCTAAACTTTCAAATATCAGAAGACATTCCCTACCTCAATATAACTTTTCTTCGGCTGCTCGTATAAGACTGTACTCCGAAATCACTTTTCTTCGTCCGAGACGAATAGCTCTTCGTACAGTCGCCGTTGGTTATGCAATTGGGTATTCGTTGGAAAACAACGGCAAGCGACAGAAACAAGAAGCAGTAGGAAGCCAGAGAGTTCAGGTTCTCGTAGAATGGGAAATATGCTCACGGCAGCGTGTAGCTGCGGCTTCCTTTCGCACATCCTCCTTCTCATCCGGAGACCGGTGTTCCCCTTGCGTAACGATCGTACGCGAACTAACGGAAACCGTTTGTCCGGTCCACGTCGAACTTACTTTCAATCGTTTGATCGCCGTCCAGCGGGACCGACTTCCTGTCCTGAACGCTCTGATTCTTCGCCAACAACAACACGTCGTACGCCTCTCTCTTCTACTTTTATATATGCCTGCTACACTTGCTTGCGATCGCGAATTATTTTCAATCGAGCTCGATTTTACGAGTAAATG
The DNA here is from genome assembly GCA_032399595.1 of Tetragonula carbonaria. Taxonomy (NCBI): domain Eukaryota; kingdom Metazoa; phylum Arthropoda; class Insecta; order Hymenoptera; family Apidae; genus Tetragonula; species Tetragonula carbonaria. The sequence continues at coordinate 488,144 of JAUCRC010000015.1, forward strand.
GAATTTTTATTTATACTTGGCAACTGTAAGGCTGCTGTGAACGATGAGAGTGTTTTTTTTTTTCAGGGGATAAATATAATTCGGTGAGAGATATAATTTTGTGTTACACATACGAATAGTACGCAAATTGAATAATTGATAAAAATTGACTTGAAAAAAAAAGAAGAGATTCCAATTGAAATTTTGAATTCAATTTCATTCGACTGAACGCTGACAGATACAACGTTTCAATACTTTAAATACTCTCAATTTAACAATTTCAACAAGTAATGGTGCTTACCTCTTGAAAGAGAATCATAAGGCAACAATAAATTCGATTGAAAGAGAAGAAAAGTAAATATCTCGCAGTTAGATCGTAGATTTTTTTCAGAATCTGATTAAAAAACGAAAGAAGATTGTTTCGCATGCGTAATAACAAGTTTTAAAGAGACTACTATGCTTTGAGCGCCATTTTTAACCTGGCAACTGGTTCACGGACCATAACGAGTGACCAAATTGTAGACAAAAATTCGTCGCTTTCTCTTGAACTAAACGATATCAAGTATTGATAGAAAGTATTATTAAGATCATTTGTTTTGCCTGGTTATATTTCAATATATTTAAAAACTGAGAAAATATTGCAATTTTGGGACAAAAAATTCTCGACGTTAAGGTTAACCTCCTGGTACCAGCGCGGACCATAACGAGTGACCAAACAATAATTCGCCGCTTTATTTTTGAATTCGTCAGTATAATATCACTGGATGGAGAAATTTATTACTAAGAAGAAATAATAAATTTATTATTTGTTTTGCCTGAGTTATATTTAAAAATATTAAAAACTGAGGAAATTTTGCAATTTTGGGACAAAAAATTCTCGACGTTAAGGTTAACCTCTTGCGCTGATACCAGCACGGACCATAACGAGTGACCAAACAATAATTCGCCGCTTTATTTTTGAATTCGTCGGTATAACATCACTGGATAGAAATGATTACCAAGAAGTAATAAATTTATTATTTGTTCTGTCCGGGTTATACCTAAATATATTTAAAACTGTAGAAATTTTGCAATTTTGGGACAAAAAATTCTCGACGCACGTCATCCCAGCGCAAGAGGTTAAAAAGACTACTGTGCTTTGAGTATATTTTTATATTTTTCATATTCTTCAGTGCTTCATACGTATCAAGAGCGTAAGTTCCCTACAAATGCATCAAGATCCGCAGACATAAAGTATTATTATCATAAATCAATTAAAATCTCAGTGGTTCTTCGTGCGTGAAGATACTAAGAGCTCGTCGCAACAACAGGCTAGCAATTAATCGCGCGGAATCTAATTGGAATACAGTGGCTATTTAAGAAGACTAACGTCCGCGTAAAGAAATAATACGGAATAATTACATAAAATCGCAGTGGTTGGTAATTCGTTCGAAACCGGCTGTTTTCCCGCGGCGGGGCCATTATTGTAATTTCAGCGTACGCGTGCACGCACGTTCGAACACGACGCCATTGTTCCATGCACGTGAACGCACGCGTGTAACTGCACTTGCGATCCGAACAGCAATTCGCTCGTGAATTTCTCTTTTTATTTTTTATTTATTTATTTTTTTTCTTTTTTTTTCAATGGAAGACTCGAATGAATGGCGTTATTCGACTGCGCAGTGTTATAAATTATAAATACGTTTATACACGTGTTATGAATTATATAATATCGTAATATGTGATAGAGTAAATAAAATAATCAATAAGCAAAATTTCGTAGTACAATGTGAACGTGGTAAGTTTCCAAGATATGTAATTGCGAGCGAGTGTAATTCTTCGAAATTATCTGCGTCTCTGTTCATTCGTTATTGACAAATTGTAAATAGATATTTAGATCGAGATACAAGTTTGAAATAAAAGATTTGGTTATCGTTGCAAAATTATCTCTACGTAAGTTTTGTCACTTCTAATTCTACAAAAGAATTTTTTTTTTTTCAATTAAATCGTTAGTACTAGGTATCTGTAATTTCCTTTCTACGAATGCCAATTTTTGTTTTGTCTCGTCTGTAACCATTAATCACCATCGAGCCACGTTTCATTTCGTTCAGCGAAAAACGTACGAAAATTCAGAGAGAAAGATCTCTGGTTGGTTAAAGAGAGTTTCCAAGTTTGCGTGGGAAAAGCTGGAGGAAAAGTAGAGGAACGTCGATTGCGAAAGGGTTCGCGTTCGTGTTCGACAGTGAACTACCGTTTTGACTTTTGTGCTTGGCTTCATTGTTTCTTCGCGTGTCGGTGGGCACGATTGTGCGTGAAATTCACAGGATGCATCCGACGACGCACGCCATGAATTTCAACGAAAACGGAAACGGAAACGGAAACGAAAGGGAAATCGATCGATTCGCAATAACGTCTTAGCTTCGTAACAACATGGTCACTGTTTCCTTTTTTTTTCTCCTCTTAAATTTTTCCAAATATGTAGCAATAATTAATTAATTGCTAGTCAGAGACAATAACATAACCTAATTTTGTTCCATAAATATATCTACTTGCTTGATCATTTTATGCAAAACGAAATAGAAATATTACATTGATAACATGAAAAGTTGACATTAAAAATCACTTGTTCCGCAAAAACGTTACTGCAAACGTTTCGTTCGTATTATACATTATCGTATTATTTAAACATTTTTAAATGTTTATCATGAATAATACACTGAAAATTGAAACATTTGACTTGTCATTTTTACGAATTATTCAGTTAACAAGTGTCAAACGAGCTAAACTAAAAATTTGTCGATACATACGAGTTTAGAAGAACATCAGTTGTTGTAAATGGAAGCTTGAATAACTGTCTCGCCGTACGAACGATCGAAAGTTTATTCAGCGTTCCCATGGAAATTGTTATTCGACTAAAATATACATTATTCGAGCGCAAATGTTGTCTCTGCTTCTCGATTCAATATTTTCCCCGATGGGACTCTGTTCCGTGCCATTGAATTCAACGTGCGATTGAAATCACCCGATCGCAGGATTTCGATGAAACAGCGTTCGCCCTTTGCAAATGTTTATTGTACTCGGATGCAAAATGGGAAATATTTCGCATGCGTCCGTGTTCAAAGACAAAAGATTCTTTAAATAATTCAATCTCTGTAATTTGAGAGATTGGAAGGAGAAACTATAAAACACTTCGCTTTAATCAACAATAGAGTACTGTCAAATCACGATGATTACACAATATTCAGAATTAATTAATTGTTAAAGATTTAGCGCACTGACAATAATTATATATCGTTGTTAAATCCAGCAATTGACGACACTTTATTAATTTCATTTCTCGGAACATCTAACTAAAACATACTCGTTTCAGGAAGAATCGTTCCAGCGATGGCTTTCACTCAATAATATTCTTTTCCAAATTTCGCGAAATTAAATCCTCGAAACTTCGTCGATTCGAATTTTTTCTCGCTGCTGGTTTTCGAGGAGAAAAAAAAGAAAATTCAATAGCGCAACGTTGGTAATTCTCCTCTCGAGAGATCATTCGGTTCTCCATTGAAATCGTTATCCAAAGACAATCCAAGAGGAAGGAGGAGGGGAGAGAGCAGAAGTTTCCATTATCTTTCGCGGCGTTTAATCGTCGCGGCACGATGAAACGGCTTTGCCAGCAGAAGAAACGCGCTACTCGCGCGCGAGTAAACAACCGAGCCGTGTCTCCGTTTCCTCGCGAGATTTGCGAGTCCGAACCTTCGAAATTACAGGCAACCGAGAGAGAAAGAGAGAGAGAGAGAGTTTAAACGCCTCTTTTCGCTTCCTTCCGATTCTCGATTTCCCGAACCGAGTGGAACCGAGATTAAAAATGGATGATTATACAAATTCGAAATTGTTGCCTCGAGGTGAAATTTTTCCCCAACGAGTGTTTCAAATCTGGTTAATTATTGCGAGGTTTGTTCAATACATTTGCTGGTGTAATGAATTTTCTTAAAAATTTCGACAATTTTTCACTCTCGTGATTCTTTCTCATGAAACTCAGAGTCAGAGAGTGTTTGAACAATATTTCAATCTGAATAATTGGAATTAATTGATCAATTAATTGAAACGATTAAGTATCAGTAATGACTTTACTCGATAAAATTACCAATATATACCAATTATACTAGAAAGGACAAATTATTTTAATTTCATTAATCGAATCAATATCAAATATAAATAATCGAGTTAATTTAGTTAATAATATAACATTAAAATGTCATTTTAAAATAAATTTAGAAATTAATTTTCTATTCCACAAATAATACCAATTTGTTGGTTAATAACTTTTTTTTAAATATAATTATAATATTTATAACATTTTTAATTAATTCTTTTTATAAATTTAAATTTAAATGAAAAAACTAAATAAATTTTCAATAAAATGAAATCAATTTTATTGAAAGATTTGATCCATCAATTTATTATATTTATAAATATCAATTTAATTGAATTTTTACATTATTATAGTTACTTACTTTTTAAAATAATTACTGACCAATTCCATCACGAATTAATATAGAATACAACACGTATCATTATATTCTATTATCAATGTATCGACGATCAATTGTAATTAATCATTATGTCAATGTAATATTATAATTAATTGCAATAGATGTGTTATTATCAACATCAGGCGTTGATGCAATGTTCTCGAATCTCCCAAACAATTTCCTTTTAACAAAAAAGAGTAACATCCACCACTGTTGGGCTTCATTCGTGCAATATATGATTAGCCTACGCTGGCTCCGCAAGCCTGTTATTATGTTACGCGTGTACCATATTCGCGCGTAATTACCTTCGTCAAGTTGTCTTCGAGAATTATGGTGGTACTCTTGTTTCATGCGTAATTGATTAATATCTAATATCTTGTATCTTAACTAATATCTTCTTTACGCAGCCAAATCAATTTTCACGCGAGCGCATCGAGGGAACATTTTTCACTGTTATAATAATTATTTAATAACCGCTGAATCTTGCGTGTACCACGTAATCGAAAGATAGCCGATTGTCAAAAAGGAAGTTAAGTTTGTTTGAGAAGTAGATCAACGCAGATAGGAAAATTCTTTCCTCTTTTGTACACGTGGTTTCACAGACAAACGAAACGTTTCGGTTTGAACAATCCGTATTTGAAGAAAGCGTGTTGTTCTGAAGATTCATCTGCAACACAGGCGATGACACATAGTTTGATACACAGAAGAAGAAAATTCTTCACTGTTGTACGTGCGGTTCGAGAGATAAAGGAAAGTTCCACTTCAAACAGTCCTTGTTTGGAGAAACTATATTTATTGTTCCAGAATGCAACGTATTTGAACGAAAATAGCCGATGACTTTTATCAACAACGTGTTCGATAAGCCAGGAAAACAGAAACAGAAACAGAAACAGAAACGCATCGTCGACAGAGATTGTGTTGTTTCTGGGTAAAAAAGTAAGAAAAGTCATGATAACGAGTCATTAACGATCGACGTGTAAACTACGTGATAAATTATGGTATAACCAAGGTGCTGGTCAAGGGTACAACACGGGGTTCAAGGATTCCAGCATCTGTCTCGCGCGAACTCTCGGTGTCCTCGGTGGATACGTACGAGTGTGCAGATGCGTTTCCTATGGGGGCAAAACCCCGTCAACGCATACAGCATAATGTGAAATAGCGGAAGCGAGCGGCGGATGGCAGGAAGTCGGAGAGACTGGCGCGTGCGCACCCCCCCATGAAAATATAGAAGACGCAGGCATTTTAAAAGTGTATTGTCGGCTCGGATTACTATAGGCCCTGAATAAGGGATAGAAGGGATCTCCGAACGGTTGTCAACCTTCTACTTTATGCTCTTGCTCGCTCATTTTATCGGGCTACGCCCGAGTATTCCTTGCGCAGCAATGAGAAAGTGTGAGAAAAATTCAGAACAACGCACAGTGGATGTATTTATGAAAATTCAAATTTTCACGAATTTAGGGAATTTAAAGAAACAGAATAATCCTACTAGTTTTCTTTCCTTTTTATCAAGTGATACGAAACATTCGTAACAAAGTGTAGGAAAGTGAGAAAAATTCGGGACAACGCGCAGTCACTGTGGATGTATTTATGAAAATTCAAATTTTCACGAATTTAGGGAATTTAAAGAAACAGAATAATCCTACTAGTTTTCCTTCTTTTTTATCAAGTGATACGAAACATTCGTAAAAAAGTGTAGGAAAGTGAGAAAAATTCGAAGCAACGCGCAGTCACCGTGGATATTTATGAAAATTCAAATTTTCACGAATTTAGGGAATTTAAAGAAACAGAATAATCCTACTAGTTTTCTTTCTTTTTTATCAAGTGATACGAAACATTCGTAAAAAAGTGTAGGAAAGTGTGAGAAAAATTCAGAGCAACGCACAGTCACCGTGAATGTATTTATATAAATTCAAATTTTAAAAAAATTTACAAAGATTCGTTTCGTTCGTATTGTATCATAACCAGCGATTTACTTCAGATATTTTATATTTTTGAAAATTTTCGTACATTTTATTATACCGTGTGTGCATTTGTATCCATGAAAATCCACAATCCAATCTCGTTGCTCGTGAAAATCTGGCGCATTTTTAACAGCTGGCTATTTAATAACAAGACTATTTAATAACTGGCAAAAGTTCTTGTAACGTGACGTTAATTTATATTTCGTCAGAAAAGACTGCCATAATTCGATGACTTGAATGAAATCAAATGAAATATATCTCTTTCCGTTCAAACGCCTAAATGTTCAAACACTAAATATTGTTATTGTATCGTGAAACTCACTTCAGAAATTGTTACCAACGGAGAAGCAACATTATTCGATAAATGTCCAATTTCCAATAGAAAAATTCTTTAACAAAGAACGAAAATGTAACCTTCGCTAAGAGAATCCTTGACAGAGATCAACTAAAATCCCATTGAAAGTTAAAAAATTCTAACAGAAGAAAGAAATCTTTAATATAAAAGCGAACGACATTTTTTTTCACGGAATTCTTTGAATTTCCGACAAACTCGTAATTTTTACTCATCGCGAAACGAGAACTTTGAGTTTTATAGGACACCTTCTGCGGTGAGCTCAGCCCACATCTGACAGAGGCATTGGCCGAAAATACAATCTTTCCACTCGGCTTCTTATTTCGGGAGGACAGACGGGCTGCCAGACGAGAATGGGCCCGAAACTTGCCCTTTCTGCCGGACAAGCAATTAGGAGACCCTTGAGAAGGAAACGGCACCGCCTGTAGCACGGTATTTGTTCGTTCACGGAATGAGAGATAACAAACAGCAAAGTGTGGAATCGTGCGATTTGCCAAATACCAAAGAATGGCACAATAGCGCCCTTTATAACGCGAAAAAGAAATAATGTTCTGCGTTGAGTGAATTCCACAACGGCCACAAGCATAAAAATTAAAAATGGATCTCTTTTCCTCTTTTTTCGCAGTAATTCAATTAATTCTGTATAGAAACAATCGTCGCACGTTGTTCGTGAAATTGTGCTTGTTGCACAAAGCGAATCATCTTGGACGTTATTTGAATAAAAATAATAAAATATTTTGCCCAAGCTGGTAAAATGGTAAAATGGTAAAATGGTGAAATGGTGAAATGGTAAAATAGTAAAATGGTAAAATAACAAAATATTTTGTTATTTTATTCAAATAATTAGAATTAAAGCGTAAGAATTAAAATAGATTTCTTTTCTTTCTCTTTTTTGGAGTAATTCAATTAATTCTGTATAGAAACAATTGTCGCATGTTGTTCGTGAAATTGTGCTTGTTGCACAAAGCGAATCATCTTGGACGTTATTCGAATAAAATAATAAAATTGCCCAAGCTGGTGAAATCGTAAAATGGTAAAATAACAAAATATTTCATTATTTCATTCAAATAATTAGAACAGATATTTTTTTTTTAATTCGGAATAATTCGACTAATTCTGTGTAGATATTGTCCTCCCTCGCAATCCAATCACACACCCAAGTTTCATTTCATTTTCAACTATATATAGAATCTCTCCAATCTAGCTTACATTAGTAGCAGCCTGCATCTCACCTTCCACATCAACGTAACTTAATTTCGGCCTGACTTCGTTCGGGCACGACACATTCTGCTGGTACAAAGTTCGAATAGCAGGAGCACCAAATTTCCCGGAGCACGTCGAGTCGAGAAACACGCGACACGACGTCCTGAGAAAGGGAGGGCGGCGTGGCCGGTGTGGCAACCTCGAGCAAGGAAGCGGAGATACGGTCCGCAACTCGAAAGCGGAATCGACTTCGAGCCGTCGAAGCGGCGAATACGATTCACCGAGCCGGTTCGAAGGATTTTGGCGTTCACGCAGGATGTCGAGGCTGCATACCGTCGACTGAATCCATCGACTCCGTGACCGAATCTGCATGGCGCGACAAATTATTATCTCGATCCTGTCGTTTTTCGTCCCGTTTCGATAAGGGAAACGAGAAACGAGAATCGAAAGCTTCAGAGCTTAATTAAATAATTACGACGAAACGCTTGACTGAAACAGCAGATGATTAAATATCTGGCGTGATTTATACTCATATGTAAATATTGAATATTGAAATAATTGGACGGTATTTATATTTTTATTTAAACTTCTTTTATTCAATTCGATTGGATATATAAATGTCCAAAACGATTGATCCTGACTAAGTAAGTTCGTACGTTTTGATTTAAATTATTTTATGATTTAACGAAGTATATGATATAAATACGTGTTATAAGTAATGTATTCGAAATGATCATTAACGTAGAAATTACTTTACTTTATATGATTTGATTAAAACATATAAATACACGTTCAATTTATCCCTTTATTTTTATTTTCCTACATTTCTAGATTGTTTCATCAAATATATATATATATATATATATGCATACTCGGTTGCGTTGTACAAGTACTTAGATCTTAGATTCATCAATCAAATTGCTACTATCTTCAAGCTGATAGTTTGTTTATTCATCTCAGTTCATTTATATTCATTTCATTTCGCTGTCTATCGTTTGATTTTACTGTCACTCGTTTCCATCCATTTTTCGACAAGCGTTTACATTTTCGCGAAAATTATTGAAAATTAAAGCTAAATTACGTATTGTAATTGGATTTGAATTCATTAAAAATTAAGCTACGTGTTACAATTGGACTCGAATGTAAAAAAAAAAACGAAGCCTGGCGACGCGATCGCTGAAAAGAATTCAGAGCTCGTTCGTGAGGCACGTCGCTGGAAGAGAACTCTCGAAAGAAAGGCTCTTAACCAGCAAAGACACGGACCTCTGAACGAAGTTGACCTCGTTGTATCGTAATTATTCTATTATCATTCAATTCTCTGGCACACGAACACGCGTGAACAGTTAGGCACAATCGTTACACGGGCAAGAGGAACGAACGTAAAGGCAAAGTACACGTTTACCTTTGGCAGAGACATTAAATAGCTGAAATAAATTGGTATTAAAAATAAATTCGAATTTTAATGATATTTCGTATTATTCCATTTTTTTGGCAATTGTACAAATGTATTTAATTATTTAACTAAAGTATTGCAATATTTCTTAAATTATTTAATCATGGAGCTTCAACTATAGTATTTCTCTTTTATCAAGAAACATCGGTGATCAAACAGGTATATGAATGTTGCCTTATATATTACGAAATATTTAATTTATTATTAAAATAATTTATGATTAAACGTCGCTCTGTTTTCATCAAAAATTCTATTACTAATTTCTACAAAACTGATTTATTAGAACTATTCGTTCGAAAAAAATTGCATTTGCAGTTCTAAAGGTTTCACAATTCGAAACGTGTCGATATCGATATCTGTTTAAATACATATGTACGATTTGAACTTCTGTAGATTTCAAATTCCCTATTGGCTTCCAAAAATAACGAACATCTGCTAAAATTCCTGTTTACTCTGCACGGTGATACTAAAACCGGAAGAACGATCGAAGCGATTTCGAACGCTTAGCGTTTAGGTTAGATTTCCGTTAGATTTAGGTTAGGTTTAAGGAGTAACGAAAGTAATCTACGAAACGGGATCGATCGCTCTTGATTAATAACATAGTCCAGACTTTTTCTAATTACTGTAACTTTAAGATTACGATGTAATTTATTGGAAAGTATTATAATATGAAATATAAAGAAATATAATATAATATAATATAATATGAAATATAATATATAAATATAATATAAAGAAATATAATGAAATATAATATGAAATATATATTATAATTTTAACATAATATAATATAATTTCGTATAATATATAAATACGTAGATAGATAGACAGATATAGTATTTCATAATGTAACATTTTCCAATAAAATTGGAATTGTTTTAATTATGTTACACGATAAAAATTCAATACTTTATTCAATTAAAATAATTTAATTAATTTACTATTAAATCCTCTTTCAAGTTAATATTAAAATTAATCATCAAATAAAATTCATTTATAATTCGTTTATCCTTAAATATACTACATTTTGATTTAAAGTATTATTTTATTAAATATTTATATATGTAATTTTTCTATATAAATTCAAATAACAATACATAAATTTAATTTAAGTATATCCTATCGTGGATTATCATGTTAAACAACAAATTTCTCTCATATATTAAAATAATAGGGTATCTATTCCTAGTTTATAATTTAATTCTTATATATTTTTATACTATAAATTATATTATATTTATTAATTAAAACTTCACCTATAATCAATAATTTGAAAACAATTTATTTTAATATAATGTTAATAGAAATTCAATAATTATTAACTTATAATTAAAGTTCAACCGCTAATGCTGGCACTTTATTTATCACTATTAATTTTCATTAATTAATCTAGAAATTCTTTATCTATATACATAACGAAATATACAGAGCGTCTCGCAAAAGGTGTTCCTCTCTCGAAAACCAATGCAATCGACTTGAGATTATACTGAATTAAATGTTACGAAGGCAGTTTTTTAAGGAAAGTGCAAACTTTTTCACTCGTATGACACTTATATCATCTTACTTATATCATTCATATATCATATAGGATATACTTAAATTAAATTTATGTATTGTTATTTGAATTTATATAGAAAAATTACATATATAAATATTTAATAAAGTAATACTTTAAATCAAAATGTAGTATATTTAAGGATAAACGAATTATAAATGAATTTTATTTGTAGATGATTAATTTTAATATCAACTTGAAAGAGGATTTAATAGTAAATTAATTAAATTATTTTAATTGAATAAAGTATTGAATTTTTATTTCATCTAACATATTGGGCCATCTCGTCAGAAACGATGAATTTTACTCGAACGAAAAATAACCTTTATTATAACCTTCTACTCGACGCACTTTTGCATCCCTGCTGGAATCATCCGCGATCAGCTCGACGAAGCAAAACGAAGCCAAATACATACGTTCTAACGTTGATGAGCGAGAAGCCCCCCTCCATCTCCTCGCGTGTCTCAATGAATCGCGAGACGATGAAAGTCAGGAACGACGGCGATCGAGTCGCGACGGCTCGCGTATTTTCAAACGAGATCGGCGACACGGGAATCGACTTAATAACAATAGAACACCGAGACACCAGGACCGAACCAGGAGCAATTAAAAGCAATAGCAGCAGCTGCATACGGGCGCGTCATCTCGCGCGCAACGATCATTCACGCACACACGCACACATGCACACACGCACACACGCACACAGCTGTTACCGTAGCAGCTCAAGACGATTCTCACTCTCTTTCTCTTCGTGCCTGTAGTTACGGACAATACCAATAACACCTGTCTCGTGTGAGAGCAAGCTCCGAATGTCGTGTATATATATATATATATATTTTTTTTTTTTTTTTTTTTTTGAAGAATAGTTCGCGTGAATTTTTGAATAGGACGCGATGCGGGCAGCTTCCTTTATCCGCGAGCAGTCGATTCGTTTTCATCGATTCACACCGCCGCTGTGTTTTTCGCGATTTTTGACATTTCGCGCAACCCTCGTTCCCTTTTCGCAGGTACGACGTAACGAGAGAAGTAAATAAGGAGGAAATATCCTTTAGAGAAGGAGAGGAATTGTTTCGATTTATTTTTCTTCCTGATACTTTTATATCAATATAAACACACTTTCCAGAAATTTCCATTTTAAAGTTTCCAGAAATATATAACATCGATAAGAATAAAATCGTCGGATTTGTTTCCTTCAATTTCAAAACTGAAAGGCTCGATTATTAAAGTATACACCGGTCTCTCAATTTTTGATACGTGTTTTTGATAAACAGGTGAATATATCTATATTTTGCCGAGTTCCTTATATATACAATTTATTAATAATTTTTATACATTAATAGAGAACATCTATGTTACTAATTTAATCATTATAATTAATCTTTCTTTATTTTAAATTATTTTTTTCTAAAAATTATTCATAGTACTTAAATCTTTAATTTTTTTAATAAATTATAAAATTTTTTCCCTATTATTAATCAATACTAAAAATCATAAGTTCAACAAAAATTTCAACAACATGGAATAATTAAATTTACAGTTCATCCCGTAAATTTTTTTATAAAATAAATTTAGTTTAATTAGAATATTAAACTAAATAACTTCATATAAGTTAAATTTAATTAAAAAAAAAACTAGATACAAATAAATACGAAAAACATCTAATTTCTAAATGTAAATTAATATTCTTTATGCTACAAGAACAATTATATATATTTAGATCTTATTTTCCAGACTGCTAAATTTATAGTATATATTAAGTAGTCCTGATACAAAAGGTACAAAATTACGCGGAAATTTTTTTACGCGATCTTATTTGACGCGTAAGATATCAGATATGTATATATACATACATATTATCCTAAAAGTTATTACTTGATCGCAAGAGATTGAAACAGAATAGCTTTGCCAATTGAAACGAGTGTGACATTAATGATTTACTAGCAGAATCGTGAATTAACCGATACTGAATTAATAAATGTGAAACCCAACGTCATGATGCATGTAGCAGTGACAACGAAGAAACAGATTCATTCACTGCGGAAAATCTTTGTGAAGCTCTCGAGTTAGCCAAAAAATTGGAATATGCCATTATAGACATTGATCCAACCGTTCAACGAGCGGTTATTAAAATTTCGTCGAAATTTCATGAAACGTTGCAGCGAATATCAGCAAATTTATGAAAACTTAGTAACAGAGAATATTGAGAGAAACTCATCCGAAAAAATATTTACATTCACGATGAAAGTGAAGACGAACTTCCAAATATTTCAAGCGACGAGGATGACGAGTTTATCGCAATTAAAAAGAAAATGCTTATTACGTTTTGAATTACGGTAGCGATAGTGACATCGAATAAAACTCGCATACTTCTGTTTTCTGTAAATGTCTTGCTTATTTTTTTTTGAAACTTTTACCAGCTTTTATTTCCAATATTTTTCCTTTCATACTGACAGATTCAATTTACACGATTTTATATTCGCGTAAATTGACGGACGGGTATACTATTACTTACGATTATATTAAAATCGTTTTAAATGAGAAATGACTATTAATATTATAGTTGAATTATAGTTATATAATATCTGTCTGCATCGATATTAAATATACTATTATTTATTGCACACAGAACGTAACGATGTATATGAAAATTCGCAAGTGTACACGAAGTACACGCGTACCGAAATAAATAGGACACGTGCATGTTCGAGGATGCACGACACGAATAAGAGCGAGCGTAAGATTTTCTCTCTCGAGCGAAAAGCGCGAAGGCAGCCGGTTAAAGAGTAATCACAAGCGTAATCGGCTTTTTGGTAGCGACAAAGGCTCCCATTATCTCGTTACTCAAATAAACCGCTTGTCACTGCGATTGGGACTATAGGGCAACACGAACAACGTGGGCATTCAACTTGCAAATAAATTTCATGCCTCGTAGAACATAAATTGAAAGTTTCATTTGTCATTTCGACGAAGATCAAGAGAGATTTAAATAATTTCGAGTAACTAATAAGGAACATTTAAATAATTTAGAAGGTAAGATCTAGGTAATTTAAGTTAACACATATCCGTCCGCATGACGAAAATTTCACCAGCAGCAAAATGACGAAAATTTCACCAGCAGCAAAATGACGAAAATTCGTCGTTTGTACATTGCAGTAGATAATTGTTTGTTGTTTTATTAAATCCGAATAAATTGAAACGTAATTTTTACCAAACAGAGATAATTCTACGAAAAAAACTGATTTCAGCTTCAGTTGCGTCGTACAAGGGTGCAAACGCAAAAAAAAAAAAATTAATTTAAAAACGTATTAGTCGGTGCTGCGTATAGAAGAAGTTTATTCAAAGTTTCAAGCACTTGGGTGTTTCGGATATTGAAGAAATTTCAGGGATATTACTGTTAATTTTCTTGACCTATTTTTATCAAAGTCGAATAATAAAGTAAATCTAAAATGGAGAACGAGAAAGAAATATGTGCAGACAATTTATCTGATTGCGAGTCTAGTGATAACATTGAAGATCTTTTAAAATCTAATTTCGATAGTGACGACAGTGACGATAATGATATTGTTGTGACAAGAAAACGCCCACACGTCTAAATCCTTTGCAGTATAGTGACTCTGAAAATGATAGTGATTCTGAAGATGACCTGTGGTCTGATACTGACATAGAACCCGTTTTCGAACCTTTTGAAGGAGTGCCTGTTGTAACAAATTATGCCAAATTCACGCGAAGAAGCGAAGAACTATTAATTATTGATAAAATTAAAGTTTCGAAAATAATTTACTTCGTCTAGTAAAATAATGAGTAATGTTTTCAGTAATTCGTTTCAACTTTTTTGTGGATTTAATTTTCATTTAACTTCGGAAAGAAGAAAATCAAAAACAAAGGTGTACATATAAATACAAATTCATTTTATTTCATTTCCCAAAATTTCACTAAAAAATATATGACTTTTTAAAGGTTGGGTTGTTTTTATGGAGCATATCGTTTCTGCAAATAGTGTCAAAAAATGCCGGCATTTGGTCAATGGCGGTGCAAATAATATGTGTTAACTTAGAACAAATTAACGATTAACAAAGAGAAAGATGTCCATTTGTAATTCTTTTTTTCAATCTACGTTGTTAAATTCTATATTTCAATATTCTGGCGTTACTGTTTCGTTCTGAAAATTTCCGAATTTCCAGAGAAAAGTTCGGCCATGAGAGAAAAGAAAAGATCCAAAGGGATTCGATCGATGTTTCTTCACCGTTGTGCAAACTGAAATTTTGCAAGAAGTAGGAATGAATTTCATTTACAATTCTTCTCATCGTATCGATATATCACCGAATTCGTCTGGACTGGCGAGGAAATTGAAAAAGAAAAAATTTGCCATTCTTATTCTGGAACAAGAAAAATTTTAATAAAAAAATACGTCAAGGAGATGAAGTTTCTTGAATAAAGAATGCCGCTGCTTTTCTGAAACACGTGTTAAGAAGACAAGATCTTAATAAAGATACGTCGTTCGTGTGTGGGAAATTTTTCAATTAAAAATGCTACTGCTGTTTTAGAACGATTGTAAAAGAATGAAGAAAGAAAGAAACAAATTTTTTTTAATAAACGCGTCGTGTGCTGAAACACGTGAAACTTCTTGAAGATAACGTGCCATTACTTTGAGAAGAAGAAACAAAAAAAAAAAGAAGTCCCGACGAGAAGATTGTTTGGTATAATTCAACAAAAATTATTCAATCTTCTCATGAGATTGCATGTTCCTCGGTTAATAACAGAAGTTAACTAATTGAACAAAAGAAAAAAAAAAGAAAAAAACAATTTTGAAACAGTTCCTTCGGATTCTATTATTACAAGCAAGTTGCTAAATATTAATTAAAAAAAAAAAAGAAAATTAGTTTCAAATAATAATAACATAATAACCTTTTTCAAAAACAATATCAGAAATTATTCCAACATATATCGAGCATTCACTGCTGTCATTTCGAGCTACGAAAGTTATTACCAAACCTGTCTAATAATTATCATTATCAACGTAATTGAAATCTATCATTGAAATTACTACCAAAAAGATTAAATCGTCATCGTCGTCGTTGAATGGTTAATTTCATGCCAGAAGCTTATCTCATCTTATCGCCGTGCAATTATCATTTGCCAACCGATCTCGGAAAATAAAAATAAAAAAAAAAAAAAAAAAAGGAAAAAGCGCAGCAGGTACTGTTTGCTCGAAGAAAAAGGGAAATCGGATGTTCTTAATTATGCCACAGTATCGCAATGTTTATTGCCGGGTGACGGAATTTTTAGCATCTGTAACGGTCTCAACCGCGTGCACCTGATCCATTGTAACCGCAAAACCACACGCTACTTAACTTATGGCGCGAGCATGCGTGCAAATGCCTTCTTCTCTTTTTTATACGTTCGCCATTGCATCGTTGTTTTTTTTCCCCCTTTGGAAATTGTTGGATTATTAGGAGGGAACAGTTGGATTGGATTAACAATAAGTGTAGTACATTGATTTAATTAATTTTGTAAAAATTTATTATCGATATACTATTGATTGACACTGATTATTGATCAAGGATAGATGTACGAGAAAAATGCTAAAAAAACACGTAAAATTAGACGAATGTAAAACGATATCTCAAATAAAAAATGCATAAATATATAAGTATAATTAAAAAAAAATATAGTATAATTTTGATTGTTAAATAATAAAAGATTGTTAAATAATTAAATATAAAATAGTGTAATAGTATAATTAAAGATTGAAGTTATTGCAATATGAACTGTAATATATAGTATTCCGAAAGAAATTACGCTACAAATTAATTAATTAATTACAATTAGAGTGGCGTGGGCTTCGTGAAATGTGAATGAATAATTTACACGTAGAACATATACGTTATCATGCGATTAAATGATTAATTAAATTCGTAAAATATGAACGTACAACTTACGGAAACTTGGCTTGCATGTTAAATTTTAATTAAACAATATTATCCTAGTCTTCTGAAAGTTAAATGTTCACTAGAGAAATACAAATAAAACTACTGCATTGTAATATAATATAATATGTAACGTAACAATACAATGTAACATATTGATCGGAAAATTAAAATCAAAGTACGTACGAGTATTTATAATACTATGATAAATTATTGCGCGTTTTACGTTAAATTGCACTGTTGCACGTTACATTGCACTATAATATATCATTATTATCGCTGCACGCATTGAAATTGAATTATTTATAATATCACTTAATGGATCTGTATCGACTCAAATATGATTCACTGTGGGAAAGCCAAAAGAAAAGGAAGAACGAACATTTTTCAGACAGTGCGATCATCGAGAATAATCATGCAACACCGCGCGCTTTGCCACCTTCAGTCGACAAAAGATACCTCCTTATGGATCATTTCAATTTCCTGAATTGATCGTGCGCAACGCGCGACGTGTGCGCAATACGCTTCTATATAGTGCTTCTTAATAATCCATAAACCGGGATTACAGCCTCTCGTCTGTAATCGATATTATTTATTAACGCGAGCGGTTGCAGCATTCACAAATTAGACTCTCTCTCTTTCTTTCTCTCGCGAGTTGTTACGCGGGGCAGATGTTCGATCCTCGGAAGATAGAGGCTGACTTCCATCCCCCGAAAAAAATACTCTTAGGAGGAACAGGTGCAGGTGAAAAAATCCTCTTCAGAGTTTCAGAGAAGGTGAGAAGACAGTTGCGACGTTGGGAGGTTTAAAGGATGACACTCGAAGAAATCGAGAAGGATTTAACAACGAGCAGCGAGAGAGTTTCGCAAGAAACGACGACTTCGCTTCTTTTATTTGTTCATTTCTTTTTTTTTTTCTTTTTTTTTTTTTGTTGGACATCGCGCGAGCAAACTCACGTCAATCGCGAAATAGAAAATATTTCGATTTTGTCGGAACCGTGGGAAGAACTCTTTGAAAGACGAGAAGAGACGTTTTGTAGAAAAAAATACAAGGTACGACTAATTTTCGTCCACTCGACGTTCGAAACTTCCGAAAAGCGATGGTTTCTTTAAGCAGTTTCGAACGAGGCAGGGCTCTTTTGTCATATTCCGGCGAAAGGCGTGATCCCGAGGGACCAGTGGCCGTTTCAAAGGCGAGAAATGCAACTTGAAGAAGGTCTCCTGGATCCTGCCAATGTGATTTCCGTAAATCAGTGATATTCGTAAAGTAAATGAAAAAAGAAAATAAAAGAGCGCGAGCGTTAATATTTTTAAAAAGAGAAACTAAGAAACTGACGGAAAGAATAAAATTTAAAAGTAAGATATATAAGAGAAATTATATGTCATGAAACGTCATATTCTATTCAATGTTACAGTCAAAGTGATTTTATTTCGTGATTTGCACGATAAATATCCCTCGGACACGTTGCAAGAAACTTTCAACTTTACCTGCTTACCTAGCGGGGAATAAAAATTCGAGAAAACCGAGTTCACACCGTACAAATAATAACGTTTTGTTACATAATACATTAACCGCAACCAAGTTATATTCGTCATGGATAATAAAATCCTCGATCGCGTAACCGTGTATTTCACAGTTCATAAGGATTGAATTTTTGTCAGCGAAGAAGAAAGTCATTTCTAAACCTTTGAGCGTATAGCAGAGTATCGTCAAATATCAATAAAAAAAAAAGAGAAAAAAAAATTCCGCAACAATTCACCAGAGTTCAACTTTCCACCGTCTCTCAACAATACGATCTGAAAAACTCTCTGAAAAAATCAGAACGAAAATCTACTTAAAAGCGGCGATAAAAGAGAGGGTCGAATATGGTAGCAAGAAGAAGAAAAAGAAAAAAGAAGAAACTCGCATGCTCATTCATTAAAACAGACGTCCGTCATACAGCGTGGCGTGGAATTTACGAAAAAAGGGGGACCCCTTAGCGGGGCTCGATTAATAATTTACGCGACTAATCGCGGGCCCCTTTTGTCCCCGTTCACCGGGACGCATTTCCGTCACTCGGTTTTAGGGGCTCCATTATACGGGCCCGTGGAACTTTCTTGGCTCGACGTTTGTTCCTTCCTTCGTCGACTGGCTCGACAAAGGCGGCTCGAAAAAGATGCGTGGCAGGTGCGTACGCGTGCCGCTCGCCCAATGAAACGTCGCCGCCGCTCTTCACCTTCCCTCTCTTTCTCTCCACCCCGAAGAAGAAGAAGAAGAAGAAGAAGAAGAAGAAGAGGAAGAAGAAGAAGACGACGACGACCAGCCACAACGGTCCTCTACGGTGGCAGAAGGAAAAGAAAGGCGAAGAAAGGAGAAAGAGGAACGGATGAACAAGGTGCACCTTGCGCCAAGACGGTCTCCTCTACCAGCCCATTGACAGAATTCTCTCTCCCCTGTTACGTTTCCTCGTGGCTACGTCCTTCTTCGTCGTCGTCGTCGTCGTTTGAAAAAAAAAACCGCGAATTAATTACCATGTGGGCCGCACACGCGCGTCGAAATCGCGTGGTACTGAAATTTAGATCGACAGACTATTTTATATACAAATGTACTATGCTACACTCGGGTTAACTAATAGTTAATTAATAACAACAGGCGAGTGGTAAAAACAGAGTGTAAAATAAATCAACTGGATGAAGGATAATTTAGCAATAATGTGTGTACCAAGTACACGAAACTACTATACTATAATAAAAAATTAACAACCCTCTAAAATCCGCCAGCCTTGAAAAAAAAAATCGAAGAAAGAAAAGATTAAGATAAATTTCGAGATAATTTCAGGGGGAGGGGGAGGGGGGAATGATTTTGATTATTGTCAAATTAATGCGTGTCGATGCGTTTGCCAGACTACGTAAATTCTTTTTAACGAAGGACACAACGACGATCATCGATGAATCGAAGAAAATGGAACGTACGAAGTTATTTTTCTTTTTTTTTTTTTTTTTTACGGTAGACGGGGAATTCGAACACGCGACAGCCATAAAGGAAATCGAGCTCGGCGAATCCGACAGGTGAAATGAGGGTCTGGTGAATCGTCGAACAAGTCATTGTCGTCCACCTGATACACAGAATCGTGTCGTTTTATCGATTCTTCACAGCCTGACGGAATTGCCAATGGGGAACGTGCACGCGTCTCAATTGCACGGGACGTTAGATTAGTGCAGTTTTCTGATATAAATTAAGTAAGTTTATAATCCCTGGCTGTTAAATTACGAAAAAATTTCACCTTTTTCTTCCTTTCGAGCTCTATCATGGAGGCGGACGATTTTTTTAAATGAAAGTTTCTCTTTTTAATTGGATTATTGCAAACGACGAAATTGTTTCAAACGAGGGCAAACAGTGTCGTTGGCTGTGTGAAAACACGTCACACGTATGGCCATGACATTATTCACTTTAATTTTCAGAACTTTGAAACAAGCTAAAACTTCAGTTCTATTCGTCTTACTTAAGAAAGGAATTCCTTTTTTCTTGAGCTTCGTATAATAAATAATGGTAATAGGCAAATCCTAAAACTAAAACCTAACCTAAAAAATTGAGCTTCCAAAGTTGAACCTCGAGGCTACGAAAACTCGAGCTTTACTCAACCCCTCACTCTTATCGATCAGAAAGATATCAAAAAAAAAACTGGAAAATCTTTTAATTCAAGGGATTAGATCAGTCTCAGAGTAGTTTTATTATACAACTTACTCAGAGTGACAGCCACATTTCTCTATATTGTAACTAAACCTAACCTAAACCATTGAAACTAAACCTAACCTAAACCATTGAAACTAAACCTAACCTAAAGAATTGAGTTTCAAAGCTACGAAAACTCGAGCTTCACTCAACCCCTCACTCTTATCAAAAAAATATCAAAAAACTGAAAAATCTTCTAATTCACGTGATTAAATCAGTCTCAGCGTAGTTATATCATACAATTTACTCAGAGCGACAGTCACGTTTCTCTACATTGTCACGACTATACACATCGAGAGAGCTTACATCGGCATCGTTATTAAGAACGTCGTTCAAAATGCTGTATCACGAAGTTCTCTTGATTTGGACTTGGCAGCTGTTTCTGATCGATTGTCGATAAAAAAAAAAAAAAGAAAAAAGAAGAGAAACATCGCACAGTTCGGCGACAGCAACCGCAAGATGCAACAACTCGGCCATTATCGAATAATTACTCGATCGAGTAAAAAAGATAAGTTTCCTCGCGTTATTTATATAATTCGATCGATAAACAGGTGACAAACAACGATTAATGCACGCGACCGAGTTTGCAATTATCAATTTAATCGAGGAAGTACGTAATAATTAATTGACCGAGTAAATTGGCATATTGGTCGAGTCAAGTGAAATCGTATTCATCGATTAACGATAATAATTATTTTCAAAATTGCAAGAAATTGATCGAAAACTTTCGACTATATTTCGCGCTTAACGATGCCTTCGTTTTAATGTTATATTTTTTTTTTCAATAACTGTTTGATTAAATATTGTCGAATCATTATTGCGACGTGAGCAAAGTTTGCATTTTTTCCTGATAAAAGAACTATTTTTGCTAAAGAGTGCTTGTAGCAGCATTTGATTTCAACGCTTCTGAGCGTTTAATTGAATTACGTGGCATGTTTCACCTTTCGATCGAATATAAAATAAACGAAATATATGTAATATAAAACGATCGGAAATTAAATCTAAAAGACGCCAAGAAGAATATATCCCTGAAATAACGGTCAAACGATCATAATCTGTACGATACATAAGATAATGAAAATAACATATAAACCACGGCCAAAAAAATCGAGTAATAATATATAGATTTTCTAATATCGATAATAATTTTAAACCCAACCTAAACTTGACTTAAAAAATAAAAAAAAATCATTATTGTTACATACAGGTATGGTATAGCGAAAAGATACACGGAAATTAACATTGCTCAATTTTGAACTTTTTCAATCGTTAAATCTTGCGATCTTTTCAGAGTATCCGATTTCTATCGGAAAAGATAAAATTAAACATCTGAAATTTTTGTACAAATTGCTCGCAGTCATCTGCGACTTTGCTCGAAGAGCTCGTATTATTTTTAAGTACAATAAAATACAAATACACCAGGATCGTACTCAAACTGTAGTCAAATACTGGCGCTGTAAGTATTATTCCACTCAGTGTCGACCTAGAAAATTGTATCGTAATTAAGCGAAAAATACCGAGTCAAGTTGATGTAGTTTGGCAAGATTCGAGGAAAAAAGATGGTATATAAAAATTGATAATTACAAAATTCAGAAAGTAACGTGTTACAGAGCGAGTTTCGTAATATAGAGGGTGGCCACTGAATGATGACATTAAACAACAATAACTTTCACAAACGCATGTTTCTTTTTAATTTTTTATTAATTTTTCATTTGGAAATATAATCAATGGATTTTATCCTCCGATATTAATGCGAAAACGAACAAGTTACGACTTTTTCAAAAACGACCTTCAGTATTTTAAATGGCCACCTTCACCCATAAGGGACATTGATAGAAAATGCTGGAAACCTATAAACGATCAAAAATATATTCTCACGCGATCATAACCTCGAAAATGATCGTTCGAGTGACACAATTTTCCATCGAGTTCGACACCGACAACGCAATACCTATAGAGAGAGAGAGAGAGAGAGAGAGAGAGAGAGAGAGAGAGACTTCGACGCGTGTAATTTCGAAAAGCTAATTCAGAAAGATCGCGTCGTCGGTGAAAGTGTGTCTCGCAAAATTCTCAACTCAAGATGAGAGAAAGAAGCGAGAGAAACGGCACGTGCCGGAAGCCTCGCCGTTTTTCAACAAAGTTTCATTACTCTGCCGTGAAGAAGAGTCGCGTCTCGAGCCGTCTCCCTCAACGAAGCGGTTCGTTTCGTATTCATCGAAGAGGGAAAATGACCGAGTACTCGAGCTTCGCGAAACAAACGTTGACGAACGAAGGAAGAGGAGAAGAGAACGATTGCAAACGATATAAAATCGCCTTCGTGCGTGGAAAATTGAAGACGACGAAAAACTCTTGCAAAAGGAAAATGAGTACGTAGCTGCACAGGTTCCCCTGGCGAAATTCACGTTCCACTCCGTTTCGACTCATTGTTTATTGTCCATGGCCAACAGGTGGAAATCGGACTCACGTTGTGGGTGAGTTGTCAGTGGAAAAAATTTATGTTCGATCGTTTGCTGGATTGGATTGTCAGTAGCCATCGTACCGCGAACGTTCAAGTATTTTCGGAACATCTGATCTACGTATCCGTTTATTGAATGTGTTTGTTATTATTAGTTTATTATTATCAGTGTTTATTAAATTGTATATATAATCGATATTTAGTGAATAATAACTTATAACAATAAGTTATAATTTTATGTAATAACGTGTGAGATACAATATCCAAAGTGTATTCTTTGTTGTGACAGTTGGTAAATGAGATCTCTGTTTCGCCTTTATTTTCTGGACTAATTCTAACGAAATTTTTTTAATAAAGATTTTATACCAACGTTTATACTCAATTTTTTTTAATAAAGATTTCATATTCAGGATATATATTTATATATTCTTCGCGCTTGTAATTAACGATCGTCAAAGAAGTTACGTAAGTCTAACATTGCTAGCAAATTTCCAAGCTGAATTTTCTCGAAACTGAAAAATTTCACCTCGTTGTGAAAAATTTTTCCACCCGCTTTTTTTTTCACGTAGATTGTCACGGGACACCGGTTGTGTAAAAATGCATAACATTGCAATTGCAGAGTACGCGTTGAACTCGATCCCTTGATCTAGTTGCTGGACGCAACAGGCTTTGAGCGCGGAGCGTGCACGCGCCGAAGATCAAAGAGAAGAACTGTTTCAATGCGTGCGTGCTGCCAACGCTCCTCGAGTCGATCGAAGGGTGGAAAACCAAGTTTCGAGTGGTTGAAGATTAAAGAAAAAAGAAAAAAAAAAGAAAAGAAAGAAAAGAAAGAAAGAGAGAGAAAAAGAAGGAAAGATAGTTGAGGGATGGAAATGGAAGGAGGCGTTCGAGTTTTCCTTTCGTTGAGTGCTCTTCAAGTACGCTTCGTTCTTCGCGTTTTAATTCGATATCGACGTTTCAAAGGGAACAAGTCCTCGACAAGTATCCCGTGCTCGTTAATTCTTTCGGTACGCATATATATCGCACGCGGCTCTTAAAAGTTCACGATCGATTACTCTGATTTTTTCTTTCTTTTTTTTTTTCGAACCTATAGCATTCCTGCTGGAGGATGATCGATGCGGATCGTTTGTAAGAACTGCAAACATTGCTGATAGGCTGCGAAATGATTATTGCAATTTTGGTGAAAAACTTACGTTACCGATGGGGCACGAATGAAGGAAACCACAGTGACAGTCTCTCGTTGTTGCACTTACCTGAAACATAAAAGAGATTTTTTTTTTGTTGACGTGAGAACAATTAACCGATATCACCAGAGTGATTTACGTATAAATAGAGAAAACAAAGCCTTTAATATTATGACATTGAACATTATGATATTGAAAGTCACTATTGACATTAAAAATGTTACATTGCATTACAAAGTTTTTATCAAGATGTACATTTTCACTTCACGCTTAATAAAATAAATAAACCACACGTTATTTAAACAAATCTTACTCGCAGAGCTGTACGTCCCCGTCGAAACAGGCTTTTGAAATATACAATAAAAATGTCAGAAATTTCACAAATGTAAATGTAATGTAAATGATAAAATTTATACGTCCATTTGTAGGAAAGCCATAACAAAAATAATTTCTCTTTTTTCTTTTATAAGATCGATTATTTCAAATTTCATTGTCACAGCTGAACTAAAGCTCGAGTTACACTAACAAGTTGAAGAAAGTTGCGCGAAACTCTCGAGGAAAGATAGAAAAATCACCATAAACGCAGTCCATCAAACACGACGTTTTAACTGTTCGAATTGCAGTAAAATAAAATTCGGAAAAATCGGCCAAGTTGCGCGTGTTGTTCTCGAAAGAGTGACCACGTCGAGGTTTCAACCCCTGCTCCCCACCCCTTAATGGAACATCGAGACACGAAATACGTGTTTCTCGCGGGGGTACACGCGGGAAAACTCGTACGCAACGGAGCGCATTGTGCTCCAGGCGCAACAGGCGAGTGTCAGTTTGAGAAAAGGTCGCAAACATCTGGCGCCAGGGTGGCTGAATCGCGCGCGCTGTATCGGAATGCAGCAAAAGGGGAGGCCATCGAGATATGCATTTGAATAAATCGGAAAGCGGCGTGCTGCCCCCCTTTATTCAATTTCGATATTCCCCTAAGGCAGAAACCAGCTGAAACCAGAGCGCTACGAAACCAGTTCGTCAGATCGAGTACAATGAGCACGATCAGTCGAAACACCTTTCTGAATCGTCCTTTCTGCTGGATCAGACGATCACCGCTGATCCATTATTATTTCAACGTCACCCGTTATGTTAATGACCGACCATTCACACCCGATAATTTTGCTCCTTCTTCTTCGTTTCCGATCGACGCGAATGAGAAAATGAACATCAAGTTGAAATTCTTCTTCTTTTTTCTCTTTCTTTGTCAAGTATTTCAGATGTTAGTAGATTGACGAGTTTTCGAGAGAGAATAAAAGATTTCTGCTCCGTGAAAATTTTTCGTACGACAATCGAAACATTTCGTAACAGAGAAGTGGGGCACAATTCGGAAAAATATCCGAAAAATAAACCTTGTGCTCGAAAATTCATGTCAAATATGCCGAAAGCGACCGAGCAAAAACCGGGAGAAGAAAGCGAAGGCGAATAATAAAAGTGAGAAACACGGGACACAGCTAAATGAAAAGCGGCCGGTGTCTTCAGCATCGGGTCTTCAGCATGTGGTCACCCAGGTGTCAATTTAGCTCTAGAAACTCCACGTGAAAAACCCAGGTGCTTGAGGATACACGCTGTATCAATAGATTCCGCGTTGAACCCATTGATTTTGGCGAGCGTTGATCACACAGAAGGGACACACAGCTGCGTGACAGAAGAAGTCGAACGTGAACAAACCCGCGAGAGACAAACACACACGAATCAGCACGAATCAGCCTGTACTCTGATTTACGCGCTATTTAGCTTTCTCGCACTTGGCATAATTTCCTTTCTATTCCCCTGCCAGGTACCCGTCACCGTCGAACTTTACCAGTTTCATTAGAAAAATCTACGATCGTCGACGAAAATTTTTCTATTATTATTGTTACTATTATTGATTATTACTGTTATTATTATTGTTGTTGTTGTTATTAGTGTTACTATTATTGTTGTTATTATTATTGTAATTATTGTTGTTCTTGTTCTTGTTCTTGTTCTTGTTCTTGTTCTTGTTCTTGTTCTTGTTCTTGTTCTTGTTCTTGTTCTTGTTCTTGTTCTTGTTCTTGTTCTTGTTCTTGTTCTTGTTCTTGTTCTTGTTCTTGTTCTTGTTCTTGTTCTTGTTCTTGTTCTTGTTCTTGTTCTTGTTCTTGTTCTTGTTCTTGTTCTTGTTCTTGTTCTTGTTCTTGTTCTTGTTCTTGTTCTTGTTCTTGTTCTTGTTCTTGTTCTTGTTCTTGTTCTTGTTGTTATATGTTAAAGATTACACGATGGAAATATTACTCGACAATCTCCATTCGTGTTAAATAATTTACAACTGCAACGAAATAAACATAATCTTTCTACGAAGATTGGAATGTAATTACAAGTATTATCACATCGAAGGAATTATGTTATGTACGATCTTGCTGTTCTATTTACTCGAGCAAATCGTGCAATTGTTGCGAGATTTTTGAACAATCCGATTAGAAATAAATCGCGAAGTTCAAAGTACTTTTTAGATAAAAATTCGTTCTTACCTGCGAACGAGTTGCAAAACGAGTCTCGCTAGTCATAAAACAGTAAAGTAAAATGAGAATTAATGGTAAAATAAGTTTTACACGAATCCTGAAGAGAGTATTCCAAAATCCAGCCCCAAAATTTCTTTCATCTGATCGAGCACGGAAACCCTCGAATTGACAAAATCCACTGAACATCTCCCCCCTCCCAAAAAAAAAAAGAAAAAAAAAAGTAATCGATATTGGCTCGATGAAACGCACAACAAGGTGCAATAGCTAACCATCGTAAGATCGACGTTCGCTAAATTGAGGATTTCATTTTGGCAGACAGGGGGCGCGGAGAGAACAGTCGACGACCCCGCCTTCTATTTAATCCTTAAGAAAAGGGGAGGCCACGTCTACTTTGTGAGATAATAACTTGTAAAAAAGGAGTTGCACAGGAGTAACAGGTTGCAGAGGATACGAACACCGTTTGCTACATAATTAAGAAGGAAGGTCCGATAGGGTTCATAATTCGTGGCCTTTTGGCTCTTTCTCTCAACTCGCCCTCCTCCTTTCTTTCGTGAAGTTTGCATAATTATAGAGATACTCTACTTCGACAAGCTCGCACTTCCTTCGGCGAAGCTCGAAGTGTTGACATTTTTTTATTTTTCTACCTTTTTCTTTTCTGTTTCAACAGAGAAACGTTCACTTCGGTTTCTCTCTCATTCAAGCTCGATTCTTCTCAGACTGAAGACTTGCGAATCGAAACGACGAGTTAGTAATTTTTCATTCAACGTGAACAAATAAACATCGATTACGATTGATTTTTGAACGCGATCGATTTTCAATCGATCGATCTATGAATTTATTGATTTGTTATTTCATTAGTAATCTTACAATCTTGCTGATACACGCGTGTGAGTTTGTAACTCGTTGATTCTACTACCCCCCGTATTGATTCTATGAATTGACAACCTAACGACACAAGTAAATTACAATTAACTCGCCGTTCAGTATCTTAACAACAAAATTTCACTGAAATCGAAAGAAAAAGAAATTTAATTCTTCTTGTGCTTCGAATCATCTGTATTCGATTACGAATGAAAAAGGGGCAGGGGGACGGAAGAGTAAGAATTGATATTTGAAAATCTTCGAGGAAACGAATCTTCACTCCATCCGTGCAAGATAATTTTATTAAGCAGTTGTTGCCAGGCGGAGGTGTTCTTCCTCGCAGTCAGAAAATGTCAGCTGCCTGCTGGGGTCTCTCTCTCTCTCTCTCTCTCTCTCTCTCTCACTCTCTCTCGGCGTGTACAAGCCAGACGGCATTGTTCGATCAACAATACTCAACCGAACCGCTCACAACATATCCCATTCATTTCATCCACCCACTTTATATTACCCCCGTGCCCACCCCCAACCGGGGATAAAGGGGAGGAATACAGGGGTCAACGACGAGGATGAAGAAAACGCCGTGTCCGTTCTCTGTGCGGAAGAACCCGTCACCCTCTTCGGCAAACCCCCATTTCTTTTTTCTTTTTCTTTTTTTTCCACAGCTTTCTGCAGCCTCCGTCGTGGCTTATGCGGCTCAGTCTCTGACAGTTTTTTTTTCCTTTCCCCCTTTTAATTATTTATTATTATTATTATTATTATTATTATTATTATTATTATTATTATTGTTGTCGTGCTATACTAGAACGAAACTGTAGTTCGTTCTCGTCTTTTTATTTCGAGATTTTCTCAACCCAAATAATAAATTTATTGCTCCTTAGTAATAATTTCTGTCCAGTGATAGCGACGAATTATTGCATACGGTTTGATCACTCGGTTATGTGGTCCGTGAAACCAGTTGTTGCCAACGCAAGAGGTTAAATAAGAAATAGTAGATTAAAAAATGAAAATCGTCGGGAAAACGTTGAGCAGCCAGCTGAAACGAAATTTCACTCTCGAAAAATGCCTGTTTTTTCTTTCTTTGCCCGAGAAAAATCTTCGAATTCGCGATTTATGCAAGGATTTCACGATAGACTAGAATTTTTAACCAGTGACTTCCTCAACAAATCCACGCGCAAAAACCAGCGAAAAGCCAAAATGATAATCGTCCAACGAGAGCGAAATTCTACATTCATCCGCGATCTGAGGCCTTGCGAACCGATCCAGAACCGATACCACCCTTCTTCAACCGCAGAACTCTTAGTTTCAAACGAACCTCGACAAACTCTGCTCAGCTACAATATCGACAAATCTGACGAAACAATGTCCTCGAATCTACCGCTGGCCGAAAATCCTCTCGGACTGACCGACCATAAAATCAACCGACGGACCATAAAAATCAACGACGATCGTTAAGATCGATTGTGACGGGATGTTTACGACTCTAGTGCCAAATGGTGGCGACAATGGACGCTGGCCAGTAGAATCGAACGAGCTGTGAACGAGCAGCGTTTGATTATCTTGAAACGAAAGAGGGCACAAAGGAAGATTATTCGAGCAGCATGGTCAATCTTTCGATTATTTTGGCGAGGCAACGATCACGTAAGATCCTTTATTATTGCTCGAGTTGTCCGTCTGTTAATTCTACAAAGGTAAAACTAATCTCACCTGTCCAATGTTGAAACGTTAGAATATTTCAAGCGATATACGTATGGAAATTATTAACAGAGTATATTTTTAAATATAACACGCTTGGCCAGTGAATAGATGAAAGAAACAAAATTGCTACATCTGTCCAAAGTTGAAACGTTAGAATATTTCGGGCGATATATTTATGAAAATTGTTGACAGAGTATACTTTTAAATATAACACGCTTGGCCAGTAAATAGATGAAAGAAACAAAATTGCTACATCTGTCCAAAATTGAAACGTTAGAATATTTCAGACGATATACGTATGGAAATTATTAACAGAGTATACTTTTAACACTAGAACTACCACACCAGTCTGAAAATGACTGGTTTTACAATTTTATCTTAAAATTTCTATTTCATGTTACAATTTTTTCCCCCACAATGATGCAATGACTTTTACAACGATAACTAAAGAAATAATACAATGAATTTTATTTTATTTTTATTTATTAGAAATCAAAATAATTTTGGTAGAAATAACTTCGTCTTAACTGTCGGTAGTTCTAGTGTTAAATATAACACGCTTGGCCAGTGAATAGATGAAAGAAACAAAGTTGAAACGTTAGAATATTTCGGGGGCGATATACTTACGAAAATTAAATATAACACGCTTGGCGAGTGGATGAAACAAAGATGAATGAAACAACGTTGCTACATTATTTCTTGCTTTCGAAAACGAAGAGAGTTTCAGGCAAACTCGACCCAGGGCTAAATATACTAATCTGCTCGTTGGGGTAAAATTTCATTAACAGGAGAAGCGATATTCTTTTCTTTTTTTTCCCCCCTCCCCTTTTTGTTTCTCTCTCTTTTTTCTTTTTTTTTTTTTTTGCCAGACACGATTTTTATCGTGGCACGGAGAACACGTGGTATGGTCGCGCAGTATGGCCCCGTTAATAAAGTGGAAAGGAGGCGAACCACTTTCGGCGTGACGCGGACTCGGCACGCGCCAAATCGAGTCAGCTGGTGATGATCGGACCGAACGGTACCCATACGATGTCCGAACACGATCGACAGCTTTTTATCTCGAAACAGTATCTCGTGGTATTTCGACAACGTTCGCTGGCGACTTACCGAGAGGTGAAAGGGATTCTGCGATGCGAGGCACGGACGGACGGACGGAGTACGTAGATCGAATCGATCGATAGATCGATACAATTTTCTTTGATCGAGGATACGGAGTGTTTGAGGAAACAAGGGTCAAAGAGAATTTCGAGACGTATGAATATCAATGGTGAAATTTAGAAGACGTAAGAATTAAAAAGAGATGCTTTTTTGAATGATTGACAACAGCAAGGATTTCGAGATATGAATTTTTCTTTTTTTTTTTTTAAATACAGACGCAGATATCGAGTGACGAAACTTCCTTGAGAAACAAAGATTAAAGAGAATTTCGAGATGTAAATATCTCATCAAGTGAATATAGGTGGCACACAATTGAAGAGAATTGATGATACTTTCGACATAGTTAGGGGAAATATAAATTTTTTCTTTTTTTTGGGGGGGGGGAGAATTTAAGAAGAGCATATTTCTTTTGAAAAATAGAGAAGAAAGAATTAAGTAAGAGTACTTAAAAAATGAAAAACAAATAGAAGACGTATTTTTATCTCGTAGAATGAGTATAAGTAAAAAACTGAAGAGAATTTTGGAACATGAAACTCGACTTGGACGAACACTTTAATTCAATTTAATTATTACGTTGTATGAATTATATTATTATATCATATCGCAATGACTAGATTGTTCCATCAATTGGAAATTTCAACAGCAAAATTACGCTTGCATGGTAATTTTCTTTGATTGATTGATTGATCTCTCCCTCCCATATGCGGCTTCCATATCGCATAAAAATCCAAAAACAATCTAACTTCTACCCACCGTGTGAGAAAACCCTGGAAAACAGAAAAAAAGAAGGGAAAGCCTGGAGGCCGCAAGCCACAATATTTTCTCAATTACACGAGGCACAGACGTGGGTGCCTTTTTTTTTTCATTTCCCGAATGATGCTCCGCGAAAGATAAGGGGACACACGGTTCAATGCACCCCGGGTTTCTAAAGCCCGCCTCGCAATCTCTCCCTTTCCTCGCCGCCACCGTCATCGTCATCATCGTCTTAAGTGTCTGCTACACCCCGTATTTATCCCCACCATGACTACCGGACAGCCACGCGCCACCATGCTCCATTGTCTTCTCACCAACGGTTCTCTCTCTCTCTCTCTCTCTCTCTCTCCTCGTCTCCTCTTGCCACTCCGCCGTTTTCTTCTTTCCTTTTCTCGCTCGTTCGGCCTTTCGGTTCCTTCTTCGCCGGCGAGTTTGAAATTTTCAACATCTGTCGAGCCTCCTACCCACCCTTAATACGTTCACTTGGTAACAACGGCATCCCCGTTGCTCGGCTGCTTCCTGCGATCCCGAAATCCCAGCATCCATTTCGATACGAGAGAGGAAGGGGGGGGGACTCGTGTATTCTAGACTCTCAGGGCAAGTCCAGAGAGTCTGCTACTCTGGAACTGTTAGTTTGCTTTCTAGGTCTGCGATCGTTCGTGCGCATTGCTCGAAGACGGAAGAGAGGTGAAGTTGGATTACGCATCGTACGGTTGCATTGAGAATTATAGTGATAGAAGGCACGTGACGTCAGAGGAAATAGGATAGGATGCGAAGGTATCGAAGTGTTTCTTCGAGCCTCGTGGTTGGAGATGGTAAGTGTAGCTTCGAGTGAAAGACGGGGGGGGTGGGTGGTGGCTTTGGGAAAGCGAGTCCACGAGAGTCTACGAAATTTAGATAACAAGGAATTTTGAGGAAATTCAGAGAATATGAATATTTCCCTCGAGTCGATGAAAATTCTTCAGCGACATAACACGCTGATCTTCAACAGGTGAATACCATTGTTCACTCTCTGCTTCGTCCCTCGATGCCCTCTACTTCAACTTCGAATGATCGAATTCCCTAGTCGTCGTGTCGTGACAATATAATTTTCAACCCTAGAGAGTCTCTCTCTCCGCTTTAATTCTCCACTTCGGTACAATACAATTTTCAAGCATGTGCAAGCCAACTACATCAGCTTCGATCCCAAACTCAAACTCCCTACTTTCCACCAGTCGAATTCTCTGCTTCGCGCGTCGTAAAAACTACAAGTTCGTCTGAGAATCTTCGAAACTTTACGAAATACCCAAATATACTCCGAATCCTCGTGCCTGAAACAACTAACAGTCGAACAACCCTCGCGAGAAGCGCGATTGGCACCTTATCGTTTAATTGCTCTTGTCTTTCTCTCTCTCTCTCGTTTCTCTTCCGCGTAGGAAGCCACCGTTGGGGCCTGTTAGGGACCAGGAGGCAATTCGAGGACGTCGGTCGCGTCCAGATCCAGCACATCTGCCCGTTTCGTGGCAGGTGGCGACTTACCCGCTTCTCTCCCGTCGTTCTCTCCTCTCGCTCCTTCCTTGTCCACTTTGCGCTACGTCCCAGCGTTTCCTCTCCTCGTTTCCCACCTCTGGCCACCGCCGCCTTCTTAAGCCTCCTTAAGCGGACCGAGCCACGCGACAATATCCGCGGCCAGGCGCGTGTCAGCGTGTCCCACCACGTCTCCTCCTCGGCCGAGCGAGCATGTCGCTTGTAATTATTAATCATTAAAATTACTTCGCCAAACTTTTCCTTTTCTTTTCTTTTCTTTTTTTTTTTTTTTCGTCGACTGGTTTCAATTTTCGAGTTAGTGGTGGTGAAGTCTCGGTGGTGGTGAAACGATATATTTTGTTGCTTAGGTGGCGGTGCGTCGATCAAATGATCAAAGTTTCGCGTGAATTGCAGTTATTCGAAATTTTCTGAAGGAAATTCCGAGAGTTTCAGAAATTTGAAAACTTCCTCCCCGTGACTCGAAGGGGGTAATTAAAGGTAAGAAAAAAATATGAGATCAATGAGTACAGAGATACTTCCATTCTGTAAGTGTAAGTCGCTGTTACGATATCTCTCGTAAAATTACGTCTTGCGTTAGCTACGTTTATTGCTTTCTCGATCAAGCGCTGCCATTTCTCAGGCCATTTTACAAGTGAAATTATAGCGATAATCGGAGTAAGCGAAACTGAAAAATTATGGAGTTGTCACCACTGTGATTCTCGGTTCAGTGATTGCTGTTTTTAATAGTCTAAAGAGATTATAAAAAAAAAAGAACAAATATATCTCATCACACCATTCGTCATCGGTTCTATAGAATATATTCATATATTATTGTCTCTTATATTATTATTAATTGTGTTACATTCATTTCAAACCGTGCAAAGGGAAGCTAATCCCACTTGGCTCGAACCAATTGGAAAACAACGTTCAATAAACACCAATTCACACTTATTCGAGTTTATGCTTTGTACCAGTAAATGAAACGTCAGTGTCGAAAGCGCCAGTCTGTTTTGAACGCGATTGAAGTTTCGTTGGAAATTTAGCTTAGTCTCCAGGGCTTTCGAAGCTTTCGATGCGGCGTCGAAAATTGAACATTGTTCCCGAGTACAGAAATCGATCGGCACCTGCGCCTCGTTGCAAATACAACTCTCTCTCTCTCTCTCTCTCTCTCTCTTTCCTCGTTGCATACCTCGAATGACTCGAGGAGAAACGTTTTTCTCAACCACCTGTTTGTCAAGCTTGTAATAATAAAGTGGCGGCGCGCGGTCTTAATTCGATGGATGATGTATCTTGGCTCTCGCACAATGTTGCTTATCCATCTCCTCCATCTTCGCTGTGTATTATTACCTTTATTATAGTTTCATTTCAGGACGATCACGCAGCGTAGAGTAGCTAGACTGACTGGCGTTTTTCTGTTTCTTTTTTTTATTATTCGCGCAAACTTAAAAAAATTATTCGACGTTGTACGAGCAGCTATCGAGTGACAGCAAGAGCGAGAAAAATGACGATTCGTGATGTTTTTTTTACGCGTTTCGTCGGGAAATTTAGAGGCGCGCAGAAGCAACGCTGGATGAAAGTGTGGAAGTTGACTTTAGATTTTGGAGATGAACATCGGTTGCAACGAATATAGAAATCGAAGTTTTAGTAATTATTTTCCGGTACCTTGTTCTTTAGAAAAATATGAAGTGAAATAATGATAATGCTATAAAATATTGATATTTATTTGGTATATATAGTCAATAAGTAAGGTCAACTTCTGACTCTAGATCCTACCTCTTAAAATTATTTCCACAAAAATTCACAGTCTACTTACCATTTGGTAAATGAAACTATTAAGAAGTTT
The DNA here is from genome assembly GCA_032399595.1 of Tetragonula carbonaria. Classification (NCBI taxonomy): domain Eukaryota; kingdom Metazoa; phylum Arthropoda; class Insecta; order Hymenoptera; family Apidae; genus Tetragonula; species Tetragonula carbonaria. The sequence continues at coordinate 522,755 of JAUCRC010000015.1, forward strand.
GAACCTATTAAGAGAATTTAATAAATTTACGCGTTCACTTCTTTTTCTTTTTTTTATGTGTAAAATTTTCCATTTCTCGATAAGGCTATGAATTCGTTTGAAATTCGTCTGCAGTTATTTTCGAAAAATATTTCACAATCTAATCGTGACGTGGAAAATTAATCGAAAAAAGGTCCAATCAAAAGAATCGAATTAATTCACTTTGAAAAATTGACTCCGTATTGTTGAAAAATTGGAGCAGTAAAATACAGTCAGATTCGATGCAATTAAAACAACAAAATAAAACGAAATAAATCGAATCTACCTTGATAAAGCTGTACAGTTTAACAAATTTAACATGAAAATACCTGAAATTCTATCGCACCATCATACTCAAATGTTCTATTATTTAATTCTATTATTTAATTAACTAAAACTGATAGAAGCATTAAAACGAATAATTCTTATTCGCAGGGGAAAAAACGTAAATTCTTTTCTTTCACGTTGTATTGTAAAATTAAATTATTGCACTACGTTTGACAGTAAACATCCTTTATTTTATGATAATACTAGTTATCATTCTCTGCTATATTAATTTACACTATATTATATAAAGAGATTAAAGGTGAAAATTTTTCATTCGTGAAATGAAACTTTCTTCTAAAACTTGTTACTGCCCCCCCTAATATTCCTTAAAGCTTAAAGCTTATTAAAGCTTCAGCTTCCAAACGATATATTTATCACGTTTCAAGTTTACCGTCGTTTATTATCCGCAAGCAGAGACGACAAATCCCGCGTGAGGAGATAAAGAAGAATTTCCGATTACATTTCACTTCGCCGATCGCAAACATCGCGAACATCGTTTACGAGGGTGGAAATCTCTCCTCGCCTCGGACGACAACGATCAAGGGGTTAAACTCGAGCCATTAGTTACTTGTCTAAGGGGAGGGACAAGTGTAAAGTTTCCCACTGTTTGTTCCAACAACATCGCCGAGTCGATGAATTATGACATTTCGAATGTGCTCACGCATCCGACCGAGAATTGCGACAACAACCCTTCCTGAAGGGAGTTAGGTTTTTTAGTTAGGTTTTTAGAAAAAAATGTCGCAAAAACCACACAAAAACCGCGCGCAGCCCTAAGCACAATGAAGACATCTGGGTGTGTTTCTCAACGAAAATACAGATCGATAATAAAGACAGCTATATTGCATTTTGTTCCCAATTGGGGACTTGAATGTTCAAATGTTCTATGGTAAATTAACACTTTACCGACCGGTGAATAGTTAGCCGATTAATAGGTTACCGGTCGGTAAAGTGTTAAAATATATTAGTTAGCCGATTAATGGGCTACCGATCGGTAAAGTGTTAAAATATGTTAACCGATTAATAGGCTACCGGTCGGTAAAGTGTTAAGTAGACAATTTATTGGTAGTTGTATGCGATAAATAACATTTTCTAATAAAATTTTATTTCGTGATCACACTCATTTTTAAGTAGACTAACAGTCATATACACACACACACACACACACACACACACACATATTTTTTCTTTCGTCATAAAAATTCATGCAATAGAAAGTTAATGTATACTTTTATGTAAAGTACCTAATAAAACAGTAATATATTAATTATAATCTGTAGGTTGCAATCCACGAGATATGGACTTTTAATTTTAATTAATAACTTGGACTTCATACCGGATTGGTAAAATGAATTTTTCTTTGCGACATTAGAAACATAACGAGACGATAAACAGAGAATTACACATCGATCATCAAATTAACAATTTCATTGATTTGAAATTAAAACGAGATAGCCAATCGCTCGCTTTCGATTCCTCGATTTTACAAAATTTTATAAAATCGACAAAATCTCGTCTTAGTCTTTTTTTGATATCCGTATCAACCCGCTGTATCTCGAAGGAAAATGATAACGAGTTCGCGGTGAATGACGCGATTCGGACGAAACATCGCGTCAGAATCCTTTGATAACGGGGGGGGGGGGGCAAGCATAATTCCAAGAGCGCGAATTTTCCTCCAACGACTCGGCGTCCTGCCTCCCCCCCTTCCCCCGCCCCGTCAAGTTTGTTCGAAGGGTGGTTTCTATAATTGCGAGGGTTACCCCCATCTCTACCGAGCCTCTCCCTCGAGCCGAGGAATAAAAGTCACTCTCGCGGCAGTATTTCGCCCCCTCTGTCCCCTCTCCTCTCGGTGAAACCCTGACAGCCGAAACGCTGGAAACTGACTGCTTAATTGCGCCAAAAGGGGTGGACTGGCATAATTAATCGCGAGCGAGGAATAAAGGTGCGCGCCCTGTTCCCAACTTTCGCCGGATCGATCCGATTCGAAAGGGGATGCTGCGGACGACTCGTCAGACGTTCCCCTTGGTTCCGGGGGTTTCACTTTTCATTCGTTGGACGTTAATTAAGGATTCGACAGTTGCAACGCGCGTGGTATATACCAAAGCACAGTATGAGTGGGATAATCGGATCGAAAATAATAATATCATAATTTAAATTTAATTTTTGATATTACACAATTTATTAGTAAAGTTGCTCGTTTTATTATTATATGTCGTATATCGCGTCGTTTGTTATTAAAATTGTTAGTCGTGGACTTTTCAAGGAAAATAACGTTTGCACAAGTCACTTTTAATAATAATAAGAAAAAGAAAAACCTGACTGAGGAGGACTCGATCAAGCCCTTCGATTAAAACATTCTTTTAATCCCTCATTCGTGAAAATATGTTTCAATCGTTCCTTTAAAACTTTCAAACAACGAAACGAAGTTTGATCGTTATATTACGATATTAAATTGTTTTGTTTAAACGGGTCGCTATTCGATGCAGAATCACTCACATTGATTCGCTTCGATCGAAATATTCTTTTCACGAGGGAAAAACCTCCCCCGTTCGTAAAAATATGATACAACGAGAACTTTCAAACGATGAAGAATCAAAAATAAAATAACTAAACGAATAAACTTCGTCTGAGAAGAAGAGAGTGTTCTTCTCCAACATTCCTGGCGAGCATCTGTCGTAAATGGAGTGGAAAGCATCGCGCATTCCATCGAAGACCATCGAAAAACCGCGAGATAGAAGATCCGCGACACCGGTCGAGGGAGGGGGAGGGAGTTCCTAAACTGTCGTTCCCTCTTAAAATTAATCCGCGAGAGTTGCAAATAGCCTCTTTGACGAGCGGCCAATTCTCTCGCGCGAATCGCGTGGATGCCACTTGCCCGCGTACTTTCGCCTATTCTAACGAGCAGAAGACGGAGAAGAGGAAACGAGAAGAAGAAGAAGAAGAAGAAACTCAGACGGACGGCACTGCGGATCCAGTGGTATAGAATCGAAATTTTACACGGTTCGTCGATTCTCGCCACTTTCTTCACAGAATTTTCTCCACAGCCGCTGATCTTTCCACTTTCGCTTAACTCCTTAACACTTTACCGACCGTGTATTAGCGGTGAATAGTTAGCCGATTAATAGGTCGGTAAAGTGTTAAAATATGTTAGTTAGCCGATTAATAGGCTACCGGTCGGTAAAGTGTTAAATGTTCAAATGTTCTATAGTAAATCAAGTAGACAATTTATCGGTAGTTGTTTACCAACAGTCATAACATTTTCTAATAAAATTTTATTATTTATTTCATGACCACACTCATTTTTAAGTAGACTAACAGCCATATATATTTTTTTCGTCGTAATAATTCATGCAATAGAGGGTTAAGATGATACACTTGATCTCTATTTGGAGAATAATTATTTCTCTGATTACGATATTACGAATGGTCAAACTTTGGCCAACTTGTTGTAATTTTCTTCAACTTCTTTTAAATTCGTTTTCTTATATATAACTTTTCTCCGTTGAATTGAAATTGCTAACAGGGGGGGGGGGGGGTTGAGATTGAGACACGATCGTTCTGATCAGTGTATCGTTACATTTCACTTTGATCGAAAAATTCACTCGCAATCGTGAATTATTAACGAAACTTATCAAGTGGTTAACGATCATTTTGCCTACGATCTGTCTTTCTTCGTTCTTATGTTAACAAATACATTGTCCTTAGTCAATGAAGCTGAACTGTAATCCACGTAAGGAATTCATAATATTTTTCCATAAACAGTTTTTATTGCATTTTTATGTTGTAGTAAAGCAATCCACGATAAAATAACGTTTGAATTTCGTTTACATTTTTAGGGAACTTATAAATGCAACGTGTGATAAATTAATATTCCTATCGTCTTGAACGACGTTAATTAGTGCGAATTGAAAGTAAGCAGCGAGCAAAGAGATCGATCAAAAAAGTTTTTTTCATCCATCACACGCTGTATTCGTCACATGTTTCGGTGTAAATGTATGATGTTTGTGACATTGTCGTTGGTTTTCCTTTCACTTTCTACGTTGCATTTATTAACAGCGATAGAATTCGAATTTGGACACTGCGAAACAGTAATTGATTTAATTTAATCGATCACTGTAAAATATTTATTTGAATGAAATTCATTAATTTCCAAACTGAATGATCTACTTCTCCTCTTGATTAACCCCTTAACATACGAATTAAATGAAATTCGATATAACCGAAAAATGACATATATTTTTCATTTCTTCAACATTTGTGTAAACTTGACGAAGATAACTTTTATACTCTTTTATACTTGTGCTGAGAAATGCCGCGAATGCAACTAATTTACTTGTAAAGAAAATTAATAAAAAAAATGATGAAAGAACAAATTAATAATTCATAGTCCTTAGGAAGACACGTATGACGTGTCTCCCAGACGTCATCATATGTTAACACTTTACCGACCGGTAGCCTATTAATCGGCTAACTATTCACCGCTAATACACGGTCGGTAAAGTGTTAAGTCCCCAATTGGGAACTAAAAGATTCGCGACAACACTGGTTGATCTGAAGACAGACGATGTTTCCAATTTCGCTGCACGAAGCGATCCAGAGGATACTTGCCCTTTAAATTTCGATATTCAAAAGATTCGTTTCTATTCGGCATCTATAAAAAAATATGAAGAATCATTCGTAGATGTGAATTCTTGTGTATTACGAGGAGAGAAATTATATTCGACGTTTCTGAGGTAACTGAGGAACTAATAATTCTCGTCTCAAAAAAAAAAAAAAAAGAAGAAGAAAAAGATCGAGACACAAATGATCCCGAGTGAAAATCTGATGCTATACCAGTGTGTGTCCACTGACGTTGAAGAACAAGACGAGGAAACTGGCTTCGAAGCCACGAAAGCGTCCACCGAGCACACACACAGGGGGAGAGCTAGCGACAGTTCGCGCCCCGTGGCACGAGAGGAACCTTTTCCAATTGACGTCATAGACGCACACTTTTGCCCTTTTTTCCCTCCCTGTTTCGTCCTCGTTGGCCCCGCCGACGCCCATGCAACGGGTTAAGAATACAGCGTGGCGGGATTACTTTCGTCCCGTGTGTGTTGCAACGTTCTGCGCACTGGGAATAGCCGGTGGCCCAGGGCTGAATTAACAGTCTAACTATCGCGAGACTAGACTACATATATCCGTGCGTGTTTCTGTTTTCTTTTTTTTCTTTTTTTTCTTCTTTTTCTTCTGCGCCTCCTCTAAGATTCTAACGTTCTCGAAATTCCGCTCTCCCTCTCTCTCGCGCGCGCGCGTCTTTTTCATTTCTCTCCCGTCCTGGCATTTTTATTCTCGAGCTTTCGGCTCTTCGATGCTATTTCTCAACTCGACGCGCGTGGATCCACGAAATCCGCCCCCCTCCCCTTTTCAATTGTTCTTCTCTTTGAGTGTGTGTGTGTGTATGTGTGTGTGTGTTTCTTATGAATTTCTCATCAATTCTCGTGATTCGGCACAAAACTAAATCCCCCCACCCTCGGGAATAATTCTATGTATATCACATCACCAAAAATTACAATTATACATTTATTATCGATTAAATCAGATTTATCGTTGTGTGTGAAATTGTTGTACAATCGAAACTATAATATCAATACCGATATCCAATAGAATGAACGTGTGACTAAAAAATAAAAATAATTTATAGTGATTTTGCATTTTTCTACGATCTTACGATCGTCGTTCTCCAGTTTCCACGTATTTATACGAGTTCGAGAACAATTTCGAAAATAACTTTACTTTCAACAACCTTCGATTTCACAGTTGTCGCCAATTATCGAATTGAAATGGGTCAAGAATCCGCCATAAGTGCGTTTATTAACGCTGACGCGGTAATAAAGTAACTGTTGAACGCGGTATATCAGAGGATGTTAACATTGGTGTTGAGGAAGTCATGCAGCAGACGGAAGTGGCAGACGGCTGAGAGGACGATGGCCCATCTGAACACGGAAATACGTGTGGTGTTGGCATATGCACGGTCGAGGCACACACGTGTCCCGACGTAAAATACTGGCTCACGTGTGTGCTTATCTTAACACGATAGATATATTTTTGGATCGCAGAGACACTAGACAGTTCCTTATAGCGATATAAATGTCGCTCTTTGAAGAGTTTATTCCGCGCGTTCTCTGCTCTCGAGTGTCGTGAGAATCAACGCTCAAACACGCGAAACGCGGGCTTTTTTTAATATATATATATATATATATATATATATATATATATATATATAAATATATAAATAATTTTTCAATTTATCGGAGTAAATTTAATGCAACAAAATCGTGACGTGCGAGAGTGTGTGTGTGTGTGTGTGTGTGTGTGTGTGTATACTGATATTAAATTTACTTTGATAAATTGAAAAATTATTCTCCCTTCTCTACACTCTCATATACATATACGTATCATTTATATATATATATATATATATATATATATATGCATTTGTTTATGATGATGTTGCAGAATTAATTTTTTTTTAACGTATCAAAAATAATTATTGTCGTTAATTACAATGAACGTTATAATTAGTGAAACTTATAATACGCATAATTTCTTTTTTTTTTTTACAAGAAGCGCTATGGACAAGTAAGGTAGAATATTTAGAAAATTGAAATTCCCTTGCATTTAGATACTCGTTTTATCGAATACTGAAAAATATCCTGCGATATCTAACATGTAATAATTAAACAAACAACTGAAACAAAATTTCTCTCGTGAAACTCCTTCGCCTATTTCCTAAGAAAACAACTAGAAAGTGGCTCGATATCTGGTAACGCGAAATTGATCAACGATCCGCGAGTTTCGCGAGCATTCAACGGTGATGGCCTTCCAGTTCAATGGCCGAAAGCGATGCTAAATTAACACTTTACCGACCGGTAGCCTATTAATCGGCTAACATATTTTAACACATTACCGACCGGTAGACTATTAATCGGCTAACATATTTTACCACTTTACCGACAATTAGCCTATTAATCGGCTAACTAACATATTTTAACACTTTACCGACCGGTAGCCTATTAATCGGCTAACTATTCACCGCTAATACACGGTCGGTAAAGTGTTAATTCGCTGCTGATAAATAAACAAAGCTAAGTAAAACGGCACAGTGAATGGCAGAAGTCGAATTCGTAGTCGCGCGAATTTTATTATTCTGTCATCATCTAAAATGATGTTTACACCGAAACTAACGAAATGTTCACGATTTTTCAGAGATTTCAATGAATTTTCTCGTGAAATGCGTAAGACAGCAAGACGAATCAACTATACACACACGCACACGCACACACGTTTTTAGATACAATATTCGTTTGAAATCCTCTAGGATGCACGATCTCATTTTCCAAATACGTGTCAAAATAATTATTGTCGTTAATTACAATGAACATTACGTTGTAATTAATAAAACTTATAATGCGCATAATTTCTTTTTTTTTTTTTACAAGAAGCGCTATGGACAAGTAAGGTAGAATATTTAGAAAATTGAAACTAAAATTGCAATTTAGATACTCGTTTTATCGATACGGATAACGCGGAACTGCGACGCGGAATAGTAATGGCGGTTCATCGATCATGAATCCCGAGCGAACTTCTCGCTTTGTCCCTCTTCGACTTTACGCCGCAGTGAGCAGCTGTAAAACTTCGCCTCGCAGTTAATAACGGAATAAAAGTTTTCCGTGACTTCGGCGCGCATTTAATTTCGCCCCGGCAAGTTTTCCGAACTTTCGCGCAACTGCTCGCTCGAGGAGATATGAAAAATTTCGCTGTTACGTCATCTCTCGTTTTAACACGTTCCGCGATTATATAAACAACGAAGGAAGGAAAGTTTGCGTGAAATCTTGGACAGTTAATTTTGAGAAATATATTCCACATATACGGATATTGTACGATTGAGAACATTATATCGTACATTATATCTGTGAACATTATATCGTACATTATACTAGTAATTTTGAGAAACATATTCTATATAGGAAGATTGTACATACGTATTAAATATAAAGAATTCTAATAGAGAATTGACGTTAGTAATTATTCCAAGTGAAATCTCCATGACTTTTTCTTCAATATAATATTCAATATACACTATTGTATGTTAACATAATTATTGTAATTAATATTTTTATTAATTACTTACAACTATCGTCCAACCAAGAATCTATTCACTTACATTACTGTATTTTAGCCCGAAATTTCTTTGAAGTAAAATATTTTTCTAGTACAATAATTTATAAACTGAGACATATTGAAAATACATCACATTCACTGCTCGATGATTCTACTTATTAGAAAAATATTCAATCGTCATTCCATTTCCACAAAACGACAAGAAAAAGAAAAAAAGAAAATGTCTGACTGCAATTGTAATACATCAAGTAAAATATTTTTCTAGTACAATGATTTATAAACTAAGACGTACTGAAAATACATCACATTCACTATTTGATGATCTACTTATTATTATTAGAAAAATATTCAATCGTCATTCCATTTCCACAAAACGACAAGAAAAGAAAAATGTCTGACTGCAATTATAATACATCAAATAAAATATTTTTCTAGTACAATGATTTATAAACTAAGACGTACTGAAAATACATCACATTCACTATTTGATGATCTACTTATTATTATTAGAAAAATATTCAATCGTCATTCCATTTCCACAAAACGACAAGAAAGAAAAAATGTCTGACTGCAATTGCAATACGTCAATTCCGGTCGAGAACACTGTCTTCCATTACTTGTTGCTTGTGTATAAATAATTCAGTGACGACGAAATTACCCGGTGGAGGACATTTTCGTCGCCGCTAGCCACCGTGGCTGGCCATCGGAATTAAATTTCCAGATTCATTAGCCGCCGGTAGCGCGCGTCTCGTGACGCACGAGACGATCTTCCATCCCTGTTTTTCATCGCCGTTTAGCTACCTTTCGCTCTTGTTGCACCACTTAAAAATGGCCACACGCAGCCGGCATAGCCTTAGTCTTCTGATATAAATACATATGAGAAGTGGGTCGCTGCCCTGAACCCCCTCCCCCCAGTCGCTTCATCGTCTACGAGATTCGCTTCGACGATCCCCGGAAGTCTTACCTTTGACCCCGTGTTACGTCGCTACGTTTCCGCTCGCCATTAATTAGTCAGCCGCCACCTCGCGCAGAGCAATATCGATTCTATCAACAGGCTGACCGTGATTTCATGAAATTCCTGCATTCGTTTCATGCCCTACGATAAGGAGAATCTCACTTTCTCTGAATCGTGTATGTGTGTTTTCTTCCATCCGGAGAGGTTTAGAAAAATGAACAATGCCAAGCGAGATGTGTATATATATTTTTTTAACTTAAAATTGTCTCGGGAAGATTCAGAAAATGGATGACGAAAAGTATTGTATCGATAAATGACAGGAAGGGAAAACTAGGAGTGGAAAACACAGTCAAGAAGTTTATTTGTGACATTGAGAAAAACTTCCTAGAAAATTCCAGAAGCTGAGCTTCGTATAATTCCTCAGGAGTCGCGCGAACCCCCTAAACTAGAAGATATCCACGAGAAAGCTGCAAATTTGCAGGAAATATTCTCTCGAGACAAACTCACCAAGCATAAAGAGAGAGAGAGAGAGAGAGAGAGAGAGAGAGAGAAATGGACAAAGCAAAGGACTTTCGCCCGTCTAATTGCCTGCAAAATAGAGAAAACAAACCTGAAAACTTCGAAACTGTTCGAAACCATTCCGATCAGTTCGATATCTATTGGTTCTATTAATTCGATCGCGTGACGTCCATTAGATAATATTACAGCGGCGCTTTCGAAGAAGGCTACCGAAAGAAGGATCTCTTTGGACCTGGAAGTCGCGGTTTTACGGCACCGAGTCCCGAGGAGCCGTGTGTCTGCCATATGACAATAACATCTGTGGCCCACGCCAAGGTATATACCTTGGCGTACCTGTGTTTCGAACGCGCTATACCACGCATACCATCTTGCAAGCCCGCCACACCGTACGAAATGAAATCGAAAGGTGTTTCATCTCTCCCCGGTGTTTGCTAGTACCGCTGGACGCGCGGCAAGAAACGCAGCTGGCAAAATATTTGTACGCAAGGGAAAGGAAGGGGGTGCCTTGTCCACCGATTCCCCGTTAATTAACAAACCTGATGCGATCTGTTTGCACGGACGATTCGCGCGGAACGGTGAATTTTCTACACTGTGCTTGGCTAAATTGTTCATTCGGTGTATAGCAAATTGGGTCGCGTACAACACGCGCACACTTTGATAATGTGTGATAATCGTATAAATTGAGAATTTCTGTAAGACGAGGAAACTTTTATTAACTTCAATTGTTGATTCAATACTCTAATCTTGACAAATTTGATACAACTCGATAGCTTCGTGTCTACGTGTGTTCAGTGAGATTCTCAGCGACGATGCATCGTCGACATTCGACCATGTCAGCTTGTGTTTTACTTTATGTTAAAGATAAGAAAATATGTTACACAAAGTCTAAGAGATATAATATTGTCAAGCGTTTACAGGTACATGTACATTGGCGTCAATTTACAAGATCATAACTAAAGCTTCCCTCCCTCTCTTTATATTTAGAAAATAAAAAATTATATAAAACAAATTTACATGTAAAAAAAAAAGATCTTACTGTTCATTCACTTTGTTTCAAGATAACTGATTCGTCTATACTTGATAATTTCATTCAATTCGTATTTCGATCGTTTAATTAATAATTACTATGTGATCCACGTTCTTATTGGATATTTAATTTAAACTATGTTTTCTCGTCGATCTGTCATACGGCAAGTTTTATTTTTAAAAATGAAATGTCGTTTCGTTGATTAAATCATGAATTTCCGTATGTTTTTATTTGCAATATACGCAGCTGTCGTGTATATGTATTATAGCAGAAAAAGTTTTTCTTGCTTGATCGCAACATGTTTCTCATCGTTTGCTCGTTTCATTATCGAAATGATTGAACGACGTAGCTTTATCGATTTTGAACGCCGAAAATGTTTGGCTGTCTCATTTTCTGCGAATGTTCGCTAATAATGCACAAATGATAGGAACTTGATGGCTTAATTGTCAAGCTAACACATATCCGTCCGCATGACGAAAACTCGTCATATCACGGACAATCACCAGCAGCCAAATGCCGAAAATTCATCATTTGTATATTGCAGTAAATAACTGATTGCTGTTTTATTAAATCAATGAATAAATTGAAACGTAATTTTTACCAAACAGAGATAATTCTACGAAAAAACTGATTTCAAATTTTAAATATATTTATACACATATGTGAAATTACATTTATAATAATAATTTTAAAAAATTTAGCTAAAAGATTACAACGAACAAAGTGAAACGAACAAACAGAGAATAAATTAATACATTAATGTGCGTGTAATTTGAACGAGAAACGAAAAATAATTTATTTATCTCTTTATTTACGGTTTTATATCAATTTATATCGTTAATATATTGTTAATATATTTCAAATAACAAGAATTTTTTTGAGTTTTTATCACTGCGAAATAATATATCTCCATCACTATCGACCGAGTAACTGCGAATGCGCTTCCAAACAGATGTCGCTTGCGTACAATCCATCCGAATGATCGGTCGGTAAAAAAGGGAAGCATACTCTGTAGTTAATCTCGAATTTGAGAATTAATTATAAATTTACCGTTAAATCACCGAAGAATCTGGTCAATTACAATAATTACAATAATTACAAATCGTTTATCTCCTTTTCACACGTTACTTTTCACCGTACATCCAAATAACATCGTATAACTGTTATAACGATGACTAAACATCTAACGGAACATTTATATTTATACTATTACGTAAACGAGCTTCCGGTACTATTGTAATTACTATCACCGATGACGATGTTTCACGAAGAATTGCGACAGACGCAGAAAACTACAAAAGTCATTCACGATCAACGATAACAAACAAACTGTTTCGGCCGTTCTGGTTTGATCCGACGTGCAAAAGAACTCTGTATTAGACCGATTTTAACGGCGAGAAAGAAAAAAGAAAGAAAGAAAGAGACGCGCTCGCGATGCTGGCTATCGTAAACAGCGCGTCGAATTCATGCAGGCTGATCGACTGAATTTTAAAAGAACGCTGCGTGACGATAACGATCGTTTTGCGCAGATTCAACCACTGCGGCAGTTCAATCGACAATCGATGACTCGAGCGAGCGGGCAGCTCGTCGAAACGAAGAAACAATAATTGCCAAATGAAAAATACGACGACACCGGGAGCACCGGGAGATGTCACGCAGCCCGATGACGCGATAAACGCGTGCCGCGGCAGGCGTTGATTCCGCAGATCGACGTGTGACCATTGACATAACCTCAAAAAACTAGGAAGGGGGGAGGGGGGAGGGGCACAGCGTGCGATCGCGAGGGATTAATCGCGGTGAACCAGCCTCGACGGGGAAGGCCGTGGGCTCGTCGAGAGAAGGTTCTCGTCGCGGTCTCGAGACGCAATGCTACGGAAAAAGTCAACGAAACTTGCGCAGGAGCTGGCAGCAAAGTCAAGAGCCCTGGCAGTTGACACATGTCAAGCGTGCAGTGCGACTCGGAAAAACGTCGTGGCGGCCGAGTGCAGCGGCACGGCTACGAGAGTACAGGCGTAAAAATCAAGGGACTCACCGCTGTGTCCGGTGTTACTCGACGACTGGCCCATTATTTCTCACGCCGTCGGCGATGCCAGGCACGGGACAAACGGCACTCGGTGATCGCGGCGGGCTCACGTGAAAAACCGGGCGCATGAGTGCCCGAGAAACCGACACATTTTTCGATAAATACCATCACATCGTGTACCCGCAGTGTCGCTACGACAGAGACGGACGGCCGTTCCGAAGCGACGAGGTGATTGGCCCGCGACCGGCTGCGCATGCGCGACCCGCGCAATTTCGAATCTCCTTCGCTGTCACCACTGCCTGTAGCCACGAGAGCCTGCCCTCCGATGATTTCACCAACGACATCGAGAATCGTCCGGCGAATAGCATTCTCGCTGATCAGAACACGTCGCGTTGAATCAACCAGGTAACGCGATATAAGGAATATTATCAATATCGGATTCCTGTCTCCGATGTTTCTGCATCACTGTGTGTACAGATACACAAGGGGAAAAAATATCATAATTCTCTTTTTGTTTTCGTGTCATTTGGTAAGCACAAAATTAAGTATTCCAATGTGAAATTGTTAAAAAAAAAGTCGATAAGACTAATCGGAGAGATTGATAGTAAATGATAAATTCACAATATTTTATAAGAAGGAATATTAATTCAGTTGTCAGCTCGGTTTAATCAACCAGTAATCTGTACTAGTTAATATTTTAATTAAGTTTCTTAAGATCAGATAAAAAAATAATTTTCATACTGAGTGGCATATTGAATTTCAAGATATCACGTGTAAAAATACACTTTACAAATTTGTTACAAATTCGTCTAATTATATAATCGTGATGTCTTCGTTGTTTCATTTATAATGGCTTGCAAAGTGTACTACAGGAATAAAATTTCCCCCGAGACACATTGCGTGAATTATGTCTCAGTCAATAATCTGGAGATACCACGAGCAAGATATCCCTCTCTGTTATTTACACATCATACTTTCATCGTCATTTCACAAAACACGTAAATCTTCATCCATCTATCCATTTATTGTATATAATCACATTATATACTAATTATAGTTATTCTATCATTCAATTTACTACCTTTTGCGTTTAAACATAACTATTTATGTATGACCAACGTCAATTACAATTATCTCATTATCCAGTCTATCATCTTTTCTTTTCATCGATGCACGAATCTACTACTTCAAAACCTATTCGCAAATAAATACTAGTTTTCATCGAAATCACACTACTATCCACTCCTCTGATATCTGATATATCGCTTGCCACGTATGATATTTTTTTATGATATATAAATACATATTCGCAATTGCCCTCTACACACACGTGAACGGAAACTCCGCGATCGTTGTTCGATCACCAGCAACAGCAACACCCGCGACAACAGCATCCCCGCTTTGCTGAACGCGCCAACACAGAACCGTAAAAGTGCGCCAACTGCGCCCACAATTCGCGTGTGACGAGAGAGCTGGTGTTTCATCGTTTCACGCAATTACAAACTATTGTTGTTCCAGCCTTATGAAGTTGCCGGCTGCGTAGCAACGCTACAGCAGGTCACAGTTCAGTGGCCAAAGCGGAAAAAGCTGCTACACGCTTCCTTACGACGCGAGAGAGAGAGAGAGAGAGAGAGAAAGAGAGGACCGTCGCCGTGGAAGATCATCGATCGACGATAGAAATCCAACCGGGTGAGAGGTTGGAAAATCATCGCCTTGGTAACCAACGACCAAAACACAAGGGTGGTTCGGTCGTTGGGAATACGTTGGCGGCGATTCACGTGAACATCGTCTGGGCGAATATATCTTCTTTTCTCTATATGGATTTTTCGGTCCGATTCGATTCGCGTCTACGAAGACGATGATCTCTCGCGCTCGACATCGGTCTTTTTTCTTCTGTCTGACATGACAGTTCTGGAGGAACTCGAGTCGAGGCCTCGGGCATTCAGCAGCTGACGGCAACCACAAGCGATCGTACATCCGGGGAAAAGCGCTCAACGCTTGGGCAAAGATGGATACCGGCGGCCTCTCCTGCATCGTCGTTTTCGCGCTCTTCGTATCGGAAGGTCAGTCTCTCTTTCTCTCTCTCTCTCTCTCTATTTTTTTTTTCTCTCTCTATTTTTTTCGTTTATTAACATCATGGAAGAAGCGTTCGCGGATATTTTGCACGATCATAATTAAGTAGTTAAGTTTCTTTAACTAGAACTAGAATCAGCGATCGAAACGACCGATTTGCAATTTTCCCAGAGAAATTTTACACATTTGCAAACGATATGATTTCGTATGTGAGATTTTTTGATAAAATATTGTATATTTTTTTTTTTTATTATTAATTTTGTGAACTCTTTCCTATTTCTTGCGCTTTAGTCGTGTTAACACTTCAAAAACTTTAACAGATCGATAATATCAGCATGAAGTTTTTAACGCTGGAAACTAAAATTGCACAAGTTTTTACTGAGTTAATTCAATTTGTATTATTTTTAATATTTCATTCTCAATTCGATTCGGTTGCTGAAATTTTCGTGACTTTACGAATAATTGAATCGTCTTCATTTCTATCGAGCCAAAAATATAATTACACAGTTCAATTAGAATCGCTTTTACGTTTCTGATACATATAGTATAAAAAGATCTTCTCTAGAAGATTTTCGTATTTCACGTATACTATTGTATAGTTTACGTGAAGTGTATTTCAGTATTCATTGCAAATCGATAAGTTCTAGCGTTAACACCTTGTCTTCTAACGTCGAATCATATTCATGACACGGATTATGGTCCTATTTCAACGAATACATGTTTGCATTTGTCGGTGTATTGTGTAAAGACTTCAACTTCAATTCTTCAATAACAGATTATATATATATATATACATATATATACATGAGCTAGTTAGAAGCTACACTGATCAATTCTGTACACTGTGACACTATTTTTTTTCAAATTTATCATTATTTATGTCTTCTTCCTGCAATGAATGAACTAATGGAAATAACCTATTTGCTTATATTGTATACTTGATCATTGCTTCGCTAATTGTATTTCGTCGACACACTGTTACAAAAATTATTATGCACACTCGTTTATAATAACTATTAGTACTTCCAAATCTTACATTGGAGCAAACAGCTACAAATAATTTCTTCCTCGTAACTATGTAACTACGTGAATTCTCCAGAAATTATGAAGTCCTAGAAATCTACAAAATGTATCTACACAACGTGCATAATAATAACATGCAAAATATTAATCCTATTGCTCGTATAATGAAATTGAGAAAAATTAATGAAAAATGAAATTGATCGATTTAGCTTTTCAAAAGGCTTCACTTAACGTTTCAGTAATGACACAGTAATTATAAACAAATATAAGAATTATTTCCTGAACGAATTATAAAGCCAAAGGACCAAAGATCCGTTTGTTGAGAAACTTGTTTGACTTATATAGAATTGTCTGTTTGGGTCTAGAATAATAGGACGTCTGATAAGAAAGTAAAAGGTTTGCATAAAATGATGAGCGAGATAAAGTCGGCCTTCTTCATTATGCCCCCAAAATCAATGAAATAGCTTGTAAATGCGAAGAACGTTGAATTTACTACTGGTTCTGTTATCTTCGAGGGGAATTCTACGAGAAATTAAACGAAAAATTAAGATGGAAGGTCCACATTGACCGAGTCAAATCAGTGAAGTCAAAATAAAACACGTGAAACTTAAAGGAAGAAAAAAGATTATCGGCAAAATCCTGAGATTCTAAAATAATAAATCTCAATCCAATGTTCAATGAATTGCAGTGCAATTGATTCGAATTATTTCACATATGACATTCGGAAACAGAATAAATTTTTAGAACTGTAACAACCATGTAAGAAAAGAAAAAAATAATCATTTTCAGGACGTGGAATTTTCCAAAAATTCGTCTTAAAAATTCCTTGAGTCGATTAGTTGTATTTTCTAATATACCCCTTCATTTTTCATGAACTGTCAATTAATCTCTCTTGATTGACAATATTTTAATACTGTCTATTAATTTTTTTTTCTTTCTTTCTTTTTTCGTTTCACCATCAGGTTGGGCCATCGATTGCTTCAAATGCGTGTCGATCGACGCCGACAATAAACCGTGCGACGATCCGTTCCACAATAACGGAAGTCTGGCGTTCTTGGAGTCGCCTTGCCTAGGAGGTCGCAAAGGGCGCGATGGTCTTTTCCCCGCGACTGCGTGCATCAAAATAGCCGGCATATATGGTAAAACTTTCCTCTTTTTTGTAATCACGAGTGGCCCTTAACCCGTTTCGCCGCTGTCTGTTCAACGAATACACTATGCCCGCGAGCACAGTGCCGCTTGTTTACGGAGGTTTCACCGGTAGAAAAGTTAATATATTGCTTGAAATAGCCAGCAAATTCGTTCTGAGTAATTAGCGGATTATTCAGTGCGTTTTCAAACTGCCGAAGAAAGGCGTTCAAAGGTGGAGACAATTTCAAAAGTAATATATCGCTTCAAACGCGAAGCACTTTTCCAAATCCTAACTCGCTATTAAAACTATTATAACTTGCAACGAATTGGTCTTATTGAACGTCATACTTCGAATTTATTTCAGAATAATTCTGACTATTTTGCTACTTTAGTCGTTAATATAGTATAACGATAAACTGGCATTTAATAAACTGGCGTTTAGTGTTTGAGAGTATGTATCGTATCATCGTTAAGATTATATTACAAACTTTATAGCTTAACATTCAATAAGTTTGATCTATCTAGACTCGTTTTGGTTCCTCCGAAATAAGGAAGTTACCATTTTTTTTTCAATAACTAAACCTACCACTTGAAAAATTGAACCCCTGAAAAAGTTCAAAATATCTAAGAATTTCCCATCGTTTCTCAGTGTACGAATCCATGAAAAATTAAATTATATTGCACTGCTTGTTTCCACTGCAAATTATCATAACGTTGCATTGAAACACCGAAACATCAATGTCTCCTCATATTTAACTTCAACTACAAAAAGAAAAAAAAGAAGATTAAAACGATTTAAATCTAGAGTTTCATCCGCGTAAAATGGCTTCGAAATTTTCTCTAACGTCGCATCGAGGCGAGAAGAAAGAAAAAAAAACAAGTCACACAGATTCGAACTGCGATGAAAGTTTCAACCCCCCTTCGCGTTTCCACGTTTCCCTCGAGCGAATAGAACAGATGTGAAAAATGTTTGTAATTAATATGCGTGTGTGATCAATTAGACGAGTCGGGGATCTCTTTGACGGTGAGGAGCTGCGCGCTGGACAGCGGTACCCTGACGACCGACTCCGAGATCATAAGAATGTCACACTGCGGAGGATTCTACTTCGACGACAAGTAAGCGCGGCGAAACACAATCATTTAGCTTTGTTTCTTTTTATCGTTGTTTTGCCCTCCGCTAATTGCAAGAGTTACCATGCTGTGTGAAATTGACTTATTATAATTGCCGGCGCGAGCTCTGACACGATTGCGAATGAGGAGGAGGGGGAGGGGGATGGGGAGAAAAAGAAAAGAAAGAAAAGGGAAAGAGAGGGAGAGAAAAACTAGGTAGCTACGACTGTGTGTTACGTTAATTTTAATCAATACCTCGCGTCACGCAGTGACTTTCTTGGCCGAAACAAATTGTGTACGTGTATTTTCATATGTCACGATGATCGTTCGCTGCTTTTGAATCTTTCGTTTGTAAAATATCACTCGACACAATGTTAACACAATGAAGTTGTTACTTAAAAGTCCTAAAGTAGAACTATCTGTGTACACAGTAAAACAACGTACAAAATATTAAATTCCGACAGTAGTTTTTTCTCAAATTTTCTTTCAGATACGTTCGGGGCTGCGTGCAATCTTGCAACGACGCGGACGCCTGTAATGGATCCATGCAGCGAGCAGTACCGCTCGTGCTTTTAACTTTATCGATTTTCCTCGGACTAATTTGACGAGGATGGCCAGCGTAAAACTCGCGTTAACGAAAATCATAGGCAATTATTGTGTGTGCATATATATATATATATATATATATATCGAACGGAAACGATCATATCCATATTGCAACGGACCACTTGAAGTTTAAAGCCAGCAACTCGACCAATTTAGCCGTGGACCAAAAGACGTAAGCGAAACGAGAAAACAAATAACTCGTGAGCGACGTGACGAAAGCATTTTCGCAATTGTTGAACATTTCATTCAGTCGTATCGAAAGAAATTAATTACAATCAAAAGAAAAGAAAAAAAAAAGAACGAATTTAGAGGTCCAACTAAGTATTTACGCTATTACATTACGAAGATAAAGTATACGGAATCACCAGTTTGATACTATTTGATAGCTTGCAGAATAGACAGAGTAACAACTGCCATTTACATAAACATAACCATTATCGTTTTATTTATGCATAGAGTACGTTAAATTTATGATCTAGACTATTGCTTGAGATTTATAGTCGAACCGTATGTAAGTACTTATTCAAGAGACTTATTGCAGACTGTGTAGAATGCCCAATAAAAGAGAGTTTTAAGTTACGAAATCCTAAGCGTATAGTTTCTGACACGGTGACTCAAGAAATTGATCGAGGATCGATTTAATTTACTTTTATTTTCTTATCGAAGAATTCGCAGAATCTTTGAAATCATTCGATGAAAGATCGAGACGATTAAGAACTTTGATAATAAATTTTGATACTAGTAGCGATACTGGTACTTTAATTGATATAAACGAACGACAATGATTTTCCAATGAAATTTAATTTTATCTTTCTCGATTTTCTGTAATTTCGTTGAAAATCTGAAAGACACATGCGAGATGAATTTTTTGAGCGACCGTAATTTCATAATAAGAATTATGTGTATCCTGTTTCTTTTAAGAAAACACGAAAAAAAAATGAATTTACTCACCATTTCTATGCCAGAAATATTTCACGATACTCGCAAAGATTCTCAAAAGGAACATTATCATACGAAATGAAGAATTAAACTGCAACTAGAATACACAAATACACAGTTCAAACTTTAAACAATATTACAACGAACATAACGAGAAAACGAAACTAAACTAAACAACTAAAAGATGATCAAAGAAATGTGATGTCCCTACATTTTCGCTCCAAACTTCGCGCAGTTCAGACGAAAATAAAAAGCCAAGTTCACAGTGAATTTATAATTATAAAGGTTCCCTCTACTTTCTGATTCTTAAAAAAAAAAAAAAAAGAGCTAAGATCACAGTAAATTTTCCAACTTTCTTCACTTTTAATACTTCTGATTTATCTAATTTTTAATTTTTCAAATTCTTTTAATTTTATTTCGTTCTCATAACTCTTCTAATTTCCAATTCTTTAATTTCTCTTGCACAAAAAAAAACAAAAACACCAAGTTCAGTAAATTTCAGAGAGAGAGAGAGAGAGAGAGAGAGAAGAAACAAAAATTAGAACACGCGACAACTCTCCGAATTTAACCAACGAAAATTGAACTAATCGCGAAGAGAGCACATGGAGCATGAAATTCGCTGGAACGTGAAGCGAAAAATCAGAGGATAATCCGATCGAAGCTATGTAAATGAGCACAAATGAGAGTCCGGAAAAAAACAATCTGAAACATGAAAAATCGTATGTCGAACGCGTCGCAACAGTTCGTCGACTTCTTCTCGCGAGTCGCGTGCTGGACATGGGAGACCCTCGAAAAGTTATTGGACATCATTCTCGATTTCTTGGCGAGGATAATCGAGCTGATACTAGCGGTGATGAACCTGATTTTCCAGGTGATCTGTTTCCTAAGGGACCTCTGCATCGAGGCCATGCAAACATTCGCCAACGTGTTCCGAGGGATCGTTAACGTTGTTAAGAATATCAGCTGCGAGGAGGTCGAGGATTTCGCCTCCGCCTGCATCGTTATTCTACTTTGGATCGTCGCGTTCAAGCTCGCCAGGAATTTGCTCCAAGTAGGAATTCCACGTATTCGTAAAATTTTAAATTTCTTTTCAACTCGCCGCGTTCCACCGATGCTAAGCTAAGTTTGTTAACCCCTTCGCCTTATTCATCTGAATAGCTCGTAGAGTTATTCAAGTTTCAAGATAATGTCGAATCCTTTTGTTTCCGCTTTGTCAAACATATCACACAGGACAAAGATACGTTGACTAGTTTTAATATTACATGAAAATTGTGATTATGCAAGGGATTATTATACATCTCCGATTATATCTTAATTATAAATACAATGTAAATACATTGGTATATGTTATCACATATATTCTACCACTGGCTTGTGAAACTAAATAGAATATAAATCAGACGAGGAGTTAATTCAATCTTCATGGAATTCTTACGTTCTAATATCACTCTCATTTGAGCAAATATATATATATATATATTTAACAGTAAGCGAATAAGAAATTATGCATATTAATTTTTTTAACGATAGAAAATCACACGTGGAGGGTGAAAAAAAGGAGGGTTTTTGTTCTATGTTTTGTAGCTGGAAAAATGTTTTGTAACACACAGTGTAAGTTAATTTTCACGCAAGCTGGTCAAGTAATGTGGTTTGACTTTTATAAAGAAGAAATATCAACGAGACTTTAGAACGTTAAACATGTTTGATGAAATACCGAGACACGTTTGTTCCGGTATCTGGCGGAAGACTGTGGCACAAAAACCAGGTAATCACAACGTCCACGAATTTTAATCAATATTCTAGGTATTATGTGTACAATTGGATATCCGCTAGAGTCTTAATATTATCTGGTTTTTGATCCAACAGTTCTGTTGTCCATCATATAGCGCTTAAAGTAATCAAATGATTCAATAATATCTCTTGTAATACGTATTTCAAAATTGCTGATTACAATTTTATTAAATTACGTTTATATATTTTAAATTAATCATGTCATACGAATTGCCTATATTTATTATATTTACAATACAATATTTATTATATTGTTTAATATACAATTTAATTTCTTTTATTACAATATGAAACATTAGTTCCTTGATTACATTGAGCGCCATATACTTACAATTATATATAATTAATGTACACGTACCTTTATTATCTTTATTATCTCCTTTGTGTTTTCGATATTTACTGAACATCCTCTTTCCTCCTGAACATCATCTCACTATCATACTTCATCTACACCGAAATGTTCGTTCTAAAGTTTCCCCGAGTTCAAGTACGAGTCATTAAAACGTTCACACACTCACATACACACACGCGTGATACCAATGAGAAATTAAAACTTTGAAAGACCATCTGTTCGACACAACGGTGCTTCTTGGACTAATGAAAATTATCGTCGATTCACACGACAGTGTTCCAATGTCATACGTATATTTCTCAGAACTTCCGAATAGCTGCGTTCGTTAATCCAGGCCACGCGAGTTCGAACGTAAACAACAATAATAACGCGGAGAGACTGGAACTAGGAGTTTGCCCGGCGCAGAGGAGACCAGGGAAAAGGATAAATCGACGGAAACGACCTCGAACGAACCTTAAACAGGAATTCAACAATTAGAAAATAAAAGGTAAAGATTTGAAAAAAGAAAGAGAAATTAAATATGCACATCAATTGTGATGCAAAGAGAACATCCATTCAAATTTAAAACAAGGTACAAGTTTAAAGTGATTATTTTTTTACGTTAGGATTATCGAAAAACATAAGAATTAATTACACGTTAATAAATGCTAATATTCTTTTTTGTCTCACAGATATAAAAAGGAGTTAATCGCACATCTAATGCGTGCAATATATAAAATCTGTACCAAGAAAATTGTAGAAAATAAAATATATTTTCTTATAAATATAATTTCTTATATTTATCGTTGTATCGTACATTTCTCATTCTCGTAAAAATTGGTATAGAATCCTGGCAGGCACAGTGCCAGGAGATTAGCAACGTTCTCTATTTACAAAATTGATCTGTATAAAATAACAATGTGTAAACTTGTGTATCGGACACAAAATTACACCTTGTATTCTATTATGTACACAATTAAATATTAATTTTTTTTAACAATTCGTATCAATTTGTAGAAGAGAGAGATGTATAAAAATTTTCCCCTGTAAAATGCATTCTATCGTTCATTTCTTACTACTGAAGAAATATCATAACATATCTCTTCTTTCACACATTGATAAGTAAAGTCTTATAAGTCTTATCGTTTATTCGATTATCGCACAGACGTAATTTGATTATAAATAATATCGCCCAAATTCGCTTTTGTAACGAGAGTAAATAATACTTTGCTTACGTCAATTTATCCTAATTCAGTTTAACTATATTTTTAATAGTACTAGGTCAATTTTCTCAGTCGTTTACAACCGTAATAACTAGTTTATGTTCGGGCCAGGAAAATGTCTTCGGCAATTGAATCTGTAATATATACATCGAAAATATATTATTATAAAAAGTTATAAAAGTTATTAAGTCATTTTACGGCACTAGTACTATTAATTACCTGACTTGGTGAATTTAAAACTTGAAACTCTTGAGCCATCCTTTCAGTCAAATCTTCTGGTAGCAAAACTTGCAACCATGGTCCCTGAACTACATACGGTTTTTCCCTAGACACTAGAGTACCAGTGACTGAGGGAGCAACTATTGTTATTGCTGTATGAGACAATATTGACTTAAATGTAAAATGCCTTCCGTGCATGACACGACCCCTGTAAGAACATATTTATGATTAAAATCCATTTAATAATAAATACATAAAATCAATTGTACAATGCGATAAAAACATTTACTTTATTGCTAATGGTAACAAAGATCCAGCTTCGAGATTAAATGTCAAATGAAGACCTGGCAAAACCCTGACAAAATTTTCGTTTGGTACATTTGTATCTTGCTCGCAAGGGGACAATCTTTCTGACTTTATAACTGGCTTTATATCTTCGTCTTCTTCATCCGATTCATTTCTTGTCTCTCTATATTTTTCTGTACTTTTGTCACTGTTCACCTGAACCCACCTAATAAAATATCGGTTAGTACATTAGTACATTTTACATAATAGTTCAATCTTTGACAGACAAATACAAGACACTTGCCAACACTTTGCAGACACACCACTTAAATTAGAACCCTCTTTTTCTATACCAGTCTCTATTTTCTCTGCTATGGAGGGATCATCTTCCATAACAGAGTAGATCCTTCTCATATCTGTTACCAACCATGGCCCACAACCACGACTAGACTTTAGTAAATTTACAAGGCCTAAACCATTCCAGTGCTGTGCAGCTTGTAGCTCTTCAGAAGTAACTCCTACAATTTGAACAAATGAAACCTGTAACATTGTACACAGGAACCATTAAGAATATTTTATTCCGATATTCTCTCACGCATTTGGAAAACAAGTTAAACGAATCGTTCTACCTGAAATTTCAAACAATAAACTTACATCACCGTGTGGCGTAGATATGGATGCTGGTAACAGTGGATCTCTGGCCATTAAAATTTGCGTGATACGACCGTTTCCATTGTCCAAAGGTGCATGCCATGAAACATGGTCACCAGGTAACAACATGTTACCAGAATTGAAAACGTATTTTGCTAATTGTTGCATAACATTTGCTGGCCACGTGGGAGGTGTCATCTCGTTTCTTTCTCTGACTAATCTAAATGTTAGCTCAAATCCAAAACCACTTGGACGACCTGGACCACTTTTTGGATGTATTCGTCCATCCCCGTGCAGATCCGATAAGCCCAAGCTTCAATCAAAAATCATTTTTCACTTCGTCAAATTTCAGCATCGTTGTTTCAAGAAAAATGAGAAGACAAATAAAATAAAATTCAAACAGAACAATGACAGTGGAATTATCATTATAAGGGCTACACTGATAGAACCAAAATAACTCTAGACTCAATCTAAAAAAACTACGCTAGATTTGGTGAATGGTGGAACATATTTAGATAAGCCAGACAGGAAAAGAGGGAAGACTCCGCGGATCTATTTCCGACGCGACGAGCCTCAAACGACTTTATCTTCCTGTACCCTATACTTTCTATATATAGAAAAAGAGGGAACTACTGGAACAGCTGCTGCAGACTAAAGAAGGAAGGATCACCCATTGAAAATAAGAAGAAAAAAAAAATAAGGAAAAAAAAAATAGATGGTACCCTTTTTGCGGTAGACCATTCGTCATTCGGCGCCCCGTTTTTAATGAAGAATTCGTGAAACGAGCGTTCATTTATCTTTCGACAACGCGAGTCATATATCTGTCTCCGTAAAATTCGACAACATTAAAATTTACATTTCTCGCAAAATTCCCAACAAATTTACCAAGTGGTTACAAAAATGTAGCAAGAATTATTTTGCTTGAAATTTGCATAATCTCAGAGAAACAAAACTGCAACGACTTCGAAATGTTTGTACCATAGCTTACAGTTTAAAGTACCAAAATGAAATGGAAATTCACGAATGACAGAAATGGGTTGCACGTACACGTGTCATCGAGGATGTGTCGAGAAAATACGTGCGCCTATATCAAACAGAGCGCACACCACTCAAGAGTGTGACACTGACAAATACTCGACTTCCCGTTTTTTTTTTTTTTCTCTTTTTCCTAACACTTTGATTCTTCCTTCTTTACGAATATCAGGCCAATGAGAAAAAAATATGACTTGTCTTTTTTTTGAATGAATGAACGCGCCACAGCGGAAGGAAATCGTCGATAGATCAACAAAAATTTATATTCCAGCCCATTTGCATCACGAAGCGCAATATTCCGCGAGTAAATTATAAAACTCGGGATAATTCGCGAGCAGCAATTAAAAATCTTATAATATTTATTAATACATGGATCATCGTTGGATCATCAGAAGCCAATTGGTATAAGTGACTTTTTATTTCAAAAAAAGGCTTGTAAATATTTCTTTATTATTAAAACTATCAATTTAAAAAATATTAAAATAATTTATATGGTATGTTATCAAAACTATCAATTTAAAAAATATTAAAATTATTTATATAGTAAGTTATTAAAACTATCAATTTAAAGAATATTAAAGTAATTTATATAGTAAGTTATTAAAACTATCAATTTAAAGAATATTAAAGTAATTTATATAGTAAGTTATTTTAACAATACTTTTAACAGTTTTAATTATTGTATTCTGACAATTATGTTGCAATAACCATTTAATAATGACTAACTTGTAGGCTAAGGGTATTTTCATAATAAATCAAAAATAATAATCAAAAATAACTTAACACTGACTAGATTACGAGCTCTCCGTATTATGTATTCTGATATTTTATTGTAATTAAAGATCGAGACTTGATAAATTGTAATACACGTAGGACACGTGCAATCTAATGTGTCAAGTCCAAATGATAAATATATAAAATAGAGATTCTATAAAAAAATTATAATAATGTAAGTACAATTTATTTTTAATTATTTAGTTTTAAATATAGTGACATTTTGCCATTCGTATCAAATTTATTTGCATTAAACAATGTACGTTTACTGAAAAGTATATTCTGAATGAGTAGATAAGAATGTTTCGAAATAGCACGTAGAATGGTGAAACTCACCTAATATAATGCCAATGTGGTGGTATTCCTAATTCAGGGCAGCCAGAATTTTCGTACATGCTTATGTAGTCGAGAGGATCTGGACCACCCAACCTAGGCAAAGGTGCACAGAAAATCTTAGTTATTTGGTTTTACGTCCGGTTGAATGTACGTACAGCTAAGGGAGGCTAAATATAAGTCGTCTTCCCTTCTTGTACAAGAGTTCCATACCCGACAGAAACCACCTTCCTGATACCAGGGCTTTCACGATTGTATATTGATCAAAAACCACAAAATACTAAATAAACTACATTAAATAAACTACATTATTAAAATATTATATTTATATCGTATTATATTTAATAAATGACAATCGTTACAATTAAATTTAAATAAATAAGAAACATGGAGATTATTTTATTTTATAATATTTATCTTGTTTATTACAAATATTAAATACTTATTATCTTTCCATTCTTGAATTATCCATTATTTATCACTGTACGAATTTTATGAGCAAAACACTATGCTGTGGTGAAACATTTAAGTATTAAAAATCAACACAAAAATGGAGCAACAATCTTCGATAAATTGCAAGATAAATCATATAATGTAATTTATATTATAAATCGTATTACATTGTAAATCATTTCCAATATATTTTTTTATATACCATAACGCAAAGAAGCAAATTAAAATATCTAATGTACAAGTACGAACAAGTGCATACGACACTGAAACGCATTTCTCATCTCATTCTGACATAACAAAACACCGAGCATGAAATTTAAACGTTTCACGCTTTACCGCTGAAAAACCATTTTCCATGAACAGACTAGGTTGAACGGTTCTAGATTCTTACCAGTATTTTACAACTGCAGTGACAGTGAGAGGATTGCTTTGATTCGGATAGATCTCTTTACAAAGATTGTGCAAAGCATCGAGGCCTAGAGCTCGTGCCGTCGGTGCCTGGATCGGTTGTCTCGGTGGGAAACTTCGACAAAATTCCTCTCTTTCACGCATATTTCCGTACATATACGCAGATTCCCGATTGAAGTGTACCGCTTCGAAACAGGTTACGGATATGCGATGCAAACAAAATCACTTTGTTTACCGTGGCTCAACCACTGTGTGCACCTTCCACCGAACACGAATCATACGTCTCTGTTACTTGACAAAACTAAATTCTTTCAGAGCGGACGACCGAATGATTCCAAAATCACTGCGCGTCTTTAAAAGTCACTATAGGCGACAAGGGAAAGGCACATTGCCATTGGCGGGCGTAATCTGCAGCACGTTTTCATTAGTCGATTCCGATCGGGACGAAACATCCTAGATCCAATAGAGCGATTCTCGCACACAATTACGATCTCTCGTTTAATGCAACTGACACGGTTGAAAATATATAATTTGTCGGTGTGTTTGGCAAACTTTGAACAACAGAAGTGCATTTAAACATGTCAGACTCGGCAAGATGAGGTTACAATACTCTGTTCTGCTTTTGATTTACCTCTCGTGGCATTTACGAATATGTTCAGGAATTACGTTAATAAACAATACTACAGACATTCAACAAGAGTACAGACCTGAAGGTCCACTGGTAATGTGCAAATTTCTGTGAGTATTCACACGTCCATTCGCCGACAATTGTTTATCTTTAGTGAAGTATCGATTGTTGCTTCTTTCTTTCTTTTTTGTTTTAACAAATCATTTATTCGTATGGCACGAATATATGCTTCGCAGGCCAAAAGAATTTATAGAGTGTGAAGAGCCAATTGATCACAAAGGTAATAAAACTGCCAAAGAGGAAACTGGATTTGGTTGTGTGAAGGTAACATTGTATTCCTGCATATAAATATTGTATATACGTAACGATGGTCACTTAGATATTTTCTTTTTAAAGTTTGGAGGCTCCAGATATGAGGATGTTGAAAAAACTAAAGTGTCGTGTACTGTATTACCATATATCGAGTGTTACGGACCCAGGACATTTACTCGTGAAGGAATTCCGTGTATAAAATACAGTGATCACTATTTTGCTACCACTTTACTATATAGCATTCTATTAGGCTTCTTGGGTATGGATCGGTTTTGTTTAGGACAAACTGGCACTGCTGTTGGCAAGTTGTTAACATTAGGAGGAGTCGGAGTGTGGTGGATTTTCGATGTAATTCTGTTAGTCACAGGTTCTTTACAACCTGAAGATGGCAGCAATTGGAATCCTTATGTATAATATACCAAGCGTGAAAACCAAATTCCAAATATGTAAAATAAGATTCAATGTTTTGTAATATCCTTTTTTAAATAAATATTTAATAATTTCGAATTTACGAGACTACCCAGATACTTTTTGTAAAAATAGATTTGTATTTACTTGTATATATATCTTAATGTATAAATAAACATTTCTGTTAGAAAAGTTATTTTTTAAATGTTAATGTTCTTTATTTTCCTTTTCCTCCTTTTTTTTTTTTTTTAAATCAAAAACGTTCTTTTGAGAGAAATGAACGATTCGATGATTGATTATTTATAAAAGAAATATACAAGAATATACGTTTTGACATTCATCTATTATAATTCATAATCATCTGGGTGATACAGTTCACTAAGTAATCTATAAATGTATGATGGAGCATTTCCACCCCTAAAATAAAAATGTATTGTTACATAATTAATTTAGTAGATTAAACAATATAAAAGATTTAATATTATTGTAAAACCTTACGTATTTGAAATAAATAATGTAACTAATTCTGGAGGCACATAATCAAAAACTGGATTATACACATGAATTCTTTCCAACAATGATATATTTGCACCATCGATTACACCTTGCAATGGTGAGACATGATTATTAAAACCATCCTGTTCATGGGAATAAAGATACAATGGAGACAACTTGTACAATGGTAATAAGACCATTACTGGGACAGAATAATGTTTCGCAGCTTGAGCAACTGTATGTGAACCTGAAATAGCTCTCAATCCTCCATTTGCCATGACAGAGTGCGTACCAATTATTACTTTATTTACTCGTGACATCATTGCAAAAATTGCCACGTCTGATATTAAAGTAGTTTTGATTTTAGCCTTTGACAAATTTACTGCCATTTCATGACCCTATTAATATTCCAAACATTTTTTTGTTAAATTGGTACAAAGAATTACTACAATATATACATACAGTTAATGATGGTCCTCCTTCAGCTACTATAACTTCAAAAGCTCTTGTCGCAGCAGCTTTCTTGAAAAACTCTTCTACTAATGTAGATTTGCCAATTGTCATAATAATTTCATTCGAATGGATGTGTTCAGATGCTTGCTGTGTAATATTTTCTGCACTATGAAAAAAGTATACGCAATAATATCTTATAAAATAAAGTTTTTTGTACTTTCATTGTTCGTTTAAACTAACCAAGTTTCTAACTCAACTTCAAATTCATTAATGTGCTCAATGATAACTGACTTTAGAGAAGGTATGGAAATGTTAAAATCTACTTTCTGATCACCTTCAGCAGTAAGAATTTTATGTAAAGATTCTTGTGTATCCGTTTCTTCAGTGTTATTCTTTAACTCAGAAATATATTCTTCTCTAATTATTTGTAATACTCTACGAACCATATTACCAATACAAAATTCAAGGGGAATAGCTTCTACTAAATATTTTCCATTTCTTCTAATTATATCTATCAAATCCCTTATAAAGTAAAATATACACACATATATAAGTAATTTGCTTTTTATATGTTTTTACCTTTTGTAAAATCATATATATCTAAGAAAACACACAAATAAAGTACTATAATATTTAATTGTTAGCAATTATACAAGTATAATGTGATACAAGCTGAGAGGTTTAGTCAAAGTTCAATATTATTTTTAATAAGAATTAAAATTGACTAATTAGCAATTAATTGTTAATTATGTTAAAGATTGGCATTCATTTATTTACTGTTTCTTAGATTTATAAAGTTGTATGAAATAAAAAGGAACATAACCCCTACTTGGCGGTGGTCCATTCTTCGTTGCTTATGATATTTTTTAGAACCGATATAGTAGCCACTACGATATTGTGTGTACGCTTAACACCACTAAAATACATACAATATTATGAAATTTCATTCCATTTGAGGTTAAATCGCTTAAATTCATCTATATACTCACCCGTAATGAATATCATTTATTAAGTCCAACACCCCTTGGTTAATATCGTTATCTTTTGTATTAACCATTTTGACCACAAGCTATTAGAGATTTTCTCTCTCTTAGATGTTGCCTCTTTTTAGAAGAATAATATAAAACTTCGAAACATTTCTTCTGTCAATATCTGACTTGTACGACAACAAAATACCAGCTGTTGAAGAACTAAACAATGATCGGTCCTAGCATTGACTAACTAGAACAGACTGGACCACAGACAAGATATATGAATAGTGCAAGCATCTTACGGGATTTCGTGGCCTGTGTAAATTTAAGGTTAGATTAGTTAACAACTACAGCGCCACTATACGGTCAAATACGTAATAACCTAATTGACCAATCAGTATATTCACTCGTTTTTAGCGCACTCTATATTTAAAGTTTATATATTTGAAGGAGAATTACAAATGAAACGATCAAAGTTGATCAAGTAAATGCACTGGAGAGATGATCGTTGATATAAGAATCAAATGATCTTTGTGATTTTAATTCCTATTACCATTAGCGCTGTGGTGCAAAACCTACTTAAATCGATATGGTAGGATGTGACATAAAAATGGTAAGGTGAACATAAAAATGCATTGATTGCCATATCTATTCTATATCTTGTCAATGGTAAGAATTTGACAATTTGACCTAGTTAGTTAATGATTTCATATTATGTGATTAATTATTGAGTAATTATAGCAGAGCAGGATAGAATACATCTGACGAATTAAGGTGAGCTCACACGCGATATTATTGATTTATGTGGAATCGAAATATGAAATTATCAACGCGTGAAACACTATAGACTTTTTTTTTTATCCTAAACCGTTTGAAATCATACGTATAAACATTTATCTCCGTGCGACGGGATTTTACACTTAAGTTCATTTGTCCACGTTTATTTAAATTTTTAAATTTTATATTATATCAGTTTTTGCGCAGTCGCGCTGTAGCTCGCGAATTCGAAAATACTCGATTGGTAAAAGCGCGGTGGCGGTTGGAATTATTTGAACATAACCAATCAGTATCATTATTAGTTTGAAACTCGTGTGAATACTTGTTTTTATCGTAATTTCATTCGTAAATCATTGTTATTTACGTTGTCGAGTGCAGATGATACGAAACTATTACACAAAATATAAAATTAGCAATGGGCTAAGTGTCGAGAAAATGTCTGATTTTAATACGTACGTATGTACAATATAATAAAATTGAATGATCGAAAGTCGTTACGTTATGCATGATCGTTGACACACAGACATTTGATTGAAGGAAGATTGAAGAGTTTGTCAAAAACGTTTAACATCCTCTGGCCTTAGATATAATTTAATCTTTTTTGTTTCTAAGTATAGAAAACTCGAAGAATAAAGAAATATGCAAATTGTTGCGAAACGATCTCGTGAAATAGTCTTTAGTCCACTGTGGTTTCACGAACAACTTTTGCACTCGTCCCAGGCTTCCAAACCTTGGGAACAAACTGCATCACATAATTTGTGCGTAATATCTACACTGGCAGTAAGAGAGTATCATTATGTTTGCCCGATTGCGACAAACTGCCATTGTACTTGTTAAAAATCACCTTGACATTATGTAATAACCACGAATTTTTACAGTATTTTAAATGTTGGTAATTTTAATTTGATTAATAATATCAATAATTTTTCTGTTCTACAGTGATATTCACTGAAGCTTACGGATGCGAGCCTTGTCCTTTTATTGTATGTGTCGGTCGTGGAAGCCACGAAGATTTTTATCTCCATTCAAATGTTTAAATATCATTGCTTTCATTAAATTTCACTGTTCCATGTACTGTCATGATTTATCTACATTGAACAAAATAGAGCAACGATTAGCATTTGTACGATTTCCGGTTTTAACAGAAATGCATCACGTATAATTTGTCTATATCCCTTTAATCTGTATTTTGATACTTTTTAAGAGAAACAAAAATATAAAAACAATTGTCGATCAGTAAACTAGAAGGCTGCGAATGTAAATGTAAAAAATATTCCATGCATGTATCTTTATAAAATTTTCAATCATTTTATTATTTTATTTATCTTAACTTTTATTAATTTATCATTAATTATTTATTATTAATTTATTATTAATTTATTATTAAGTTAAATGGTAATTACAATGGTTTCTTCAATTCTGCGAACATCAAATTAATGTCTCTTATCTTCTAAAATTAATTTTCATGCCAAAAGAAGTTGTTCTCTGCTTCATTCTTAGGATGACACTCGGAAGAATATCAGCGGAAGTATGAACTTACGTATACACACTTCCGTTATTAGTTGTAAATAACGGGTGAAAGTGCACACGTGCACACGTTTAATTATTATAGGGCAAAAAGCAATTCTGCGGAGGAATTAGTGAAGGAGGATAATCAATAAAGCATTGTTGCGTCTTGATGATGCCGTAATGGAAGTTATTAAGTTACAAAAGGGAAGTTGCAGTTTCCGATGTTGAGGTGCTATGAAAAAGTGAGAAACACAGACGAAGAAACTATATAACAAAGTGAAAAAATTATAACAATTATATCTGAAAGGCAAGGAGATAAACTATATATGTACAATAATATATTGATACACTATATATATATATATATATATATATATATATATATATATATATATATTAATAATCGTCTGATAATATCAGATTATAACAGCGATACTTAAAAAATACCGTAATAATATTCAAAAAGAGGAAATACATTTATAACAATTAAATGTATCTTTTGATTACTTTCAATGAATAATTTTTACAACGTTCTTTTGTCATATTTTTTAAACATACATACGAATTGTGTTTGTTTTTTAATAATTTTTCTAACTTGTAATTTATGCAAATTTAATGGTACATGGAGATATTATTACAATTACACCACACGGGCACAAGGACGGAAAATTATCTGGACAATTACCCTGTATGACAGAGGAAAATCAGGCAGGCGCTGGCGAACTTAAATGTTTGAGAATGCAATAAGCAACAACAAGCTATCACGACAGTTAAAATTGTATTGTTGTAACGCAAATTATGTCATACTATTCTCTTGCAAATTAGCTACCATCCAGTCGAAAACCTTTCACCTACATTTCACATCACTTAATCTTACGAAATCTGAACTACTATGAACTATCCGTTTTCCCTGTTTCATGCGAAGATTCAATTTATGGGACACTTGTGACAATCGAAATTCGATAAAAATGTAAATAGCTAATTTATCTTTCATGTAGAAATTCTAAATTATAACTTGGAACCAACAACAGGACATTTAATAATATTATTGAAATTTAATATCCTGTGAGCGATTTTTAAATTGTCAGTATACATGACCAGAATACATGATATGAAGTTTGGAAGATAATCATTATGGAGAAGATTACAATATTTCAATATTGTTTTACGTAACGTTCTAAGGACAAAATTATAACGTGCAATCAAGTACAGTCAAGTGGTTAAGACAAGCTATTATGATTTCTTATCAAATTAGTATGAGCCTTAAACAATACGGTGTTATTCTAATAATTGTATAAAGGGGTAACAAGGTTCCTCCTGCAGAGAAGAATCGAAACCACGAGAATATTTTCATTAAAATTCACTTCCTCTCCCCTTCGTACAGGTGAAACGCTTTTTAATGAGATTCATTCACGGGTATAAAGGAAAGTGTCTTTTCCCATCCGCGATATATCCGTCCACACAATACTTCTTTTTTTTTCACGAGCTGTCTCGCTGTTCTAAGATGTCTCGTATCCGATAAACCCGTACGAACATTGCGTTCCCTTACGTAATACGGCTCTCTTGATCTTTGAATTGCTGTTTTTTGATCAAGGAATTTCACCAGCGAATCACGATATACAAGTGCACCTGTCCTATTTTTCTTGCATCGTGAGGAAATATCTTTCAACGAGTTACAATCTATAAAACACGTTGATCGACAAAAGTGTGTGTCCTGTTATTTGAGGAGAAATACTACAGGTTTCCTACAGGTTACATTTTCATAGTTGTAACTCGGTAATATCTGACGATGAAAATCGTTCATCAAATGAATACATGTTAAATTTATTTTCATCTAGTAAAACTATATTTTTCAAAAGAGAAAGCAAACTGATGAAAAGTTGCAATTATAATTTGAAGCATTATAGTAATTTGTTCCATGTAATTTCATACAAATTTGAATTATTATTCTTCGTAGTAATATTCTAAAAACAATTTTAGGTGAAGAAAATTAACGCAGTATTTCATCGATTGAATTGAGAAATAACCATTTGGATGTTCTGTGGACGAAACGCGGTGCGAATGCATAAAGTATTGATTATACATTATACACTATCGTTCATAAGAATCATTTAGAATTAGATGTTGTCTTGTATAATAATTCTAATAGCTAAGATTACTAGTTTATTATCATAATACAATTCTTTTATATTTTTCTAAAATTCTTTTATATTTTTTTTCAACTCTTTACTTTCTTGAAATTACCAATACTCTCTTAATATTAAAAAATTTGAAAATGGCTTACTCTTGAAAATCATATTGTAACAAAATGAAAAAATTGCTTTTTTAAAAATTAATGAATCAAAAATTGGGACATATTGACTTCTTAAAATTTGTATTGTACATATCAAGTAAATCATAGACTTATGTGAAAAAGTTCTGGAAGACAGGTGATACCACCATATTTATGAACGTTAGTGTACTATAGCCGTGTGAAGGAAGAAAGTTCGTTCCGAGCATCATACGAGGAAGAGCATTGTAATAGCATGTTCCTTAAAAGGTAAGAAATGGATCGCAAATGGATGACGCAAGGATTAATTAAAGTCTTAATTGTAAGTTTTGCAAAAAAATTACAAAGAAAAAACGTAAAAAGAACATTTTCGAATGAAAATTTTACAGTGCATGCCTTCTTACTATTGTTATACAAAATTTTAAATTTAGGTATTATTGATATAAATATGCAGTTAACTGCTGAAAGATGTAGCTATAATTTATTTTTGACTGAATTTTTATATATATATATATATATATATATATATATATATATATATCAAATGTTATACAAATTGTAAGAAAAATATTATCTCTATTTTACGATAATAATACAGATAATAATAATGAATAATAATGTCTTTATTTTTGCAGCAAAAAAAGTGTGTATTGTTGAATTATTAAATGAAACTTTCTTACGTAACCCAGTGAAACGATAATCAAATTTGGCAGATGCTTAAGGAGATGTTTCACAGGAAGAAACTTTCGCTTAATTCTCGAATCTTACGTCACGTTGGCGATACATCCGATCTGTAATATTGTAACAACCTTTAGTTGGAAAAGTATAATCTTCTTTTATTTTATTTATAATTTTTATTATTATTATCTTTTTTAAATTTGGATTATCGTTCAATTGCTAATATTTCTTTATTAGTATCTTAAAAACATTTTATAATAATACAGAAATGCATGAAACAGATCATTCATCAATTCTACTCGCACTAGCGAATGATATGTAATATTTTCCAAACTAGATTAATCGTTTCTAGCGAATCCTTTTGCAACAATTTTGTAATAATCTTGCAGGAAATAGATTGAAACTCAGTTTCGATGGCGAGCGGAGAAAGGACTAATAGTGATCGCGTTTTCGTTGCCTCGGGCAATTTGAAAAATATTTCACCGACTAACTACTTGTATAGTAAGAACCAGGCGGAGAAGAGATATCTGATTCCATATGATGGACGTACAAATTTGACGCAATTATGATAAGTCGTTAATTATTTATCATTTCAGATATAATGAAACAGATATTTTGAATTTATAATATAATTTTACTAGAGAGGTTTGTCCACATTTCTTCTGTGAAATGTAAGTAAATGATGCTTGTTTTGTATCATTTATTTCATTGATACATGATTTGAGAAGGTCTTGAAAAGATTTCTCAATTATTATATCTATATATATATATATGTATAACTTTACTAACAAGACTTTAAAACTTCTATTTATTACGTCTGGCCTTTCTATTTCTAGTAGTACAATTCTTCACCTTATTCTAAAGAGTATAAAAAGATTCTAATTTTTTTTTCTCCGACATACGTCAATAATTCTTCTCTTCTCAATTCCCTGTTTTAAAACTTCAGAAATTCATTGCAGTACGCCGGGTTCATTTCGTTCATGATACTTCCGCGAGCATGCTAAACGACAGCTAAAAACGATTTATTATCGGAAGTAAGTGCCGAAATTGTTTGTAAAACGGTACGATGCGCTTTTGCGCGGTCTCCGGAACGTTCGAGCGGAACTAGAATAACTTGATGCTTGTTCGAGCGTTTCAATGGTGTTAAGTAATCTTCCGACACACATCAATTCTCCCCTTTTTCCTTTCAGTTCAAAAACTATTCATATAATCTTCCTTACAAGTATTTCTTTTAACGTGATAAAACATGTTGTCTGATTGATGTTGTTTGATTGATTGAATCAGTTAGCTTGTTATCTCATTAAATCTATACATGTATTTTCTATATAACACTTTCTTCTCGTTTCTTTCTTTCTTTTTTTTTTGTATTTCTTTGTTAGTTTATTCATTGAAATTAGCAAACAGTTTATTAATCTGAGAAAGAATTAGAAAATATTTCTTTATTGGAATTGAATGCCGTTTTACTTTAATCATACATTTTATATTTTTATGTTTGCATCAATTTTCATGCCTCGCGGTTCAGTCGTATTTTAATTATAAATTCATAAAATTTTAACAGGGAACGAAATGCCCGATATGTAAAAATCGAAATTAACTGTTATATTCAAAAAAAAAAAAAAAAAGAAAAAAATAGTTTGCATATTTTTCTGATTATTAATCGAGATTAGAGTAGCTTCCTCTTTCCGATTCATTCGATAAGATCATGTGATTAGCTTCCTATTATTGTTATTATCATTACCAATTCTATATCGTACTCGTAGAAAGTTTCCGAATTGTTTAATATAAAATAATACGTTCCGTAACTGGACGTATTTTCTCTTCTCTTCCATGAAAAATATGCTCTTCAATTTGCATCCAATGCTAACGCAAACAACATACGATACAGATTTCTATGGATCGTTGGCAAAAGTCCTAATAAAATGTAAAACAAATGCTGGTACCGGCGAAAGAAGGCGGCAAATAGAAGACAGAGAAGTGGGCTTCAAAACCAACGTTCACCGTCCTACCTGTGTGTGTTCGTCTCCCACCTGGGTTCTTCTGGCCTCTGAGGAACTCTTCCCCTGGCTGGAGAAGTAAAACTCTCAGACGTTTCCCGATCTCCAACAGTCCCGAACTCGTCCTCCTCAACGTGTGAACTTGTCAGCGAAGCAGGCCTGCCGCCTTCGCGTCTTCGCCATTGTCCTCTTGTTTTCATTTCGCCGCTAACACGAGAAAAGGTCAGCCATTCTTTCTTCCGTTAAAAACGACGACTTGAGAACGACTTGTATTCCCCTCTTTGAACGACGCTTTCGCTTTGATTAACGAGATTTAACGCCGATTCAAATTAATTGTTTTCTTTCTTCGTTACAACCTGCAAGCTGATCGATTGATTCGATTCAGACACATTTATGAGAAAAGGAAGATAGATATTTGTTTAAGGAGTATAAGGTAGTGTAAATTATTATCGACGAACTTTTGGCAAGAGAGAAGAAACAAACCATTCAGTGGGGTGTCGATGTTGAAGTTGTTGAAGGTGGTGAAGTTCGTAGAAAAAGGCAAACCCGTGTGTGAACATTGCTCGTTAATCGAAGAGGAAAGGAGGATCGTTCGACGCGATGAGGCGGAGGAACGTTCTGTGCTTTCTGTGGATCACCACGATCCTGAGGATACAAGGTTTCGTTGCTGGTGAAGCTGACCCGGCGATCATCTCAGGGACCGATTTAGCTCATTTTCAACAGGTAAGAAAAATACTTTTATACGAAGATTTATATAATTTCTGTTTTCCTTTGCTAGCTAAAATTTTAAGAAAAACAAGGTTGTTTTTCTTGTAATCTTTCTGAAATATTCTGAAGGAATTTCGTGTTACTTTGGCATAAAATGTTATTGCAAAATTAGAGAGTTTAAAAATTTTTAAAAGAATTTAAATTAGCTATGAGAGAAGCAGTTTTCATAAACTTCTTTCTTTCAATATATAGATAGATAAAGATTGTTCATTGTTTCTATCAACAAATTTTGAGAAGACACATATCTGAAATCTAGAATTAGACTATAGAGTCGTTGGAAGAATATTTTAATAACAGAAATAAATTAGATGAACAAGTGTATGTTGGACCGATGAATAATGAAAACTCAATTAATAGAAATTCCAGATAGAATGATTTATTTCTAGTGAAGAAAAACGATAAAACTTTTCCATCGATTTAACAGAATGGAATTCCATTTATATGTGAACCTGTAGAGAATGAAGCAATCCAACTGGAGTTTATTAATCCTCCCTACTATCTATATCACATAATAAAAATTTATCCTTTTTCAAATAAGTGGAGTTCTGAAACGCAATAATTTATTTAAGTGAACGAATGTACCTTTTAATTTAAAAAAAGTGCGCAACAACTGCAACGATATTTTGTCGATGACTTTCGATGTTGTTTCATAGAAAGTAAACAACCTTAAAGCATTCAACTGTAAAGAGATCGCGTGTAGTCGAGATCGATGTTTCACAATCTTGTAAAGCTTCTATCGACTAAATGCAATACTAAATACAAGACAATTATCTATACTTTCGAGAGCTTTTTACGAGTAGTATCTCGACTCCAGAAATCGTAGAGATCGTCTGCAAAAGAAATGACTCCCCTAATGATTTGAATATCATTCTAGTAGAAATTATCGTTCTCTCGCAACATGCAAATTTCATCGTTTAATATGGTTAATATTAACCATATTAATATAATATGGTAAATTTAAAATTTGATGTTTCTTTGATATTTATTGGACACTTGGTGGCCGTCATAAAATAAAATTTCTGCACTTGTATTAAAAATATTCAATTTCCAAGTAATAGAACATTATATTATCAGAGAATTAGATCAGACGTTTAATGTAATAAAAAATATCCATTTCATTGCCGATACAAACGTGCAAAGAATTTTTATTAAATTCATCACTTGCTTCTGCTCACCAACTCCAAAGACGTAGATATAGAACAGTATGTACGAAAATAATATTTTGGATGTCTATCCAAATTCTACTTCTTCAAACGCGATCGTGAAAGTATGAATATTTGCAAGATCTACAGTCTAACAACAAATGGCCCCCTCCGTGACAACGCATTTGGTTACCAAAGTTGAAAGTCTCGATCGTTTCACGTGGAACAATCTGACAGGTATCGAGGATCCTTTAGCGTGTTCCAGCGTGTACAATAAAATTTGTTTTCAGATCATTCCGATACAAAGTATACTTGGTGTGAACGAGAAACCATTTGCAATATGCAGATTTAATGAAAATTACTTCTTTTGCTGTGGGCGGCTGACGTAATCAGGCCACGGTGAACTCTCGCCACAGCGAGACTTCATCTACAACTACAATTCTTCACTATCTTTCCTGACAATCGTGAGCAGAGTTTCACCGGTTGGCCGGTAAAATCCGCGAAAAACTATAGAAGCAACGACTCACGCTGTTAATTGTGCTCGCTCTGTTAAAGCGCCGCTTCTTTTCTCCGTATTTGTTTATATCGCGTTTGTATTCTCCCTGAAGTTTTCAATTTCACTCGACGTCGTTATAATTTAAGTATAGTCAAGTTTCGAGCATGTGAAATCTCATTCTTCTTTCTGAAGCTTGATTTTTGCTCAGATATCAATATTATCCATTGAATTTTATTTACTGTCGTTAACACTGTTAATCACATTGAGGAAGAAGAGACAATGCTACGCGTCGTTCATCAAATGACAAGAAGATTTAGAACAGAAATATCGAAACTCCATTAACGCGTGAGTTTTAATTTGAAAAAAAAATATCACAAAAGTTGCCAGATAAAAGCGTAGGTATCTGCTTTTAAAAAATGTTAACGAAATCATCAATTTTCGTGAAGTGAATCACCGAATAATCGCAGGTCAGTTATTTCCAAACACACAGGTTTCACGAGAGATCTAAATCGATAGAGAATTTTAATGTTCTTCGGTGTTTCAGAGATTCTTTTTTATAATGGTAATTAAGATAATAGCTTGAAATTCAAAGTAAATGTTGTACTTAATTACTCACCGTTGATTACAATGACGTTTCTGCAATCATTCTGAAATGATCTAACCCAGGATTTCTCTTCATCAGTTCGAATTCAGTTTTCCTCGCAATAAAACTCCGCGAAATGTGCGTTCATTGTTTCTGCGCTTTTCTATCATCTTCCATCTTTATAACTTTAACATAATGCAACAGACTACTTTTCCTAATTCTCTTCGTAATAATCAAATACTTTTCTATAACTTTAGAATCGTAACATTTTGAGCTTGATACTTTTTATTTTCGTTAGAGAAGAATTAATGTTTCCTAAAGATGTCAGTGACAAACAAAAAATTTTTCCACCGCATAAATCTGTTTTTCCTTGTCAAATCATTTCACTTGATTATAATATGAAAGAAATCGTTGTTTAAATTCTCGGGGTTTCAATGTAAATAAAAGTTGTAAATTTCATAATGTAAGTTTGATCTTCGAGTGCTGCTCGATGCAAGGTTTCTTCGATGCTCGAGAGAAATCTAGCAATTGGAAGAGGACAGTGCTAAAAGGACGCAGGAAACTGACATTGCAGAAGACAGAGATAGGAACACCTGACATCAGATAGAAGGTTTCTGAGTGATGGTAGAAACAGGGGTCAGAAGTTACTCTGTTAGTGGGTGAACATCTTGGTTCTACTTTCATACGTTAGTATAATACCTCTTCTTCGGTCACGATTTTCCTACTTTCCCCCCCCCCCCCGAACGAAACACATAATTATTTGTACGAGCATTTGTTCATACGACCAATATAACGGCGTTCATCTTTGAATTTCCAAATTTTTTCTTTTTTCAAAAAAGAACGATAGAATCGAATTTCAATCGAACTAGCAACTGAAGAACGTCAAATTGAAGCAGTGAAACGGGAAACATCGAACGAACGAAAGTAAAGTACCATCATCGAGATCGAACCGAAGCTTGAATTTTTCCTCGCGTGATTTTTACGCTTCGAACGCTTTTAAATCTTCTTTACGCCGACAAAGAGGAAGACGAAATTTTTCCATTATTCTTCGCGCACGCCGGCATTGTCAGCCAACGAAAAATATCTCGTCGAATACGTTCCTCGTGTTTTCCTGTCATTCCGCCAAGGAACACTTTCACGAACTCGGCGATAAAGTTTAGAACATCGCGGACGTTTCTCTCTCGTACGTGGCGTCGTACAGGCAACGTCGATTCCATTTTCAAATAGTTTCTCTTACGGAGAGGTTCTTACGGAGGTTCTCTTTTTTTATAGCTCGCTCGCGAGCATCCGTGAAATCGAGAGTTACGTTTTTTTGCACTGTTAGACACAGTCGCGCGATACGTAAGACGTAAGAGGAAGACGAAGAACCGGAAGTCGCGTCGATAGAATGTTCCTGACGCTTCCGTTTTCACGCACGGAATGCTCTGCCCATCGAACGCGGCAATTCATCGTTTCTCCCCCCCCCCCTCGCCGCCTTCCGACGAGCGATTTAATTCCACGCTTTTTCCAGTAACTACAGATTACAACGTTTCAAACAATGTTTAACACTTCTGAGGTTAAGAAAAAGATCGAAGCAAGAAATCGAGATTCTTCTTCATAATTTACGTATTTCTTTTTATTCTCAATTATTTGCATTAATTATCTCTACAACTTTCTATTGTTTTAGAGACCCCCTAAAACGCGTTTCTTCCCCCCCTCGCCTTCCGACGAGCGATTTAATTCCACGCTTTTTCCAGTAACTACAGATTACAACGTTTCAAACAATGTTTAACACTTCTGAGGTTAAGAAAAAGATCGAAGCAAGAAATCGAGATTCTTCTTCATAATTTACGTATTTCTTTTTATTCTCAATTATTTGCATTAATTATCTCTACAACTTTCTATTGGTTTAGAGACCCCCTAAAACGCGTTTCTTCTTTCAAATATTCCAATCATACGTTCCAAGCATACGATTCTATCCTCCTGCACTTGGATGTTAATCGTATCACGATTTTTACGATTGTGCGTTTTCCATATACATTCTTGCCTTTCGATTAATGAGACTGGTGCTAGGAGAAATTAAATCGAACCGTGGTCCGCTGAGATTTTGACCTTACCCTCGTCGACATCGTCGCCAACGAGTCGAAGGAAGTCATTTTCGTTTTCACTTTCAATTTCAACTTCTGCTCTTTTCCTCGAACGATTACACAGGGTTCTTTTTATTACAACTTTCTTCTTCGTTTCGAGGTCTTTTTATACGAACAACTTTTACTTATGCGCGTTTTCTTCTGAAAAATTTGCACATCTTGCTTCTATCGCGAATGATTTTCGCACGTACGTTTAACTGGACGTTTAACATATTTAAACAGAGGCTGATCGAGGATTTATCAAAGTGAATCGTTGAAGAGCACGATTCGATTCGCCTTTCTCGGTGAGGACACAAGTGAGATCAAGGCGAATATATACGGGACAATGGGTGAAGGTGAAGGATGCCACGCACAGTCTCTCACTTTCTCCAGAAAACCTTACCGATTAGCCAGACTCTAACCAGAAATGAGCTCAATGTAATTTACAGGTACGAACGGAAGTGCTCGGTTTTTCAGCAGAAAAACATCGTCTCGGACAGGTAAAATCTTTCCTGAAAATGATACGTTTAGAAACTAGTTCGATTGCGCCAGGTTCCAGAGATTCTTGCAAACAAAAAAAGCAACGAATCTTTTGAAAAGAATTTTATTCACGCTTGATTCATCGTGAAGAGGTGATTCCAATTCATTGAGATTGCCACGACGGTTCTTCGAATTCTTTTGGGCATCGTTGAAAAAAGCGTCGAATGAATTTCTTAATACGTTCTCTTGCAGTACAGATTTCGTGTTCAAATGATTGATCATTTGATGAAGAGTTTCAATGGAATTTAAACGTCAGAAGAGTTTTTCAAGAGTTAAATGCCAAATAGAATCGAATTTAAAAGATTGATTAATAAATTAATATGATAAGATTTACAGTAAATGGCATCTTACCAGGAATTAAGGAATTATCAACAAAACATATTTCCTTCATCTGCATTTTTTTCAAAGTAGAGAAATGTACTTTTTTCGTTCCTGCTCGTTGAAACTTTCACGAATAAAATTTAAATGAAACTTTCCGTGTATCTATAGGATTTCACAGTCCGGAAAGTTTGTAGAAGTTTGACAGAGCTTCAGGTTTATTATTCAATTAATCAATCTATTTCACGTGCGTAATAACAAAATCAATGTGTACGAAACGACCGGAGGGAACAAGCCTTTCTGAACAAACTAAAAAGAAAAAAGGACCAGTGACATTAATTGAAGATCAATGATGTACGAGCCTGTTGAAACGAGGAAGTGAGAAAGAGCAGGAAGAGAAGGAGCGATTTCACGATAGTAAGACTGAAAGTGCGACTTACACATGACCCAGGGGTGAATTTCTCTTTTTCTGTAGGAAGACGGAGGATAAAATATGTCTGCCCTCGGAGAAATTTCCACCTGCGTTGACCGGCGAGGGAAAAACACAATTGACAGATCATTATTTTGAAATTGAACTTGCATTTAGACGGTGGATAAAATATACGTTTTATTAATAGCGTTTGCAATAGTTTATATATTTATAGATAGGATAGATAGTTATAGATGGATAGTTTTATTTTTATTTATAAAAATATACGTTTTATTAATATCGTTTACAATAGTTTATACATTTATAGATAGGATAGATAGGATAGATAGTTACAGATGGATAGTTTTATTTTTATTTTCATTTATAAAAATATATGTTTTATTAATATCGTTTGCAATAGTTTATACATTTATAGGTAGGATAGATAGTTTTACAGATGGATAGTTTTATTTTTATCTATAAAAATATACGTTTTATTAATATCGTTTACTAATAGTTTATACATTTATAGATAGGATAGATAGAATAGATAGTTATAGATGGATAGTTT
Organism: Tetragonula carbonaria; assembly: GCA_032399595.1. Lineage (NCBI taxonomy): Eukaryota > Metazoa > Arthropoda > Insecta > Hymenoptera > Apidae > Tetragonula > Tetragonula carbonaria. Next base: position 567,586 of record JAUCRC010000015.1, read on the forward strand.
ATATATTTTTATTTGATATCAAAGAGGGTAGAAAAGTGTGGCAAGTCTTTCGCTTGTTTTTATCAAGTTGAAAATATCTAATATCACTTTGTTAACATTAGATTTTGCTCGTATTCAATTCAACTCGTAAGACAAATAGCCAATATGCTTTTGCAGTGATTTCTATGAAATTCTTGCTATGTTTCTCATTAACATGTACCTTTCACTCTGATATCATTCAACTCGCACTATACGCATATCGCGCAAAGGACATTGAACACCAGCACACGCAATACGTAATTACGTATTAGATCGCGTATGACATTGATTCCTTTACAATACACGTACGTATTGAGTAATATTCGCTGCATGCGTGCCACTTCAAACAATTGTAATCACGTGAAGGAACCATACATTTGCACCGTTTTTCTCTGATATCAAAAAAAATTTATAAACTGTCCATTGCAAACGATATTAATAAAACGTATATTTTAGCTATCGTTTAATGCAAGTTCAATGTCAAAATAATGTCAATTGATCCTGTCAATTGCGTTTTCTGTGTTATAAAATGGGAACACGTTTGTAGGTTTGATCAAATTTTTAACGTGATTTGCAAACAAGTTCCTTTTTTTTTTCTAACTTACACAACGACAACTGCAAGTAGTATATCGTCGTGGGAAAATTTCGTTCCATCGAAGATAACAATTTAAAGCATGTTGCACGCGAAAGTTTATCGACGGAAAGATTCTTGATTTCATGTAATTGCACTTGTACTTTTTTGCGATCTCTTGTCGTAAAAAATATGGAGTAGAACACACACATATATAAGATCAGAAGAATCCGGTTAAATGGTTATATTACACAGGTCGTCCTTTCACTAAAATCGAACGATCCCCGCGTGCAATCGAAAGTAAAAGCAATCAACTGGCAGAATACTTTCTACGAGGAGTAAAAAGATATTAAAACTAGATGCTGAAAAGGACACTTTCGCGATTCGCTGCTCGTCTTTGTGGCATTTGCGATATCGTTCACAATACAACAGCTTCGTTTTTTTTTTTTTCAGTTAAATCTCTTGGAATTTAGATTGAGAAATCCCGGGCGAATAGGATTCGTTCTTCAACTCTTTGATCGTCATTAGTTTTATCTAACTTTGTTGACTTTTGTTATAGACAGAAATTATTAATTCGACATCGTGAGGAAAACTCGATGAGTGTCACTGTAAATGACTAATTGCAAATATTATTTCATAGCGTTAGCATTCTGTGTGTATAGTGTTAGTTTCAGTCCAACAGAATGACAGCAATTCTTCCAATTTTTGCAAGCATCAAGAGTTGACATGCAACGTGTCACTTAGTAAAAAGTAACATCGATTACGCAAATGCGATTGTCACGATTAATTCGGAAAATTCGAGATTCGTCCGTATCTCACGAATGAAAAATACTTTTGCAAATACAACGACGAAATCGATCGGTTTAATGTTGCAACTAAATCGTTGCCTCAGATATCTTACTTACTTAGGTCTCCTCGTAAGTCTTTCAATTATGAAAAAGTGATTTTTTTCCCCTCCCCCTGTAATGAGGTATTTCGCGAACCACGATGAAACCCACCGGCGTTCAATGTTTCGACTAAATTGCAATCTCTCTCAATTGCGAAGAAGTGTAGCAATTCCTCGCGCGTTTCTTCTTTTTTTTTTTTTTTTAATCGTGAGCCAATCGGAATTTATTATTATTATTATTATTATTATTATTATTATTATTATTATTATTATTATTATTATTACCAGAGTTCATTATTATATTTAACCAACGCGATTTACATGCATACTTGAGCTCGTCCGAATTGAGAGAGTTAAAGTGATGACAATTTCATTAACTTGAAAGAACCGATTCAAATGTGGTGAGAGAACGTTTCGAAATTAATCAGGAAGCGACGTCGGTTTCGAAAGTCGTGCGAAGACGAACAGATCGTCCCGTTTAAAAAATATTATACCGACTTTCTCTGCGCTTTAATGGCGCCTCGTTATTTTCCTTATGTCGTCGAAAAATACTTCGCCCGGCCACAACTTAATTTGCATAATTTTTCGCCGACGAAGAGGCGAAGATCGCTGTATGTCGCGGTTGGAGAACAAAAATAGTCGTGAATTATACAGGTTCTCGTATTATCGTATCAGATCTATAATTTTACAGTATAAAAGATATAAAAGAATAATGCAGATATAAGAGGGGGAAAAAAATGTTAATTAGATTGTTCTAAATATTCTGTCAATTGATTCGTTTCTTTCAAGTCGGGAACGAAGAGATGAACTATTTCGATTACGTAAAACGAGTTAGGAAGCGCATTCCAAACGCGATTGAAATGTTTTCTGGTATGTAGTCAATGTTCGCGAAGCAATCTGAATTTGCGAGAATCGTGACTGGATTACGTAAACCAAACGTGCAATTAACAAGTGTCTTTATTATCCACACACCATGTTTTTAAATTAAATGGAGATTTTTTTATTCTTTTTTTCATATCGTTCGTAGTTACCGATTTTTCGATCGTTATTCGAACTTATTTATTTCTCAATCTCCTACTTTGCCAAGTCTTTCAATTTTTTCTACTCCATCTTAATCATTTGTGAGCAAATATATCTCGTTCAAAGGAAGTCGTTCACGCTTAATTCTTTTTACTGTTCTAACCTCCCAAAAATATTTCAGACTACTTAACAAAGTCTTCATTTATATATTCTGCAGCCACGACTTATACAACAGTTTTCAAGTTAAAAGGTTCCTCAGGGAGAAAGAGAATTGCTGATTGTTAATATCCTAACCTTCGTCGATCGAACATTTTTTTAAAAATTCACCGAAACGTAAAGAAAGAAAGAAAGAAAACAAGGGGGAAAAGAAGTGAAAAAAGAAGAAAACGAGAGCGAGTTTTGAGAAACAACGACTTTAGAAATATCCGGCGAAACAGAATGAAAGCGAAAGGTGGCAAAAAGTCCTCTGCTCTGTTAAATGCTAGGAAAAGAGAAGGAGCACCCGTTATATAACGGGACTATACCTCGTCCTGCAGTGAATGCACGCGTTTGATGGTGCGTACCGGTCGATCACGCAATCGCTAGTATAATAAGAGCGCACATTCGGCGTGGATCTAGCTGCCCCGAAGATGTAACGTCAAAGAATTTGCTCGCGTGAACGGAATGTGAACGATAAAAGGAAAGGAAAAAGACAGCCAGTGAATGGTTTTTGCTACGGTTTCGGTGGTAGAAGGATCTAGGACTAGACTGGCTGAAATCGTTACAGTCTGTAGCATTTTAGGTAACGAGGAATAATTGTACAAGTGCCTGAAACGAAATCCCCTCTATTCGGAATATTTTTATCGAAATATTTTTTTGTAGATCAATCGGTATTCGATGGCTCGATGTGATTTGCAGCAATAGTTTCGGTACACACGTATTAATTAATACCTAATGTAGTCGGAGTAATTACCGAGATCTTCCGAGTTCACGAGACGCTTATTTCTTGGAACATTCGACCATTTCTTGGTTCTCGAATCTTTCTGTTCTCCAAGAAGAGAACGAGACATCAAAGTTGAAATCTACAGTGAGAATTTTTAGAAAATATTCCCATTTCAGTATGTGGTCTGTCTGTACGCCTCCACCTTCTTCATATATTGTATATATTGCAAGTTCACGGTACATATATCCTCTCGAGTATCCAACTAACAAACAAACGTCAATCTTCCACGCTAATTTGCCATAGCTGTTTGGTTTCTTGCGTAAGAAACCAAAGCCAAAGAAACTCCTCGGGTTCGTTATGCCACGTAATGGCCTGCGAACAATGATCAAACAAGCATCGCGCAGATATTGACAACGCGTTGGCCAAGCTTTTCCAGAATTCCCTCCGTCGTGTTGCGTCACGTTAAACAGGCACGTTAGGCGAACTAATTTCATTCTTCTCCACTTTCTCAAACTTTGCCTGCGAACGAAGACAAAACGCAATCTCACCTCGCTGTTTACTACCTCGCTGTTTTTCACCGTTTCGGCTCTAAATGGAGATCCCGTTCACTCGAATGGTTGTTGAAACAGCCTTCCTTCGGTTAGCTTGTAACAATCGTTAGCTTATAAGGCGTCAAGAAGGGAATTCGCGATCGTGCCGAACCACGGAACAGATTGTGTCTGGCCAGGCGATATTTGAAGAGATAGTCCTGCAAACGTGTCCACGTGGATTGTTTATAGGAGAGAGAGATAGGAAGCCGCGCCCACATTACTGGCGGCTTTATTTCTTCTTTTCTTTCGTTTCTTTTTTTTTCACGTCAGCCGTGTGGGAAACCTGCGGCCACCGATCGTTGCAATCGTGAACTCGTTACGTCAGGGGAATGCGAATCGATGCGAAATCCTTGCAGGGAAGAGCGATTAAATACGTAGAAAGAGAGTCGGAATCGCATTCACAATCGCTAGACTAGGGAATTTTCATACGCTCGTAAATCGAGAGATTTAATCGAACAGAACTACGAAAATCGATGACACTGCTAAAGAGAAAGATCAAGCTTTTTAAATATTACAGACTAGTTCACACTAGTTTTCTTTTTTTTTTTTTTTAAGTCGAGGAAATCTTCATAAAACACCTGAGTCTTTTTAAGGGAAGATCCAGATAAGTGTAGTGGATTTTTACCGATTAAAACCTCCACGATGACCGTCGTTGGGAGAACTCTGGGGATCTTTTTATACACACAGAGCTCTCCCGTTGCTGTTGTCCTAAAGGACAATTATCTTTTTTTTTCGCTCGAATCCTGGACCTTGTTGGAATATATCTTAGAATGATGTGACTTGTGTGAGTGTGATTGTCTTTTGTAAACTAAATAAATGAACTCTGGCTTCGCGTTCTGCAGTTGATCTCGAGGCGTCGTTCCGATGAACGTACCTATGTATGCTTCACATATAAATTATATTATCGCGTATTCATATCATCATTTAAATAAATATTAACATAAATAAACTCTGACAGATTGACACTAGAACTACCGAAGTTGAGACGAAGCTATTTTTACTGAAACCAGTCAAAATGACTGGTCTTTAAAAAATACGTAGTAATAGAATATTTTTATATCTATTGATTTATTATTGATTTCTTGCAATAGAAATCTCATGTTACGTAGTTACAGTTAATACCAAATTTGTCGGGCTTGTTCGACAAATATTGAATAAATCTGCATCTGGGCTTTAGAATGGAAAGAATTTGTCAATTGTAACAATTGTTATCAATTTGCATCTCTGTTTGTAGCAGCTCTGACTATTATTTAAAATAAATTTATCCCACGCCAGCTGATATCAAAGCAAATTTATCACTTTGTAAACGTTGACTCCGTCATTTTTTTTTTTTTATCAAAGCGAATAAATCTCAATATTTCGGTAAAAATCATTTCACAGTGTTGGAAAAGAAGTTTGGTCCCCATTTTCTCTACCATAAATATGAGAGTTTCCAAATTTTTTCTTTCGTTGCTTTCTCCCTGTGCGTACTAAAATTTCAAATTCTTTTACTCCAAAATTCGAGAAGTTTCTAATCCCGTGCGACATATTATACGTTCGAGCGTATGGTCGTCAATTAGTAAAGAAAATGTGCAATTTTCCTGACAAATTCCAAAAACGCGTGAGAAGTTGTACGAAACTGATTAACTCGGGTTCGGTAAACAGATTGTAGGACCCTGTGTAGCCATTTCGACTTTGGTATTGGTAAAAGTAGCCATGATGCAAAGTTATTTCGATTCCTAATGAATAAAAATAAAATGAAATTCATTGTGTCATTTCTTTGGTAATCACTGCAAAAGTCATTGCATCATTGCGATAAAGAAAATGTAACGTGAAACAGAGATTTTAAAGTAAAACTGTTCTAGTGTTAATAGTCTGATCGCTTTACCAACTGAGTTATCTCGGACTAGTTCACACTAGCACGTGAAATTGTCCAAATGTGACTGATTTTTTTTTCTTCGCGAACGAATGTGACTGTTATCGTCAAGATGTAATAAAATAAACAGTGACGAAAGAAACAGAACGCGTAACTTTTATCGTTATGCTCTCGTGAAGTCATCTGCAAAGCTTCGCTAGAACAATGTTTTATTGTCGACATCGTAGATTTCCGTGTAGCTTCTCTAAAACGTCCACTTTCTAAGCCACGGTTACTCTTAAACAGAAAGGAACTTTTCGCAATAGCAAGCGGAAAAAACTAAAACGCCGCGGTGTATTTCTTTTTCGAATCAGGAAAAACGTTCCGCTATTGTTTCGCTAACTGACGTTGAAATTATTATTACGCAATGTGGATTAATCGAGTCACATCTCGAGCGACTTCACGAGTCTATCATTAACGCCTTATGCAATTCAATTAATCGTTTTATGAAAACAATTACACCGCCAATTATTTCGTTGCCAAGTTTCTCTTAGCAGGAAAATAAAAAGTGTAACATAATTGTAGATATCGACTTGTTAATTTTAATATTATTTCTAACGTTATATTGAATTTTTAAAAAATTTTCGCAACTATCGCGGATTAAAATTACGATATTCGTAATTTTCGTTTACGATGTGCTAATTCTCAAACAGCACGTCCGCAATTTCACGTTTTTCTGGTCTTAGCGAGAAGCAAAACTCGTTTTATTTAGTCTGTTTATCTCGATACTTGTTAGTCTATCCAGACACCAAGCGATTGATTGCTCTCAACTTACGTTTAGCGATTAGGGAGAATAAACCAGAGTTTGTTACAGCAATTAGTAACACACGACACGTGACAATGACAGTGGTTTCGATTCTGATAACGTTAACTTTCGATTTTACTAACAGATATTTACTGTCAGCAAGTACTCCATATCGTTTAGAAACAAAAAGAAAAGACACGGTGATCTTCGTAATTTTATGATTTACGTAATTTTTCGTAATTTATTATACCAGTGTCGTCGCGTATATAACACGAGTTAATCTTATTGTGATTTTCGTGAATTTTTATTTCGATTTCAATGTATCTTTCAGTTTATCAGAAAAGATTTAGAGAAAATCCACAGAACGTAAAACGGGAGAGATCAAACATTTTTCATGCTTTTCTCACATTTTCTTGAAACTTTTTCTGAGATAGTGATTCAGTAGTGAAAAGAATAGGATTGAACGCTATGTAGCAATAGTCTGACATAATTCTGATTGGAATTCCAACGTAACTTTTAGTAACGAAAGACGCTTTGCTTTCGAAACCAACGGTGCGTGCCTGACGATTAATATTCCATTTCTTAAAACAAAACGAAAGAAAAGCAAAGCGGCTAAATAAGCTAGTTGATAAACAGTCAGAAGTTTCGTTAACTCGCAATTTATGATAATGATGCTGAGCGTAACTCTTATCCAACGTTGTTCATCGTGTATTGTAATTTCAAATCCCCTTTCGATGCAATCGCTATTTTTGAAGCGATTATTTAGAAAATATAATGTCAGATCTACGTATCTCTTAACGATGAAGAGATTAAAAGAAATTCTCTGTACAAATGCAACAGTAGCATTAGCAGCGAGCAAACATAAATTGTCACATTGCTCACTGGAAAAAAAAACTAAAATATTTCTCCAATTTCTTTATTGTTAAATTTAATGAAACGCACGCTCGATCTCGAAAATGCATAATAAACATAATCAAAATGGAATCTAAATAATTTTCATAGACCGCGAATATAAGGTAATTCAGCTTTCGATTATGTCGCTTTTACGTTTTATTGTTTACTTATTATTTATTTATTTATTATGTCGATTAGATTTCTCTTGACATACTATACAACCCGTTGACACGCACAATTATACTCGAAGATTTAAAGAGAAAGGTGACGGAAAATGAAACGCTTGAAATAGCCAGCACCGAGATGCTACGAGAGATTTCAATTTAAATTCGAGATCGAGTCGAACGAGTTATTACGCGAGGGCGCTGAAATGAAAACCACGACGAAGTTATACTTTCTCGAAGAGTCTCTCGTCGAGAGAGATTGTCTCACAGCCTCTGGCACGACGTTGACGCGGAGAAGACAGTCTGAAACAATGCCTCGGCTAATTATCGCGATCTTAATTGCACCGGGCTCTCTTTCTTTCTTTCTTTCTTAAACAAAGCTGATAATTAATCGCCGTGAATACGCGTTAGATTCATTTGCAAATAATTACAGAACCTATAACTACCGATGATTAAACGTGCGACTTCGGTATTAACTGATCCCGTAATTGACGTAAATTTTCATCCTTATTGTTCGCCAGTCTTTCGTTAACAAACATGTCAACGAAATCTATTATCATTGTAATATATTTTATTTTATTCTTATTTTATTTTATTCTTGGATGTGTGAGTTCGTCGGGAAGCCATGCTATTTCAACTTCATAAATTAAAACAATTACAATCGTTATTTCAAAACATTTTATCAGTATTGTTTGTGCCATCTTCTTGTGAAAAACATATTTACGCAAGTGAGATAATTTTCGTGGGTGTTGAATTTTCACGCATCTGGATGGTATGAAATTAATAATAAAACGCAACAAATTTTCTACAAACAAGTTTTTACTGTAATAAAGTGCAGTAAAACTTTAACGAGCAATTAGTATTTCTAATCGTGTCAATATATCTAATATGTACCCAATTTAACCGAATGTTACAACGAAAATATGTAATATGTAAATATGACGTAATTAACATGTAAGCGTCTAATTTTATTTAGAGTCATCCATCGCACGATCCACGACCGCGTCTCTCAGCCTCCCAACAGGCCCAAATATTGAGCGATGTTCAACAACACCAGCAACGTTTTCGTCGACCCCAAGACGTATCCAACCCTCGAGGATCCTTTGACCAAATTGCCTCGAAGCCGCAAACAAGCGCGTCTTACTCATCCCTGGCCAAATATAAAGTAGATCGTGCAAAGCAGCAACAACTTCAGCAGCTGTACCAGCAGCAGCAACAGGTTCAGCAATTGATACAAGAACAGCAACAGAAAATCGCTCAACAACTCAGCAATCCAAACTATCTGAACAGTCAGGCTCAATTCCAGTCTCAGTCAGCGAAGCAGCAGCAGCAGCAGCAACAATTCCCGCAACAATTCAGCAGCCAGTATCAAAATGTCAACAGCCACTTTCAGAATCTTCAGCAAGACTTGTCGCAACCGTTGTTCAGCGATCGACAAACGTTGCAGCTGCAAGAATACTTGGAGAAGCAACGCGAGTTGGAATTGTTGCAGAAGCAGAGGCAACAATTGTTATTGGAACAGCAGCAGTTGCGAAGGCAGCAAGAACTTCTGAGGCTGCAACAGCTTCAGAAACTCACGTCGACGACGACGACGACGACGACGACTCCTTCGCCACGACCCCTTGTCACTTCACCTAGTACCATTGCTGTCGGTACTACAGCATCTCCTGTTCTCGTCTCGTTGCCCACAAGGAAAATCACTCCATCTGAAACGGATCTGTTCTTAAAGGCGATAGCCACTCATCAGAAAAAGTACTCCACGACCACGCCGATCTCGCCTACGACAACGACGACCACTGCGAGGACCGCAACGACCAGCAAACCGACCATCGTCACGCCAGTCTCTTCCAAAGCTTATCAAGAAAAAGCAACAGCCACGTCTGCGATACCCGAGAATTTATTGAGTTTGATACAAGAGCAACAGAATCAGTTTGCACAAACTGATAGACAGGGTAAGCCGAAGCCTCAGATCAAGGTCATATATCAGGCTGAGAAGCAAGGAACGTCGAGGAGTACGACGCCGAAGACCAGGTCTGCATCATTGGGGTCGGAACGAGACGTTTTATTGAAACAGCTGAAGCTAGCATTGGCTCAGTCTGTCGACGACGACGCAAGAAACGTCAGTACAAGGGACATAGTGCTTCCTAACGGGAAGAAAATCCAGTTCATCGATTCCAGTTCATCGAACAGCTTAACGTCTAATATACCTGCCGATGGATCGATTTTAACCACGTCCACATTGGCACTGACTACATCGACGACGACTATCAAGCCACCGAAGGCGATTCTTGAAGAATTGACCAAGGGTGTACTGCCTCCTGGGGCCGACTTCGAAGTCATCAGACAGAAGAGCGACGGAAAGCTGGAGGAGATTGGAAAGGCACCGATTCAGAGTTTACCGGCGAAGAAGGTGACGTTCGTAGTACTGGAGGAGCAACCTGATGGCAGTTACAAGGTGCAAGGGGTGAAAGGGAACGCAGAGAAAGAAGGCAGCGAGGTTGAGTCGATCGTGGAAAAGATTAAAAAGGGAGAACTGAAGTTGCCACCGAGCTCTTCGAGCCCGACCACTCTGTCCTCGCTTCAGAGTTTCCCGTCCAGTTTGGATCCAAATTCGATTTCAACGAGACACGGTATTGCGTCCACTACCTCCAGATCGACCGCGCCGAGATCTACTTCCATTTCCTCGAGATACACGGAGAGGTATTTCGTATTAATTTCAATTTACGCCTGTAGTCTTCTACAATTTATATCTATTATTATTTACAGTCCATCGCTATATATCTTTCGCAGCAAACCAACAGAATATTTCCCTCACGTGACAGTTTCGTCAAATTCCGTGTCCACGACGGACAAGTACTTGTCCTCAGCGTCGAGTGTCACCAATCACGTGTTCAATTCACTCGGACCCGTGAGCACAACCCCTAAGTTGACCTCGTCGGACGTCCAGGATACCAATCGAGTAACGTCGAAATATCCAAGCGTAACGAGAAATCACTTCATCCCAACGATGGCCCCGGTTAATGAAATCATTACGACAACACCAGCATCGGTACCGACAACTTTCTCGCATCATTCGACGAATTCTTACATTCACTTCACCGCCACCAGGCCACCCGGTGAAACTTCGCCGACCCTCAAGACGATACCAACCATCACGAGGCCATCCACCACCTTACATAACGACAATATAATCTATCAGGACAGTTTCGAAAGGTCCACCATCTCGCCGGCCGTCGAACCGTCTTCCACCAGAAGTCTGATACACGAAAGTCTGATCACGTTGCTTAGGAGGGAAGGATTGTTCGCCATGGCGAAATATTTAAGGCAATCGGGTTTGGACAACGTGCTGAACGAAACTGGTGAGCGAACGACTATAATCCTTTCTTCTCTTCCAACGAAATTAGAGGTAAAAACGAGATGAAGAACTTTGAACTGTCGTATAGTTGAATTTTATAACGAAATTGGCGAATGAATTATTAGGTGCCTTCTCTTCTTGCTGGAACAAGATTGCAATAGAAAACCCACGGAGATTTTTATAAACAGCGAAGATTTACAATCTGTACAAATGTTTTTTTCTCTCCATCCCGGCGTCCAATTTAGTCATGCAATATTCATTAGAAAAATGTTCCCACGGATTTACTCACTTGAACGTTTCGACACCGGTGCCTCATCGCAAGAACAATAATGGACGTTTTCTCGTTGTACGAACCTTTTAAATTACAAAAGTCGGCTTAATTGCATCTTACGGCGTTACGTTAATTGACCTATATAACTCATCGATTCGATCGAACGTTCGCAACGTTCTTTTCTTTTTTTTTTTTTTTTGTATTTATATAATTTATAAATCCTGTCGCCGTATTTGTTGTCTTGCTGGTCGTCCAATAACGAGTAATTAAAGCCTGTTAAAGGATCGGTTGCGAACGGGAACAGTTTCAAGCATGATTAGTTCCATTTTTCATTTTATAACAATCGGACGAATTGCATTTTGTTATAACTGGCACAAGGCTGCCAATTTTCAACACATTCACTGAAATCCGCTACTGTTACTTATGATCCATCGTGAATCGTCGAATACTTTAGCTGATAAAATGTGGCGCAACAGAACATCAGATAAAATGTGATAAATAAATTACAGATATAAAAATAAATGAAATATAGGTTAAATTTATAAGAGGCGCAAGCAATAGATAGTTCGAGATAATTTCATGTTTTTCATATACTGTTGACTGAAATCCGCTACTGTTACTTATGATCCATCGTGAATCGTCGAATACTTTAGCTGATAAAATGTGGCGCAACAGAACATCAGATAAAATATGATATAAAAATAAATGAAATATAAGTTAAATTTATAAGAGGCGCAAGCAATAGATAGTTCGAGATAATTTCATGTTTTTCATATACTGCTGACTGAAATCCGCTACTGTTACTTATGATCCATCGTGAATCGTCGAATACTTTAGCTGATAAAATGTGGCGCAACAGAACATCAGATAAAATGTGAAATATAAAAATAAATGAAACATAGGTTAAATTTACAAGAGATAATTTCATGTTTTTCATATATCGCTTTAGTTTCGAATGTGCAGAATTTTTTAACTACCTTAAAATGAAAAGAAGTCTACTCTACCGCTGAAAATACGTTCCCCTGTTGCAGCGTGCAAAACTTGAGCTACGTAATAATTACGAACTGAACAATTTCAGTTGACGACGGTTGATTGACAATCACCATTCTAATTACAAAAGTCCGCGTTCTCATTCTGTTAACGGTTAACGGTGAAAACGGTTGAATTACACGGATGCATTACGCAAGACTAATAATCTAGAGACTCGGGCGATGTCCAGTCGCTGTTGTCTGAGGCAATTAAAAATGTGATTGTGAAAATAGGCGGCGGAGAAACGCGTCGGAGGTGATCGCGCAACGATCAGATCTAATTATCGACGCATTAGCCAAACGGGAAAACACTTCTGTGTACTTCCGTCGATTAAAAATCAAAGAAGCGTAACGATGTCTCTCCGCGTCGAACGACAGACGACCGGATGATAATTATCCTTGTGATTGTGAAAGATTCGTTTGCCTCTATCGTGACATATTTCGAACCGAATCCAGAACAAACGCACGCCTTATTTTCAAAATCGCGCGAAAATGGACCAAGTCACGTGAGTCATCGCGTTAGATAGAGACGAATTTGAGATAGATCTAAAAAACTAACAAGTCATCGTATTTATTTAGTCGATAGTATCGTCTATGTGTATTTCATTTGAAAATTTCGTTTGAACAATCATTTGTTATACCTAATGAAGAGGGCTTAACTGACTTGCGATATTCTACAGGTCCATACACGATATTTGTCCCGACAGACAAGGCTTTCAGAACGTTGTTGGTGCAACTTGGTGGTCCAGAGAAGGCAGAACAGAAATTCCGAGATAATCCACGACTTCTTAGCGGGGTATATTATTATTATTCACTGATTTATAACTCCGATATAATATTAACACTGTACCGACCGGTAGCCTATTAATCGGCTACTGTTTACCGCTATCGGTCGGTAAAGTGTCGATATAAGTGTAATAATATATTTATATATTTTAACACTTTACCGACCGGTAATATCGTATATTAATATATACAAATATATTGTTATACGATATTAACACTTTACCGACCGTGTATCAGCGGTGAATAGTTAGCCGATTAATAGACTACCGGTCGGTAAAGTGTTAATTTCTCGAGATTCTTGAAAATTAAGAAATAATTGTGAAAGACACTGATAAGCAGCAGCTTCTAATGAAATTGAGGGAGAATATATCGTTAGCTTAATGATTAGTACACTCCTCTCTATTTCACAGTAATTACAATAAACCATATCGATGATGTGTACAATTTATAAGAGTTAATTTTTAGCTTCTGCTGCACCATGTGATACCAGGAGCCTTCAGGATCGATTCGTTGCAAGATGAAATGACTGGCGTTAGCTTAGCTGGAACGCAATTGAGAGTGAACGAATACGCGATGCACGACCATGAATGGAACGATATCAAGGTATTAACGACCGATATCCCTTGTTGCACAAAGATATTTCGTAATTTACGAGTTACGAGTTGTCACGAATATAGTTTCACTGACCTTCCAGCGAAGGTAGGTGAACGATCTATTTCCATCGATCCTCATTTTTGTATCGAGTTATGATCAACATTGCATGTTCGTTACTTTTCTCGATCGATCTCGTTGATCTAGTTTGTCGGCCTTCTAGAAAACGTCTAGAAACATTCCATTCGCTCGCCAATAATGCATAACATTGTACACACGTAAAGATACAATTTGTCACGTATTCGATTCACAGTTGATTTTGTTTGATTTTCTCTTCGTAGAAAGAAGATCCAAAATAGAATTAAGATAAAGACTGAAATAAATAATTTTTTCAACTCTTTTTTTCTTTTGTTTCTTTTTACAAGCAGGTGACAACGATAAATGGTGCAAAAGTGGCGTCGACTAAACGAGACATCGAGATACCACAAGGCGTCGCTCATGCCATTGATAGGGTGATGTTCCCTCTTCCGGTTGGCGATTTGGTGCAAACATTGCAAGCTGACCGCGAAAGGAGATTCACTGCTTTCCTAAAGATGCTTTACATTTCAGGTCTTCAAGATACTTTAACAGGTAAGATAGAGATGAATAAGATAAAATAAATAAGAGGGATAAATCTATGAAAACTACGGATTGCAAAATGAAGTTTAAATCGCGTTAAATTACTACCCGGCTATTGAAATTAGATTATACTTGTACGAAGTTTTTTATTTCCATCTCTCCGTGATAAAGAGGAATTGATGAGAAATTGATGACGATTCAAATAACCGGTACACTACATTCGATAACTTGGTATCTTTTCTAAAATCTAGCAGTTTCTTTAATGTTTTACTTGTAGTACTTTTTTATTCGCTAACGAGCTCTTTCCATCGTTAAAGAGTTAACGAGCTGGTAATACTGAATAATACTGAATTAATGTGATTTATAACAACAGTTGACAGTTATTTAATGATATGTAACGAGATATAAGATTTTCGAAGATTTTTACTTAAAAGCACGAAAATATAACGATTCATTGAATATCATCATATTTAATTTCCTATTTAAAATATCGTAGGATGTTCCAAGTAAAATTCAAAGGAACTGAGTTATACTTGAAGCAAATTGATGTATAGCGTGAAAATGCAAAATGACTTTGTTTATTACTAAATTATGAAATCATTTTATGAAAATTTTACTTAATAAGTCAGATTTAACGAAAAAGCTATTAATTAAGTCATTTGTGGTAAAAATGGTGGCTATGGTGAAAATATAAAGTTATTAATTGTCGCTAACACGGAAATAATCTTTGCAGGGCCTAAAACTTTCACCGTTTTCGCTCCAACAGACTCCGCTTTCGAATCGTTTTCGAAAGACGGTGCGCCGGTTTGGACAGAAGAAGACGGACCGGAAGCAGCAAAAATGATTATTTCGAGACACGTAATTCCATCCACTCTGTACACGGCTGGTATGAGGTACTATATGCAAAAGGATACTCTTCGTCCTCAGTCGCCTATTCATATTCACAAAAATGGCGGTAAGTAAAAAAGAAAGAGATATCATATGAATTATTAAGTAATAAATAAATAAAGAACGATACTAGAAGAGAGAATTAGAAAAATTAGAAATTCTTGCGCGAATTAAAGTATCGAATGGACAACGAAATTGAATTCTCGATTCTTTGTACAGAGTGTACGTTCATCGATGTAAAGGTAAATGTCTATTGAATGTGATAATTTCCCGAGCTGAAATAATTCGAAGAATTCTCTTCCTATAAAAATTATAGCACGCGAATCGTGAAAAATCAGCGTCCTAATAACCTATTTGCTCATTAAGCAGTGATCCCCCCCCCCCCCATCTCGTAATTAAACATTCCCTTTCGCGCAGTACCGTAACTTTCGAGCTATAGAACGAGCGTAATTTCTTTTTATGCATTCGAGTTATTTTACCTATTTTTAGTAAAAGAAAATAGAAAATAGAATTCTTTTACTTTCGATATTTCATTTCTTGTACGGATTTGTAATTGTCTCCGAACGAATGATTCTATAATTAATAATTAGAAAAGAGTTTCCCAATGAAAAAAAAAAAAAAAAAGAAAAAAAAATAGTAAACTATTTTTCCTATGTTGTGCCAGGTCGAGTACGAGTGAACGAAGTACATGTCGTAACACATAATATACCGGCAACAAATGGAGTTTTGCACGCAATTGACGGTATACTGTAACCACTGCAACCGCTGGTTAGATCCTTCACTTTGAAAAGTAATGCGTCTTATGAGAAAATGTATATTGACAGCCGCAATGCACGAAAAATATTTATATATTTATTTATTATTCCTTTGCGATTTGTTAGAGGAAAATATAATAATGTTGTCAAGTCAACAATACTTAATAATCTAACACGATTTAATGAAAAATATAATAGACTAATAAACATTTTATTTTTCAGAAATTGAAATTTCAGTAAAAACGAAAAGAAACGCTTCAACTCTGATTACAGTAAATCGCAAAGAATTAAAGTATTTGTGTCCAAAAAAAAAAAAAACATAATTGATAAAAACTGTAATTATCTTTGGAAAAGAAGGAAAGATAAATCTACGAATATTATTAAGTTCAACATAAGGATAAATCGATACGATTTGCCATAAGTGTTGCAAAAATAATGCATAAATATAATGGGGTTTTCATTACGGTATAATAAAATAGAAAAAAACTAATTTATATAACACAGATACGTGTTGATCGTTCGTTGCTATCTAAGGTACATAATACGTGAGCCACTAAGTACGAGAAATTAATTGTCTAATTGTATAGAATGGTAACATAATACCATGATTAGTATTATTGTAGCATGTATTATTTTATAAATAAATGTACAGTATGTTTTTTCATAATTATTATTTTCTTATGTTATTTTCATTATGTCACTGTATTATTTTTTCTTATTTACAGGCTATGAAAAGAGTTAGAGATAAAAATTGTGCAATTATATTCATAATAAAATTATTTTTTATTCTTTTTAAAGATTATTTATAAATAAAATGTATAATATTTTCATTCATAAATAAATATACATATACATATATATATATATATATATAATATTTACAATTACATTAAGTTCTAAATTTAAACAAATTTAATATTTAATAAAATTAATACAATCTTATACATCATTATAATTTTGTCTAATTTCAACAAAAATTCTGCCATCTTTTTTAATAATTCGCTTTATATTTTTTCATTTCCACCATTATGTGATGAAAGTTTGTTAATTGTGTACGAGCATTTGGCGGTAAGATCTTATGAAATCTATGATAATATTGCACTAGCTGTGTCATTGCACGTTGTACGAGTGCTGTACCAAGTACTAGACTAGGAAAAGATTTCAGTACTTCGTGATTGATTTCTTCTAATGCACGTTTCCAATTATTTGTAAAAGATTGTACAAGAGCTAATGCTTTTCCCTCCTGTCGTTTCGATTCGTCAGTTTGACCCTTTTCGATCATTACTTCAGATTCTTTGACAAACTGTATTATACCTCCAAAATGTGGACTTAAAATTTCCTCGACGTATTCTGACGAACGTGCATTTAACTGATCGCGAAAACTTTCTGCTTCTTTTGAATTATCACGTGTTCTTTCCTAAAAAATATAACCACATATAATTATGTAATTATATTTTTGTAATACAAATATAATAAATTAATTCCTTTACCATCAATACACCAAGAACCAAGTCATAATTATTGATGAGAAAAACTAATTGTTGAATCCTAGTGGAAAATGTAGCAGCCATTCTTAATAGGAAACATTGCACGGCTTCTCGTAATTCTGCTAATAATTGCGTGGCTCCTTCACAAGGAAATCCTTCAACTACACTAACCATTGCGGCACTAAATTCAGCATATCTTCGTGTAATCTGTAAAATAATTTTTTAAACTATTTCTAGAAATATAAGTTTCTAAAACATAACTTTAATGATATAAACTCACATAATGTGGTCCCGTTTCTTGGGTGAGCTTTAATGTATCACAATGCTTTATACTTTGAATGTTCAGTTGAAAAACATACTCAAATCTAAAAATTCAAACAAAAGTATGTATATTCGAATTCCCATTTAAGAGATCAAAAATTATAATTATTATTATGTTGAAATTTAAATACCTAGGCCAAATTACTGATGTCATGTTGTCCCAATATTTATCTAAAGCTGGTACTGCTCTTTTATGACAAGTTAAATTGTATCGTAATATTAAATGTAAACAAAGAAATAAGGCAATGGTATCATAGCAATCTTCCACAAAAGATTGCAGATTTTTCACCATTAGATTTAATGTCTTTCCCATCACCTAATTTTTAAATACATAATTTTATATGTTCAATTTTATTAATTTCACTGGAATATTGAGAAATATATTACCTGGTTAAAAATGTCCATTGCCTGCACACCGCGTACTTTGAAAAATTCAGTTAGAAATAAATATTCTCTGCAAGCGTTATCTACAAGAGCATATTGTTCACTTCTGAACAAAGCTTCATAATGATACTGTAAATATAAAGGAATTATTGTATTGATATTTACGTATTCAATTTTGTTTTAATATATTTTAATTTTCATATTCACTCTTGTTTTAGATGCAGTATGAGGTACTATAATGGGTGCTTCCAATTGAGAAGTTAATACATCTCCTCTATTACCTATAGAAAATACTGTACCCCGATGCTTCAATGTTGTTTTATGAAAAATACCTCTTCCTGCTGTGTCTTCGACTCCCATCAAATCATCTTTAGTCGCTCCTTCTTCAAACTGTGTGATTTAATAATTAATTTAAAAAGAGAATTTCCGTTTTGCTTTATTAAAAACTTCTTCTGATTATTTTACCTGCAGTTTCATTAATCTTGAAGAATACGACTTAAAATACGAATAATATATTTTACTCATTGTGTTAATGTATTCTCCGCAAATTTCTTCAGCTACATTTCTTTCATTCGCCAAAATAAATTCAAAGAAAAATTTATACTTCAACATGTTATTCTGTGGCACTTGGTAATTTGTCATTGGTTTTCTGAACTTATAAATTTGCTCCAAAAGATACGTTCTGATCTTTGCTAGTGCTTTTACTTTCAGTTTCTCTAATATATCTTTTACATCCAAACATGACTTTGCTTCCTTAAAACTCTGCTCCTTTACGAAATTTATCTTATGGTTTAACGTCTGCAGTTGGGTTAAAAATTCTTTTTCAGTCACGGGGCAATCCATAATCCCTCTAATAAATTGCAATTACAAAATTAGAAATTTCAAATCAGTTAATAAAGAATTATCTTTGTAGTTTCAATTCTTACGCGATGAGAGCTTCAGACACTGTCATATCTTCGATAAACTGACTGAGAGGCCCTCTAATTATTTGCCTATTAGACAATTGTTGGCTCATTGCAACAGACTTGCGTTGTAGATAAAGTATTTCCGAACTGATACTTCCTAAATCTAATTGGAAGCTCATCAGCATAGATTCCATTTTCTGCAAAACAATTTTCAAAACACGCATTAAATTTCATACTAATATTTCATAAAAATATTCAGTTTGAGACTGTAATGAAATTTTAGAAATTGTATTAAATTGTATTACAGAGGTATTGGTAATTCATATGTGTTACCCTAACCTCTAAAATATTATCACACGCAGCGATTTGATTATGAAGACTCGCAATGTTCTCGCTTTCTTTTATGTAATCCTGAATAGATTTATTCTCCACCTCTTTCAATTCTTTTTCAATTTGTCTGGAATATTGACGTAAATCTGTACCAGTCTTCAAAACTTCTTGGACAACGTCATCTCCAAGATCTTGAGACAGTTGCGCCTCGTTATCGTCAAAGATATCAATTTCACCCGACATTTTGTAAATTTCTAATTTTTCTCAATTAGTTTTGGCTATTTAAATTTGTATATATTGTACAGCGATAAACGTCATTCTTTACACATGCTCATACATTCCTCTCATATCTCTTTCATTTTCGAAACTGTCACTGGACGCGTAAGACGCATTAGATAAAACTGGGCCACAGATAAAATATGAGATAGATGTATCACTACAGATGAATATTTATATATATACGATAAGTAAGTTTCGTTTACATAAATTTCATTTATTTAGGATAGAATCACAGACGACGTATATGAATATATCTCGCATACGTGTACTTTTTTGTTCTACGATTTACTAGGGATTCTAAGCCTTCTTTACCATTTTTGTATCACATCCTGTCGTACCGATTTGGGTAGGTTTTGCACAGCAGCACTACTAGTGATGAGACTTAAAATCAAAAAATATGGACAGCGCTATCGACTTCCAGAGTTATTTATTGAATTTAAAGAAAAAAAGGAAGAACTTCTCTTTGGCGAGATGTTTGAATTTTTACAATTTTCGAATAGAAAAGTATTTTTACTTTAACACTTGCTAAATAATGTAAAAATAAATATCTTTGAACGAAATAAACTCAGGATTGTTAAAGTGGAAAAATTCTCTTCGCTCTAAAATAAAATTAAGTTAATTACTTTACAAATTTTTTTCACGAAATTATAACAGTTTAAAGTATTGATAATTCTTCATTTTTTTTATTTTTTATTTCAAATTATCATTTCGCGCGAACCGCGCGATTACAGCGTTCCGACGGTGAAATACACAATATACTTCCTACGATTCTCGAAACGTAATCGATATTTCTTACGATCGATTTTTAAACGGGAAGAATGGCGGAGAGGAGCACGTCTCATCTGTAAAGAAGGAAGCATTATCCAGAAAAATCACCCAGAAAGAGGTATCATCCAAAAGTTCTCAAGCAAAAATATAAATCAATAGTTGTTAGATTTGTGTATGTATAGTGTATTTTTAAGATAAAACGTGCGTTTTGGCTTCAACTCAAGGTAAAATTTAACCAAATAATTATTGCATATAATTTTCAACAATTAAAGAAATAATAATGGCATATAAACATGTAAATAGAACACACTGTGCTAAAAGTACAGTTAATTTATAATTTTATACCAAAATTTAATTTCAATTCTAACCACAAATATTGTTTGTGATCTTGTAATACGACTACCTTTTTTATTATATATATACATAATAAGCTTTTACTTTTATTGTAACATGTTCTATTGTTTGTGATTGTTTAACCTCATACTGCATAATTCTTAACGATTTTAATACTAAATTCAACAACAATGTATTAAAGATGTACGTATTTAATGGCTAAAATAATAAATCTACAGCGTAATATAATAAAATTTCTCTTGTCTCAGTTTAAAGTATTGACAAGTTTTCATCAAGTGTGTGGATATTTTCGTTCTTTTTAAAGAATTTCTTATGAATTTTGTGTACTTGATTTAGGCCAAAATTTCTTGTTTTTTATTTCCAGTTAACATTTCGTGCGAAACACGCGATTACAGCGCCAACGGTGAAGTACACAATATACATCCTACGATTCTCGAAACGTAATCGATATTTCTCACGATCGATGTTTAAACGAGAAGTATGGCGGAAGGAAGCATACCTCGTGTAAAGAACAAAGTAGGAAAAGGTATCATCCAAAAGTTTTACTCTTATATTTGAAGTTAATTATTGTTTCACTTTCACATATTTGCCTTCATTTGACATATTTGTTCTAACTTTTGACTTCTTTTCGTGCAGGTTGCAAAGAATGCGTAAATGCCTGATCATTGACGGATCACTGATGAACTTTCACGAAAAACTGGCAACATTTTATTCATCCTAGGTAACATTTACTATATAATTTATCTATATATATATATATTTAAAGTACAATTCACAATACGTGATTTTATGGGAATTATATGTAATTATATGGGATACAAGGATGAAAATGGAAACGATTAAATCAATTAATATTTTATTTCGAATATGGAGATCATGGTAGCTCAATGGTATATACTTTGATTTGGAAAACTTCCTATTTCACATATTGGTGTGCTAGTGAATTAGTGTTGCAGCACAAGGTACGGTTGGTAATGTAGATAACGGTGCAGCAGCCCTTTTGGTTACTGTATTGTTACTGTGTGAGTAGGAAATGCTTGTTTCTTGGCTGCTGTGTCGCGATTACCTTTTTCGGTAGTCCTTTCGATCATTATTTCAGATTTCCTTTGTCAACAGTCTTTCTCGTTACTGCGATAGGTTCCCTTAATGCCTCGTTTGCTACTGAAAATACTGCTAAAAAGATATATTTTTTTTCATTACCTGTAATTGTATAAGAACTCGTGCACCTCGTCTGAGTGTTTTACTTGTTTAAAAATTGTACAGATGGCAGCACAGATGACGGCGCCGAATATTTGAACATCTATCAAACGGACGACGATTATTTTTATTTTGTTAAAAAAAATTCTAGATTTCATTTTTCAATGCCAGGTGGTCGGTATTATTTTTCGAACGTTACAAGTGGCACCTGTGTCTGCTAGTTTTTATTGCATAAAATAATCAATAGATTCGCTTCAGACTTTGACAAAATAAAACTGGTCTTTTCCTCCTGATTTCTGACCATGTATAATGTTTCACACAGGGGGGCCAATAATTGGTCTTCACTCGTTCGTTATCATTTTCTTTATTACGCTTTCGATCATTCGAAAATCGATCAGTGTTAAAATAGCGCATTATAGTGAAAATATAGTATGACGTAGCCGAACATTCTTGTCTCGAGATTTCAGAGAGAATCAGGCAAAGCAACAAAATCGATCCACGTATCGTTTTTCTTCACAAAAATTTTTATTTTTCCGCACGTTCTCTCGCGTTCCACCTTTACAACTTTCGCTACTTCTTTTTTATACAATTTACAAAAGATTCTCTGTCTTTCATTTGTCATCCCCTCACGCACACCTTTCGGCAAGAAACCTTCGAAAAACCTCGTACACGGAGACATCAATGAACGAATGTGACGAAACGGGTCGACTTAACGACGACAGTGGCGAGGTTTATTATTTTCAACGATGACAATAATAAGAATAATTTATCATATTAAGTCGGTAATAATAATAATAATAATAATAATAATAATAGTAATAATAATAATACAATAATAATAATAATAATAATAATAATAATAATAATAATAATAATAATAATAAGTAACAGCTACAGCAACAGATATCAATTAGTCGCACGGGGGAAAAAACCTTTCGGGCGTATTTTTACTTTTACTAGCTCCGCCTCTTTGGCTTTGTGAACGTATTCCTCATGACTGACCGTAACAAAATCAATGGTAATAAATAAATAAATAACAGGAGGAGAATATACTTATCGACGAATATATACGAGAGCGAACAATATTTTCCTCGGTTAATTCGCCGGAGAGGACCGCGAACATTAAACGTTAGTTATTTCGTTTAAAAGCTTCGTTCAGGCAAGTTAAATGAAGTTTGTTCGAGATACTTGAATTTAAGTAGCTTGAAATAATTTAATTTCCATGGAGGCTATGAAACAAAGACTATTCGGAGGAGATTGCGATAAGTTACACTTCCGTTTCATTGAGGAAAGGTTGAACATTGGAATTTTATTACGTTGCCGATCAATCGCACAGTAATTGTTTGCGCAGTTTAGCTTTAGAATTTATTATCGCTGGTTTCAATCCAATTTTTCTTTTTTCTTTTTTTTTTTTCTCAATCTAATTATCCGTATTTCGTATATCAGTCAGCTATCTCTCGTATTGAAATGTAATTCTTTATCGTGAAATCATCTGTTTGTTCAGTTTTGGAGTTATTACTTATTATTGATCGATTGAACATGAAAATTAGAAAACCTTTGGTTTCTATTGTGTCGCCAATTGCAATATCTTCGATTTTAAAAATTATTACTGGCTCGCATCTTGCATGGAAAATAATTGGACACAATCCTTTTCACCAATTTCACTTTACGTTAGAATATGGTTTTCTTCGACGATCAAGTAACACAAAATTATTATGTTTTCATCTTTCCTGTGATATTCGTTTAACTTCAAGTTTACTGGAATTCAAGTGACTTAATTATCCTGAACGAGACTTGACTTGCTCGTCTTTCGTTACAAGGGAAACTTTATGTTCGAAACGTTTCTTTCTCGACTTTCCCCCCTTCTTTTCTTATTTTTCATTGAAAAATCCCGATTACGAGGAACCAGTCCTGACTCGAGTCGGTGAAAACAACAATTCGTGGTTAGAAAATCGACTAAGCATACAGGATACCGAAGAGATACTGAAAGATGCGTGTTTTCGCTCGTCAAACTGTGGATATTCATATTTTCTTCGTAAAAATTGAAACTTCAAAGAAAGAATCTTTAGATATTTTAGACATCTCAGATATTTCATCCTGAATATTTTAGATATTATTCTTTATCGTTTTTTGCTAACGTATGTTATGTGAATTCTGCAAACTTCAATGAACGAATAGCCACAGTTTAACCCAGCGAACGCAAATAAAGACGATTAGTCAGAAGATTACGAACGATTGTTAAATTTCGAGCAATCGACGAACGATTGCGAGCTGCGGCGCAATAATTCCCTTCGACTAGACGAGTTACTTGAAAACCACGGCGACATCGACACATCGTGTCTCGATATTCGATCGAATGAAAAAAAAAAAAAAAAAAAGATACTATTGAACATTTCAGTTCGCACCGAAAGCAGCGTTTCTTTTTTTTCACGCAGAGAATTCTATTAATTTCGAAACACCTTGTGATCGTGATCAACATTGAGTTAATGTTATCGTGAAGTTTCTCCTTTACGTTCTCGATCGAACTGAAACGCATCGAATTTCGTTGAACGTTTGTATCAAGCTCGCTCGCTACTTTCATACTTCGCAATCGCTGAATTTCAATTACGGTAGAACGGAATTATCGGAGTTAACGGAACGAAATTTTAAATGAACACCTTTCTCGTTGAATATATCTGTCCGAATGCGCGCCAATTTTTATTTTGCAATTTCGCATTGTTGAAGACACGGAGCGTATTTCTTCGTAATGGAAATTACCACGATAATAAAGTGCACGAAAGTCGAACGCAGTGCAATATAATATAGGTAATAATCAACGGAAGGACAATGCATAGAAAAATAAAGTGCTACAACTAGCACGTAAACTATTTTTTCGTCCTTCGACGAAATTCGCGCAATCGAATTTCTATCGTGTACATTCGAATTTTCTACGATCGAAGCAGAGGAAGCTTGGGTCTCGACTCGATCGTCGAGTCTTAGGCCGCGTTCCACGTTAAATTTCATCGACTCTGCATAAAAAAAAAAGGACAAACGCACGTTGCAAACTAAAATACAACGATGTAAGTGTAACGCACTTAAGCTCGAACAACGCAGCGCGTGTTAAAAAAAAAAAAAAGAAAAGAAAGTGTGTTCGTGTTTAAAAACACAGCGGTGCACAGAAAAGTGGACGTTGTTCGCGGAAGGTACAATCGTGTTTTTTTAGTTTGATGGCTCGTCGGAAACGTCGAGTCCATCGGAAGGAAAGGAAAAAAAGAGGATGAACTTAAAAGCTAAATCTCTCTCTCTCTCTCTCTCTCTCTCTGTCCACGGAGGCAGAGAACGGAAGAAGAAAGGGAAATCCTCCAATTCTGCTCTCGTTAATTATTCGTCGAACGAGCAGGATATATGATCCCTTCTCGAAATGACTGGATACTGAAACGCTCTTCGCTCCGCTTATCCGAATGGCGCGCGCCCCGCGTTCGAGTAGGCGAGCCGAGGCATCGTATCAATTAAAAGCAGAATTCGAAACAGACACAATGCCCAGCAACGCTAATAGGAATTAAACAAGAATTAATACTAGGTCTTGGCGCGCAGTATACACGCGTGTAGCACGCACGTTGCTACTGATTATCGAGGCTATCTGCTCGAGAGTTGAAGCCGCTCAAGTGTCGAGAACGAAACGAAAACTTGAGACTTGTGCGCGCGGGTGGGGAGGAGGGTGGTGGGAGGGATTAGGTTAGCCGGCCATTATCACGGCCCCCGTTCTGTGTTTAACCCTCTCCATCGACGTATAATTTTCTCGTATCTCTTCAGGTTCAGGTAAATTCCGCTTGGTTCGATCGCTCGGTAGTAACGGAGTAATAAATAAATAAATAAATAAATACATAAATAAATAAGTACATAAATAAATAAATTAATAAAACGCAAAATTGAATACAACACAAGTAGGTTTATCTCGATGATGATCAGCCTTGGTTCTGTTGGAGGTTCTTGCTGGAGGGAAGGCAGGGAGAATCGAATTACGATAACTAATTCGATAGCAAGTTCGACACTTGAGCACTTCTTTGATTCGAACAACAACAAAAAAAAAAAAGTTCTTCTTTCATCTTCTAACATAGCGTAAGTAGCGTAATAGCTTAACGAATAGAACACAGTCTGCGCGACCGTGTGTAAACCTCTCGTCGTCACGAGTGTTAATTAATGCCTGGCAGAGTTAGGCTATACAGCAAGTCGTGTAAATTTTCTCCGTTTGCCTCGCGGTAACATTTTCGGCGGCTGTTTTAAATAAATGGCGAGCTCAGGGGACCTCTGACGCTATAGTTCACGCGAGAGCGTTGAAATTAATTAAACACCGCGCGTGTTTAACCACATTGTGAGCCAACGTTGTGTTGTTTTAACATTAGAATTATCGGAGTGAATTGAAATTGATCAATGATTGGTAACTTTTCGTAGACCAACTGTGGTGCATTCTTTTTTCTTTTTCGTTGAAATTTGAGCGATCTTTTTTCCTTTCATTCTTTACTGCGTTATAAAAACTTTTTCTTGCACTTTCCACGCACTTTTAGCTTTGTATTTCAATTGTTTCACTCGAACAATTCATTTTTTAACGAAACACATCGTGCGAAAGGATCTCACTGTACTTGTAATTTCAACGAAAATTTCAAGAACTCGAAGAATATTTGTCAATGATGAATTGTATCGTTGGTAGAACTGGTGTTTCGATAAATTTCAATCGTTAGAGTAAATGTTTAATTTCCGTTCGTTTTCAACGTTTGACATAATAACGTACATACGAATGAAGAAAGAGGCATAACGTATAAGAAATCTGAATAACAACGAATCGCTACGATATGTTTGCGAAGCAGATTTTACGAGCCGCGTCTCGCCGTTTCATCGAAGCGAGAAAACAAGAGAAAGAGAAAAAGAAAAACTGTTGTCCGACAATGTCTTAATGCCTCAGCTGCCTGCTGTCGCTACTAATTGACTAGCATCGTTAATCACTCTCGGTTTGAACTCGTTCGCCTTATCGCCATCGACTTTTCCTTTTTTTTTTCTTTCTTTTTTGGTACGAATTTCCTCCTCTCTCATCCTCTCGCGCAATTTATCTCGCGAAATCAAAGTGAAACTATGTCACACGAGGAAATAATCCCCGATATTTACTTTATTAATATTCCACCGACATTTACGAACAATCCGAATCACGTACGAAGATCACGAGGGAAAATGATGACAAGTCCAGTGTGATGTAACATTTTTTTGCAACTTGGCGAAAAGAACTGAAAAGAATTATCTTAAAATGGGAGTGTAACTCGATTCGAGATTCGAGAATGCAAAAACCTGCTTTATAAAAAACAGGTGATCGCTGGCAGTGTATAGTTATCACGATGATTTAACTTGATTAATATCATACTACACAAATGATGTGTCGTTCTGACAATTCTCAACTGTAGAGACAATGACAAATAGATATGTTTAATCTGACGATCAAATAGAGAAATAGAGTTTCAATCGACTGGCAACGAGAGAAAGACTTATCCTGCTTTTCGCTCGAGCGTTCTCCGTAACGTTTGCGAAATTAAATGAGAAAAATAACTGATCGCGAACGAGAGGTAAAAATAAATTGAGAATCTTCCTGCGCGCGTGAAGGGTTGTGGACCGATGGATAAGAAAAGAAGAGGAACAGAGGACGTGTGGATTAACGAATGGGGCGGACTCGAGGGAACTCGAATCGACGAAATCCACCCGACCACATATATATAGTTTCATCGACGAGAAATTATCAATAAATATAAGCATCTTCGTATTTCCTAGGAATATACGCGCGACAATAAGCGAATAAGTTAAGGAAAAAAAAAGAAAACACGCGCCTCCGAAAAATCCGCGACGCAACTAGCCGAAACCAAGACGTAACCAACCTTACAAATACTAATACGCAACACTTTACTCCTGTTACAAATGGACCTTTATAGAAATGAACACATCTGCTTTATACGAAGAACAATCGTGAACAAATTCTCGCGATAATTCTTTTTCTTTCAATTATTATTTACGCAAGCTGTTTCGAATCGCTCTGTCGAAAACGAGACTGTCCCATTCGCTCTCTCTCGCTCTTTAAGACAAAATTTTCGTTCCTCCGAGATATGGACGACGAATTATGCTAACAAATTGCAATGCACAAAAAACAGAGAGAGATGTGAAAATTTGATTTGTTGACAGAGACCGCCGTTTCTTCTCGTCGAGCAAATTTTCTCCAAAGGAAAATTCGTGGAAAAATGAAAAACACTGGATCACGTATTCGTTCCTTCTTTGTCTCTCTGCTCTTTCGTTCTTTCGTCTTCGCATCAGCAGCATCACGCAATCTCGCGATTATCAGACTAGTAGACCACGCAGTCAACCGAGATTCCTCCTCGGTTCGGAACGCGCTTCGACATTGTATTCTCGCATTCGTTTCTCGCGTGCACGCACACCTACACATACTCGCTCATACACACTGACGGAGAGTGCCCTCCTCCCCCCCCCCCGTCCTCTTTGATTATGTACAGAGTTATTTACAATGGTATACAGGTTGGATCGGCCGCAAAGCACGAGCTGGAGGAGAGATCCGCTTCGATCACACAACCTCGATCACGTCTTCGATCACTTCTTGTGCTGATGATTGTGGACGTCCGTTCGACTTTTCTTTTTTTTTTTTCTTTCTTTTAACGCATCTCGCGTTATGTGATAATTGCGACAATTACGCAAATGCCCGAAATGATAACGAAGAAGGCGACGCGCGCGAGATCGCTGTTCGAATTTCGCGCGCGTTTCAAAAATGAATTCCAAGTACTTGTCCCTTCGACAAGTCGCCACAATCGTTTCATCGTTCCAAATTGTTGTTGTTGTTGTTGTTGTTGTTGTTGTTGTTGTTGTTGTTGTTGTTGTTGTTCGTTTGTCGATCGATTCATCGAAGTTTGACGTCTGTTTGTCACGTTTCTTTTTGTTTTCTTCTTTTAGCAATAGTTGAGACGTTTAGGAACCTTACTCGATCAACTCTATAAATATGTGAAATTACGAATATATTATAGTCATTTGCCGAAATTTACCTTCGAATCTGTCGACAAATAAATTTCACGAGAGCAAGTCGTTTATTTGTTGCAAGGTCGGATCACGATCGATTCACACCGCTCGACGAACACATTTCTCGAGAATGAAATATCAGAATATCGGAAAGAAAGCTCTCGACTTCACACGACTTAGACACGTTTAATGAAACGAAAAATTATTCGATATGTACAGTGAAATTGATCAGTACGACCTCTAACACTCTCAACAATCCTCGCCCACATTTAATCCACCAAAATTTATCCAATTCTTTCACCGAATGAATGAATTTGACATTGTAGCAATGCTGCTTCACGCTCGTCGGTTTAATGCTTCTCGCGATACGAGACACGCAGGCGAGACAAAACGGAAGCTTTCTCCTTTCTCCGAGTATTTTCTTAGCGAGCCCGAAGGTAAATTGTCACGATCCCTGGTTAGAAGAGAATTACCAGTCGAAGACGTTCGATCCTTTAATCTTCTCGTTTCTTTTTCTTTTTCCTTTCTATTTGCACGACCGCCGTCTGTCGCCAAGATCGATCCTCGAACAGGCCGACGAAAAGGCCATTCTTCTTTCGTTTTCCTTGCGACCACAGAGACGATCGATCGTTTCCCCGATCGGTTTTCTCTTGTATCTTGGACACGTTGTTCCCCTTCGACATCGCCGAGGAACATCTTTCCTTCCGCTTCTATCTCCGTCGTTCTCTTCTGCTTCGCGTTCGTCTTCGTTCGCGAGACGTGAAATTGAAAAGGACAAAGGGCAGGTTTTTCTGGCCAGGATGATTCTTTGGTTTTCTTCGGTTGCCACCGAAAGCGGCCGATAAGCGAGAAAATAATTCCGGAAAGAAGGAAGAGGCGTCCCCCTCTCTGAAACGAATCCTTCAAACGAGGATTTTTCTTCCCCTCTCTTTCTCATTTCTTTCTCACTTTTTCCCTCTGTTCGACGACTGTCAATCCGCTCGTACGCTTCGATCGACGATTTTGGGTCCCGTGAACGGATTCCCGGAGGTATATCTCGAATCTTTGGTTTCTCGCGCCGGCGAGTAAGGGAAATCTTGGCGCTCTGGTGAAGCGAAGCGATCGATCGCTCTTCTCCGTAAAAAGTTTTTATTACCACACGTTCGATCGTTCGATTCGTTTGTTCTTCACGGAGAAGACACGTGTACGTTACGTGTGCAGGAAAGAAATTTTTGGTATCCGACTTTCGTTCAGTCTCTCGTTGAAATTTCGAATCTGTCGGAATCTGTTCCAACGAGGGGGGAGCAGTACAAAAAGTATAATCACCGAGGTGGAAACTTATCTCGCCGAAGGGGTGAGTTTGAATCTTGTGAAAAGTCTATAATATTAGCAAATCGGCTAAGTGGGGATTTTGTTTTGTCTCGTTTCTCTCGGTTTTTCGCGCGCGCATCACTCGTGGGATACATGGCTCCTCGTTTTGTTTCTTTCAATTTGTACTGGTAACTAAGTTTCGATTTCAAAGTAGCTAAAAATATTCATTCTTCACGACTTCTCTCCCTTTCGACTTTAATATACTTTTTTTTAAAAATCTTCTCTCTTCACGCAAGTGCCCCAGTGATTAGAAAAATTATCTCTCTGTCTTTCCTTTCTTCCCTTCCTTTTAATCGTCTAGTCCTGCTTCCTAACTGATTTGCTCAACAACACTTGACGTCGCACTCATTTCGCGAGTTCCACTTCGAGGCGAGAAAGCCTGGTCCGAGAACGAAAGCCTTCAATCGCACACGACCAACGAATCTTCTCGATTCGATTCGATTCGATTCGATTCGACAAACTACACTTTGAAAAACCAACGGAAACCGAACACGTTCAAGTTTCGTTTTCATTTTTGAAAAATATGTCCTATTCTTGTCGTCCGGTGACGATAACCGGAAACGGAGGCTTCAATTTCAGCAATTTCAATACCGCGATAAGCATTCTTCCTTTCTTCTTCTTCTTCATCGGAGAGAACAGGTTTCCACTGTTCTCTCCGTCACTCTGTTTTCTTTCTTCTTCTCTCCGTGCTGCTCTCCTCTTCGTTAGTTCGACGTTATTACGTAGCAGTAAGTATAGCGGTGTATAGTGTCGGTTAGTCAGCTTCGCGTTACGAATTTCGCGGTTGGCCGTACGCGAAGCTGACCTCGCGTCATGGATAGTCCGGATGCATGAGATTGTACATGATCGCGAATATGGTGCAGGCCGCGTAAACGCCGAGCGCCACCCACCAGAGCAGCTGCTCGTGAAGCCGTTGCTCGAAGTTCTTCAGCACCAGTAAACCGATCGTCAGACCGGCCAGCGCGCCGGTCAGATGCGCCACGTAAGAGACCGGCGGCCCCATCTGCTCGGCTGCGTATCTGTCGTAGATCGCGAACCCCACGTCCGCGCTCGCTGAAAAGTTCAAATTGTTTCGTCATTAGATTGATTTGAATTTAATTTAATTAGAATCTATCATTAATCATTAGCTTCAATTATCGCCCAGGAATTCATATTTAATATTAACGTTTGCAATTTTACGGATGGTAAAATATATCTTATATTAACCCTTTCGTTACGGGTGCCGACCACAGTCGGTATGTCGACCGAGCCGACTCTCGTCGGTAAAAAAGAATCTACTGTACTGGTATCTCTTGATTTTATCGACCTATATTGGATTAAATCTTACTAAAAATATATTCTGCGTACGAAACACCGAAGATTACCGACGTGCCGTCTGATTCTGATGAATCATGTTAAATCTTGCAAAATAAAATAAGACGAAACGTGACATTAATCTAATTACCCGTAATTGCTCGTTGCAACTTCACACTGAAATACGGAGAAACTATCACGAAGATTAAAAAAAGAATTGAACAATTTCTACAAAAGTTTAATATTATATTTATTCAGTACATGTTGGATGCCAGAAACGATAGAATTAGAACAATCTCGCAAAGTAAAATAAGAGGAAACGTGACATTAGCCTAATTATCCGCAATTGCAATTGCTTGTTGCAACAACTTCACACTGAAACTATCACGAAGATTAAAAAAAAAATTGAACAATTTGCTACAAAAGTTTAATATTATATTTATCCAGTACATGTTGGATGCCAGAAGCAATAAAATTAGAACAATCACGTTAAATCTGGCAAAGTAAAATAAGACGAAACGTGACATTAATCTAATTATCCGTAATTGCTCGTTGCAACTTCACACTGAAATACGAAGAAACTATCACGAAGATTAGAAAAAAAAATTGAACAATTTCTACAAAAATTTAATATTATATTTATCCAGTACATGTTGGACGCCAGAAGCAATAGAATTAGAACAATCACGTTAAATAAGACGAAACGTGACATTAGCCTAATTATCCGCAATTGCTCGTTGCAACTTCACACTGAAATACGGGGAAACTATCACGAAGATTAAAAACAGAATTGAACCATTTCTACAAAAGTTTAATATTATATTTATCCAATACATATTGGATGCCAGAAAATAATAGAATTAGAACAATCTCGCAAAGTAAAATAAGAGGGAACGTGACATCAGCCTGATTATCCGCAGTTGCTCGTTGCAACTTCACAGTGAAAGTGTTTTGCGTCCCGAGAGTTGGGAAATCGTCGCGAGGTTAAGAAGATCGAGCGGAGGAAATACTTTAAAAACCGTAGTAATGTTAAAACAATGCTGTCAAAGCTGCGAAGTTCGTTTTTATTCGCGTGTAAAGTGGACATTTTGCCTTCCGCGCTCTGTGTGTGTCTTCGTCGTTCTTTGTTTGCGAGAGAACAGAACAGGGGAAAAAGGGAAGTTACATTAAATCTGTTGATCTTTTTTCAAACACACAGTTTGTCTTGCAGCAAAGCTGCATAAAAGCTGCTCTACACGAAGCAGTGAATTAAAATGTGAACTTGGATGAAAAGCACAATTTTTGAAGTGTATTTCAGTCAAAGTTAGTTTAGTCTCGGAACGTTTATTCTCCGTGCCTTTGAAGACTCTGGTCATACATAGAATGTGAAGAAAAATGTGTGGCCAAACGACCGTGTATCGTTAAATAAATGCTGAAGGCTCGCGTTGTTCGCATGATTTTATATATTATTACTATTTTATATACTAAAAATCATATAAACAAAGTTTGTCCGATGAGCTTATCTATTTGTCAAAATTTTCACTTCTGTCGCCGAATTATCGAGATTCTTTTAAAATTACTGGCAACACACACTTGAATTTTGATTTTCGCTTTCGCTGGGTTTGAAGAACATTTTCCTGTTATTTCTCGTTTCTCGAAACGACTTCACACTTTGCACGAGAAATACAGAAAGTTCTCTGTTCTCGACATACGTTCTTTCTTTTTGAGATAAAAAATTTTGTTTTCGCTCAAAAAAAAAAAAAAAATGTCAAAGAAAAATTATACGTTTCGTGGGGGAATCTTACCGATTACGAA
This sequence comes from Tetragonula carbonaria, assembly GCA_032399595.1. Classification (NCBI taxonomy): domain Eukaryota; kingdom Metazoa; phylum Arthropoda; class Insecta; order Hymenoptera; family Apidae; genus Tetragonula; species Tetragonula carbonaria. The sequence continues at coordinate 601,079 of JAUCRC010000015.1, forward strand.
AATGCCTATTAATCGAACAATGCCGAACTCCATGTTATTGTAATTGAGGAGGACGTTGGCTAGATGAGCCGCGAGAAGGGCATAAACGCCCCCGCTGGCGCCAACGAGGTACACATCTGTATCGAACACTGAAGTACCCAGGGAACCTGCGAACATAAGAAGAAAATACACTCTTCGTTTCAAGTTAAATTCGCAAATTACAGTAAAAAAAAAAAAAACATTACATTCAAGTCTCTCGCTGGTTTAGCGACAAATATTTCTCAAAAGAGTTAACTCGAAAAATTTGTAAAACGTTGTAGTATTTCTTTTCTGAAGCAACGCGAGCCGACAGAATTTAACCTTGAGAGGAGAACAAAAGTCGAAGAGAAGTGCGAAATTTTTACGTTTTTTTGTGAAAACATTCTTCACGTCACACAACGACAAATTCAAACAATTTCGCGGAACAACTTCAGCGTGCACGACGCTTGTACACGAGCGTTGTACTCTCGGTTGTACAATGGAAAGTTACGTCGTGTTAACGGAAGAACCGTACGTCGTTTCACATGCGTGCGAAGCAACAGATGTTTCAGAGTACAGTAGAAAGCCGAAGGAAGTGCCGACGGTGGAAAACTGTGCTGTAGACATCCAACTTAGCCAGTGTAGAGGAGTAGTAACTTTCGTCACGAAAATTCACGCGTAACAGGATGCTCGCTCAGAATCATAATAGTGATTGATGGCGGAGAATTTTCGTTCGTTTTAACACGAAGAACTTCCCTTCGGGAAAAGTGGAGAAAGATAAATGACAAGAGGAAAAAATATCCCGTTTTAATGCGCGGTTATTGTCAGAAATTTGTGTACGTGCAATGCAACGTCAATATAAAAATATATCAAATATATGATAAAAATGAAAAATAATATTTTACAAACGAAAGACAAGTTGCTTTGTGAAAGATATTAATCGAAAAATTGAAGGATCAAAGAGTGAAATCATCAACGTGAAAAGTCTGAAAGTGAACACGGATTTGTCGTTAATTTTATACTTAATTTTATACGAGTATACGCGTCTTTCTAAAAATCAGTAGTACACGTCCGCGCTGGTCAGACATCGCTGACCATCGGTTTATTTCCACCGCTTGGAGAAAGTTTCTCTATCTCAAGACAGTCTTTTTCATATAGAATATTCTTTGCAAACTGAAGAGAATCGAACAAAATAGAATTGAATCTAACTCGATTAAATTCAAGAGTTAACAACGTCGTAATCTTTGACAATTCCTTCGATGATGAACAAATTTTATTCCACGAAACACGACCTTTGAAACCCAGTCGTGAAATTATTTGCTAAACTATTACATTCAGCTGCATGCACTGTTCACAGTGTTGGTCAATTGTATAACTCACAGCCTCTGTGTGTGTGTATGTGTGTGGGTCTGAGAGAGAGCAGTAATTAGTGAGTGACGACCTGTATCGTTTTGGAAACTCCATAGGGTAATGGTGCTCACCACCATAAACCCTTGTAAACTACCTAACGTAGAGTTTCTCCTCCGGTTTGTGGAAATCGGATATGTGTTTCTGCCTTGGCAGAAGGAAACCTTTGCACGATATCAATCTGATTTTACCATACGTATTAACCGTGTTATTCGTCTCTAACGAATCGACCTCTACTCTATAACCGAGTCCCAGCGAAATTGACAAATTTACGAATAACAACTGTGAAAAGAATCGTCATGGAGTCGGGTCAGTTCGAATTTTGGGTGAAACTCCTACCTCTTGTGAAAGATAGTTTGTTCGTATTGAATTATCAGACACAGTTTGTCTGTCGTTGCGTTTCAACTATGAAGAATTATGGGAAAGAAGAATTGCAGATTGGTTGGAGGAATTCGTGATCGTAAGTATCGAAAAGGGAATTTATCTCATTTCTCACAATCCAGTTAATTTATTTAAACAATCGAAAACGACGGGTGGTATTTCCTTTGTCGTATTAAAATTTTTTCTTTTTTGCCTTTCAAAAGTGAATTTCACGATTCCGTTGAATATTTCACTGAATATTTCATTTTATATGAAACAATTCATCATTGAAAATGTAATATCGCGTTTCACTAAAAAGTCCGTCTATTTGTTTATTTATTTTCTTCTTTTACGATTTTAATGAACACTACGCAATACGACATAAATAAATAATAAATATAATACGTTCCAAACTATAAAAGTGATAAAAAAAGACGATGGACCCTACTGTTACGTTTCATTAAATTAATCCAATCAAACGAATTATACATATTTTTAACGAAAATCATATTCTCGACGAACTAGATAGAGTACTTTTATCTTGCCCCTTTCAAAGAATTATTTTTACTCAAGTCAAAGTGCACAACAACAAGGACAGTAATGAAACCGATCGCACGATCGTCGAACTTTTTTTCGTCAGGAAAATTCGAAGTAAGAAGAAACTCGAGTGAAAACTACCTGTTAAAACGAACAATGATGAGCGAATAGTTAGTTCTTACTAGTTGTTTATCACGGTGTCAAAATTCAGCGTGGGCCGTCATTAATTAGCAGACACTGCTAATAATGAGTTAACACTGCTAATAATAATAAAATAGTAAATACGGCGATAGTAACAACGGCTGGCTATAATTTACGGCGTGTTATCACGCTACATCTGAATATAGATAACTCTATTAAAATTAAGTTCCCCGTAACAGGCATCGTGGTTCTGGTCCCGTGAGATGAGATGGCTGGAGTTTGTCCAGCCACTATATATATATCGGGATTACTATATATATATATATATATCGACCACCACAAAAACTGCTTATACTTTGTGCTCGCGAGATTTTAGTGAATAAAGATCACGTGGAGTTAATTTTCACCCCCATCGACTCTCTTCATCTCTAATTACGTCTGATAATTCGCATGAAATTAGCAGAAAAATTCAATTTTAAAAATGGCGTTTCTAAAAATTTAAAAATCGCGGCATTTTCTTTGTCGAAGACGGGTCCGAGTGAGAGAAATATTTCTTGGTGATAACTGCTTCTCATCTCATTCTGCACACACACACACACACACACACACACACACACACACATATATATATATATAAATCCTAACGATTTGTTTTTTTTTTCTCCATAAAGTCGCTTATTATGACAAAAGTAACGAAAGAGAAGAGAAGCAATGGGATATTCGATTTTTAGATTAGACTTCGTTTTGCAAAATTACACGCGTCGATATCTTCGTTCGATGATATTTTTGTACACACACACACACACACATATATATATATATATATATATATATATATATACGCATAAATAACACAAAGTATCGGGAAGCGTTTGAGAATCAAATTTCATTCAGTTCAATAAAGTTAATGGGCAGCCGATGGCCGCCGGTTTTATTTTCACATGCTCGAGGTGATTATTATTAAACGACTTTTATATTTCCTCGACTTCTTCGTTTATTTCTCTTTTTTTTTCGCAATAATAGTTCTTGGATCTGGAACATGTGCAACAGGTGCAAAGTATCAACGACGAGCGCCGCAATAGCAAAAAGAAAGTATGAAGAGTGTAGGTACTTGAATTGCCCTATGGGGACGATTCACACACACACACACACATACGCGTGTAACGTCCACGATTTTATTATCGGCATCCAATAGAAAAATTGATGAGCCGAATTAATTTGCTGAGTAAATTACAAACGCGTTAACATTACATTACGTTATAAACATATCATCGTGAAAGACACTATAAAACGATTTATGTGTCACAGAAAACATAGAAATACGTGCTAACTGAATGTAATGATAACGAAAAGAAAAGAAATTCAACGTGTCATTTCCATCGGTGATTTTCGCAAACGTTGTACTCAACTGTGTTGACAATATAACGTATCTATAAATGTTCAAAAAGATCAGTCGTTTGAAACGAAAAAAAAAAAAAAAAAATAAGAACATGATCCTACTGCCAAACCAATGGCACGAAGCAGTATTTCGTAGCATCGTTTTCATTAATAAATTTTCCAAACGTTTCAACTATATAGGTGAATATTAACTGGAGTATTAATTCAGTACGTTAAAAAATACTATGAAATTAACAAAGGAATACGTAGAGTGATGATTTTTCTTCGAATATCGAGAAATTTTTATTTAATCCTAAAGTACGCCTCACGTTTATCCATTGCTTACGTTAAATTTTCTAAAAAAAAAAAAAAAAACAACGCGAGAAACACGTTTTCTTTCACCTTGTCCTCCGTGTAAAATTCTCTCTTCTCTCCGTCGCTGTAAACGAATACCCAAATTAATACCACGAAGAGAAACTACTACTACTCGTAGTTCGAGCTCTTATTTCCATCCGACTCGACTTTTCACCCCCGCAGCGATCAACAACGAATCCTATTACGATCCGTACGTAGAGCAGGGGAAGAACGTTCGAAAATTGTCTCACGCGTTTCTTCCCCTCGTTCCAAGGATCCAAGGTTGGCCTGGATGCCGTTATATCGATAGCGGAAGGGGAAGAAAAGTGGCGGGGGGAGTGGAAAAACGAACGGGGACGGAATAAAGTGGGAAAGGACCTGCAAAGACAGCCGATGCGTTTCGTATTGCTGGCTCCGGACGAGAAAATAGAGCGCGCATTTAGAAGGCGAGTGCAGGCACGTCGATGCATTCGTAAAGAGGGACACGAAGGTAATGGAAGAAGCGAGGGGGGGGGCGAGAGGATCGGCAACGAACCGAGAATCTGCACGCCCGATTCCGCCGCAAGAGCCATATATCTTAACCTCCAATGAAAATTCCACGAGGAACACTTCTAATTAAGCTCCGAGCGGGGCAGGGGGGAGAAGAAAAAAAATTTTAATTCGCTTTTATTTAAGAGACGAGAAATCGATTCTATAGAGGCGATCGATCTACTATAGCGATCTCGCCCTCTTCGTTGCGTGCGCCACTTCCAACCGAGATTTATTACGAGTTTATCGAGAACTCGTAAATAGACGATGGATTTTGCATTCCTTTTTTTTTTTTCGCAGCGGTATAAGTAGTTTATTACTGTCATTTTAAATATTCTTCTACGTTCAAATTACGCGTATAGTTTCGTGTCCTCGAACGTACAAAAAGTCGGGCAAAGTTTGAAGGCAGAGACAGAAACGCAAAGTTAAGAAGCCATAAATAGTCCCCGTTACCGGTGCCAGAGGCACAAAAAAGACATTACAATTTGAAAATTCGCAGACGCCAGATGGAGAAAGAAATAGAAAAAAATATATTAACATCTTTAATTAGAATTAGAAAGCCTCTGTAATTACCAACCGCGAGTTTAGTAGCGTAAACTAATCGAAGAGAAATTACAGGTAAAAATTTTGTATCGATCGAAGGAACGTTGATCTTTCAATTGATCTTTCGTCGATCAACCGATCTTGGTAGATTAAAAATTAATCAAACGTTTCCCGTTTTCAATCGCACAATTTTAATAACAACGACAGCCGTACAATTTAATGATAACAGTTCGACAAAGAGAGGTTCGCCGCAGCGAATTTCAAAAGTCGCGAAAATATATCGAATTTTCTGTTCTTTCTGATTGCTCGCGGAGCATATTTCCCTGTTATCGCCAGTTTCCGTGGCGCGTGTCGAATCGAAAGAGACAAGGGAAGAAACGAAGTAGTTTCGCCGAAGTTTCTCCCGAGGAAGAAAACCAGTGGCACGTAAACAAACAATCTATGGCTTTGGGGAAAACGAAAGGAGAATGTATCGGCTGCCGGTCTCTGATCTAACTGCTCGTAATGAGAAAGAGTAGGTATAGAAGGAAACTGTACTTTAGAGGTCTCGGTGAACGTATGTAGTGAATAATTCTAGTTTCAATGGTAAGTGTCCCTCTTCAAGGAAGAAATATCTTCGAAAGACCAGTGAAATCAATCTGTTTTTGAGTTTTCGTAGTTTGACAAAAAGAAAAAAAAAAGTATTAAAATAAGAAATATGCAAGATAAGCTGGAAGAATATTTTTCTGTCGCTTTAATTTCTATTCGTATCGAAAATCATAGAAAATATAGAAAATTGTTCTTCCTCGACAATTGCGTTAATTATAAAATTATACCGAGTTGTTATCGTTTAGAAATATTTTAACTCGTTCATTTTTAAGAGAACGGGGAAATTTTCATTGCGACGCGCGCATGTTCTATATTATACTTAAGCAAGCAGAGAACGAAATGAAAAACACGACTGGAGAATACAACGTGCTTTTGATTAATTGAAAAGGAAAAAAGGAAGAGATTTAAAAAAAAATCCATCGATCGCGTAATCTTTTTAAAAGCCGGAGAGAGAGACACGTCGTAGAAATATGAATTTTCATTCTATGGAATAAAGAAAAAAAAAAAAGCAGGACGAGCAGTATGAAATAACATAGCATATGATACAGCCATTCCTATTCTCTCTCCCACGAATCCATCTTGCCATATACGCTCATTTTACCATACGCGTCGAATGTCAAAATTCCAAACTATATTGCACGCGTGTATAAGCCAGATGCGTCCAGGATTACGAAAGTGATATTAAAGAGGAGAGGCAATAAATGGAGGCTGGAATACGAAGGGAATTTCCGATGGTGTTAAGTCGTTATCGAAACAACACACACACACACACACACACACACACACACACACACACTGAATATTGTTCATCTTCTATGAGCCCCCTTTTCTCTATTTCTCTCTCTCTCTCTCTCTTCCTGTTCTTCTCCTCCCTTGGGTCTTCCACCCTCTTCCACGCCGTTATTTCTTTTTCGCCTTTTCATCGTTCCATTTACTTCGTTTAATTCTCTCATCCCTTTCCACGCGCAACTTTTTTCCACGTCTTCTGGATTATTTTATCGGCTACCACCATATTCGCGGCCGCACATCACCCTATTTTCTTTTTCGTACTTTTTCATAAACCTTTGTGCCGCTTGTCCTCCTACTTTCATCTCTCACCCTGCGCTCTTATCACGGTGTAATGGCATTCTCCATTGCTTTTTTCGTAATGGTGGAATATTGTGTCAGCCGTTTTACTAACTGTACACGCCTCGAGACACAATTCTTCGTTTTCTCATCGACAGTTTCTCCATGGAAACCCCTATTATTTTTCCCACCCTGTTGTTCAATTTTCCCTGTTATCCAAATTTTCTTCGGCACTTCCATCTGTTCTATATATTACATCATCGCTACTTGGGTTCCTGTTTTTTCAACAATTTCGGCCTGGTAATGTGCATTTTTTCTAACATTGTGCGGCCGCGAAGAACGAAGAAACAACGAGAATTTTGTTCAATACCTTTATTTTACGTTAATATTGTTTATAATACTGAATATAACGTTCGTAGGTAAAATCTCGTAGGTAAATTTTCAACATGGATATTTCTATTTCTCTCTGCAAAAGAACACACAATATTCCTTTCTCTTCCTCCCTGTTTTCTTTCTTTTTTTTCTTCTTTTCACGTTTTAGGTTTTTTATCACGATATTAAACGCGACAAGTTGCACCAGCAAATCGAAATCATCGAAGAAACAACAATGAAACAAGAAGAATATTTGATATCGCTCGTTGTTATCGCAGCGAGCTTTCACAGTTTCTCTTTGATCGGGGGATGGGTGTGGGGGAATGATTCCAACAGAATTTTCAACAGAGGGAACGCGATATATCGCGAGAATTTGCAATTCCACTCAGCGCTCGGCGAATGATAAACATAAAACGGGCGTATGATAGGAAAGAACACGATGGCAGCGCGATCTCTCCTCATTCTTTAAACAAACACACACGCGGAACGGAAGATGAAAAACACAGCTCCGGTTGCAGCAGCCGAAGAAAAAGAAAATAAAATCTACTCGTCGATACTACACGTTGGACTTTCTTCGCCGGGTTTCCCCCCCTCCCCCCCTCGGCCGGTGTTGCTTGGAATTTTCAATTTTACGCTTCCTGATGAGCAAACATCCGAGAAGCACCGATGGAAAATCGACGATCGCGGAGAATAGCACAGAGATTCGCATGCTCTGCTATACAACTCTGCCACTGGTATTATGTATGAAACGCGTTTTGCGAAAGCCTGCGGAGCGGAAATAAGGCTGCTGCTCCTTGGAAACGTTTTTTTTTCTTTTTCCTTTCTCAACGAAATTTAAGATCCTATGGTGAATTACCATTTCGTTCCTGCGAGAATATATCTTTATCCTGGCAATTATTTACCCTGCCATAGACGACTCGAATGATAACAAAATAACATTTGTTAAGAAACGTAGGAAAATTCCGATCTCCTCGTGGTTTAATTAAACGGACGCGAGTCAGTTGAAATTTCAGTTTTATATCTTTTTTTATATGACATAATAACGTCAGGACTATTATTCGTGTTTCTTCGTGTTGCATGAATGGTACATAGAGATGTAAAATAATTTTTTTGAACAAATTCATTCATTCACCGTCGATTTCACAAGTCGTGTTCTACGTAGTTCAGAATATATAGGATCGGAAGGAGACCATAAACGAACAATTTCGAACGAAGAGAACTGTCTTTTGCATCGAGGGTAAATTTTATATCGACAATGATTTATGAAGAGAGAGAGAGAGAGAGAGAGAGAGAGAGAGATTTACTATGACACCACAAACAGGAAATTATATTACAGCAATATTGAAGAGAAGCGAAATAATAACGGGCATCTATAACATTAATCAATATTCGATCGACAGAGAGATATATCGTTCGAACGTGTATCCTGTTTGAGATAACAAAAAAAACCATCGGGCGGAAACGTGAAAATTATTTTTTGCATTACTCGCGTGTATGCGCGTGCGTGTGTTAATATTATAAAGGTGACAAGAAAAATTATGTATGCACAAACGGAACAAAAGTAACATTTCAACGGGCCCTGCTTTAAAATATTACCAGCGATATTTGCAATTCATGAGCATGTATTACACACATCGTGCGGAGAGGACGTAAAAATGAATACCGAGGAAAAGAAAATGGAAAAACGACGACGAAAAACACTGCCGGGGAGATTAAAAATTTCTCGATGAAATTAACGCGAAACGATGACAAAGATTAGAAAAAAAAAGAAAGAAAGAAAGAAAGAAAGAAGAAAAAGAAAAGAGAGAAATTGATCAAATCAGCGGGAGTATCGACCAGAATAAAGAACAATAGCGCACGCAAATTGAAAGAAGGGGAAAAAAAACAAGAATACTACGAAACAAATAGAGTGGCACAGGTCGAACGAAATACCTGAAAATTCAATATTTAAAAAAGGGGGAAAAAGGACAAAAACGAAAGATGAAATGGAGCACAACGATTCTTTAAAAAAAAAAAGAAGAAAAAAAAAAGCGAACGAGAGAGAAAGAGAGAAGAAACAATCGATTTTCCGTGTTGCAAACCGAAGTTTTATAATTTTCTTCCAATCTAAAGAAAAAAAAAAAAAAAATACTTCATTCTTTTGTAATGAAAACAGATGTTTGTACCTTCGAAAAATTCTTTTCCCAACTGTTCAAAAGAAACGCCATAATATTCCTCTTAGAAAAAACTTCTTTCTAATTTTTACACGGTTTATTCCGCGAAAGAAAAAAAAAATGGCGCGACATTCTTCGAGAAAAAAAAAAAAAAAACAGGATGTGTGCCAACAACGATGCTTCAAAATTAATATATTTAATCCACGATCGATACTTTCTAAATTCAATCGTCGCGAAGGCCTCGAAAGAAGAGAAATAAAAAAAAGGTACGCGACGAGGAGGAAAGAAAAAAAGAAAAAAAAAAAGAAACGGTGGTTGAAGAGTGGTGCAAAGGTGGAGACAAGGGTGAAAATTGGCGAAAAGGTAAGCTGTAAGGCAAATAACAGACGCTGAAGGGTTTCGAGGAAGGGAAAGAGGTTAGACAGACGGCCGTCTAGCAGTCGGGGAGAGAACCGTCGTCTCTCCCCCGTTACGCATGCAAAATGCATCACGCATACGCGGCGACATGCAGATACCGGTCGTATAATTGTCGGTGTCACGCAATCGGCACGGCGCCGGTGATTCTACGACACGAACTCTCTCTCTCTCTCTCTCTCTCTCGCCGCCGATTCGAAAAGCGTCCAGGCGTTGATGGAACAAACTGGAAATGAAATTACGGATCGAAAATTCAGCCCCGTTTGGATCTTGGAAATCTCTCTCTCTCTCTCTCTGTCCTTCGTTCGGGCTCTTGGATAGTTAAACATCGTTCGAAATAAATAAATATTGTTCGTTACTTCATTGAACAAAAAAAAAAAAAAAAAAAAAAAAACGCGATATTTAACTTGGTGCAAAGCGGTAGTCAGTTTCACAACAACACGTAAATTTTTCATTTTGCAATCATCGAGCGCGATTTCTCCAAATTTCTTCAACGCCGAACAAATTCTGGATAGATCTATCTATCTAGTAGCTGCGTTCCACTCCGGAGAAATTCGAGGCAATCGCTCGTCGCATTTACGTTTTCCGCAATTTCTCTATAAAAATATCATCTTTCGTCGATCGTCCTTCTCTTCGGCAAACTGAACCGAATCCTCTACATTAGCAATGAAATTTCATCGTCTGTAAACGCGAGGCTGGCGAAATGACGTGCAAATTGGTCGAACGTGAAGAAGAGAAATAAGGAGAGAGAGAGAGAGAGAGAGAGATAGATGCCGTTGCACTTGTTTAGTTCGCAATCGCATTACATCGACGCGACCGCGATGCATACGAAGTAATCTTGTCGCGGTGGCCGCAGACAAGCTGTCGCCAGCTCCTCTGTTCACGCGGAAAGCTCGAGAGGAAGCCAGCAGGGGCGCGGAACTACTATATATCCAGAGGGGAAAACCAACCCAAGAAAAGACGGATGAAGGGGAAAGGGCGCCGGCCCTTTATTCTCATTACGCGATTCAATATTCCGTTGTGGCGACCATCTTCTTCCCGCCAGGTCCGTGATTAAGCGACGCGCGGCTGCTGCATCGCGACAAAGCGAACATTTCGAATAATTATATTCAATGACAAATTCAATCTTTTCTGTCCTGATTGATTTTCCAAGGGAATCGAACGAGCCTCACCGGAACAGACTCACCGAGAGAGAGAGAGAGAGAGAGAGAGAGATTTTCGTGTAGAGAAATTTTCTACATTAAGAGATGAGAGTAGAAAAATAATGATACTTCATTTAAAATTATTGTCGTTGCTGGATGACAATGTTTCTTAACACTTTACCGACCGGTAGCCTATTAATCGTCTATTACTTACCGCTATCGATCGGTAAAGTGTTGATATCGTATAATAATATATTTATATATTTTAACACTTTATCGACCGGTAATATATACAAATATATTAATATATACAAATATATTGTTATACGATATTAACACTTTACCGACCGGTAACTTATTAATCGTCTATTACTTACCGCTATCGGTCGGTAAAGTGTTAACACTATTCCTACCGACACTTCACGTATACCTATTCCTACCGCGACCGGTCAAATGACCGGTCTTCTTTAGCACAACTTATATTTTTTAATATAGAATGAAGATAAAAGCCAATTTAGACAGTGTAAAAATATAGTTCCTTTTATTCAGAAGTATACAATGTACATTTTATTCGTTTTCACCGCATTTTTTATTTATTTTAGTCAGTCATAGTAGATAAGACGGTGTAAGAAAATCCAAGGTTCTGGACCGCTTCGGATACCAATCCAGGCAAATGAACACCGCGAGTTAGGCGAGCGAGAACTGTAAATACTTGGAAGTGCCGTAAATCAGTCACTTTTCGGCTAAAATCATGTTAAAAAACTGCATTGCCTTTCGTTTCTAACGACTTTATAGTTTCGGAATTGAGAGAATACTATTACAAAAAGATATAAATCGTTTTACCGGTCATCAAATGATGACACGGTCGTGGCAGGTAAGACAGACTACAAATTTTTCTCAACGAATAAATAAGAAGAAAAAAAATAAACAATAAGAAAAAAAAGAAGTGAATATTGAAAAATGTATTATACGTATATTTGAGGAAAAGTCGTGAAGTTTAAAGTCGATTTAATTACGCTGTATATAGGAAATTCTAAAATCGAAATTTTAAAAACGGTCATTTGACCCGGTCGTGGTAGGAATAATTTTAATTAAATTTGTGTGGGTTTCTCGATTTCTTATTTCCTCGGTGGTTGGATATGTTATATTACAAGTTCGCGATCAAATGATTTTGATCGCAACTATAGAAATCAAAATCATCACAGAATACGAACTGTATTCGAATGTTCAAGCTCGTCAAACTCGTTGTCAGGCGATTTGGTATTTATTCTAGTAATTAATTCGACGATATCGATTTATCAATTGTTAATACTAATCACGCTACTTCCAATGATTCAACGATGAATTTAAATTTAATTATCGTACAAATCTCTATTTACATGTTATTAACAATACACGCTAGTTCTCATCAGGTATGTCTATCATTCTTGTCTTTAACCCTTTCGCTTCGGCATGAAACACGCGCCAGAAATGGTTTTTGTATATACGTTTTCCTAACTCTTGAATATCAACTGTGCTTAATAAAACACGTACAGTTCACATTTTCAATATGAAAAGACTTATACAAAATTATATTAGTTATTCTAAAAACATTAGACCAATTACTGTTGGCATATTTGTAGGTATTTACATATTTACAAGACTTTACGATTAAACGTTTAATATAATTAACAATGTAACGCAAATTAAGTTAACATATTGAGCCGATCTATTCCTAATCCTTGTAAAAAAACGTATGTGAATTTTTTGGAATGAAACAATCGTTAATAAACGGTCGTTTTGATGCAACAACAAAGAGTAGTTCTAATATGTGATCGATCCAATATATCAATAAAATCAACAAAAAACATGTTCTGCCGATAACGAAGAATTTATCATTGACTAGAGATGGTACTTGTATACACGTCGTATGGGTTAAAGCATCGAACAATCCTCGAAACGCAACTAAATCCCAATTATGACGTTTCTATTTTACCTAATTGGAACAAAAACGAGAAATTTCTAATTTCATCGAGCTGTACGTTTCTCGTCCAATTCCGAAGAAAAAAGAAGAAAGAAAAAAAAAATCGAAACCTCTCGCGATTTCGAGTCCTCTTAAAACTCACCTTCAGGTGAGTCAGGTGTTACGTTAGGATCTCCTCCCGCGCGCGATTTATGACGTCGCGCCGATGTGTCTCGGATCTCCTGGCGGTATAGTTTATTATTCATGCGCCCTATTTTGCAACGTTTTACTTCCGTGACTGCTAATAACCCGGGATCTGAGTCTAATCGAATTTATGCAAATGGCAATTAGGTTTACACGAATGTGCGCGCCCGTGTTGCCCGTTGGTACACGCGTGTTCCGCGAGAGACACGGCGCGTGCCTCCCTTCTCTCTCCCTCACTGCTCGCGCACGAGAGGAAGACACCACCAACAGTGTGTATGTGTGTGTGAAAGAGAGAGAGAGAGAGAGAGAGAGAGAGAGAGAGTAGTAAAAACACGTTCCACGCTGTGGAAAATCCGGGAAATGGAAAGAGGGACAAATTGCGTTACAGGGAAGAAATAGAGTCGCCGGGCCCTGGCAGTTGCAGCTGCGCCAGCACCCGCCGCCGGTGAGAATCGTCGAGTGATTTAAATTCAGGAATATTGTTGCGAGAAGCATTCTGTAGCATTACTGCGTTACATGCCGGCGCATAATCACGCGTTGCAGCTATCGACGAGCCACGCTTCCATGCCCCGTTAAATGCACTTGGACCGGAGGCTTTCGCTTAATCGCATTTTGTTGACAACGGATAACGTTCTCTCTCTCTCTCTCTTTCTCTCTCTCACACCCTCGTGTTTCCACTTCCTTTTATTTCTCATCCGCTCGTTCTATCTATCCTTTTCTATTTTTCTTTCGTTTGTAACCTTTCTCGTTCGCCAATCTCGTTTACACTATTTTCGTTGTATTTGCTCTCTCTAATGAGAGCGCAGACGCGTAATTACGATCATCTCTGCGTTAACGCATGTGAAGCGGCTGCTTATACAGGTATGCACCTATTTTTTTTTTTTTTTTTTTTTTTTGAAACATCGAAATATAAGAGAAAACTAATTTTCTCGAGCTTCGAGTCAAATTTCGATCATTTCGTTATATTTTAAAAATCATTTCTTTCGAATGTCAGAGCAAATTGTTTGCAAATTCGTGTCATTTTTTTAACTTTTTCAAAAATTACGGATTTATTTCAGTAAAAAGTGATCGTTGGCTCGCTCTGTTTTTGAAGATTTGGATTGTTTAAGTGTAGATCAACGACCTTTGATCAGTGTTTCAAGAAATTCTTTCGAGTGACTTTTTTCTTTCGTCACAAAATATCTTCGCTCTGACAAAACTTCTGCGAAAATATTCTTCATTCGATGATGTACCCTGCAGCTTCCCGAAGAAGCTAGTATTTTTATTCGGCTGGAAAATATGGATCATTTTATTGGGAAATCAATTTTATTTTCTACGTATGTACGATGATTCTTCTTTATTTCTTCTATTTCCACTCGTCAACTGTTTCAATCGAACGTTTTCGTTTCGAGAAATGTCACGTGAAAAACAAATCATTAATCCGCAGACATGGAATGAAATCGATATTCGTAAATAAAAACAAGAGTTAAATATGAAATACGTATACCTAATGGCACTGATTAGATCGAATATTATAAAATTAACAATCGAACGTGCACAACGAATTTACGTGTTACCGAATCCCCGAATTTATACAGCCAATTAGTAATCGGAAATCTGACAGCTCCGAATAAACCGAACGAGTTCGCGAAATCCGTGAAATCTATTAAACACACAGTGCAATTATCGTATTTACAAACACACACTTTTTTTAATCTCTTCTGTGACATGAACAGCAGCACACCACTTGGCGACTTGTATTTCGCGTGTATACGTAACGCAGGTTAACCTCTTGATCGCGCATTCAATTTTTAAAAAAATGTACTTTTACAAATAAATAAATAATTTAAATATTTTTTACTTACGTAATTAGCGAGCCACAATCAATTAGGATATAATTTGCACAAAAAAGAAGACACTTGATTTTCACTAGGGTTGCCGCATAATAGATCAAATACTAAATATTAAAAATAGTAAAAAAGTTGTATGCACGTTTTTTAAATTTTAAATGTTATAATATTGTAGTTTAAAAAATACAAGTATATACTATGCACAATAAGACTAATATTTATCTTGGGCGTGGAATTTTAGTTTTCGCAGGCGAATTTTGTTTCTTGCCTTTCTTTCGAAGCAGCTTTCGAATATATCCAAAATCAAGGAAGAACATATATATATATATTTTTTTTTTTCGACTTTTTCTAGTGTTAGAAAATGATTCTAAATGTCACCGTTAAGAAATCGAAATTAATTTCGCTTTTATTTAGGGTACAAGGGCTGGCGCGCACGGCCAGATCAGATCAAGTGGTTAAAGCAAAAGATTGCGTATTTATAATCCGTACAAATAAAATTCGAGCGATTTGTAATGCGTAACGATTATACTACTCTTACCGGCAAGAACTCCAGCCATGTAAACCGCCGCAATCCTCAGACTTCCGTGAACCATTTCCAGGGGAAGTCCCACGACCACCTGTACTCCTAGGTTAAATAGCAGGTGAAGCCACCTGAAATTCAAGCACACACTCTCGTGAGACAGCAGTTTTCATTCGAACGAACAGAATGAAAAATTAATTAAAAAGAGAGAGAGAGAGAAATTGCGGAGAGGAAGAATTTTTTTGGTTTCGACGACGTTTAATTCTTTTTTTTTTCCCCACTGATTCGCTTTTCACTTGCGAACGAACAGCACACGCGACAAAGGGGAAATGTCGTCGAAAAAAATTGATCTAGTTTTGATAATTTCTTTAATTTTCTATCTCGCGAGAGAAGTAAGTCGAATGAAATCGAAAGCTGAATAAATTGTCGTTGATAATTAATCGTTTCTGATATATAATCCACACGAGGAAGATCAAGAAAGCAATGTTAATCGTTCAAAGAAAAAGAAAGAAAAAAAAAATTTCCAATACACGCTTGAAATTTATCAGATCGAAATTAATGAAAAATTCAACACCTTTCGCAGCTTTATTCGCTACAGGTGTTAGCGAACGATCGGAGGTGATTATTAATTCGTAAGTGCCGCGTTAAGCGAGACAAGGCGACCATCTTGATTCACGACTTGAAACGACGCACGAGATCGCGAAAATCGGGTGAATTAAAATTGTCCGTCGTGCAAGTTAAAAGGGGAGCAAGATAAAAGCGGAAATAAAACGATAGGATCGGCGATTCTACGTGGAAAATTCGGCCACGACTATCGCAACGATAACGGCGCGCACGATGAAATTAAAGCAATTATGAATTTTATCTTGGCAGAACGCGTTGGAAAGTTTGCCCTCGCGAGAGGGCAAGATGATCGAGCTTATCTGCTCCGCTTGGCAGCGCGGAAACGCTCCGCCGAGATAATATTCGCGTTCGACGCGTTTCGTTTCTCATATTCAATTTCCCGATTCGTGTTACGATCTCTCTTTCTTTTTTATTTTAAGCTTGTCCCGAATTTTCGACAACTAACTGGCGAACGTGTAATTTCTATAGCGTAAAAAAAAAAAAAGGAAAAGTATTGGCTGTCGAACCGTCAAACAGCAAAGATCTTCAATGTTATCACTAGACTCGCAATCAGAAAAATTGTCTGCACATATTTCTTTTTCGTTCTCCATTTTAGATTTACTTTATTATTCGACTTTGATAAAAACAGCTTAAGAAAATTAAACAGCAATATCCCTGAAATTTCTTCAATATCCGAACACCCAAGTGCTTGAAACTTTGAATAAACTTCTTCTATACGCAGTACCGACTAATACGTTTTTAAATTAATTTTTTTTTTTTGCGTTTGCACCCTTGTACGACGCAACTGAAGATGAAATCAGTTTTGTTCGTAGAATTATCTCTGTTTGGTAAAAATTACGTTTTAATTTATTCGGATTTAATAAAACAACTGCTGCTGGTGATTGTCTGTGAAATAACGAATGCCGACGGATATATGTTAACATTTCATACCGATTTTCTTCCGTTAAAAGCCGGCCGATTTCGCTTCTTTCTTATTCCACTCGACGAGAGAGCGCGTTCGCGGAGAACCGTTGGAATTCCAGCGGGCGGTTTTCGCGGCGACCTAATCGCTTCGATCGGCGAACGTGTGCGCACACGTTCGAGACGAGAAAACGACGATGCTGCCCGTGAACTTGTTTCCAAGCATGCTCGATCGCATTCTTCGAGTGCGTCGACCGCGTTGCGAAACTAGACGCGCGACGACGACGACGACGACGACGACGACGACGAGACGCTTCAGACTCGTCGAGGATGCAAATCATGCGCTTAATAGGCTCACGTTTTAGTCGACTCGACTCGCAGACCAGGCTGCTGTTCTCGAATTCCTCTGTCGTAGGAAATTTCTTCGAACTGTATTCCGTTCTTACGAAATATTTCTAAGACGTGTTAATTAATTGATAATTAACCGTTAGTTAAATGATGCGCGCGAAACGTTGAGTTTATCAATCGGCATTGAAGAAGAAGAAGAGGTAATTCGTAACAAGTCGTTCGGAGGAAGATAATCGAAAATTTTGTTACCAACGAATGATCAGAACATTCTTGTGATTTTCTTACGTAAGCTTATGCCGCGAGAAAAATTTCTGGAAATATGCAGTATTTATTCAACACTAAACGTACCTTTACATATACCTGTTCATATACAATTGTAATCGTCAATTTTATACGGGAGACAATGTACAAAGTAACAAATTAGAAAAAAAATTAGATTTTTTCATTTTTTTAACCGAGAGTCAAACGAACGAGAGAAGAATACATTTGGCGTTAAAAAAAGAAAACATTTTGCAAAATTTGTGAGCCGTGCACGCTATTTCGAATAACTTTGAAACGATTGGCACGAATTACCGTGCATATTAATCTTCGACGTCCTGCAACGAGCATGGTTTCCCGAGAAGCGAAAATAACTACGAGAAATGAAACGTCGACGACGATGTCCCGCAAATTTTTCATCGTTCTCTCGTAACTTCACCGCGGTTCCAAGACGATTTCAAGAACGTTTGCGGTAAAAACGCTCGGCGTTACCAACGTGTATGGAACAATCCCGCAAATGTAGAGAGAGAGAGAGAGAGAGAGAGAGGCGAGCGGAAGGATACGTAGGCATCAATTCGTCGAAAGTACGCAATCCACGAAATGGAGCATGCAAAAAGGAAGTTGGAAGGCTCTTCTCCTGGCTGTGCTCTCTAGGAGTAGAGAGAGAGAAGAGAGAAGGAGAGGACTGGAAACGATAAGACAAGAGGATAGATATACCCTCCTTCTCCTTGCTACGGAAGGAAAGACCGCCATCCGTCATTCGCATTCGCCAGATAGAAATTTCGATCGGGCAGGATCATCCTTCAGCTGACTGATGTGAAAGCCGCCTGCGACAATCCGGTGTAATTCGTCCACTAAAGACAATGCCGGGCGATTGGATTCGTCTAATTGCTATCCAATTAACTGAAACCGCTACCCTCTACACGCTCGTTTCGACTTCTACTGAATTCTTCCCCTTTCTTCCCGTCTCTAGACAACGATTGTCGCGTGTGTGCCGTGACTCGAATAATTCGCGTCGTTAAAATGCACGCTGAATTTCACGCGATTCTGTCTCCGACTTGCCGAAGAAATTCCAAGGAAATCGATCCAACGGCATCGTTTCGATACATCGCCCCCCTCCCCCTTTTCTCAGAGCGCTGCGCTAAATTTTGCAAAATTTCACACGTATTATTAAAACAGGTTTACCAAACCAGATATCTTTAATCGAGAGGTGAAACATTTTGCTTCAAGTTTCAAGTCAGAATAATCATTATCAGTTGCCACTGCGTCTGAAGAACGTCGCTTCAGAATGTCCTCCGTCGATACGATAATAATCATCAATTTCAATAATCATTCGACTTTTGTTCAACTTGAAATCGAACTGTCACGCAAATTACGTACCGCAGAGATGTTTGATTCTCTTTCAGAATTCAAGACGATGTTTGGACGATATTCGGGTGTCGATGTTTTCTCTTTCGGTCGATTATTCGTTCTCTCGCTCGGGTTGTTTGGTACCTCGAGGTCTAAATTGTTCACGATAAAGTGAGCACCCTCGCTGTATACCATTAAGGAAATTGTGTCTTTCTCTACGCGACGACCGAGCACTCGAAAACAAACAGTAATTACAGAAACGGAATGATTAATTAGAAAAGTAATTTATAAGTGACTGTTCATTTGTTGTCGACCGCTTCTCCTTTCGGTTCTACGAAAAGAGAAAGGAAAAAAACTCGAAGTTTCTTTTTATAATTAGCGCGTTTCACGGGCGAAGCCCGTGTAATGTCATGCATTTTACTTTCTTTCTTCTTCTTTTTTTCTTTCTTTTTTTTCTTTTTTTTTAATTCCACGGTCTTTGCGAACAGAAGGAGAACATTAATCCTTACGGAAATTTCACAGAGCGCGCTTTGATACTCCCTCGCGGATTTTAGTAAGTAGAGTTAATATTTAACGTGTAATCTACGATTCTTTTTTTTACAAAGAACAGGCTCCATTATCTGATCGACGATTTCCGCGGCGTAGGAAATCATTCGCTACAGAGAACTCGTTTTACTTATAAACGTCGATAATTAAGAAAACAAAGACGTTCGAATGCAATTTCTAGCATAGGATCTTGAATTCCAAATGTGGGAAGCACGTTTCCAAATATTTCTCAATTCTTGCACGTTACGCGCTTAATCGTCAAGTCGAATGAACCAACAATTTGAAATAACAAGTTGGAAAGGTAACGTTCAACGCGTGTGAATAATTTTCTTTTCGATCTCGAAACGAGAGAGAGAGAGAGAGAGAGAGAGAGAGAGAGAGAGCATGTATCAACCCTTTGCTTTTGGTCGAGTGCTTTTTCAAATCGAACAAATTCTGTTCGAAGAAACATCATGTACCAAAGTGTTGAATATGTGAAGTTAATTGAAAAATATTTCGTTTAATGGAATTTTAGACTTTATTAAAGAACAATAATAATTATTGAAGTGAAAACTTCTTTAGGCGCGATTTTGAGCGATTTTTGGTAGGGGAAAATCTTATGGGTTCTCGTTACCGACATGCAATGACGTAATGCGCTTGGCCAGCAGTGAAAGCATATATCTACCATTAATTGAATTTTTGAATGAAGCATTAGGTTTCACTATGTCCAATGATCGAAAACTCAGTACAACAAAATATAAAACGACGATCGATGCGGTTTTTACACGATATTTACATACATTCCAATCGAACATTTTTGTTTCTTACTTCAGTTACCATAAGCCTATCGTATCTTTTTTAGAATATAATGAAACGAGTATTGTTGAAATTAATGATGATAATGACGCAAACAATGAAAATAATGTTGAAAATCAAGTTCATTGAAATGTATATAAATGCAAATACTATGTATAAATAATATAAGTGTATATTAATTATTATTTCATTGAGTTGTATTTATATTTTGTACTTGGCTTGCGCAGCCCATCATATGTTTTGACTAACAAATAAACCATATAAATGTATATAATTGTTGCTCAGAGTGCCGATATATGTGAAAACCAGGCTAATGTTAATAATTTTAATTTACAAATTATGAAATTTTTGATACTACAATTAATTTGAAAATTCAAAAAAAAAAAAAAAAACCACTGTTATTTCATAGTTTTAAGTTTTCACTTCTGTCGACAGTCCCCGTGACTGTTTCCTTTTTATTATTTTATAATACAAAGTATGTTTCAGTTCTTACATTTCTTCAGAGTGTGAAATTTCTCGAAGCAATCACCAATAATGCAAGTATCGCAATAAAATCGATGAGTAACTAGTGATCCGCTATCACTATTATCTGAAAAATTCAAATTTACAGAATTTTCTTTCAATATTTCATCGTCGTAGATACCGAGCACAAACTCGTCTTCACTGTTGCTGACATGGTTAATAAAATCTTCTTTTTCCTTATTTCGCGACATATTTCGGGGTTGTAAAGAAAACCGGTGAAACTTATTTCGATTGTAGCAAATGTAAACGAGTCGTTATTTATTGCAATTCCTGTAAAACGAGGAGCAAAAAACTAACGATTTATAAAGTGTACTACTCCAATAGTAACAACAAAGTATTGCCAAATTGAAAAAAAAGAAAAAAAAACAGTCATGGGGACTGTCGACAGAAGTGAAAACTTAAAACTATGAAATAACAGTGGTTTTTTTTGAATTTTCAAATTAATTGTAGTATCAAAAATTTCATAATTTGTAAATTAAAATTATTAACATTAGCCTGGTTTTCACATCTATCGACACTCCGAGCAACAATTATATACATTTTTTATATGGTTTATTTGTTAGTCGAAACATATGATGGGCTGCGCAAGCTGAGTACAAAATATAAATACAACTCAATTGAAATAATAATTAATATACACTTATATTATTTATACATAGTATTTGCATTTACATAAATTTCAATGAACTTGATTTTCAACATTATTTTCATTGTTTGCGTCATTATCATCATTAATTTCAACAATACTCGTTTCATTATATTCTAAAAAAGATACGATAGGCTTATGGTAACTGAAGTAAGAAACAAAAATGTTCGATTGGAATTTATGTAAATATCGTGTAAAAACCGCATCGATCGTCGTTTTATATTTTGTTGTACTGAGTTTTCGATCATTGGACATAGTGAAACCTACTGCTTCATTCAAAAATTCAATTAATGGTAGACATATACTTTCACTGCTGGCCAAGCGCATTACGTCATTGCATGTCGGTGACGCGAACTCATAAGATTTTCCCCTACGAAAAATCGCTCAAAATCGCGCCTAAAGAAGTTTTCACTTCAAAAAAAAACGACATTCGACCTAGTGAATAGAAATGTGATGTCGCGACATTCGTCCCCGCGAAACGTATTTTCCACGTATTTTCTCTAAAGCTGAGAGGCGCAGCCCCGGCTGTTTGGTCGATATTCCTTGTACAAGTACAAGTGCCCATAATCTCGTCCCTGTACACTTTATTTCGCGCTCGATAGGGATTATTCGGCAGTGATCGAATCAACCGGGAGAATCGGTATAAAAGGCGGAGAGTACTGGCGCGACAAAGGAGATCGCGAGCAACGATTGAAAGGATTATCGAGCGAGACCGATTTCAATGCAAGCTTGCAACCACCGCCGAGGAGGCAAGAGGAGACGACAGGCATAAAGGCGGAAGGTGAAGTTTCAGCAAGTTGACTCTAATGTTCCGCAGTCGCAATGTCGTCAGCCGATTTAACTACTTGGCCCGTGGTAGTTAATTACGCCGCCTCCGAAAACTTCTTACTTATCGTCGAACCGTGGCCGAGTTTGTCGAGGCTGACGCGTTCGTCTCAGCGTTCCGCCAGTTATTCCTAATAACGACGAGAGAAGCCGAGGAGAGCCAGCCACTTTTCCACGTTGTCGCGCCAAACGAATCTCGATTTCGATACTGTCGCAATTATTATCGTGCCGAACGTTGCGCATCGTGGCTTGAACTTCTGTCTATTCAGCGAAAGCTTCTAGCTTCGATCGTTTCTCTATTCGAAATAATATTGCGTGCGTGTTGTTGGCGCTCTGTTCTTCGTTCGTTAATTAGGAAACTGGGCAGCAGCTAGCTCTCTTTTCACGCAAAAGTGAAAAGTGGGGCTTGTTTCGAAAGCAATGAGCAATACGAGTTTCACGCGAGGTATTCCCCATATTTTTGCACTTTGTCTTACGTTACGTCGGAAATGGCTTGGCCAGGAAATACAAATTTTTCGGTTTAATAGACAAACACTTCAGCTTCAATTTTAAAACCGCAAGTTCATTGCGTCGACAATTACGCTTGCAGGCAATTAAGCTTGCTTTAGAGAAAGAAATCGATTTCTTTCGTAATTGTCTTGCTGTCGATTTCGAAAGTTAGAGAATCAACAAGCAGAATATTTTCAAAAAGAAAAAACGCTGTGCAAGCTCGTGCTAAAATTTCCTACCAAGAAAAGTATTATTCGGCAGAATATTGACTGAAACGTGTAATTAAACAGAATTTATCAACAATATTTTTGCCTCATCGTCGAACATTCGCCTGGGATGAGTACTTGAACTGCAAAGAATCAATTATTCCCCAAGGTGATATCTCGTTTTGGCAGCGAAAGTTGCAAACGTGGAAAATTCCGAACGTCAGAAGGCTCGAGCATTATAAAAGTGACGTGTCCCGAAGGCGAAGGACATCGAAAGTATTAAGGGCTACCAAGCCAGGCCTCCGTTTCTGCATTTATACGACATTAGACGAGTTTCGCATAATGGTTTCGCTCGTCGGGAATGCATAATGTCGAGCAGAGAGGACGCCAGTGACGAAGGATCCGACGGACCAGCAAGATGCTAGCCGTTATTTAAATCGAGCCGATGTTATCCCTTCCTCTTCCAATTCACCATCCGTACGGAAGTCGTCGCTTCCCCCCCCCCCTTCCTAACCCCCGTGGTGATCATCGAGAACAAGAAGGTGCACCGTGATATCAAGGGGACAGCCTTCCGCGAAATGAATTTTTCCCAGCGAATTTATTCATTCGTCAAAGTCTCTACCCCCCGTCCGCGCAGAGGCAACGCGGTTGCATTTTTATAAGAGGAATATCGACGCACCAGGGACCGGAAACGTAGCTACAAGCTACTTTTGCGAGATTATATTCCAGTCTTGTATTTCCAGTTATCGGTAAGCTCGTTCGTCTCGCCAGATCTCTCATTCTCGGACGACAAATAAAAATTAACGAACTGCACGACGAGACCGTGACAAAGGGGGCGACTGCAAAAGCCGATCGATCGAGAATCTTTTCTTATTTGGACGGCTTTTCTTTTCTAATTTTTAAAAATTAGTGAATTCGTAATCAGATTGCTTGATGGCAGTGGAAACGATGCAAACGTGATGAACCACTACAATTTGTCAAATATAGATACACGTAACGTGTGTAATTGTGTAAATTTCATTGTTATTACTATCTCTTTTTCTTTGCTCCGTGATGCAACGAGATAAACACTACAATTTATAGTGATGAACACTATATTTATAATAGTGTATTAAATGTAGATACACATAACGTGTGTAATTGTGTAAATTTCATTGTTATTACTATCTCTTTTTCTTTGCTCCGTGATGCAACGAGATAAACACTACAATTTATAGTGATGAACACTATATTTATAATAGTGTATTAAATGTAGATACACGTACGTGTGTAATTGTGTAAATTTCGTTGTTATTACTATCTCTTTTTCTTTGCTCCGTGATGCAACGAGATAAACACTACAATTTATAGTGATGAACACTATATTTTTAATAGTGTATTAAATGTAGATACACGTACGTGTGTAATTGTATAAATTTGTTATTACTGTCTCTTGTTCTTTGGTCCGTGAATTCTACTTTATGCGAACTGCTTTCGAGGACGTTTGCCAAATAAGCAGTACTGCTTCTTACTATTATAATTCAAGAGGTTATTGTAAGATGCAGGATGCCACGAACGATAAAACAGTTTTGAAATTGTTATACTCGATATTTAATAGAAATGTTATAGATGGACATAGAACACGTATAAAGTAGAGAAGAACGTATAATATACAAAGAACGTACTTTTTATAATGTTCGAGGCCGCAATATAGCACGAAATATAAAACGGTCCCCAGAGAAAGAGAGGCGGTTACTCCACCGACGAAATTCTATCGCCGACGAGAACAGATTTCAAAACTTTCACGTATCTCTTCAGGCAAGGTTTCGCGAGATCACTGCCTCTGTGCGCGGAAACGATACTTGTTCGCCGTATTTTCGCGAACTCCGCGATACCATTGTCTGATCCAACGCGATGTGCCGCCGCCGCGTTCACTTCCTGCAATTACCACGATTGTCTCGATTTTTCTCAGCTTCAACGCGGCTTTCTCACGAACACGCTCGTATCTCGAAACGTCGCAGGTCGCGAAACAGCGACGGAGAAGATGAACGCACCGAGAAGACACTTTTCCCATTAATAACAAACCAAAATAACGCGGCGAGACGCGTGGATTTTCACAACAGCGACTTTTTCGACTTTTTTTAATGACTCGCTCGAAAAAATGCTCGACACATTCCGAGGACAGTTTTGAAAGGCATTGCTCGAGTTGGAGATCGCGCGAGTTCAAAGATTTCACTTCCGGTACACGAGATTTGTCTTGGGCGGGCACGCGTCGCCTCATCTTCTTCGCTCTGGATAATTCGTTGCGCGGACTATAATCGTCAAAACTAACAGAATTATAACTGAATTACAATGGATTACACTACGAAATTATACTGAATGCAAAATATCTCGAAGTTTGTTAGCTTTGACGATACTAACGTCGATCAACGTACCTGATCATTTGTACCTTGAAAATAACATGTTCATAATGTCTATCTAAAATCTATAAAAATTTCTTCAAAATTTAACTACTGCAATTGTCATCAGTTGTATTGTTTATCGATATTATATTAGAGTAAAACACAAGTAAAATGTCATTTCTTTTCAAATTTAATAAACATTGCCATTTAATCGAGTAAACACGAGAAAAAGAAAACAGCAGGAATAAAATGGCAAAATCCATTGGACAAACGGCAAGAAGATTTGTGCACATCTTTCCGCAATTTCAATGAAATCTGAATGATATAGTGATCGAAACGTTTCAAGGGAACGTACAGAATGCACGAGCGAGGCGTATATTTCTTTAACATCGAAACTGATCGTGTGCATAAAATACACTTCAATCAGAGTATATTACGTGCATTAGATATTCTAGGAACGTAGACCAGCAGTATAAAATCGTTCGGAGTAATAAAAAATGTCTTGAAAATCGCGGGACGCTTTTCGCATTAATAACGAGAAGGCGTTTGATAACACTTCGAAAAGAGGAGAAGAATCGGGCAAAGGACAGAGATAAGGGGAATGTTCGATAATTTACCACGCTATCTTTTCACGTTACCGTCGTATACCTAACGAACAGATATTTGCGAATCAGAAATTTCTTTGCTCTAGAAATTTTCCTTTGCTCTAATCTCTCTCGGGAAAAATGTACTTTTAGTCGATAAGTTTACTTTACAATTTTTACAAAACTCTTATCGAGTTTTTAACAGAGATTATAGAATTAGAATTATTATCAAGCATTTCATTTTCCAACGTGATTTTACACGACTTTGATAAAATTGAATGATCTCGATGATATCTAATTGCAAGTTAGTCTATCGACTATATAAAAATATTAGTGCAATTTGTACATTGTTACCAGTGTTATGTATTATTTATCAATATTATATTAGAGGTACCCACAAGTAAAATGTCACTTTTTTGAAATTTAATAAACATCGCCATCTAGCGACAATAATTTTCTCACTATAACATAACTTATATTCTAGTTAAATACATTGACATTTAGCTTATTGTTAAATGATATTATAGACTGAAACTGTATCAACTCTTAAATAAAATATCATCCCCATACATGATGTTTATGTTAGAGTATCAATTACAAGAGATATGTTCCATTTTCAGACTTTCAACACTGACTTTGTGTTATAGAGAAAAACTGAAAAGAAAAATAAAACACAATATGATACTAACAGTATGATACTAACGTTCAAAGAACATACCGAAAGAGCAAAAAAAGAGAAACACAAGCCATTATTTAATAACGTGTATGCAATGCTTAATTCTACACTGATACTTGATAAAATTTACTTTTTTCAATTCAAATTATATCTAATTTATTAAAGACAGATGAGGATTTTACATAAGATGCTGAAACTTGAGAATATTCCTAGATTATTAGCTTCTTATCGACATTGGTGTAACGTTCACGTGTCGCTCAGCATACAATTGCTGGTATAGTACTTGCGATAAAAAGATTTCTTATCGAAGTTCATCAATGTTTCGCGGAATTCGTACAACAGCAACTCGATGTTGAATCGTCGAAAGTGATTGTAAGTTTTTCTTCGTTATCACACACCATGTACACACCTTCTGCCTCTTAATTGCACTTCATTTTATTTTCGCGGATATTATCGCGGGTTCGAATCGCCCCTCGAAACTTCCGCGCCAAACACACATTTCCATTCGAAACTTCTCGTCCGTGTGTTTCTATCAGAAAGTTTCGACCAACGTGATACGTATTCCCTCCACTTCAACGAGTTTCGATTTCACGCTTTTTTCAAAGCGTGCATACAATCGCAACTTGCTGCAACTTCGACGAAAATTCGACCTTTTTCTTTTCAGCTCCGTGCTTTCTTGCTCGATTTTTCTTTCTCGGAAAGTGACCTCGCGATTTTTCTTTAACAGGGAGACTTTAACGCTGTTTCAGTTTGTGAAAATTATTGCTAATATCGGACGTTGTTGGAATCGTGGTAAACTCGTTCGAAATATTACAAATATCGTTGTTAGAAATTTCATCATTTATGAAATATTTCGAATATCGTTTTATTACTTATCATCTATTTTTATATAGGTCAATTGTCAAATACTTGTCACGTTAAACAGGTTCATATGTTTGTGAAAATAATTAAAAACACTTAACCTGGGCAGAGATTTGTTTAAATGCGATAACAAAAACGCCGTGGAAATTTTGGAAATTTTACATATTCTCGTGTATCAAATGCTCTATCCTTCTACCTTTAAAACGTGCAAAAAGAAAGTATAATAATGTACAAAATATCCAAAGTAGAATACTCATCGTCTATTTAGGTTTCATTATTTTTCCAATTATAATAATCGTAGAAACGTAGAAAATTCATAAAAAAACCCAGCGACGAGTGATGAAACTGATGACGTTAATTTCAATGATAATATCTGTATAATTAATAATGTATAATTTAAAAAAATCGACAACGATATCCGATAATGAGAGAGAAATCGAATAACTAAAATAATATTTTTACCTAAACTTGGAAAGTTACAGTCCTCAACTTTACACCGAGCGATAATTCAGAACACAATTTCCGAAATTTATTTCCGTAAACTACGTTCAAAACAGCGCGAAACAGCGCTAAATTTAAATTAAAAAAAAAAAAAAGAAGTACGATCAAGATATTCGATACAAGTAAGTCAGACTGGCAACTTATCGTTGTTGAAATCGTAGTAAACTCGTACTTGTAATATACATATTACGTATATTTTCGAAACATTACAAATATCGTTGTTAGAAATTTTATCATTTATGAAATATTTTGAACATCACTTTATTACTTGTCACATTAAACAGGTTCACATGTTTGTGAAAATAATTAAAAACACAGAATCTGGGCAGAGATTTGTTTAAATGCGATAACAAAAACGCCGTATCAAATGCTCTATCCTTCTGCCTTTAAAACGTGCAAAAAGAAAGTATAATAATGTACAAAATATCCAAAGTAGAACACTCATCGTCTATTTAGGTTTCATTATTTTTCCAATTATAATAATCGTAGAAACGTAAAAATTCATAAAAAAAAATCCCACGACGAGTGACGTAACTGATGATGTTAATTTCAACGACAACGATATCCGATAACGAGAGAGAAATCGAACGACTAAAATAAATTATCCAAAGATCGCGATATTTTTACCTAAACTCGGAAAGTCACGGTCTTCAACTTTACACAAAGTTGGCAGTGCGATAATTCCAAACACAATTTCCGAAATTTACTTCCGTAAACTGCGTTCGAAACAGCGCGAAACAGAGCTACTTCAAATTAAAAAAAAAAACAGAAGTACGATCAAGATATTCGATACGAGTAAGTCAGATACTGGCAACAGCGAACTCATCGTATCTCGCAGACAATCCATATTCACGATGATCTGTTGAAAGTTCAGATACGAAGATGGATCATCACCGAGGAGGCGAGGTTCATCGAGAAGGGAAGATGTATATATACCAGCGCATTAATAACTAGAATATCGCAATATTCCCAACAACAGGAGAGAGGAGAGAGAAAGAGGGGCGATCTTTTTCGAAAAGACCGATGGCGGCCGAGAGAAGTAACAAAGAGGACGAAGGGAGAAAAGGTGAGGGGGGAGGGCGAGGAAAGCACGCGGATTCTATGGGAAAACGTCCGGGTCACTCTTATCGCCGTTTCCATACGCACGTAGGGAAAATGGCCGCCTTATCTACCGTTTCCATGAATAATTTAGGGAGCTTCGCGCCGTTGGAAACTTTTCTGTCAGTCTTCTCGTTCTATCGTGCTCCACCTCCTCGTCCTCGTCCTCCTCTTGCTCGCGGGAAAGAACGCCGATCGTCGGCGAGAGGTGAAAGAAAAGCATCGTTTGGAAAACCGGTGCGATGAAACGAACGGAGATCGAGAGAGAGAGAGAGAGAGAGAGAGAGGCGCGTATACAAAGTTAGTTTCTATCCGCAGATGGGATTGAAATTTCACGTTTGCACGAGAGCATCGCGTCGAGAGGATTACGCGCTGCAATTATTTCCAAATTTCGCGTATTTAAGTTATGACGGATTTGCACGACGAATCGCAGAGAGGGTGTGTATTTCACAACAGAATTCTTCCGAAGAGGAAGAATTGAAATATCACCGGTGAACTCCTTTTCTCCGGTAATGAAATTGTTTTCTACTCGGGGGCTTGTATCTCGCCGAGTGACAAACGCATTGGGAAGGTATTTGCAAAATATCCTGATGCAAAGCAAAGGAGTCTCATTTAAAGACGAGAGAGTATCACGTATATTATAATACAAATGGCTCGTGAATAAACATCTCGCGCAACTATATATAGTTAAGTTATGCATATTTAATGAACATCGTGCGGTAAACTGTATGTAAATCACACGAGGTGAATCGCTCTTGTATCCTTCCACGAGAGAGAGAGAAAAAAAAGAAATTAACAGCGCTTCACCCCCCTCCCCCCCCCTTCGCGCGAGGAAGAATGAAAATTCTTCTTCGCGGAGGAAATTTTTTTCCCGCTATAAAGCAAAAAACACTGACGAGTGTTTCAGAATTTGTTCGCGAATTCCGGAAAAGGGGGAAAAAACGCCTTGGCGGGTCAGGATGTGATCTCGAGACTCGCGGCGAAGCAAAACGGAAGACGGAGAGCACAAGAAAGAAAGAAAGAAAGAAAGAAAGAAAGGCGGGAAAGAGATTTTGGCCCTTTGAAAAAATAAAGGTGAGCGTGTTTTCGATTGTGCCGGGGACACATTTACGTAATTCCCCGTTCGACGACTGGGGTGCAACGATGGTTTGAATTCGATTCGCGTCGGCCGGTGAGAGATTGCAACGTGATTCGCTGCCGGTGGAAACGGGATGGAAATTAGCGTCAAGGATTAACGCGAGAATTGCATCGGTCGTATTCATGGGTGAAGGGCCGGCCAATCGAGAAAAGTGGCCGGCTAAAATGTCCAATTTGTCACACGTGACAGTTTTCTTGCCGTCGCGACGTCATCTGAATTCCAAACGTTCTTCTCCTCCCCCCTCCCCGTCGTTCTTTTTGACAAATTTGTCGCGCACGAACGTTTCCACTGTACGTACATACACATTTAATCGTTGCATCACGCGCGTGTGTGTGTTTTCTTCCCTTTCGTTAAGAGAATTTTATTTTAGCCAGAAATTGGCTCCGATGGTATAAATTTCTACAAAGATTATAGTCAAGGGTTGAAACTGATGATGGTTTATACTTGTCAACATTTTTATATGAATCAATATTATTTAAAATCAATTTACTATATATATATATATATGTATATATTTTTCTTTTTTTTTGAGGTATGAATAACCGAAGTTTCATAAACTTTCCTCCCTTGTTAATATTGTTTCTAGATTTGGAATTAGTGATAATTACAGACAAATTCTTTGAAAAATTTCGATAAATCACTAGTTATTTAGGATTGAAATTTAATTAGACATCACGTTTCACATTCATTCGGACATTTATTTTTCATTCATTTTTTACACTTATAATTGATATAATATACTTTTGATAGTACTATTGTGTTTTGAAATCATTGATCAATTGATGTAATTGATATAATAATTATATAATTGATATAATAATTGATATAATATACTTTTGATAATACTATTGTGTTTTGAAATCATTGATCAATTGATATAATTGATATAATAGTTATATAATTGATATAATATACTTTTGATAATATTATTGTGTTTTGAAATCACTGATCAATTGATATAATTGATATAATAGTATAATATATAATTGAGATAATAATTATATAATTGATACAATAATTGATATAATAGTTATATAATTGATATAATATACTTTTGATAATATTATTGTGTTTTGAAATCACTGATCAATTGATATAATTGATATAATAGTATAATATATAATTGAGATAATATACTTTTGATAATGCTATTGTGTTTTGAAATCATTGATAAATTGATATAATTGATATTTTAGTAATATAATTGATATCTAATTGATATAATATACTTTTGATAATACTATTGTGTTTTGAAATCACTTGAGCTCAAAATAGCGCGACACACTAACAGCAGCATTTGCCACGGGGGCGCGTTTATAACAGAACTAGCGAATAAATAACGAGTTTACTCAGCACAAAGGTTTCATATGTCAAAGAAACGTAGCCGACGATTTAATCAATCCCTCCCCGGCAAACGCAAATTTCCACCAGACGTTTTTGACAAATGCGTCGTGAATTTCAATTTTCCGCATTTTCCGCAGTGATCGTCGCGAAATTTCATTTCGCGCGGCCGCGAACGTAAACGAATATCCACGTTAAAATATTAAAAAACAGTAAGCGTCACGCAATGAAGCCCGACACTAATGAAACTTGATCGTATATTACACGTCGCCAGTAATTTTATTTCCATCATTTTATCTCTTTTTTTTCTTTTTTTTTTTTTTTTTTTTATTGCCGGGCAAGTAATACACGGCTTTTTAATCGATAGTACAAAGAATACCGATTAACGTCGACTTATTAAGATTGATGAACGATAACGCGTGCATTTAGGTACGCGTTTTAACTGACGTTTATTAAAAAAAATAATTGCCAACTTCTGGCCTAACACACACACACACACATGCACGCGCGCGCGCACACACACACACAGTGTTGGAAAAGTATGAAAAATGGAACATGTGCTCCCATGGAAATTTCGTCGTTCGTGAATTCTCTAGCGTGAATTTATAAAAAGTATTGCCGGACAGCTTGTTAAAAAAGTAATTCGAGACAAAAGTTTTCAACTTTTTAATTGAAATAAAAATTCCATTTTTGAAGAACAACGACTGTAACAGAAAGAAAGAAAAAAATCCGTGGAATCCTGTTTCTTTTTTTCGAGTTTCAACATTAAACGGTACCAAATGATCCCTTTACAAAATTTACATTAAAATCGTACGTTCATTGTTATTTCTTTCGCTAATCTTTCGTAACAAGGAACATCAAGAAGCCCAAGCAATATTTCCCGAATCACGAAGAAAATGTCGAATAAGATTGTGCACGGGCAATAAAACCACTCGAAACTTGCATTTATTTGCAAAAAAATTTTGTCCGCGGACAAATGTAGGAAGGAGAAACTCCAGTCATACGTAAAAAGTGCAATTAATCGATTATTCTTTTTTTTATTTAAATATAATAATAATAAAAATATATATGTGTCCGATTATTTCATTCAGAAATCAGATGTTATGTCGCGAATTAATAAATTCAGAATTTCTTTCTAAAAGTCAACGTTTATTCATTCAAGGGGTCAAATGACTCTTTATGGTAAGATAGGTATATGTAAAATGCCGGTTAACGTTTAGTGTTAAAAATACGGGACCGACATTCTCGCAGAGATGTGTCGTTGAAATAATGTTCGACGTTTCGACGATCGAAATAGATGCATGTGCTTTTAAATAGCGAAAGGAGGATTATTTTATTTTTGTAAAACTGAATTGCAACTTACCCAGCATGAAGGAACATATAAAACGCAAACCTCCAGAGCTCCAGACGTTTGTCCGGTCTGTAAATGAAAACGCTGTCGATCGGCACCGGCCCCGAAGGATTAACCTCTCCCATCGCCACTGTATAATACGTGAAGAAACCCAGCTGCAAGCACATAAATTAATGAAAATCAATATCAGTCAATCAATCGATCGATCAATCAATCGTTTTGTCGTTGAAATAATTTCGCATTTTCTCTCGGTGCTCTTCTACGAAACATCGTAGTATTCAATAGAGATCAATTCCACGGCGGAATAAATTCATTTCACAATATCATTCACGATGAATATCACAATCACGCGTATATTTTTACGCAAAGAGTAATTTACTTAATCTGTAATTTTCTGACGTACGTGTCTTCTGAGTACGATTTTTCGATCTTTCCATTCTCTGAATATTTTTCTACAACGATATACTTATAGGTAATCTCACGTGGCCTCTTCGAGAGTGGTTTTGCAAAATAATTTCTCACGCTAGCGTGAGAAACGTGAACGCGAGTATTATCGATAAATTAATAAATACGCTGTCTTTCGCCTACTTCGAATTCTACGTTCGTAAAATAAATAAATCTTTTTTATCAAAAACTGGCTCCACTCTTTGAGGACTGTTACTTATTGGATGTGCTTTCGAGGTAGAATGTCGTCTGTTCTCCAACCTGAGACGTATATACTGCGTTGTACATATATATTTTCCCTGGCCTTCGAACAGGGAACAGAATCTTTCCATAAAGGGATATTGCGGGAATACAGAGAATTCTGCGATTGGCCATTGCATTATACAAACTGTGCCTCACTTCACAACGATCGTCGATATTGCACGGAGATAGAATAGATCTTGTTCGTATAACGTCGAAACTTAGAAAAGAGGCAGGTAAATAAAGGAGACAAGCCATATTTTTTCTTTTTTTTTTTCCTTCAAGCATCTATCGCAATGCTTCGCGAAGCATTTTATCGAAATTAAAATCACTATTCCTGCGCGTAATGTATAAGTTTACTCGGCTGTAAAACTCAGTTATCGTTA
This sequence comes from Tetragonula carbonaria, assembly GCA_032399595.1. Lineage (NCBI taxonomy): Eukaryota > Metazoa > Arthropoda > Insecta > Hymenoptera > Apidae > Tetragonula > Tetragonula carbonaria. Next base: position 635,062 of record JAUCRC010000015.1, read on the forward strand.
TCGGTTCACCCAAGAGATATCGTGGCAAGGGTGAAAGGAAAATTGAATATGAAAAGAGAGGAGCAATGGAAAAGAATATCTATAGATCCAATATCTTTTATAATAAATCCATCTAGCAAAGGTCGTAACTTCGGAGGAATATTTTATGTTAGACGGAAGGAGGCCCGCGTTTGGCGAAATTTGCCCGCGAGATGTGATTTTTAACGAGAGCAAAGCCGATATAGAAATTTTCCCAGGCATATTCTTGTCGATTGATAAATTTTTCCTTTGTCACGACAAATTGGAATTTTTTTTAAATTTCTCATCTGTGTATTGCGCGGATTTTTTTTTTTCCGTCTGGACAGAAATTTTCGCCGAAGAAAGGAGTTATAATCGATAAACGAGTTCTGATGATATTTTCCATTATCTACGCGGGTCGCGCGACCTCCCTGCAATTTTTTGTCGTCACTTCGCCGGTTGATTTTTAATAAATCTGTACCTGTATCGATTTGGATCGTTTCACTTTTCGCGAGGTGCTCAGAGGTGCTTCATCAGTTGCAATGTTTCAAACGTGCCTATCTTTCCTCATTCATCTGGCGATTTGAGTAACTCCAATATCTCTATAAATCGGAGACTCTGCCTATTTGAAAATTCGAACAAGACGAAATATTTCGTACTTTTTTCCCCTTTATGAATTACAAATGTACACGCAAGTTTGTCGATTAAAGTGCCACGCGTGTAAATATTTCAGAAGCATTATATATGATACATCGATTCTCAAACTCTGTCATTACTTGCATCATCATTCTCCAATAATAAATAAATCAGTTCGTGGAAGTAAGTAACTAAACGCCATACTCGTACAATGTGTATGAAATTGATAAATTCACAAATATAATGAAATCGAAGAATTCACAAAATCTGTCTGTATCGATGTATTAAATATAAATTTATACATTAAATATATTAAATATATAAATATATGTTAAATATAAATTTAATTTTACTATTTAAATTATTTATATAAATCAATAAAATTTTAGTAAAAATTTTGAATTAACTAAATTATATTACATAAATAGTGATTAGTAATGAGAATGAATTTTTCTAAAATTTTATAGGTAAAAGTAAATTTCGCGTCTTTTGTATCAGGGTTAATTAATTTAATTCAATAATTCAATAATCTCGAAAATAAATGATCTAAATATATACGAATTAAATTTATTATTTCTGTAGAATAAAAAAAAATGAATATATATTTAGAAATTAAATGTTTATCGAGTTTATACTTATTTGTACATTTATTTACATACTTGTATACACCATTATTATACATATATCATCCAATAAATAAACTCATGGAAGTAAGTAATTAAACACTAACCCCATGCTCGTACGATGAAACTGAAAAATTCACAAATTGGACCAATGTCAAAGACTCGTACTTAAAATTAAAAAAAAAAAACTATAAATAAATAAATCAACTCATGGAAGTAAGTAAGTAACTAAACACCAATCCTGCACCATGCAAACTGAGAAATTCACAAATTGGACCAATGTCGAGGATTCGTATCTGAGAATGAGAAAACGAATGAACTGAAAAAAAGAAGAAGTAACAAGAATAAGAATAAAAAAAGTACGAAGAGCAACACACCGTATCGTTGCACACACAATGTTTCAAAGCGATGAGAAGAGCCTGTGCGTTGGTGTTGGTGTGACACGAGTGACACGCGGCGTGCTAAGGACGTTTATTACATCATAATGATCCGAACTACCCCGCTGCTTGCCCCCGAGTATAGTGAACGTAAACGGCTAAGAGAGCAGAGAACACAGCGTACCCCCACACATCGATGTCGTCGCGGCTGCGTGCAAGCATGAACGAACGATATAAATCAGGATTTGTAATATCACGTCGACGCCACGTTTTAGCCACGTTGTTTCTGTAAACGAGAGGAATATAACGGGGCGCGTCTGAGACTGTGTGTGTGTGTGTGAAATAACATTTCCCTGGTGGCCCGCACAACAATGGAGTCGCGTCTTCAACAAATTGCCAAGACAGGGGGGGGAGGACCTAAACTTTCCCCCTCGTGTTAACGAATTATTGTATTTTCGTTCCATAGTCGGAGAGGAGAGTTTGGACTTTTTCGCGGTAGATGGAATTCAATGGGAGCGAAACTTCCACGGGAAACTTCTTCTTTTTAATCCCTTTACAGTGGAGTGACGAGAAAGAGAGAGAGAGAGAGGCGACGAGTTTTGAAACTTCCGGTTTCTCGGGATTTATACGCTCGAGCGTATAATATTCTAACTCGTTTGATAAACAAATGAATTATCGAGCGTTTACAAATATCACGGTTTCTTTCTTGTGTGTTTCATCGGAATTATGTCTAACGATGAGAGAGCACTGATAGATCCGATATTGAAAAGAGAAAAGACACGTACTACCTTATTGCGAGTGAAAATGTCGCGTCAATTAGTATGCATTAATAATATATATATTTATAAATTTTAAAACGTTAGAAGCATTCAGTCTTCACACTTCAGCATCGGAGCACACTTATAATAATTGAATTTAAGACGCAGTAGGTAAGCTCAGTTGTTAGACTTTCGATGTGAGAAAGAAGAAAAAAAAAGAAAAATGATGGATGAAATTAACTCGACTTGCGCTCATCTGTCAGAAATATTTTGAAAAAAAAATTCTACAATTTCTATACACGTTGGAATTATTTATGGAGCCTCTCGTGCCCAAATTCTGTTGAGTTTCTCATTGAATTTGTCAGAATTTTTTCACCATCTGCAACATCGTCGACAGATAGTTAACACACAGTTACGTAAGATGATTCGATAGGTTCAACAACAAGCTGACTGACTTCCAGCTACCAGCTGGTAAAACTTTCGATCGATCGAACAGGTAGCCTAACTAAGCGTAGGGGAAATATGCGTTCAATTAACTCATTAACACCGTTTCATTATTATCCTAAATCGTCTATTTTGGGCGGGCACGTTCGCGACAGCTGTAAATCGTTCGCTTTCAATTAAGCTCCTTTGATTATAACCGTGTCCCTAAACCAGGCAAAGTCCTCTAATTTCAATGTTCGAGGACGCGCGTCTGATGTGTCTCTCCCTTTGTGCTAATGGAACAGAGAAATTCGCGAGGATACATCTAAGAATGGAAACTACCTCGATTGGGCAGCTGGAAAAGTCTTGGAACTGAAGCCTTGGGCTGGAACAGAGAAAGAGAGAGAGAGAGAGAGAGGGTTCGTGTAAAAAAAAAGACAAGAAACGGAGATTGTTACAAAGGAAGAAAAAACAAATTGAAACAGCGTGCGTATATAGAACGATGGGAAATAAAGAGTTTTTAATCATTAACACATATTCGAAAATTCATCATTTCACAGACAATCACCAGCAGCCAAATGACGAAAATTCGTCGTTTGTATATTGCAGTATAATAATTGATTGTTGTCTTTTTTTTTTAAATCTGAATAAATTAAAACGTAATTTTTACCAAACAGAGATAATTCTACGAAAAGAACTGATTTCAGCTTCAGTTGCGTCGTATAAGGGTGCTGCAAACGCAAAAAAAAAGAAATTAATTTAAAAACGTATTAGTCGGTACTGCGTATAGAACAAGTTTATTCAAAGTTTCAAGCACTTGGGTGTTTCGGATACTGAAGAAATTTCAGAGATATTACTGTTAATTTTCTTGACCTATTTTTATCAGAATCGAATAATAAAGTAAATCTAAAATGGAGAACGAAAAAGAAATATGTGCAGACAATTTATCTGATTGCGAGTCTAGTGATAACATTGAAGATCTTTTAAAATCTAATTTCGATAGTGACGACAGTGACGATAGTGATATTGTTGTGACAAGAAAACGCCCACACGTCTAAATCCTTTACAGTATAGTGACTCTGAAAATGATAGTGATTCTGAAGATGACTTGTGGTCTGATACTGACATAGAACCCGTTTTCGAACCTTTTGAAGGAGTGCCTGTTGTAACAAATTATGCCAAATTCACCCGAAGAAGCGAAGAACAATTAATTATTGATGAAAATTAAAGTTTCGAAAATAATTTACTTTGTCTAATAATATAACGAGTAGTGTTTTCAGTAATTCGTTCCAACTTTTTTGTGGATTTAATTTTTATTTAACTTCGGAAAGAAGAAAATCAAAAATAAAGGTGTATATATAAATACAAATTCATTTTATTTCATTTCCCAAAATTTCACTAAGAAATATATGACTTTTTAAAAGTTAGGTCGTTTTTATATAGAGCATATCGTTTCTACAAATGGTGTCAAAAGATGCCGGCATTTGGTCAATGGCGGTGCAAATAATGCCGGACGGATATGTGTTAAGCAGTAGCAGATTATTTCGAGATGATAAAAAAAATAGCTGCGATTCGTGAGCATCGCGTGTATGCGAATTAGCAAGTGAAAAGCTTCTAGACGGTATATAAATGTGACTTTTTATATCTCAATATTCTTCTCGAATGAAAATATCGAACAAGTGACAGAGCCATTCGCTGGTTTCTTTCACTTGAAACTATCGCTCTAATTTCTCTGATCATAAAAATCCATACTCGCGGAAATCACTCGTTCGCTCGAAATCTCTAGATTTCAACGAGTATATACAACAACGTCGGAACGATATCGGAAATTAGTATTGCTATGATACACGTGAAAGAATGAATTTGACACGGACTCTCGTAAAGAGAGAGAGAGAGAGAGAGAGAAAAAGAAAGAAATGGAATAAAAGAAGAGCAGCGAAAGGCAAACAGCAAAGTGTAAGAAAAACGAAATGTAACGAGGAAGAAGGAGAGAGAGAGAGAGAGAGAGAGAGAGAAAAAGAACGAGAAGGAATATAGAAGAGGTTGTTGCAGTCTGTTGACGGTGGTTGAGGGTTTCTGAAGCGGGTCGTCTGAGACACAAAGGAATGCAAATGATTGCATCCAACTCGATATGCGAGAGAAGCTACGAACTTAAAAAAAAAAAAAGAAAAACGGAAAAAAAGGAGAAGGAAGGGGAAAAGAAAAGGAAATAGGGACATTCGACTGTTTGATATGCCTGGGAAAGTATACTGATACGAGTGCACGTCGTACATCTGTTCAACATCATACTTTTGAAGAGCATTACAGGGTGATGCACGATTATTCGCTGAAATATGAAGGACGACAAGGGAAACGGTCTAATAGTCCAAAGGCTTATAGTGTTCTTCGAGAAAAGCAAAGAATATTACTACGTTAGCGTGCTTGGGAAAGAAACGATGAAATCTTCCCGATAAAAAAAAAAACGTTGAACTTTCAACCCTTTGCGGGCGAATGACAGAAAATAATTTCCTTATCTATACCGTATCGATGGGTTATTTTTTTTTTCATTTTGGCAATACTTTGTTGTTACTATTGGGGTAGTACAATTTATAAACCGTTAGTTCTTTTGCTTTTCGTTTTACAGGAATTGCAATAAATAACGACTCACGTTTACATTTGCTACAATCGAAATAAGTTTCACCGGTTTTCTTTACAACCCCGAAATATGTCGCGAAATAAGGAAAAAGAAGATTTTTATTAACTATGTTAGCAACAGTGAAGACGAGTTTGTGCTACGACGATGAAATACTGAAAGAAAATTCTGTAAATTTGAATTTTTCAGATAATAGTGACAGCGATCGATTCTACCGCGAATTTATTTGCATATTGCCGATTGCTTCGAGAAATTTCACACTCTGAAGAAATGCAAGAGCTGCAAACATACTTGTGTATTGTAAAATAATAATTATTACTGTTCTTTAATAAAGTCTAAAATCCCATGAAACGAAATTTCTTTCGATTAACTTCAGCACGTGATATCGCTTTCTTCAACAAAATTCGTTCGACCCAGCGAGAATCGCACTTGAAAAAGCGCTCGATCGCAAAGGGTTGACGTGAAAAGTATATTATAAAAAAGTTGAACTGCAGTTTATTACCATTCAGAAGCGATTTCGATCGGGCCCCTTCATAATTTTTACGGTCCTGTTAATAATATCATTCGTTTTTTTACCAATTTTCCCGATACACTCTGAAAAATCGTACCAAAGTGCAAATTTACGAATTTGCTGCAGTGAAACTGGTTTCAATTGGCGAATGGATATAGCATCGGCCATAACAACACGTTTAATTCCCTACATCGTGTATCATTTACGTTTCCACCTGTATAGTCTTACAGGTGGAATAAATTTCACGATCAACTTTGCAACAGTTACTGGGGGTGGGTGTTTGTTATGGATCTCGCGAGTATTTTGGCCGCGTGCCACGCACGCTGTGTTCAACAGCCACCGCGATGATGTAAAGTATAATATATGTGCAAATTTACCTGGAACAGCATATTGCTGAAAATTGTTTGTTTCGGCCATGGGCACATATCATGATTAGCAGAACGTTTACTCCCATGGGCGAGTAACTTTGAAAGAAATTGATCACGGGTTCATTGAATCCCTTTGCAAAAAAAAAAAAAATGCGCAGAGCTTTCGTCGACTAAATCGAGAACGATTGTAAAACAATGATTTCCTCGAGTTCTGATTTCTGAGTTTCTCTTCTTCTTTTCTTCCCTTTCTCGTCGAATCACGCGTTACGAGTTCACGTTTAATCTTTAAAAACCCTGATGATCGAAACTACTCTGCCCTACGTTACTTATTTATTACTGTTATCACTGTAAATAACTGATTATTAGACAATGAAAGATTGGTCAATCTAATAATTAACTATTGTTTCGATCCATAGAATTGTAAAAAAAAAAAAAAATAGGAATAAAAATGATGCTGCTTTAGAGTCGATTTAATGCACCTAGCTTTCTACAGACGCATTTCGATATGAAGTTTCACATTGTTAGTATCGTTATATCATCGTACAGGAAACGATGAAGGGTTTCAAGGGTTAACCTCTTGATCGCCGCATTTTTTTTAAGGACCGCGCGTATTTCCAATTTTAAGAAAAATGTACTTTTACTAGTAAATAAATAATTTAAATATACTTTTCACTTACACAATTGGCGAGCCACAATCAATTAGGATATAATTTGCACAAAATTAAAATACTTGATTTTCACTAGGATTGCCACACAATAGATCGAATACTAAATATTAGAAAAGTTATATGCATGTTTGTTAAATTTGAAATTTTATAAATTTATAGTCTAAAAAATACACATATATATTACACACAATGAAACTAATATTTATTTATGGTGTGGTATGCTTTGAAGTAAATAGTTGGGCAGAGTGGAATTTTACAGTTTTCGCGCGCGAATTTTGTTTCTTGCCTTTTTTTTTCGAATAAATCCAAAATCAAAGAAGAATATATATATATATATATATATATATATATATTTTTCGATTTTTTTACTGATAGAAAATGATTCTATATGTCACTGTTAAGAAATCGAAATTAATTTCGCTTTTATTTAGGGGGTTAAAAAAGAGGTTAAAACCCTGATGATCGAAACTACTCTACTCATTTATTACTGTTATCACTGTAAATAACTGATTATTAGACAATGAAAGATTGGTCAATCTAGTAATTAACTATTGTTCCGATCCATAGAATTGTAAAAAAAAAAAAGAAAACAGTCATGGGGACTATCGACAGAAGTGAAAACTTAAAACTATGAAATAACAGTGGTTTTTTTTTTTTTGAATTTTCAAATTAATTGTAGTATCAAAAATTAAAATTTCATAATTTGTAAATTAAAATTATTAACATTAGTCTGGTTTTCACATCTATCGGCACTCCGAGCAACAATTATATACATTTTTTATATGGTTTATTTGTTAGTCAAAACATATGATGGGCTGCGCAAGCCGAATACAAAATATAAATACAACTCAATTGAAATAATAATTAATATACACTTATATTATTTATACATAGTATTTGCATTTACATACATTTCAATGAACTTGATTTTCAACATTATTTTCATTGTTTGCATCATTATCATCATTAATTTCAACAATACTCGTTTCATTATATTCTAAAAAAGATACGATAGGCTTATGGTAACTGAAGTAAGAAACAAAAATGTTCGATTGGAATTTATGTAAATATCGTGTAAAAATCGCATCGATCGTTGTTTTATATTTTGTAGTACTGAGTTTTCGATCATTGGACATAGTGAAACCTAATGCTTCATTCAAAAATTCAATTAATGGTAGATATATGCTTTCACTGCTGGCTAAGCGCATTACGTCATTGCATGTCGGTGACGCGAACCCATAAGATTTTCTCCTACCAAAAATCGCTCAAAATCGCGCCTAAAGAAGTTTTCACTTCAAAAAAAAAAAAAAAAAAAATGATTCTGCTTTAGAGTCGACTTAATGCACCTAGCTTTCTACAATGCACAGACGCATTTCAATATGAAGTTTCACATTGTCAGTATCGTTATATCATCGTATAGAAAACGGAGCAGGAAAAGATGAAGGGTCTCAAGGGTTAAGGAATTCGCAAACCAAGCATGTACATCGTAAATTTCTCTCGTCTCTGCCTCGCTGGTGGGAAGAAAACGAGGAAAATGAGGGAAAAGAAAGAGGGGGTTGGTTTGAAGCAGCCGGCACAACGGAGGGACAAAAAAACGTCTACTCGAGTATGACGAGCACCCCTTATTAAGGTCCATTAAGCAGTGTTTCCTCTAATTGCTTCATCTTTTTTTCCCAGGTCCAAGGAAGGGCCACCAGCCCCCTTACAATTAGACATTTTCTTATAACTCGGCCGTCCGAACTAAATTTCGCCAGAGTACGCTACCCTGCCCCTCGTGACGAACGATCATGGTGTATTAGCTCAGTTCATGAGACTTGCAATTCCCGAAGACTGTTAATCGAAGATCACACGGAAAAGAATATATATATATATATATATATATTTCCTGATTTCTGTATTATATCTGCCACAGAAAATTTCAAATCAATAATATCCTTGTCGTCTCTATGAAAGACGTACACCACTGTGTGTGAAAGTTTGAAGTCAAGTTCGAGCTCATTGATTTGATAAAATTTCGAAGAATATACGCAATGAGCTCAGTGTTATGATAATAGCTTGTAAATAAGTAAAAATTACAATCGCATACTTCACAGGTATGATAGTCTATCGTGTACAGACATCAGCGACACATTCGCAGAAGAATTTCTACGTTCTCTCTGTTGAAACTTCGATTAACATCAACGATGATACACACGTCATACGCCGTTTACAACAAAGGACACTGGCAAACTCGGAATTCGAAATTTCGTAGTAATTAACTGGCTTTGTATTTCCTTTTTGGATTTCGTTCGATTAAACGTTCCCTTTTCGGGGAAATTTTCCCGGGAGGAGGGGGTGGGACGAGCTGTACAGCTCGTGGAAATTGCAATATCACGTGGCAAGAGACAGACGAGCGGTCGCCCTGCGCTTTTGAAAAAAAATTTCTTCTCCCTTTCTGATTTTCGAGTGCCGACGTTAATCCGGAGGCTTCTTTCCCGGTTCAATGCTCGACGACGACCGGTGTGTGAGCTTCGTAATTAATTAATTCTCTCCCCTTTTAATCCGGTTTTCGTCATTATTGCACTGTGTTCCCGCCTTTTTTCTCTCGTGTTCCTCCTCCTCTTTCTTCTTCTTCTTTCTCGGATGACCTCGGCTCTATTTTGTTTCATTCAACTCCCGCAGGACTGTTAATAATTAGTTCTATCCCCTCACTCGACGCGCGCGGCTTCTATCTCCCGTCTCCACGCGTATTAAGCTTGCACAATTCCATTTTTTCCCCATCTCTACGAAAGTGCGAAACTGATTACATTTCGCTGGGTTCAGTTAAAAAAGAGAGGTTAAAACGTCGTCACCGCGCGTACGTGACTGTAATTTTCGTGTTTTTGATGGATGCTCTGCATCTTCCTTCAGCGAAGAATCGCGGCGTATCGTTCGCCAATTTCAGATGAAAACATTAACTCGAGATGGGATGTTGAATTAACTCGACACGACAAGGCCAGTGAAATTCGTCAGTATCGTTTTGTTTTTTTTCCTAACTTCGACATTTGGAGAAATTAATTCGAACGCGGAACGTTTAATCGACTCGATGAGATTTCTCAACGAACATGATTAGTTAGTGTAGAAAAATGTATGACTTTGAAAAATCATCGTCACCTTGGAATTTTCAACGAAACAGTATGATAATCTATTTAAAAAAAAAAAAGACAAATAAAATGATTATCGATATTAATGGTCACGCGCAGCCTCTACAGATTTTGCGACACGAAACGTTTCTTCGTTAGTACAAGATTAGACTTAGATCGCTATTGTGTATTAGAAAAGTTACTGTATGTTAACAAATTGATCCATTGAAATGTTTTTCCTCTTTTTACGAGCGCTTTTATCATTCCTACTGCAGGGGAAAATTTCATTGGTGGTGAGAGAGGAACACGTTGCTTTGAGATTCATGCGAAAACGTCGGTCGTTGGATCGACCGAAAAAGCGTAAAAAGAAAGAGAGAAAGAAATAAAAAGCAGACGAAGAAAGAGAAAGAGAGAGAGAGAAAGAGAAAAAAAAGGAAAACGTGCGAGTGGACGATGGTTGAAAGCGTGGCTTGAAAAAGAAAAATAGAAAGAAAGAAAAGCCCAGGAGGAGGAACAACCGAATGAATACTAGACGAGCAGAAAAGGGCCATCGCGTGGAGAACCGACTTTATAACGAACAACGACCCGTTTCCACATTACTGACTCTATGTATTCGTGCGTGTGTTTCAACATACGCAGAGCCCAACTTATTTCAGAATTCGAGCGACAACGACAAATGAATGTTTCGTCGTGTTTATGGAGCTAATAATGGTTATCCATTAGGTACATGCTTTTGTATAGAAATATTAAACAGTATTGCGAATCGTGTATTATACGCGAATTTACAGTTGAAGAAACGAGCTGTGTATCTACACACATTAATTAATTAACGAATAAACTTTATCGCGGATATTTATGCAACTTTATGAACGTTATTCAACACAAGCGGACTTGTTTCGTCTAAAACCCTATTCCGTCGATTTGTATATCCTTAAATTTTCTTTGTGGTATTACAATGTTGCTGTGTTCCGAGTATCATAATTTTGCATGTAACGTGTATTTTTTTCAAATTTCTCAAATAATTAGTACTTTGGATATTACTTAACACACATTTTTCCACGAATGCCGGCACATCGAGTTTATCGACAAATTAATCAGTGATTAACAAGTATCGTGGTGAAATTTAGTGAATGTTATATCTTTTTTCGGATACAGTTCAAAAAGCGAGAATTTACAGTTGAAGAAATGAGCTGTGTTTACACACAGATTTCACTACACTAGTTAATTAATGAGTATACATTTTATCGCGGATATTTATGCAACTTTATGAACGTTATTCAACACAAGCAGATCTAAAACCCTAAACGTTATACAACAAGTACCCAGCTGTTTCCGATACGATTGTATATAATTTCGCATGTAACGCGTATTCCGTAGATTTGTATATCCTTAAATTTTCTTTGAGGTATTACAATGTTGCTGTGTTTCGAGTATCATAATTTTGCATGTAACACTTGTATTTTTTTTTCAAATTTCTCAAACAACGAGTCCAATAACGAGCACTCTGGATATTACTTAACACACATTATTTTCAACTTTGAGTTTATTGACAAATTAATCAGCGATTAACAAGTATCGTAGTGAAATTTAGCGAATGTTAGTTATATCTTTTTTTCGGATACAGTTTCAAGAAGCGACGAATAAGAAGAAACTCGGTGAAATGCATTTCCAGGTGTTAGTGTAAGCCAATATTCGCACACACTATGATAATTAACTCAAAGTTGAGCTAACTTTATAAGCTCTGAAGCTTAGCTTTATGGAACACTGATTTTAGATGTAGGATTGATATGAAAATGACATGGAAGTTAGTTGGTAAGTAGTCCATTGTATATGACGTCTATTCTAATTGAAAGTCTCTATTCGTGTTACAATCAAAATCAGTTACATAATCTTTCGAGACTGTATATAGATACGGACACATTGAATAATACACAATAGAAATACGATAAGACCGAATAATACGATATGAAATTTATTAATAATTTACACGTCACGTTTCTGCTTCTAAAGTGTATCATTGTTACACATTCATATTTCACTCGCTGCTAATTGAAATACGATACCACGTAGGATACATATCAGTACACCTCTGATGTAAGTAGCTTTTAATAACATGTTTGCGCTTTTCAACGCGCGTAATTATTAGCTCGTTTTGTATCATCTTGTTTTTTTTCGCGTGATGAAAATTGCATTTTTACCCACTGCCGAGCCGTCTAATTATTTTCTATTTAGCAGCCGCGGTTAGCATAACGCGTGATTTCATCTTGATTTGTAATGCTGTCAGATGCGAATTATTAGATCGAGTGCAGGGAAAAATATTGGAGACAAGTACTCTATTCGTTTAGAAATTGGAAACATTTGATACTCTATTAAAAAAAAAAAAAAAGAATTTATAAAATTATAAAATATACGTCAAAAAGTTTTATTACAATAAATATCGAATATTAAAAATAGAAACGTACCCTAAAAATTTTGAGCGAAAGTGTACATACACTAAAAATACACGATTCATGCATGATTCATGCAATTCTTTTCGTGAGATTTAAACTCTTAAATTCTACGAACACATAAATGTTCAGAAATCCATCAAAATTATTATTTGACGTATAAAAAGAACAGTTCTAACGTGTACAGCGTTTCGTAGCAATTGAGCTGCGGATTTCCACGCAATTTCATGAAAAATTGAAAGGTGCAAATGCACGGCCTGTGATTAGCAAAACAAGAACAGAAAATATTCACGAGAATATAAAAAGTGCCAACGAAAAAAAAAGCTCCTGGAAGCCTTAGAAAATCGTCTAAAGCTCCGAGAATCTCATCGAGCCGCAAAAGTTTCAACTTTCATTCCGAATTTCAAATGTGGCGCGCGTTTCGCGCAAGGGTGCGATGCATGCAACGAAGACAGCGAGGCGAAAAGCGAAGGGTTGGAAAATGGAGACGCGAGGAGCAGGCGAGGATGATATGGTGCCGGGGCCGCGGGGAATAATATTCTCGTTCGCGTCGATACCCAGGATATATTTCGCGAGTATTCGCCGGGATTTCTCCTTCGTCAGCGCGCATCAGGCTGGGCGGGCGCACGATTTATGCATGTATAGGCATATATCGTAGGCAGAAACGGATACAGCCGAGGAGTAGTAGGCCGATTCCCCCCTCGCTGGTGAATCTCTCGATAATCGTCGCCGTGTAATCGCGTTTGCACTCGAACCGACGATTTATGACCAGTCACGTCAGTGCCAAGCGTACGCGTCCACCTTCGCCGGCTGATTAATGCGACCGGACTTCCATCGTGGAAATAACATACAGAACTCGCGTTTTCAAACCGCGTACAGTCGTTCTCGTCCTCGTCCTCCTCCTCCTCTTTCACATGCGACGTGACATTTAACCAGCCGAGCCCCAGGTTCGATCGAACCCCTGCGCTCTGCCATACCTTCGTGTTTTCCCTCCGTACGGGGGAGAATTTCTCCGGAAGAGTTCACGGAGAGTGGTAATTATTTATACGGAGAGAGGAGCATATCTCATGGATATAGTTTGCTTGCGAGAGCTATTACAAGTTTTGAATGAATAAATTTTGTGTACGTTGTACGAGATATCTGTACTCCATTAGTGCAAAATAATAAACAGCAATTCGTGGTTATGGCTTTATAGGAAAAATTTTTCATACAAATATTAGAATATGTTCGATATTTATTACGTGCTTAAGATGGCTACCAATCTTACTTCACTAAATGTATTGCAACATTAGACTGGTTTCAAATTTGATCAACACAGATTTTCATTCACAATAGTCATTAGATGTTCGTAATAGATAACACATTCGAACAAGTTTCGAGATCCGATGTGTACTGTCAAGATCAATAGATCTCGAATAGATACAAAGTACAAAATACGTACACGTTGCACGCGGTACACATTATTATTAGTATACTATTATTGAATAATCGTGTTTGATTTAATAACAGCACGATGTATTTCGCATTGGTCCTATTAATTAATGTAACATTCAACTCCACCTGATCTATCATAATTCTAGGATATGGTAATATGTCGACGGTGTATTGATTTGTTAAGCCCCTGTAGCAATCGAGAACAGATAGTCCTGCACGCGATACAACTTATATGTACCTAATCAGACATTTTTGAATTAGTAACATGTACAATCATCTATCAGACGATCTGATACTTCGAACTGTTTGCAAAGTATATACGAAAAAAATAAGAGGCACAAAAATGTTCATTATTGAAGTGAATTAGCGAAATAAATACGTCAGTTGCGCCCAAACAAGAATTTTCAAAAAAAAAAAAAAAATTATTATTCAAGTTTCAACATACGTAAAAATATCTGCTGAATTGAAATAACTACATCAATAATAATAATCATAGACTAGTTATATTAGTTTCATCAATAATAGTACAAATTTCTGGAAATGACGCCCCTCTAAGATCACTCGACGCGCGAAACCTAACCTAGAATCTATAGATATAAATATATCTAGAAAATTACTCAACGCAACAGTAGTTTTAATTACGAAGAAGAGAGATACATAAAAATATCTGCTGAATTGATATAACTACATCACTAATAATCATAGACTAATTATACTAGTTTCATTAATAATAGTAAAAATTTCTGGAAATGGCGCGAAACCAAACCTAGAATCTGTAGATATAAATATATCTAGAAAATTACTCAACGCGACAGTAGTTTGTATTGCGAAAAAGTGAGATACATAAAAATATCTGCTGAATTGAAATTACTGTATCAACAATCACAGACTATTAGTTATACTAATAAAATGGTACTAGTAAAAACGCCCGTCTAAGATCGCTCGACGCGCGAAACGTTAACCTAGAACGAATCACGGCTGAACCGGAGCATTCGCATCAACGATGCGTCGAACATACAGCGACGTTTGAGTGGAACAAAGGCAGAAACACGCGGAATATTCCATTAAAGGGTCCGGCAATTATCGCCAGGTCGAAGGAACGCGGGCGTTCGACGTGAAATCAAAGGCGCGAAGCGCGTACACAGGTCGGCCTCCTGGCCTCGCGTGCAAATTTCAGATACGTATATAGGCGTATATAGTAGAACCGGAGGGCTCTGGTTATATATCCGCAGCTCCGTTGGTCCAGCTCCAATTCATCTCGCTGAGTGTGAACGTCATCGCCGTTGTCGTCGACAATGTCGCTGGCAAAAAGCCCCTTTCACGCGGCCGCGATTCCGCGCCATCTTTCTCCGCTCACTCGGGGTGCTTTTTGCAAGCCAGTCATCGAGAAAACGGATGGAGTCCGATAATACGAGGAGGGGATAATACTAACTTGGGAAAATAGCTTGACCGGTGCTATTGTCAAATTCCACAACAACTGTCTGTTTCTTGTGGGTGGGTGTTGGTTAATTAAAATATCGAACTGCCTCTCATCTGATGACTGGAACACTCTCTGACAATTTTAACAGTTGCAGTACGTTGGAATTTGTTGTTCCTTTTGTCAGTTCACGAAGAACGAGAGGTTGAACTGATTCTGCAAGTCTGAGTTTTTGGTTAAAAATTTTCGAACTTCTGGCCTTTGTTGGACAAAAAAGCGCGGTAAAGGGCAATTTGCACAGAGATATTCAATTTACCATTCGAAACATCGATAATCGGACTGCTGTGATTTCTGGGAATATTCAGTATTCCAAAAAATTTGTGCAACATGCATGAAACAAGGTGAGAAATGGCACAGGATGCCGAGAGTATGTATTATACAAAGCAGATGAAATAAAAAAATCCTTACTCGGGTTCCATTTCTTTATAACGTTTATAGAAATAGAAAACTGCGGAATCATTCGCAGGTCCATTATATCCGACGGGTGATATAAATTGAATAGTTTTCCACGCAGGTATTGTGCTTTTTTTTTTTTCTTTCATTTAGCGAATGTTTGGAAATCGAGAATTCCCTAGAACCAATTTAGATTTATCAAATATTTAATTTTCCTATCATTTCCTGTATTAACGTGCCGGTGAAAAATTGAATATTTTTTTTTCGATACGCTGCTTTTTTCCCCCTTTTTTATTCGACGAAAACACGTGAAAACTGGAGATCCTTCGAAATTTATTCGAATTTCAAGAGACAGTTCGACAATTTTCTTAAATCGTCTTTACATTGAAAACCGAATATGCTAAACTTTCGTCTGTAAATATCTGAAAGTTGATCTTCCTCTGGAATTAAATTGAAAATTACGAAACTCGAAAGCGGGGAAAAAGTACGACGAATTGTAGTATTAAAATTCCACTTTGCTTTATTTTCTGTATGTTATTCACATAATTACGCGTTGTAATTACCTTTGATCCGCTACGTCATAAATAGCATGGAATAAATATCGTTTTCGAAATTGACGTGATTAAATTGACACTGCGGGTTTGTTTGTTCATGAAATTGTTGGATAATAGAACTGCAGCGTATCAATTTGATGTTATTCAGCCGGGAAACGAGTTAAAAAACACGATTCGGATTTCGCTTTATCTATTTGATGCAACAACAGTTTCCAACTGTAATCAAAATCTATATATCAAAATCTACATATCGACCACTAATAACGAGGAAATTATTCTGCAGAATTTTACGTGTTCGAAACGTAATTCCAACGTGATTGATATCTTTGATAAAAAAAAAAAATCTTGTCTTCGGTATATTATTATATAGATACTGTCTATCTTAATAAATAATTAAGTTTCATCTACCAAATATTCTTATTATTGAAATAATTATTAATAATCTTAAATCACCTAATCGATTAAGAGTAATAGTTATTATTCCTGAATTGTATGAATTTAACTTATTATTATATAGTAAATAATTAAGCAATAAGAAGTTAGTCCTAATATATCTCATCCTAATATAATTGTCTAATAATAAGTAAAATTATTGATAACAAAAACATTATCATTAGGTAGTAAAAATGTTTCAACAAAAAATTGTTTAGATCTATATATTCAATCCTGTAAATGAAAATTATTGAAAAAATGAATGTAACTAAAAATATATATAACAAAATTTTATAATCGATCATTGGAATTATATTCATTTTTATTGAATTTATACTTAAAATGTTTCATTCTAGAAATTAGTTCATTATTTAAAATTAAGTAACTTATTGAAATAAAAGTACTAATAATCTTAAAATAAACAACATGATTCTGAAGACTAGTATTTTTATAATAATTAAAAATAATTTTTATATCTTTGAAATCACAATTCAATATTTTAATTAAACTATTTAAATATAGTAAATTGAGAAAGAATAAATTTACTGGAACTAAATGAAAGATTATTCTTAGGTAGTTTATTACTTCACACAGTTAAAGATTTTGAATCCTATAAAAATTTTTCCATGACAGATAAAACTAAATAAATGATACTGAATAAATAAATGATAATAAGCAGTAAGCTACTAAAAATAAAAATATGTACTTAAATCAGTAAATTAATCTTATAAGTAGAATAGAATTTCTCTAATTAAATTGAATGAAAAAGGTGAACCTACAATACAAAAGCATATTAAAGATCAAAAGAGTATAAGAGAATTATTATAGGAGTATAAGAAAATTAATTATTCCTTTATTAACATAAATTAATCGCTTATTAGTCTGAGTGTAAATTAAATTAACTAAGTAGAATAATCCAGAAAAATTGCGATAATTTTATATTTATTTGACATAATCCAGAAGATTAATCCAGAAAAAATCCAGATAATTTTATATCTATTTGACATATACATATAATTCTAAGAAATAATATACCAAACACTTATATTTTTTGTTACATGCAAAAAGAATGCAAATATGAGCGAAATGTTAAAAATTGCGAATGTATATAAAGTGATTTTTAATCCGGTTATACCAACTATAATCAGTGCATTGTTAATAAGGAGATTGTACTATACAATTTGTAATTTCGTGTATTTGACATAATTCTGATATCTCCCTTTACAGACAGAATTCTATAATAACTTTATCTTCATTTATCGTAATATCAATGTGAAATATAAATACGAAGAAAGTATTAAAGTAAGATCTGAAGTATTACTCGAATAAAATGATTTTCAATTGTAATTCCAACATGGTATTTAACATATGAGCGAAATGTTAAAAATTGCGAATGTATATAAAGTGATTTTTAATCCGGTTATACCAACTATAATCAGTGCATTGTTAATAAGGAGATTGTACTATACAATTTGTAATTTCGTGTATTTGACATAATTCTGATATCTCCCTTTACAGACAGAATTCTATAATAACTTTATCTTCATTTATCGTAATATCAATGTGAAATATAAATACGAAGAAAGTATTAAAGTAAGATCTGAAGTAATTCCAACATAATATTTAACATCTGACACCTTCGATAATAATTTCATGTTTATTCGTCATTAACATTAATGAAGATATCTATAATCTACTTCTGTAGTTAACTTCAGGTTTTTTACCTTTAATGCATTATTCGTATACTTATATTTTTCGTTAATGTCACTGAATTTACTATCCCGAGCAAAGCATTTTTTTCTTTTTAACCGAAATGTTACACACGCGCGCCAATAACGAAGAAAAATTGTACACTGCGTATAATGATTCTATACGTATCTTCGAAACAATATATTCCGGCCACTCGAAATCATCCCAATTTCATCCGCAACCAGAAATTCTGGTTGCCGGATTATTAATTAAATGGAACATAAAGCGTGGGCAAAATATTAAATAATAACGTAGAAGCGTAGTGAAAAGTGTATTTATAATCTGGTTTCAAAGGGAGCGTCGTGTCGCAGGAAACTCGCGCAGGAAACTGTATAAATGGTGCAGTAAAAACGACTAGCTAACTTCACTTTCGACATTTTTACCAGCTTAATCCACGCTTTAAAATTAACAGAACAACCGCAGAGAAAGAGAGAGACAGACAGACAGACAGAGAGAGAGAGAGAGAGAGAGATTTCCCCGTGTATCGCAAAGTTTCCATACGTTTAGTGAAAAATTCAGAAAACAACTAAACAAGGTCGGTGGAAGGGGGGAAGGGGGGAGGGGAGGGGCGAAAGTTTGCGATTGCTTGCGAACGTAATGAAAACTAAAATACGGCACACGGCCGCGGCGTCGAACAGCGAAACAGAAACGGCGAAGAATTTTCTAAAGGGGAGTGGGTGGGTGCGCAATTTTCAGAAGCGCGCGATAATGGAAATTAGTCGCTAAAAGGTGGCTGAATAAAATTTTGCTCCTCCAGTGATATAATGTTCGTTTCAGGGCGCATATTATTCGTTTTCAGTTCACTTTGAAACTTGACGATTGTTTATACCGCTGCTGCGCCGAATAAGTAAATCTCCGCAGAAGCGGAGCGGTCAAGTGAAATTGAAATTAAACTGACAAAGAAATAAAAATGCGCGATTTATTTCTGTCGAACGAAACTCAGGTATGGAATGAGAACATTCGATTCAGACACGTTGGACATGAAATTCAGTATCGAATTAATGAAATCGGGCAATTAATAAAAAGAGAAATTAATCAATTTATCTTCTGATCCATCTTTTACGAGCGTGAAAACTTACTTATTAGTCAGTTGAACACATTGTGACAAAACTCGCACAATTATTTCCGTAAACATCGATGCAGTCTCACTTTGCAAGTGAAATTTTCCGTGGCTTTTTGCCTGAATACTAAATGCTGTTCATTCTTATAATAACGTGATGATGAAAATTGTGAAAACCAACATTTGTATACACATTTGCAAAATAATTCTCTTGTTGTTGAAACGTGATGTTCAATTCGTCTGTTAACGAGATTAAAGAGCATAATCATATCTGATACACGTCATCTTTTAACATCGGCCATTTTAACAATTGACAATCTAAGAGGGACGATTTTTGATCGAATAACGACGTGTTATTTCAAAGACAATTGTATTATCCCATTTTCACGTGAACTGAAAACACGATTGCGTCTCCTCTCGTCTCAGCTCAACGTACCGCCGCCGCCTTTCTAAAATCCACCATTCTCCCGCGAAATGCAGAAAGGAAGCCCGAAAACTATCGCAAAGCGCGCGCGCCCAGCCGAATTGTTAGCAATGCAAATTAAACTATTCAAAGGCTTTGATGAACTTCCTCGAGAGTTCTGGCGAACTTAAAAAACGGGAGATGCCGAGTTCGAGCGCCGACGGAAGAAGGGGCCACAAAGAAAGAGAGAGAGAGAGAGAGAGAGAGAGAGAGAGAAGAAGTTCCATCCGGTTTCGACCGACACTTGAATTTTAACCGAGACTCTTGATTTTAAGTGCGTGTGTGTATATTGTATACTATCTATCTATTATTATATACGCATAATCTACAACTAATTTATGAATGCATGCATGTATATAATAAGCTAATTTAAGCTACTAGGTTCATACCCTAACGATAAATTTAATAATTTTTGTATAATTGCAAGTAAAATAATAAAATTTACTAAATTATAATTTTTTTAAAATTAACGAAAATAGCTTATGTATAGAAAATATAATACATGTATTTATTATTTAATAAATAAAACAATAAAATTACGCTTCTGTATATTATTTTATTTTGTATGTTATTTCTAAACAACTTTATGCTAAAATGAGTAATCTATGAGTTTTCAATATATATATGTGTGTGTGTGTGTGTGTGTGTGTACATACATACATATACGTCAAGTGTAAAAAAAGTGTCTGAGCTATTAATTTCAAACTCCGTTTTGTTGAAATTGGAGTTTAGCATTAATACACAATTAAGATAAGTATTCGCATTCATTATTATAATATATAATTTCATTGTATTTCCTTAGACCTTACTTTACCTTTGCATTTGCAACTAAAAAATTGAGAGACTCGGATAAAAACTCGTTTCATACTTTTATAAAATATCTATTATAAGAAACGTTCTATTTATTATTATTTCCGAGGACTTTTGCACCTTTGAATTTCCCAGAAATTGGTTCAAGTTTCACGCGACTGCAAAAAGAATTTAATATTATATCATATAATATTACCAAAGAAGAATATATCTTCAAATACTTGGCGGCGTCATCTAAATGGTTGTTGGCAAAACTGAAAATTCTCAAATATCTCTAGAATTACTTGTTCTCCAATTTTATTCGGCAGAACGCTTATAAAAATTGAACCATTATCCTTGCCGCTGATATATTCGAAGACAGAGTTGTCGATGTTGTCGAAATGCGTTCTACATTTCGAGTGACAATTTTGAAATGCGCGCGTGCAAAAAAAAAGAAACAACAATATCGGAGATTTTTCAAAGGAAATTTCGCTGGCTGTAAAAAAATTCTCCGACGAAAAGCAACAAGTATTATTCAATTAAAACTTGCCGAGGAACAAACACACGAAAAAGAAAAAAAAGAGAAAAAAAAGGAAGCGATTCGCATCGACAAACAAAGAACTTCGCTAATTGAAAATGTTCATTTCGATTTTATTTTTCTTTTTTTTTCCCTACAGAACGGATCACAAAAGAAGAGAAGAAGCGTAACATTAAATACGTAGAATAATTCCTTTTTTCTCTTTGTTTCTTTTTTTTTTTTTTTTTTTTTTACGTTTAATAAAAGCCGGGGGGACCGTAGTACACGATAATGGATTCTTATCCTTTCTTTAATATTGATGACGGGGGGGATCGTTTCACCGGAAGTGCTCGTTTCTTCCACTTCAAAGAAGAAAATGTTCCATTCTCCCAAGAGGGGCGTGTTACGTATGTTTAATATGTTACGTCGTTAACGAAAACTGTGTGGCTAAAAGCGAATAGTCAGCTTGCCTTTTGAAGACGCGAAGCTTTCAGAAGAAGCTCGGATACCAATCTTTTGTTTTTGAATGGAATGAAAATATGGATATTACAACGCCGGGTCGAGACAGCCTTTCGGAAATTTTCGAGAGAAACTTGAAAAGAAGATTTCTCATCCCTCGATTCAGGGATGCAGTATCTTTCGAAGTTTAATACGAGAAAAATCGGGCAACTCGTTTTCAATCTATTATATTTATTATATCCAATTGAAAGTACGTTGATCAGGCGATTACGTTATTTTGGAATTTATTATTTGTTTTTTTCATTATTAAATTTAATAAAAAAAAAATAATAATAATATTAACGATAAGAATCATTGAAATTACTTTTCGAGATATACTTTTATTTCTTTAGATTACTTTTATTTCCATTTCCAAACTTTTATAACTCAATAATTCCCTTGAATTGGTAATATCCATTTATTAATTTAACTGTGTAATAACCAGGACGCGGATTTTTATTTATAATTTATATTTCTGATGATATAATTAAGAGAGAGTGGAGAATCAAATATTACAGAAAGCTCTATGATTACGGGTATTTCATATTACGTGCATTCCGTGCAATTTCGCAGTTTTACAATTTTGCATGAAAATCCAGTAGCAGCTGGTACAACAGTGCCGGTAGACAAATGAAAACTTAAAATTGATATCTTTCATATTTTACTCCATTTCGTCCATTCTAAAATATACAATTACACTGTATACCCACTTTTTCCTCGTCGATTGTAAATCCGTTTTACAGCGCTTTTACCACCCCTCCTCGCCATTTTACTCTTTAAATCTTCTTTTAGCACTGCGTCATCCAAGTGCATGCTCGATACGCGAACGACAATGAACATCCCCATTGTCCATTGAATCACATTGTTCTCACGTATATTTAAGTCAAAGGTAAAGGAGAGTGGGAAGTAATTTTTTTCGAAGTCTTTTAAATCACAAATATTTCCCTTTTGCAAACGTACAGGGTGACTTTTAATTGCGTATCTATAATTTGAAAGACGAGGTATTATTTTTTAATGTTATATATATTGTGTATATTTTTTAATATATTACTTTATATATATATATAAAATATATATACTTATATAAAGTATATATATAAGTATATATATACATATAAAGTAAATTATATATATATATAATTCTCTTTTTAATATATAGATTCAATCTACTTAAAATATCGGCACGCATTTAAGAATCATCCTGCGTGAAGATTTAGCATCCAGTGAAGTTTTCATTTTCGATTAAGATGCTCGATCGATCGATCGATCGAGAGAGAGAGAGAGAAAAGAAACAATGTAAAGTGTTCGACGCAAAGTAACGTTATGGCACACCGAGAGCTCGTGGATGGATTATCTAAACTGTTGCAATAATTTTTGTCGATCACCAGGCTTAACTTCGGAACCGTGCAGCTCGTCGTTTATCGCGAGCCGACGAGTTTTTCAGCTTTCGTTACACGAACGAGGCGCGTTTCGCTACCTACGGTAAATTGCGATCGTTCTTGACAGCACGAAGCTTCTACGCGGTATAAAAATATCTTTTGTCGGCGATTAACCGCAGAGCTTACTTTCCTGCATGCACAGAGAGATTAAATCGTTTCCAATATATATACTTGACGTTTTATTATTTTCGATCAGATTCAAGCAGATTCAATCCAGTTTTTCAAATATATTTCTCATTTATTTTCCTCCTTTTCCTTCTATTTAAAAATTTCTATATATAGGTATGAGCCTAAATTTATATTTCTACATAGAGAGATTTTTCTTTTATACTGGGCAATAATTTTTAAAAAAAAAATCCAACAAATGCGTGTAAGATAAAATACCTGCACAAGCTTGTTCGATACCTAATGTTTAATTTTCTGCAGCAATGAGATAACGAAGGATATATATATATATATATATATATATATATATATATATATAAAAAATAGAGAAATACATACACAATGTCAAGCAGAGCTACATCTCAGTAGATCTTAAGAGAAGACAAGTTTAAAACTTCTATGAATACATGAATATTTAGGAGCATCCAATTAACCTCCCCCCATGGCACTGTGAAACAGAATTTACATCGTACACACATCTATGCTTTTCAAAACCTACTTTATCATTATTACCTCGTACGAATATAAAGTACAAATTTACAAATCGTAGAGAAAAAGAAAGAGAATATTTATTTTCTACAAATATTCGTCAATTCTTCAATGTTCATCATTCATCTCGTCGAATCACAAGTACACAGAGAGTTGAACAGTCGGTGTTTAATCAACTCTATAACCGATGGGGAAATTATTGCAATCGTGTAAATGACCGGGGTCAAGCGTTCGTAAAATTAGCCAACATTAATTGACAAACTTAACAAAACTTGTATCAACGTCGATTCGATCGGTTACCACCGCCACTACGCCAAACGTTGCCCCCGACTATTCGCATTCAGCGCGTAGCTGTTACACGTCTGACCATTGACCACACTCAGACTACTACGAATCGATTTACCGTATCTGACCGCAGCATTGACACGAACTACTAATTCAATGGAAACAGAACCAATTCGATGTTCGATTGTTTCGTTGCGTTGTTATTTCAACGACCGGGTTCGCTCTTGTTTCGCCCGTTTAATTCTATTTCACCTTTTTCGCTCGTTCGCAGCTTCTTAGCGAGGCCGATGACGGCCGAATTACCAAACGTAAATACACGAGATAATGGCAATTTTATTTATTTCAGCGTTAGATTTCAATTTTCTTTTTTTTTCAAACTGGTTTGATTCAACATACGAAACGAAGGAACAATCACATTTCACGCAGTATATAACTTGATATTTTCCTCGTTATTGTTGGAGATTTTTCAAACTTCATCACAGCGACACTGAAACGTATGTTCGTGGATTAAACAATGATATCGATCGATCGTTTAAATTCGATTCGAATTTTAAATTTATTCGCAGACAGTGAAGTTCGTGGATTAAACAATGGACGAGACATCGAGACGGTCTTTGATTATACAATTATAAGTTAAACTTCGTCGAGAACAGTGATTCACATTCATATTTGCACGTCGCGTCAGCTCAATTCCAGTAACAACGATACACAAGCGTCGGATTAAACGATCATGTTGAAGATGCTCGCGATGAATTTACAATTCATCCTACATCCGCCAGAATAATGAAGAATTCGGATAAAAGTCCATTGAAATTCGTTAAGGGAAGATTTGGGAAAATCTATCTTAAGCGAAATTAGTTTTTTCATCGGGATTGTATCTTCAACAACGCGATACAAATAGGGGAATTTTGATTTTCGCTATAGCCTTTAAATATATAACCCTTTAAAGGGCTATAAGGGAGTTTGAAATTCCGCGCAAAGCATTCCGCGAATAGCCGCGTCGAACATCGAGCTTCCTCAAGGAAACAATCCGAAAGAAGAGAACGGATAAACTCGATTAATTAAATTTCCCTAGCTATCCCGTTCACGAAACCGTGTACTTGGCGCGTTGAATTAATGTTTACTGAAATTACCGTGGAAATAGGAAGTTTTTTTACGAATACAACAGACAACGGAGAATCAAGTTGCGAAGTATTTGTGTGTTAAAATATTAACACATATTCGTCCGGCATTATTTGCACCGCCATAGTATCACGTACATATATATATATATCACAAGAAACAAAAAATTAAACAACAGACTTGGAAGTAATAATACCAATAATGTATTATCATTATCATTGTTATCATTATACACTATATTATTATATTACAATATCAACACGTAGAATAAATTCATTTTCATTCATTAAAGAATAATAATTTCCGTTATATACATAATATTGAATGAATTTTATGAAACGTTATTAACGAGCACGTTGCTAGCGTTTGAGCATAAACTTTACGAAAATCATTAAAAATCTATGCTAATAATGATCATCGATGTATCACGATAAACTCTAATATTTAATATTTTTTTAATATTTTAGTATCTATTTTAAAAAGTCAGATCATTGTTACCATTAACATATATCCGTCCGGCATTATTTACACCGCCATAGTGACCAAATGCCGGCATTCTTCGACACTATTTGTAGAAACAATACGCTCTATATAAAAACAACCTAACTTTTAAAAAGTCATATGTTTCTTAGTGAAATTTTGGGAAATGAAATAAAATGAATTTGTATTTATATATACACCTTTATTTTTGATTTTCTTCTTTCCCAAGTTAAATGAAAATTATATCCACAAGAAAAGTTGAAACGAATTACTGAAAACATTACTCGTTATATTATTAGACAAAGTAAATTATTTTCGAAACTTTAATTTTCATCAATAATTAATAGTTCTTCGCTTCTTCGGGTGAATTTGGCATAATTTATTACAACAGGCACTCCTTCAAAAGGTTCGAAAACGGGTTCTATGTCAGTATCAGACCACAAGTCATCTTCAGAATCACTATCATTTTCAGAGTCACTATACTGTAAAGGATTTAGACGTGTGGGCGTTTTCTTGTCACAACAATATCACTATCGTCACTGTCGTCACTATCGAAATTAGATTTTAAAAGATCTTCAATGTTATCACTAGACTCGCAATCAGAAAAATTGTCTGCACATATTTCTTTTTCGTTCTCCATTTTAGATTTACTTTATTATTCGATTCTGATAAAAATAGGTCAAGAAAATTAACAGTAATATCTCTGAAATTTCTTCAATATCCGAAACACCCAAGTGCTTGAAACTTTGAATAAACTTGTTCTATACGCAGTACCGACTAATACGTTTTTAAATTAATTTTTTTTTTTGCGTTTGCACCCTTAGACGACGCAACTGAAGCTGAAATCAGTTTTTTCGTAGAATTATCTCTGTTATGGTAAAAATTACGTTTTTTAATTTATTCGGATTTAATAAAACAACAATCAATTATTTACTGCAACATACAAATGACGAATTTTCGTCACGCGGACGGATATGTGTTAATAGTAAAATTCGCAATTTTTGACGTACATTCGGAAAATTTCCCATTTGTCGGTTCCCGTAATTACAAAAATATCAGAGGATCTCATTTTATGCACTTACTGCACTAATTTCTTTTGATCAACAATTGAAGGGTCAAAAAGTGTTCGAATTATGAACTACTTGAGCTCGTGATCTCTTTAGTTTCTTTCACCTTCTTCATTTCACAATTTGATTACAAATTTCCGGAACGAACGTAGACATATACAAAAATTTCACATATTTCGAGAATATATATCGCGTTTCAAAACGGAGAAACGAAGAACGCGCGCAAGTCAAAGCGGCCATACATTGAACTGTGGTAATTTCAGATTCATCATCGCCGTGCATTTTGATTTTATCTCCGACATAGAAAAAGAAAACGAAAAAGTTCTTTTCACGAGAGAGTGCACGAGTAATGAAATTTTTCAAATCAGAAGGTATACACACGATGATCCAAAAAGAAAAAGAAAAAAAGAAACACGCCAGTTGGTCGACGAACTGCGACTAAATACAATAACGTAAACAAGAAAGATAAATAGATGCAGCGAGAGTTAGCGTACGCGAGCGAAAGGTTGCGGTTACGTGTCCTGCAGCTTGAAAACGGTTTAACACGATTCCGTGCAAATTTGTATGTGGCCAAGTTGATACGGTGACGGAGTGCCAGTGGGGGAGAGGCTGCCGGTCTCATTCTCCTCCCTTGAGCGTGTCCTTCCGCCTCTTTCATCGTCAATTTTCCCTCGCTGTAGTTATCACCGAGTCAACACTCGACCCGCAGGTGAACGTATGTACTTGCGATCCTCTGTGTGTGTGTGTGTGTGTGTGTGTGTGTGTGTGTGTGTGTGTACAGCGTGTCATGCAGATGTGTGTCATGCATGCAATTCGTGTGTTTGCCGAATCCACGTCTACCTGCGTGATGTAGTGGGATATAGATGATGTACAAGATCTGGAGCTGGACGATGTCGGATAAACGGGACTCGGGATCTCGCGCGGAGATTACCTCCGTGTCGCTTTTGTACTGTTTGGCAGGGGTTTGCGCTCTCTGCTCTGCAGCCAATTATCGACAGAGATCCCGGTGGACTTCGGACTCGCACTTTTAAGAATGATTCGCGGAAGAAGTATGTCGTTTTCAAATTAATGACAACACCCTGTACGCCATTGGATATTTCATTGGTTTGTCGCGCATCGTGTATTTATATTTCATGGTTTATTAATTTATATTTTCATGGTTTTATGGTTTATTATTATCATGGTGTATTTCACGTTATCGCTACGTATCGTGTAACATTCTGTGGAATTCTGCGCATGCATAAAAATCCGCGGTTAAATCACTGCATGAACATTGCTGCATCGAGGAGAAGATGAATGCGAGATTCTTGATTTTTCACGAAGCAAACAGAAAAACGAGTAAATACGTGAAGTTCGTGATTGTCTACAAAAGTTTTTAATGAATTTTCACTATATTTTGAAGTCTGAAAGCATATGAGCTTTTCCATTCAGAGTATTCTTTTAAAGCTTTCCAATCAAAAATGATGAATGCAAAAATGAGTAGATAAGTAAAATTCGTGTTCGTCTAGAGAAGTTTTTGATGAATTTTTCACTACATTTCGAAGTCTGAAAGCATATCAGTTTTTCTATTCAGAGTTTTCTTTTAAAGCTTCCCAAAGATGAATACAAAAACGAGTAGATAAGTAAAATTCGTGTTCGTCTAGAGAAGTTTTTGATGAAATTTTCACTACATTTTGAAGTCTGAAAGCATAAGAGCTTTTCCATTCAGAGTATTCTTTTAAAGCTTTCCAATCAAAAATGATGAATACGAAAACGAGTAGATAAGTAAAATTCGTCTTCATCTACAGAAGTTTTTAATGAATTTTAATGAATTTTCACTATATTGAAGTCTGAAAGCATATCAGATTTTCTATTCAGAGTTATCTTTTAAAGCTTTCCAATCAAAGGTAATGAATACAAAAACGAGTAGATAAGTAAAGTTCGTGTTCATCTAGAGAAGTTTTTGATGAAGTTTCACTGTATTTTGAAGTTTCTGAGCTTTTCTATTGAGAGTTCACTTTTAAAGCTCCTCAACTGAAGATTTAAATTAAGCTTTCTGAATTGAAGATTTTGTGATACTGACTTGGACTATTCTTCTTCAAGTGCGAAATCTATCAATACATATATATATATGTGTGTGTGTGTGTGTGTGTGTGTGTGTGTGTGTGTGTGTGTGTTTAAATTAAACAAGATGTTTTACTACGCAACACTGGTAATTCCGTAACAAGTGTTCGAATGCTTTGGCAAACCACGGTGGCACGAGTACAATAATCTAACGTAAAATGTCGACGACAGGCGAAACGCGATAAGTGAAAACGATGTATGTCATAATTCAAACGGTAGGAGAAACACCGCCGATCTAATAACGAATTATAGCTGGTTTTATTTATTTCGGGCGTCGCGGAAGGAGAAAGGTAAAAGATACTCGAAACGACGGGGCGAATCTGCATGAAAGGGGAGGCTCGGGGTCTCAGGTGTGTCGTACATCGTCCCGGTCGGACATCGAAATAGCTTCTCTCGTCTCCAGGGACGCCGAGTCCCCATCCTGTTGCGACCAATATCCATCGTCGTGTATACCTTCTTCTTCTTCTTCTTCTTGCTCAGCCGAATCTCGATCGTGCCGGAACGAGAGGAGTCTCAGACGCGTTATCGTTAAATTAACATCGGCCGGAGGTGCTTGAAGAAAAAAATTTTCAATTTACCCGGTGCCTATAAGTTCACGTGTAGTTACGTTTATCGTCGCGGCAGCCTGCGTGACCCGAAAGAAACCTGTCGAACGACAACAAAAATGCCGAGTGATCCCCGATCGAAAGCAAACCGATCTCATCATCCTCGTCGTTTGAACTCTGAGAGAGAGGTTCGTTTCTCCTGCTCGTTTCATCTATATTCGTCTGGAAATTCTCTACTTCGAAGTAGTTGTCGATTTTCACATATTCGCGAGCACAGGTATAAAATGTGCCGACTCGTAAATCTAACCTAGTTTATGAACGCAACTTCAAGCAAAGTCTACTTCCCATACTTCGTATACTTCTTGATTATTAGATTACATTCGAATGTGAATTATCAAATTCCCCCAAAATAATCCATAGTCCGCCCCTACAAGTGTATGAGATTAGTTGTACAATACATTAACACTGATGAATCAATTATGGAAACATAGTTATTCTGTCGAATACGACTTAGGGATCTGCACGGTACCTCTATCTCTCGAAAGAATTTAGCTTGCATTAGACGGTGGTCTAACCCACGTGACATTAATAAAGAATTTTCCCATCTAGGAGATGTTTCCATTATTTCGCTCACGAAACTAGAAAACGTTTGCCACGCAGAGTTATTTCGACATTTATTTCACCGTCTCCTCTTCACCTTCGCGGTGAAGATAATTTCGTTCCAACAACAACACGTTACGAGAGCCTTTTTTTTTTAAACGATTCGATTTATCAACGTTCACGGTAATTTGAATTTCACATTGTAGGAGGGTCATTGACTCGTGTAACCCTAATGAGCATTAGATCGAAATGTCGAATAGCTTTAACGAGATAATAGATTACCCGATATGTACAAGCCATTAATCGCTCGTGTTTCATTAACGCTGTCCAAAATTTAACGGGAAAAACCATTTATAGCAAGTTTTTACTTCGACCCATCGCGTTATCCAAAGCGATTAATCAAATGTACCCACCACCGTGTACAATGGTATTTCGGACAGAAACTTTGTAACTTGTAGCGAAATATTTGAAAGGCGAGTCTCTTTGAAAAAATTATTATCCGATATTATTATTCTTCTCGTTGGCTATTGGAAACTTTGTTCCATCGTTTCAAACGCTAAAGAGGAAACACGACTGACTTAACTCTAAACCTAACCTAAATCTAACTAATATAACTAACTTAACCTAAAAAGAGAATCCGAACCTAACCTAACTAAATTACTTAATTAATTTAACATAACTAACCTAAAACTTGATCTAGCTTAAACCTAACCTAAAAAGAAGATCCAACTAATCTGACTGACTCAACTAACCTGATTTAACTAGCTTAACACTGAAAAGAAAACTTAGGTAGATTCTCTAAACCTAAACTAACTAATATAACTAAAAAGAAAATCTAAACTTAATCTAACTAATCTAATTAATCTAACCCAACTAACCTAAAAATTGATCTAACCTAAACCCAACCTAAAAAGAAGATCCAACTAATCTGGTTGACTCAACTAACCTGACCTAACTAGCTTAACCCTGAAAAGAAAACTTAGGTAGGTTCTCTAAACCTAACCTAAAAAGGTTCTCTAAACCTAAACTAACTAATATAACTAAAAAGAAAATCTAAACTTAATCTAACTAATCTAATTAATCTAACCCAACTAACCTAAAAATTGATCTAACCTAAAACCAACCTAAAAAGAAGATTCAACTAACCTGACCTAACTAGTTCAACCCTGAAAAGAAAACTAGGTAGGTTCTCTAAACCTAACTTAAACAGGTTCTCTAAACTTAACCTAATTAATATAACTAACTTAACCTAAAAAGAAAATCCAAACCTAACCTAACTAATCTAATTAATCTCATCCAACTGGCCTAAAAATTGATCTAACCTAAACCTAACCAAAAAGAAGATCCAACTAATCTGACTGACTCAACTAACCTGACCTAATTAGCTTAATTCTGAAAAAAAGAAAACTAGGTAGATTCTCTAAACCTAACCTAAACATAACCTAACTAACAGAAATGTTACTCGAGTCTCTCTCTTAAAATATCACATTACCGGTACTGATTTAATAAGAAATAGATTGGAAATAAATTACAACTAAAATTACACAACGATCAACCATTTGAGGGGAAAATTTTCACCAAAGGGGAACACCAAGTACACCATCCCCATGAAAATGTACCTAGCATAAATCCCGAATCTCTTAAAATTACGTAACTGTCGGCGATACTTTTTTTCAACGAGCTGCACC
Source organism: Tetragonula carbonaria (assembly GCA_032399595.1). NCBI lineage: Eukaryota > Metazoa > Arthropoda > Insecta > Hymenoptera > Apidae > Tetragonula > Tetragonula carbonaria. The sequence continues at coordinate 666,952 of JAUCRC010000015.1, forward strand.
AATAGGATTAAGAGATTAAAAAGCTCGAGCCAATTACCCCGGGAAAAATTTTTTTCATTTGAACTCTACATATTATTAGCTGGGTGGATGCTCGAATCTCCAAGGGGCCAGCTGTGATGAAAAATCAATGGCGGATGTCCTCGTTGTATCCCATTATTGCGTCATTACCATTAACATGCACCGTGCATCGAAACGATCATTTAATCGTCCCGATGATTTCGATCCTGTCCAAGTCCGATTGCAATAGCTTGCTCAAAATATTATACAACCGAGATATATCGAGGGAGCGAACGAGAACAGAGAGAGAGAGAGAGAGAGAGAGAGAGAGAGAAAGTAACGCTATTACACCTAATGCGACGAGTAATTTGATAATTCGCGGATCGACTCGCTCAATGGCCAATAGCTGTTAATGGATTACGTCGCTGGTTATAGTAATTCGCTGCCGTCTATCCGCGCAGGTATCATCATCTCTCCGCGCATTGCCGAGAAATCTCCGCCATGTCCCCGCCAGGTGCCATTTCGTTTATCCGAAAGATACCGATCATCGTCCGAATTACGGTAGCGTGAATTCACGATCCGCGAGAACGCGATTTCTGGAATTTATTCAGTGTGAGCGTTTATTTATTCCTCCGGCAACGGGTTTCGTTCGATCACGATCGTACACGATCGTGATCGCAATTAGTCGGAATAAAATTGGTCGAAATTTACGAGACACATTTCTAAAATTTATTCTCAGTCGCTCGCCTAATGTTAACTACAGTTAACTCTGTGTTGCATCGATAAAATTGTACTAGTGTGTGATTAAATTTTAGCACGATGAAGTTGATTCTATTAAAAATTAATTTGCGATACAGATCAACGATCAAGGAGAAATAAAAATCTAACTGTCCTCTATGTATGATTTTACGAGACATTTCTAAAATTTATTCTCAGGCGTTTGCTCGCCTAATGTTAACTACAGTTAACTCTGTGTTGCATCGATACGATTGTACTAGAGTGTGATTAAATTTTAGCACGATGAAGTTGATTCTATTAAAAATTAATTTACGATACAGATCAACGATCAAGGAGAATAAAAATAAAAATAAATAAATAAAAATAAAAATACAAATAAAAATCTGACTATTCTCTATGTATGGTTTATTCAACCTTTTGAACCTCGATGAAGCTCAGGTTTTATCGGAATATTGCATGAAAATGAATCTCTCGCTGTTCAACGTACAATTAACTGCAACGCGATAAGACTAACTTTGCAAAGTTAATTTACGACATAAATTAACGATCAAAGAGAAATTTTCTAAGACTTCCAGTTTACATCAATATTCTTTTAAGTTTAATAAAAAGAGAAACTCCCTGTATTTAACAGAGTCAGAGGTACGATGATTACGTATTGCAATGAATAATCAAAATTGTCGTCATAGATTTAGCAAACAGAGAGAGGTAAATGTTCGAAAATAGAGACACTCGTACTTGCACATACAAGCATATTTTTTGTTCGATATATATATATATCGTGTGAAAGTGAAATATCGTCCGGAAGCTTGAGAAATTTATTGGATATCGCTGTAAAAAAAATCGCGAAGATCTGCGAGAAAAGCTAAGAAGTAAAAATAAACGATTCAAACGAAGAAAGAAGAAAAAAAAACAATGAAGAGAGAGAGAAAGAGAAGTAAGTCGTCGAACGTGACGACTGAAATAAATCGACGAGGAAAAGCAGCGAGCGAAATTCGAGAGAAAAGCATCGACACGGTTGAAAGGAAACTTTCACCGCGATTCTATCATTCTCTAATAAACTCTTCTTACTCTTTTCCTTTCTGTTTTTCGAAAATGACCGGAATCTCATTTTCAACGGCAAATGAAAAAGCCGGAATCTGAGTGAAAAATCTGATTGAAAAACAGAAAAATTCGTCGCGGCGCAAGCAAACCTGGCGAGGGAGAGACTAGAGTAGTGTAAAAAAAAAGAAACAATAAAGCTTCTACTCTCCATTCGCGTGTGTATTGTTGCAAAGAACAATCATCGACTTGCTGGAGGAGGGGAGGCAAATGTTTATGAAACTAATTGGAGATTGAAGAGGTGGAATAAAAAGGAACCGAGACAAAGAGCGAGAAAAATATATTGAAAATCATAGAAGAAATCACAATGCTGGAACAATACGTGTTTTCTTCTTTCCTCTTTTTTTTTATAATGCTTGTGTGTGTACGCTTACGAATACATTGAAATATATTTTATGCTTCGAAACATTCTATGGTTTATGGTGTTTATAAATGGCGTAGTAAAATTTTTCATTTCACATAAACGTAGTAAAAATTCTCTGGCGAATGATTTCTAGGGAATATACTCTGCACGATATGAAATTACATCGCGGATATTTCCTTCTTTTTTCGGTCTCGTGTTGTTTAATTAATCTCAGAGAATAATTAAACGCGATGATGAAAAGCTCGTGCGTTTCGTAAATTATTTGGACGAAGTAATTCCTTTCAATGTGATTTCTGGGGAATAACGTGCGCATCGGCTGACATATGCGGCGTTGTACTACTGAACAAAGCGATTTGCAAGAGCTCTGCTAGGAATATCGACGTGAATTCTTATTTTAACGATGTTATTTCTTTACGGTGATCAGCTTCGCGGAATATAGATCAGCAAGTAGTAAATTGAACGAGATTCAATGGAAAAAAAAATTCTTAAAATGTTACAACGAACGACGTTGAGATGGATTTATTATATGCGATTTCATTTGTGTAGATAAATTCTCGTTAGAAGACTTTTATAGCGAAGTTTTATAGCGGTCTTCTATTTTCATGTACACGTAACAAGTAGCAATAAATTAAGTACGAATAATAATAATAATAAATATTATATATTAATAATAAAAATAATAATATAAAAATAATAATAATAAAACTAATAAATACGAATAATAATAATAATAAAAATTAGAACTAAGATGATTGGCAAACGATTAAACTCTCAAGTTGAAAGTAGTGTTACGAACATTTCAAGAAACACGAACAGAAATTCCCGACGCGGCGGGACGCGAATAAATACGAAACAGGAAATTTAAAAAACGGGGAGAAGAGACTTTCGCAGTCGGAGACTTGTGAGTCGTAAAAGAATTTCGCGAGGCAAGCGATATTTCCTTTCTTCATGCAAATGACTTCCGTTCCGAATGCGTAAATACGAACGAGCGTTTTATAATTTTACAACGGCGAAATTCTGCATTTCGAATGCGGAGAAACTTTGCTCAGCGTAACTTCGAAATACTGAACGCGACGCGAACACTTGGAAACGATTACACAATTATTCGAAATCAGTTGATAATTGTAATTAAAATACCAGGCAAGTAAATTTTAGAGCTGGTTTTATTTAATAAATAAAATTAACGATTGTTGGTCGTCTTTTAGTAATTGAGCCAAATGTGAGACAATGCGAATACATCGAAATCTTCGTGTGTATTCAGTAGTGTAAGAACGTAATATATCAGACGATGTACATTGTTCTCCGAAAATTATATTCAGAAGGAACTTCTTTAATTCTTTAATTCCGAGCTTCATTATCTTCATCAGAGATCATTAAATACAAAGTCATAGAAATATTTGACACGATTTTTTGAAACCTTCAGTAGTATAACAGAATATATATCAGACTGTATATATTATTCCTCAAAAATCATATTCAGAGAAACTCCGTATAAAAAAAAAAATCTACGAGTCACAAATTTTACATACATTTCATTATCTTCCACAGAGGCAATTAAATCCACAAACGCAACATTTTTCTAAATAATTCGCGGGAATAAAGCGAGCTAGAAACGTCGTTAAAAAATAACACGAAAAATTCGCGAGCGAAGCGACTGAACTTTTCCCTCGATCGACTTCTGTCTGCTTAATTTCGCGCTTTTTCTAATCCAATTCACTTTTTCATTACTCCGTTTTAACGAGTTTTTATTACTAATACACGAGAAATTAGCACCGGGAGAGAGAGAGAAAGAGAGAGAGAGAGAAAGAGAGAGAGAGAAATAAAACTTTCCTCGCTGTGCGTTTCGCTCGCGGGCGAATCCGGACACGCCAGTTCTCTAATCAAAAATCTCTCTGAAAATAACGTGGAAAATTTCAAGCACAAGTTACACATCTGCCAGTAGAAAAGAGAAATACATTTCCATCATCGTGTTCACCGCGCGATTGCGTATCCTGTGTATCAGAGAAAAGCTAAAGCCCTTTAATTCGTGAATTTTTGTATTGAATTCGTTTCAGTCTCACAGGCTGCTCGGACAAATTTCGATTATTAATAACATAAACATATTTTATTTTTTTTTTTTTTTTTTGGAAGAAAGTTAAACAGTTACAAAGAAGACCAATTTTACTAACGCGTGTTGGACATTTTAATATTTCATCGTGGTAAGAAATTAAATTACTATAATTATATCCGTCAAGCTTGAAACAAATTTAAAAATACATATAGAGGTAAAACAAGATGTTGGAAACAGTTCATTATATTGAAGCTTCAATATTCAACGAGAGAGTGTCTTCGATACTTGTTGCATGAAGGTTGTGTTAAGGTGACTACTCACATCTACTACACTAATTTTTTTTTTTTCATTAATGAGTATATATTTACCGTGCGTGCTGTGCAATATATTTTTAGATGGGTTTCAAATTCGTGACAAACGTTAGCGTGCACGTGACACGAGTTGTAAAATATAAATACAAAATGAAAATATAAATAAAAATTGGTTGTTTAGAATCTCGAACCGAGCTGAATGTTGAAAATTGAGAGCCCGTGTCGCTCTTCTGTTTCAATTGTTAATAGCAATCGTTCCGTCAAGCGCTATAAAAATTTCACAATTAACACTTTACCGACCGTGTATTAGCGGTGAATAGTTAGCCGATTAATAGGCTACCGGTCGGTAAAGTGTTAAAATATGTTAGCCGATTAATAGGCTATCGGTCGGTAAAGTGTTAACACTCGAACTACCGACAGTTAAGACGAAGTTATTTCAACCAAAATTATTTTGATTTCTATAAATAAATAAAAATGAAATAAAATTCATTATATTATTATATCTTTAGTTATCACTGTCAAAGTTATTGCATCATTTATTGCGGGGGAAAAAATTGTACCACGAAATAGAAATAAAATTGTAAAACCAGTCGTTTTGACTGGTTGTGGTAGTTCTAGTGTTAACCGTCTAAGTTGTAAACCTTCATTCGCCGAGAATTTTAAGCCGAATTTTCAAAACATTAAAATCTGTCGCTCCTGTCGTTTCAACTCTTGACAGTCCATCGTTTCATCGACAAACTATAAAACTATAAAATATCTCGCGTTCAATTAGGTTGTAACTTTACTCTAACTCTAATGAAAAGCAGAAAGCCAGCCGAGTATTCGTTTCGTTTTAAAAAAATCAAAAAAACGATGTCCGCGCACGTCGATTAAATTTCTATTTTTTCTAAACACACCGAAGATCGTTACCTCCAAAAAAAAAAAAAAAAAAAAAGAAGAAATCTGCACAACGTAACGGAATAACAAACTTACAGTCGTTCTGTCTCAAAGCTCTGAAAGCTACAATGCTGCACGCGTGTGCAACGATCGAGGGGGCAAAGCAAAGATAAAAGGATTAACGAAGAATAAACGGTTAACTTGATGGTAATTCATTGCTTCGGTTACTTTGCTTACCGATGCGAAAACTGAGGGCACAGTTACCCTCCTTTGGTAAAAGAAGAAGAAAAAAAAAGAAGAAACATAAAGAAACCCCCCTATAATCCGGTCATTACTACAAACTCGTCCATTAACGGGCAGAAAGGGTTTCCAAAAAGGAAACAAGGAGATAGAGTCATTGTGTTAGCAGACACAGAGTAGCAGAGACTAGAAAGGAAGATCAAATAAGAGCCACCGAGTGGGAGAAAGAGAGAGAGAGAGAGAGAGGGACGCAAGTTTGGACTGGAAGGTCGTCGACCTTCGAACGATTTTAAGGACGAAATTTCAGGAATTAGCGAAATGGATGAAGACGCGGAGAACGGAGCGAAAAAGAAAGAAAGAAAAAAAGAGAGGGATGATGGTTATATCCGGTGGGCATTTGTTTTTGGAAGGGAGATGGAAGAAGAAGAAAAAAAGGAGGGGGTGAAAGGAAGCAGAGTAACGGAGAAAAGGGAAGCTCGTATTTGTGTTATCTTGAAGGGGGGGGAAGGAGAGAGAACTCGCATTTGTGTTATCTAGAAAAAGGGAGGGGACAAAATGGAAGTACCTTAATACCTACTACGGACTTGCGAAATTATTATCATCTCTCTCTCTCTCTCTCTCTCTCTCTCTCTGGTTAAACGAGAGATGCCCCCGTGCGATCGTGGAGGCGTCCGAACTAGATCCGTAGATCCCCGCGGATTAAACTAAACTTGGACCTCCTTACCTTTTTCCTTCTGCGTCTTTTTTTTTTTCCCCACCGCACCCCATCCCCGCCGACCCCCTATCGCGCGTTTTATTTTATAGGTCAGATAGTGGCCCGTTAAGCGCGGATTTCGAATTCGCCGAAAATTCAACCTCGCCGTAAATTGTATCCGGAGAAACTGCTCCCCCCCCCGCTCTCTTGTCGTTTCAACTGCCAACCCATTATTTCCCTCTCTCTCGGGCCCCGCCGGCTTCCGGGGAGGAATTTTTATTTTTCCTTGCTAATTTGCTTGTTTCTTTTTCAATCGGGTCGAGCGATCGAGTCTCTCTCGGCCAGCGGATCGCAACGAGTAATATCATCACGCTGTTCGAATTGAACGTGACAATTGAACGAAGATTTCTTCTCCCCCCTCCCTTCTTTCTCTGTTTCAATTAGAAAATTAATTCACCGGTTATTCGAAGATTCGAAAATAAAGAAAATAGATTTATTTATATCTGCTTTCCGTGTAATTCACGTTTTCTGAACAACAACTCGTGGCATTGGTTTCGTTACCGAACGAAAGTAGGAAAGGCAAATTGTTCCAAACATTTTTTCGTATAAATTAATCGTACAACATCGGTGTTAATGACATCGTTTGTTAGAATTTTAAGCACGCCACTAGGCTCTAGATTCTCGCGAGAGAATACATTTTTTCATATAATTTGCGTTTCTACGCGGAAGGATGTAAATCGAAATCAGTAGAAAGATTTTACTCCAAAATACTGACTTTTCTTTTCTTTTTCTTTTCAATCAATCACACGACACGATGTTGTTTTCACAAAAATTTCACACTTGCAACAAAAAACCATCGCGATTCATAAACAGATCGCCGCGATTTATAAAAGCCAGCAACGCGCGAAGAAAAAAACTACGGCGCCAAGAAGAGGAGCGAGAAAGAAGAGAAAAAAAATGAAAGGGCCAGGAACAAGAGGAGATTTGCATACATTACCTACAGATCGAAGAAAACGAAAGTGAGAAGACTTTGAGTGGAATAAAAGGGAGAGGAGGGGGGAGGGGGAAGGGGAGAGCGAAGGAGATTTCCATCGGCGAAAGTTTGTTCTCGCGTTATCTGAACGGAGGAAAAAGTATCGGAAAAAACGGGGGGAGGAGGAGGAAGAGAAGAGGAGGGAGAAGACGCGTTAACCAAGAGAAAGAGAAACGACTACGAATGGTCTAAACTTGAAAATTGCAAGCTTTTTTTCCCCTGTTCTGTTGCAGAAGAAAATTGCAAATTTCTGTCGTTTACAACTTTTCGAGCTAAGACGAAGTTAACCCTTTCACCTCGTCTTAGCTCGTCATCCGACATTTTATTATTATACATATATTTACATTAGTATTACATACATTCTTGTTACAATGTTTTCTTTTAGTTTCTGCTTAAATGTGTGTGTATGTATGTATGTATATATATATATATATATATATATATATATATATAAAATAAAATAAATGAATAAGATAATAAAAGATTTTCCCTTTTTTGTTCTGGCTAATTGGTTTTGTCCGTGAGATCATTTATTTATAAAAAAATCTTCAAAGAAAAATAAAAAATAAAAGGCAACATAAATTTCTTTATAGTTATTATATATATATTATATAATATATAACATATAATATATTAGACGCTATTGTACACTATACTATATACTATATACTATTATACACGCACAATCACAAATATAGCCTTCCAATTTAAAAGTTAGTTTAATTTATCTTTTAGAAATTTCGAAAAATCAAAATTTATATACACGTGTTATATAGATTTTTCACTGAGCTGCAGATGAAAATTTGTGTATTTTTTTTTTAATTTTTCCCTACTAGAACGGCAAGTGAACTTGTAATATAATTCCCAGAAGAATGTTTTCATTTCGATCGAACGTGAAAAATAATTCGCGAGTTGATTGGCAACCATCTCAAATATAAACACGAGCGCAAAGGGGTCGAATCTTTCTCGATTCTACGAATCGAAGAATATCATCGGCGAATCGAACACGCTGCCCACCGCAGTCAAGTATCATTGACCTTCCCCCCTTCCGTCCCTTTCACCGCCGGCAAATTCATCGAATTTAATACCGGCCGCCACACGCCATTGGCGGAATTCAATCGGAATAAAATTATAATATCGCGCAATTTATCCACGGAATGAATTTCCGCGTAATGTAATTTCATCGTCATCGAACTCGCTGCCCAGACAGTATAACTTAATTCCTGGCCGAGTTTATCACTGAACAAATCATACACGTGATATCATTTCGGCGCGATTAAATTTACGTGCGCGATGTAGAATAGGTTATACCCGGTTGATCAAAAAACTCTTCTCAAAACCGCGCGCGAACTTAAGGAAGAAGAAGCTACGCGCGGAAGAAGTTTCTTTCGCAGAAAGAAGGTTCTCATTCTTCCCTCCACACACACGGCGCTTTTTTACGATCTGGCCCCTCCTCCTCCGTTTAAGAAGATTAGGTTTACACGGATCTTAGTTTCGCTTTTGAATTTACGAAATCGCGTCGCCGCCCACCCCCCGTGGAGCCTGGTGGTGTTGCATCCGCCAGAGATCGGAGTTTTACGCGAGTTTAAAGCGGAAAGTTCCCCGGGAACAGAGAGAGAGAGAGAGAGAGAGAGAGAATGGAGAGAAAAGGGGAAGACGACGACGACGAGAAGAAACGAGGACGATTGTTTTCGCTACATTTGTTTCGTTCGTTTCAGTGTATATACACGAAATAAAAGCAGCCGAGAGGGCGAGAGTCGGTCCTACGCCGTGTGTGTTGGCCGCCATCTTTCGCGACAGACAGAGATCGAAAAAGCGTAAGCAGCCTCTTAATGCCTTCAAGCAGAATATAATGACTATGGCAGTTTGTAGAATTCTTAATTCTTCTGGAAATTGCGCAACTTTTCGTCCCGCTGCCGTGATAAACCATAGTTCTGCCCGGTTTTATGCAAATTCCGACCGAGAGAAACAGAGATAAAGCGAGGAGGGGGGGGGGGTGAAAAATAAAAAGTTTGTAAACTTTTCAAAAAGAGAGTAGTTTGAACAACGAGCTGGATTGTTCAAGAAAAAAGTACTGCTCCGTTTGGACAACCGTGTAATCTTTCCGGCCGTTTAGCCGCGCAATATTTTCCCTCCTACCCCCTGTTCTTATTGTTCCTCTTCGTTTTTCTTGTCTCCCCCTACTCCCCCTTCTTCTTCTACTTCTTCCGAATCTATTAACTCAACCCGCGTTGCCGGAATAATTTCGGTTTCGATTTCACATCAAGCTGCTCCTATCTTTTTGCATTTTAATCCGGATTTCGTATTCTGTATATGTAATTTCATACGTGTAATGTCATTTTATATTTCAGATTTTTCCCACCAATAATGACACAATAAGAATACTCGATTTTTTAAATATGCTGTGAAATATGGTAATATTTTTCTTAACAAAACTTTCATAGTGTATTAAGAATGTATGGATCTATTGCTTTGATTATCAATATCTTTCTGAACATCAAGAAAGCAATATCTTTTGACAGAATTTTCATGTTCGTGAAGATTACAAAGCTCGATCCATGATGTCAATCAAAAAAGATAAATTTATCTTCATTGTCAATTTACATGGATTTAAAACAAACTTGAAGACACAAGATAACACAGACTGCAACTAAAATAAAATATATATGTATATATATATATATATATATATATATATTTATATATATATATATATATTTATATATGAAATATTCGTATTTATATATGAATACACTTTTCATGATAAATATTACATAATTTCATGATAAATAAAACGATTTTCTACCGAGATTGCAACATATCTTTGATCCTAAAAAAAAAAAACATGCAAAAATTTGCGGTTGCGAGTGTTAAAAAATCACCCGAATTTTCGTCGGCCCCGAACGAAAATTTTAATAAAAGCCAAGCAAACTTCAAGGAAGTGTCCGAGAAAGGCCTCGAGGTTTGAGAGAGAGAAAAAAAGAAAAATTGCATCGGCGATTTGCACGAAGCGAAGACGTTGAAGGTCATTCCGAAGATATCCGGGGGGGGGGGGAAATTGAAGGAGGTTGTGCACAGGAGGCTGAAGTTTCCGGCGTGAGATTCGAGAATCGTCGCGCGACTCGTTCGCTGACACGGGTCTGACTCGTTGATTTTGCATAATTCAAGAGTGAGCAAGGGTGAGGGACCCTCTGTTATTCCAACCTTATCTCGCCTCCCCCCCCTGCTCGTCTTCGGACTTCCGTTCATCTCGCGGTATCAGATTCACGCGAGGCTTCCGCGAGAAACCACGCAAACTCTACAACACAGCCCTGGGGGTCTTCAATCCCGACGAGAGCTCGCGCCTAGCGTGAAAAATTGTCTTTCCACACGAGGAGGAAAGTTGGCGAGAGACGCGATTCCGGAGAATCATGGGACTCGTAGGCGTAATAATAATAAGCTCGATGACAGGATCTTTCTGACAGATTTTTCTGCAGAAACGAACAATAGAATGAGCAAACACGCAACAAGATCAAAAATTATTTTTATTAACGCTTTACCGACCGGTAGCCTATTAATCGGCTAGTATTTACCGCTATCGGTCGGTAAAGTGTGGATATCGTATAATAATATATTTATATATTTTAACACTTTACCGACCGGTAATATCATACATTAATATATACAAATATATTATTATACGTTATTGACACTTTACCGACCGGTAGCCTATTAATCGTCTATTACTTACTGCTATCGGTCGGTAAAGTGTTAATTCAGCGAGCGAATTTTCACGTGAAAATCGTGACCCTAGAAATATTGTCACGTTTTCATTTCTCGCACGTCTTCGATTCTTGCTTGAAGAGTATGCAAGTTTTTAACTGATCGTACCACAATAATAATTCGAATAATTAAAATAATATTCTCTTCAGATAAATCGTAAGAAAGTATGGACAAATAAAATTCAAGTCGATGGAACAAAGATCATCTTTGAATTGAATGAGAAACTAGAAAAATGATCCTTGAACTGGCTAACTGAATAGAATAAAAAAGGGAGAAACAGAAAGAACAAGATAGAGATACTGTGTCATTCGAACGATATTTACACAAAGATATATAACAGTGGATCGTGAATTTTAACGTCGGGATAATTTTAGCTGCTTTTCAAGTAAGAGCCATTTGCCGTTTAACAACGATAATAACCAGAGTAACGGGCATGCAGAGCTGAAATTCGAGAGCTGTCTGTCATAAACTTTGCATATAAGTGACCAACCCACATGACTCGCGTACCTTCAACTATCTCACGTTTCTCGCCATCTTCTCGTTTACGTTGCCTGTCCAATATTCGCTTAAAAAGACGAACGTGACTCGTAGGCTTCCTTTGGCTTTGGCCAAAGAAGTAATTGCATTTTTCTTTTCTTTTTTTCTTTTTTTTTTCTCGAATAGACGAGCGTGCACGTAAATCTTAAAATTATTAAATGGATCGTTTCAAGCTTCTTTCGGGAACGATGTTTAGCAAAAAGTTGGGGGAAAAAATTTTATTAAACACGTAGAACAAAAGCGAAAGGGGCATAGTGAAATTTCTTCTGTGCAAGATCTCTGTGCTTTTCTTTTAACGGGAGACTCGAGTTTGAAAATCTGTCAAGCGTAATTCAAAGGCAATTTTTCAACGAAACAACACGTTCAAAGTCGGTTCCCTTGAAAACGGACCTTCGAATGAAAAAATATTTTATCCTACGTTTTCCACTCGTTTTTGTAGCACGCAGCGTAGCCCCTCTTCGTCGCGTTTAGAAATTAATTAAATTCAAACGTGTCTGACAAATATTCAACAAGCAAAGCTCCAAATCAACGAATTTTATTAACGTATGTCGAGAAATGAAATCGCCTACTCGCCTGTGCACGTTATTCCGAAGCGCCCTGTATACCTCGTATTAATTCGAAATATATAGTCACAAATTATTTTGAAAAAATGCATTCAAAAACATTCGAAACATGCGTGTTTTTCTCAACTTATATATAACAGAGGAAGAACTGCAGAAAACTACAATGAACGTAAATGCAACTCTCTCGGTAGGTCGAGGCTCCAGTCTTGGCACTTTGTCTTCGCAAATGAATTGTTCGCTCTCATCGCATAATTTTATAAAAATTATAAAAATTATTTTTTCGCTCTATTCGCATAATTGCATAATTTTCCAAATATGCTTCGACAAATTTTTCTTTAAATTATATAACAACAACGACGACGACGACGACGATGATAATGATAATGATAATAATGATAATAATGATAATGGTAATAATGATGATGATGATGATGATGATAATAATAATGATGATAGTGATGATAATAATGATGATAATAATAATGATAATAATAATGATAATAACAACGATGACGAAAAGAAAGTCAAACTCTTGGGATTTTCACCACGCTGCGTAATGTCGTCGGCCAAAGATGCAATACGAGCGTAACAATAGCGAAAAGCTTTCAAGCGGGCCCTCGGAAACGCGAACACGCGCTTTCAATCCGAAGGCGAAGCGATCCTCCGAATTTCAGCGAGAGAGAGAGAGAGAGAGAGAGAGTAGTGCAGCAGCTCTCGACGCGCGCGACCGACCCCGCTGAAAAATTTCCACGATTACGCAAGCCGATCTCGTCGTAGTTATATTAGCGCGTTACGTGACGGACTTGCCTAATTCTCGCGGATGAAACTTTCCCGACTGTGCGAGGAGCCACCGTTTCCACGCACCGCCATCGCCAACTGGAGCGACTAAGAGGGAAAACGCGGAAAAAAAAAAGAAAACGAACAGACGAGAAAAGAAGCAAAGAAAGGAGAAAGGAGGAATGGAAAAAGATATCGGAGCAAGAGAGACAGAGAGAGAGAGATTCGGAGTTTTAGTTGGTCGAAAAAATAGAGTTGGAACAGCCGTGGGGGAGAGGAATTGACTACTTCTCGTCGAGATTTTTAGGCGATTGGCACCGGTGTGCAGCTTCCGTCTTTCTTACCCGAAGAAAATGGCGGCTGCTCTGAAGAGAGGAATTAAGCTGGCGAGTTTTCGCGTTTCGAAACTTTCCACCTCGCCTCTCTCTATCTATCTATCTGTCTTTAGTTTCTTCCACACGAATTCTTCCTTCCTCGATCGTAGATCGCAACGCCAGACGCTACACTGATTTTTTTTCCCCCTCGCTTCTTTTCAGCTAACACTTTCCCTCCATCCACCATTTTCCATTTTATCACTCTCGCTAAAACGGCTATCTACACCCGATAAATCCTTTTAACCCATTCTTTTCTTCTCTTTTTTTCTGAAATTATCATACATGTACAAACATACTCGAGTTTATCGATAGATCTACCAGTAAAACTGGTAACCGATAGCCGATAAATATGTGACGATTTTACAGAAGATCACCAATTTTTTTCACTTTCTAATTAATTGAACTCATTCACTGACATTTTTCGCTCTAATTAATATCCATGGATCTCATCTTCGATTCTCAGTCTCGATTATTTTTCTCTTCCTTCTTTTGCTCGAGATAATTTCATAATACTGCGAGAGTCGATGCGATATATATAATTCGCCAATTATACTTTACGATGGAAATCTGACAGTTCTCTAGGATTTTTTTTTTTTTCTTTAAGAGGAGAGGCAAACGTTCGTCTGTTTTAAAATAAAAAAAAAGTCTTTCGCCCTCCGGATCTCTCTCATGGCGAATCATCTCGCAAGATTGTCTCGATTTTACTTTCGGACAATCCCTCTCTCTCTCTCTCTCTCTACTAAACTTGCCAAATTGACACTTTCTTCGTCGCGCTGAATTTCGCCGTCGAGCTTATGTTTAAAGAAAACGGGGGAAAAGTGCTATTGACGCGACGTCGCATTCAACAAGTTGCGAGGAAACTGGGACGATACTCCCACGCGTTGATGAAATCTCTGATAGAATGAAATAACCCCGCTGAAAATTGTATGATAAACTGTATGATAAAATGGACACGTACATATATATATATCACAAGAAACAAAATTAGACAACAGACTTGGAAATAATAATACCAATAATGTATTATTATCATTATACACTATATTATTATATTACAATATCAACACGTAGAATAAATTCATTTTCATTCATTCCAGAATAATAATTTCTGTTATATATATATATAGTACTCATGAATTTCTGTTCAGTACGAAATAATACCACGAATACTTGTAGAAACATATTTCGTTATTCTTTTTCAGTATTGTAACGAGCACGTTGCTAACGTTTGAGCATAAACTTTACGAAAATCATTAGAAATCTATACTAATAATGATCATCGATGTATCACGTATTAGTAACACGATAAACCTAAACTGTATAATAAAATGGATACATACATATATCACAAGAAACAAAAAATTAAACAACAGACTTGGAAATACCAATAATGTATTATTATCATTATCATTGTTATCGTTATACACTATATTGTTATATTATAATATCAACATGTAGAATAAATTCATTTTCATTCATTCAAGAATAATAACTTCTGTTATTAACATAATATTGAATGAATTTTATGAAACGTTATTAACGAGCACGTTGCTAACGTTTGAGCATAAACTTCACGAAAATCATTAGAAATCTATACTAATAATGATCATCGATGTATCACGTATTAGTAACACGATAAACCTAAACTGTATAATAAAATGGATACATACATATATCACAAGAAACAAAAAATAACGGTGGCAAGTAAGGAGGATTTTCAATTAATAATTCTAAACCGATTTTTTCTTTACATTTTATTTTACCTTTAATTATTTATTCATTCAATGGTCTTACATTTATCTGGATCATCAAATCGAGTTCATTCAAAATTAAATGTGTATAAAATCGTATTTCATCCATATTTCTTTAGTCAGGGATCTAATTAACAATTTTTTTTTAGTTTTATTAATTCTTGTAATAATTAATTTTCAAAATCCTTACATACTAGAAGATCCGGATAATTTTAAAATAGTTACTCCTGCACCAGAATGATATTTTTTATTTGCTTAATCAATACTACGTTCTGTTCCTAATAAGTTGGGCGGAGTAATTATGCTTTTTATATCAATTTTTATTTTATTTCCCTTCATTTAAGTCCCTTCACTGATACAACAATGAGATAAAAAAGATTAAAATTTTACCCATTAAATCACTGTATTGCGTTGAATATTTATTAATAATTCAATTATATTAACATAATTAGGAGGTCAAGCAATGGCTTGTGAAATTATTCTCGAAATCGTGTCGCGCGATAAATGTCTTTGCTCCTTGTTGTAAGAGTTTCCACTGCAAAATACACATAACGTATAGAAACACATTCCTCGAACTCTTTGCAAACTATTTTCCCCTAGCTATGTGCTCGCTCACATATATATATATATATATATATATATATATATATATATATATATATATATATAGGTGTGTTTGTCTACAGACACGTATTATTTGGCGCATATTTAAAATTCTCAACTTCCAAACGTTCTCGCACCCCTCTCTCTTTCTCTCTCTATCGCGCGCGAAAATTCTCCGGTCTAAACTCTATTTTCTATCTGAAATTAAACGTCCATTGCACTAGAAACGCTCCTTTACGAGTCATTCGAATTGCCTTTAGATCTCCTTTACGAGAGGCTCAGCGTTCAATTGCGCGTCTAACTCGCGAGAGATTGCATTTTCCCTGGGGGGGAAGAAAAAAAAAAAGAAGAAAAAATCACAGAGATTCGCTTTCTCTTACCGACGTGTGAAGCGTGTGAATTCTTCTGAAGTGGTCCAACGCGAGTGGTGGAATTGGATAATTCTAGCCGCGACTTCATTTACTCGCCATGGGTGATCGACGAATCTTTTACCAAATAATATTACAAGCCGCGATGATCTCATCTTCTTCTACCTAGCGGAGGAAACGAAGAAATAGACGAGTGTTCCCTCGCGAATCACGATTCAACTATTTCTTTTTTTTTTCAAACTGTACAGAAAATTGTACAGATAGATTTTCGAAAAAACAAGAGTTTCGTTACTTGTCAAAACACGTGAAAACTGGAGGACCGCGACAGCGCGAAGAACGAAACTCTTCTGCGTAACTGGTACAACAATAAAAATGATTGGCTAGAAAAAAGAAAAAAAAAATGGCTAGAAGAAAACGATCAGGTCGGGATATTAAAAATTCTTAAAAGACATGCAAATAACTTTTTCATAGGAAAGTTGATATTAATATAGAATGATATAAGAATTCTGTTTAGAATTAGTAATAGAAGCAAAGAGTTAGTAATTAGAATATTATTCAAATTACTAATTAAAAGTAGAATTAGTAACAAAAGTAAAGATTATTATTATTAATTAGTAATATTATTCCAAAAATTTAACAAACGACAGAAAAACGAGGTAAGAATAAATTTTATAA
Organism: Tetragonula carbonaria; assembly: GCA_032399595.1. Taxonomy (NCBI): domain Eukaryota; kingdom Metazoa; phylum Arthropoda; class Insecta; order Hymenoptera; family Apidae; genus Tetragonula; species Tetragonula carbonaria. Next base: position 683,763 of record JAUCRC010000015.1, read on the forward strand.
TTGAAGATGATAGAAAAAATTTGTTCTCAAGATGATTTTTCATCGCAATAAATTATTCCACTATTTCCTCACAAAATGAGAGTGAAATCGAAAGGCAAAAATTTTAGAGCTGCAGCAGGATCGAGAACGAAAACTGTACACCCTGTAGAATGATTAATCAAAACTGTTAGTTAGAAATCGACTTAAATTTCTCAAGTTTGATCTCGAAATCTTCCTTTGAAGCTTGCTTAAAAATTTTTCGAAAATGTTTCGCGAGGAGGGAGTCGAAAAATTCAAGAAGGAGACGCTACTGTATAAAATATTGAAAGATACAGACAAGGAAATTGGTCAAAATTATTTAGAAAACTGATCGGAAACGAGATCGATCAAAATTCAATTCCATCGTACCTTTTATCAATTAACTTAAATCCCCCGAACTTGGCCTTGAAATCTTTAGAATCTTTCAAAGAATTTGCTTCTTCGCAAAAGCGAAAACGGAATCGAAAAATATTCAACCACGAAACGCTATTGAAAGATTCGATCCATTGTTCTTCTCTTTTTTAAATTCACATAAATATCTCTTAAATTGATGCAAATCCTTTAGTCTAGAAATCTTCTGAAAATTATATTCCTCGCACAATGCCGAGAGTCGAAAAAATACAGTATAAAAGAGATATAGACAGGGAAATGATCGATGGAGAAATTATTTATAAAACTCATGGAAACAGGATCGAATGGAAGAATTTCCTTGGAAATGCTGGAACGTGGTGGGAAAAAATCGAAGTACGAGAGAACGCTGCTGTATACAGAATACAGGGAGAAAGAGCGAAAAGGGGGAATGATTGGTGGAAATTGTTGGTAAAACAGGGATCGATGGAAATTCAATCCATCGTGGGCAGCAGTTCTTGCGCATGATATCCGGTTGCAATGGCATCGGTACGGTGCATATTTCTTCGTACGAGGGGTAGTTAAGCCGAGGCTAGCTGGGGCCGAGGCAGCGAAGCCTCCAACTACAACGGGATTTGCGCGATCCTCAACAATCGATTATACTCGAAACAGCGGTGAAATTTGTAGCGGCCGGCCGGATGAAAATTTACGCCAATTCACAGTAACCGGGCCGCGTTCTTGTCGAGTGCAAAAACGTCAATGGTGGTGGTGGTGGTGGTGGGAGGGGGGGGAAGGCCCACCGTAAATCCTGCGTAGGCCGATTGTTACGTGTTCAAAAGGGTTAATCGATAAACCTCGTTATATCACCAACGCAACCCTTGCCTAGCGAAGCTCTCTGTGCACAATCCAACGTATTAATAATACATCGCCATCTCATAATGGATGTTTAACGAGACATTCTCGTGCCATTTTTATAATTCTACACATTCATTCTAGTTGTACACGTTGTACGCAATCGATGAAAGATCGAATTTTTCGTAATGGAGTCACTTTTCACTTCGCGCTCGCGTGTGTAATTTCACATGATGGAAATTTAATACGCTTGGAGCTTTTTTTCCCTGGTTTTAATGTTTGATTTCATTCGCAGAGGCTCGAATGTCGATGTAATTTAAAAATAAAAAGAAAATGGCACTACCTTTCAATTAACATACAATGAGAAATATATATATGTATATACATACATATTGGATTTCTAAAGTTATTTAATTTCATGTTTTCGATCGAGCTTTTGACACGACTCGAATTAATTTTTTCCCGAGTGAAATCTTTCTTTCAGCTACAACGTACATCGAGACGTGTAATAATACAAATATGTATTTGGATCGGAGTATGAGAACAATTCTTCCGGGTCCAGATAGTGTGAAACATTAATGGAAACACGTACCCGTTACCGTTATTACTTTCTCGTTTATTGAAATTTCGGACAAACGTGTTTTTTTCGAAAAGGGAAGGAAGAAACGGGGGGAGAAGAATTTTTTTTTTTTCTTTTTCTCGACTATTACGAAAACTTTCCATCCGAAGGGAATTCGGTTGCCGGACTTTCAAGAATTTTCTCTGGACTTAAGGAAAAAACTTCCCGGGACTTTCAAGCACACCTTTTAGAACTTTGGACTTTGTAACATTGAAACTTCGAATCCAACTCCCTTTCGCGCGAATCACAATAGCTACGCTGGCAAATAAATGCCCCTCCCCCGCCTCCTCTTGCAATGAAAGTATTTCAGTTTAGATTTAATAAGACGTATTAATCATTACAATAATATTACCGTAATGACAGACACTGTATCTTTTATCGTTGTTGCTCCAATAAATTTCAATGAAAATACACAACCTGATTGTTGGTAATTTCTTACAAAAATATATCTAACTCTTTCAGACTCGTCGTTTCATGTAGCGTGAACACAATATTTGAATTTGAGTTTGAAAAAAATTTTTCCCAGGTTTTCCGATTTCCCTCCGTACTGAAAATTTCGTTCGACCGTAATAGGAAAATATCATTAATTATTAGAATATTAATAATCTTCTCAATATTGACTGAAAAATTATAATTTAATTTACATTAATAACAACTCGGACGTATCATTGCTACGAATAAATCTAATCGATTTGATATTTGTCATTTTCTTGCGACAATATTTTCAAAGCAATATCTTCAATTCGTGAGTATCAATGTTACAGAGAGTCGAAGGCTTATTTGAAGATATTTATACGAAACGAACGAAAATCAACATGGCGGACGAAGATGGCGTTGAATGAATCGAAGACGTTCAGAAGTGAATACTCGAAACGACGGAACAAAAAGTAAAATGCAAAAGAAGAGAAAAAGAAGAAAAAAAAGGAAAAGCAAGAAGTAAAAGAGATTAACGATTTTAGCCGACAGTGGTGAAAATAACGGAACGTTGTTAACGAGGATTCGGGACAGAGAGAGAGAAAGAGCCTGTTTCATTATAGCCTGTACATCGACGGTTTTCCTGCGCCAGCATTCACCTTCGTTCCCAGACAAATCCTTATCTAGGACTGTTCATCCCTTCGTAAATTTACCGATTCGTGTTCCACCGCCAAACTAGGAAATATCGTTCAAGGACCCACGTTAAGCCAAAGGATATCGAAGAGGGTGTGTTCTTTTTTTTTTTTTTTATCTTCGAACTTAGCTTGGCCAGCAGGTCGCTGATCGGAAGGCTAAAAGGTCGCTAAATTGCTATGGACCTTCGTTCGTTCTCTTTCTACATCGTCGATCGGGGAGGATCTGTTTCTTTGATTTTCTCTCACGACCATATCCTTTTTCCCCCTTTATATCCTTCAACCCTGGAACTTTGCCTGTCTTGTTCTGGGTCACTCTCGATTGTTTTGAATTCTTCTGCCTGTCAGTGATATCCGAAGTCGACGATGAAACGTGGATGATTTTCGAGTGGCAATTTTAGTTTTATGAAGAAGTTTCAACGAATATTACGATCGCGAGGGGAAATTTTGAAAACGGTAAAAATGGTAACCGCGAATTTTAGAATACGGGGTTTCGGGGAATCATAATGGAAAATTTTTAACTCAATTAAAAGCAAGCTTCCGCGACGATGGAATAGAGAGTGTAACGATGAATAGAAAATTTTCGAAAAAGTAATAATTAAATGGTAGCGAATTTTAAAATTGGAATTTCAGGTAACTGTGACGGCAAAATTTTAACTCAACTGGCGAATTTTTGTCGACGACAATAGCAGAATGAAATTTCAGACGACTTTTCAGAAGAAAAGAAAATTTATTACAATACGCGTGCGTCTCGAATGCCAATCAGGATTAACAAACTAGACTGAAATAGATTCTAGACTAAAATAATCAAAAATTTACTAATTGAAAGCATTGCTTTTCTAGTTTATCCCTTCAGTGATGTTTACACTTCGTTGGTCTAGCTTATTTATTTAATAACATAGAAATACACACACACGCTAGAAGAATTGAAAGCTGCATTAAAGAAACATAATTCGTTGAGTGCAAAATATCGCCTTCGGTTCTTTTTACGCAAAAAAAAAAACCGCGAATAAAACTGATGAACAACGAAACAATCCTGAATCCGGGGGGAACAAATGAATTTTATGAGAAACATTTTTCGTTTTCAAACAGTAAACGCCACGAAATACTTTTTGACGTTTTCATACCGTTATAGTCGGGAAAAAAAATTGACGTATTTCACGCAAAGCAGAACGAAATATATTTTTTTTATAAATTGTAAAAACAATTTCTCCGTTACTTTTTGAGATCTTCTTGGCTTGAGAATTACACTCACGAGGCGTTCGAAGATTTTCGTTCGGTAAAAAAGTATGACAATGTGCTCCGAAATCTTCCGCGAAGTAACCTGCTATCGCTTTCATGCTGAAAATGGTCAAAGGGTAATCTTAGCGTTGATTACTGTGTGTAATTTTTTTTTCTTTTTCTCAGGATGGTTCTCCCTTATCTCGCGTAATCTTTCCTCCCTTTTGGTACATTCTATTTTCGGCTTTTATCTTTATCTTCATCTTTACGTTACGTTGAAAACGAAACGGAAGCCCTCCACGTGCGCTGAAACGAAATAAGGCTTTTGTAAACGAGCCTCCTCTGCGAAGGGGAAAAATTGGAAGGAATAGCAACTTCGAGTGTTTCAATTTTACTCTCGTTTAGAACACGTCCGTTTAAATGCAGCCATGAGACACAGAGCTGACTCGATGACTCAGAGTTTGAAAAACAGTTTGAGAATCTTCCGTGTGTTCACGAAAATGTCCAATTTGAAAAAAAGAAAAAAAACAACAGCACCTTGCTACAGTAATTTGTTTTCAAATTCACATTCGAAGAGAGGAACACTTTCACTTGACCGGGAACTTTTCCCCAATATTACAAAGTTTGTACAAAATACTTAAAAACACCGCGAATTTAATTATTACAAATTTAATTGTTGCAAATTCCTATCACATTATCGTAGTTAAAAAAAATCATTAAATCAAGAACAATATTATAAATTTTTATACAGTTTTAACATTTCAATTATGGTCGTACCTTAATAGTTTACAGGCTGTGCATTAGTCAATTACCGAAGGAAGAAAAAGTGTCGCAAAAAAAGAGAGAGAAAAAGTAAAATAGAAATTTGGTGTTCTCTCTGATAAAGCGTGCTTAAGATCTCTCGAGAGTAAGGTGCGTGAAAGCGAAACGGCTGCAAGAAACATTCTCCAATTAACGTGGCATTCCCGTGGATAACGCCGGAAATAGCGGAAAGAACGATCCAACCCACGAGCTTCCTCCGACAAACTGCTGTAAGTGTTAGAACGGTTTCATCAGTTCTCGGATGACACAAGAAGCGAGAAGCCGCCACGCTTCAACCCTCCGTATCAATAATTGTCCGGATGTTCACACTAATGAAGCGGGACTTCGACTTAATGACCGTGCTTAATTGGCAAAACTTTCAAGGATCCGTTGCTTTCTGCGAAGCAAGAAACGTGCCACCTTCGCTATATAGCAGAGAAACTGTATTCTCGCTGACGTGGCTGAAGGGACAATCCAAACCCTCTCAACCCCCCACCCCCCCGCCACTTCTTTATCACTTCTCGCCCGAATATCTATCGAACTTTCACTCCCTTTTTCGTCCGAACAGAAAATCGGTTCGTGACCAAGCTTCTATTAGCAGACAAGAAACAAGTGGGCGAGCAGATAGAGGAAAAGACTTTGGATTCAAGACTTTGGTATAGTTGTTATTACAGTGAGAGAACGTTTAACCAACGTACACATATATAGTTATTCACGAAAGTTGTTTGAAGACCTGTTGTACAAGACGCTTTGAAATATCATTGTGAATATGCTGTGATTCGACTATTGTAACATGAAAACATGATAAATACAACCTAAATTCTATACGATATATACGTAATATATATATATATATATTTTTATACAATTTTATACAATTAGGTATATATATATATATATATATTAGGTATATATATACAATTAGATATATATATATACAATTAGGTATGTGTGGTGTGTATATGTATGTATGTATATATATGTGTATATATATTTCGTAGAAATTACAAAAGTATTTCAACAATCAACTAACACTTGTTATGTATATATATTTATTTATTCCTTTTGCTAATTATACGTTACAGTCTCAACGATACTGTGTCATGAATCCTGCGTGTGTGTGTATCGTCGTAGGAATTAAAATTTCTAAAGTACTGTAGTCTCGGAATGAAATATCTTGTAATTCTCAACAGTCGCGGTCCCGTTATATAACGCTGAATAAAAATTCCAAAGCACTTTATCCAACGATGCGCAATATACTCGCGAAAGAATTCGCCTAACCGCTTGGCTTGCCGAAGCGAAGCTTGCACAATTAGCAAGACAGACACGATGAGATACACGAGAATCGGAGGTGTTTTACAAGAGCATCCATATTCTTGCCGCGCTAATGACAATAATAACAAGAATAATAATCGTTGCTAGGTAATATTAGATAAGGGTGGGTGTATACACGTGCAACCATAATTCAAGAAGAGGGAGCCGGGGGGTGGCCCCCGCTATTCGGAGCATCTGTGTAGAAGGAAACTACTCGACGCGGAGAAACGGAGTACCTAGCTTCTCTCCCTCTCGAACCTACCCCCTATTCCCCTCCGCCAACCCCTTAGTATCTCCCTCTGTCGCTTCCTGCCTCCCACAGTGTAAACTACGTGGCTCCAATAAGCTTCCGGAAACCGGTGAGCGGCGAACCGTGGCTCGATATACCCTGGTGCACCTCGTTTGATCCTACGATACCCTCGTTCCGAGATCATGGACCAACCACAGAGAGAATATCGGATAACGCCAGCCACGTTTTGCCACCCTTACCGTGATCGCCTCCACCGCAAGAATACCAACGGTCGGCGGGGAGGGAAGCGTACGAACCGACCGAGCCGAGCCAACCTTTCGCCGAGCGAAGCCAACAAGAAGAACGTCTGGATACCCGAATTTCTTGCGCATGGTGGATTCTTCCTGCCCCATCTTGGTGGGGAGAGGGGGAAAAATCCACTCCTCCAAAGTTCTTGCAATTAAATCGGCTCCAACAGGGAGAGAGAGAGAGAGAATGATTTCGATTGCGTTGGAATTTCATTTCTTCTTTTCCCCTCGTGCCTCATACGAATCGTAATTTTTCTCAATTTTAAATCCGTCTCGCGCTTTGTAGCAGACGAATGTTGAAAACCACGAAATTGAATCAATTTCGGTCTGGTGAAGTAACGATAACGATTATGCCAAGAGCATTCCTTCGTAGAGAAGGAATTTTTTTTTTCTGTACAATTATTAACAGTTTTGTTTTTTTTTCTTTAAAAGACGCCTAGATTTCACTTTCATCGCGTCGTTCTGAAACATGATTCGATTCATCGGACCTACCGAATGATTGTGCAATTTCTCAATATACACTTGTCAGAAAGTACGTGTATATTTGATAAAATCACACTCGCTGCAAACTTCTCGTTCTTCGATAAACTTCATTTATGATACTCTGCATTTAAGTATTCTATTGCCATCGAATGTGACGAGAATAGGTCATTGATAAATTCGCGAAAATTAACAATCAACAAACCGGGAACTTAGCAGTATATACTTAGCAACAATTTGCATGTACGTGACTTTCGCAAGGCGAAACGAAAGCGACACGGTGTCACGAAGCGTGTAAATACTATACGTTTTGCGTGTACTATGCGCAAGTATCCACCAAGAATTCGCCAATTCAGAAACTACAACTGTGCTTCCACGTGCGCGTCTTTCGAACGTTTGTGGTTCACGCTACCCCGCGAATTTATTTCGGCCGTTGAATATTGAAAACTGGTGTTGCGCGATACTTAACAAGAAGCGCGCCAGTTTCCGGTTTACGGAATGCTCATTCATATTACGCTGGCGCACGGAACACCGGGACTCCGAGAGATAACGAGAGAAATAGGAGGCGCTGCGTAAACCGAGTTTCTATCGCGCAAGAATACCGAGCAACCAACCGCTATCTTTTCATGCAGAACTATGACAAATGTGCTTTCCTAATAGGCGTAACCGTAAAACCGTAACCAGAAATCGGCTCGCCGAACATTCACGAATTTTTTCGAGTTAATTGAAGTTTAAGGGAGGAGAGGGGGGGGGAGGTTCTTTCGCAAACGAACGATATCCATTCAGAAGTTTGCCGAAATGTAAGCCAACAAGGTCTTTAATAATTTCGAACGATTGTTGTACAAACGAATGAATAAACATTCGAGTCGTAAGACTTCGTTCAGAAGTATTTGGTTTGTGATCGAGCTCGACGAGCAGCGCACAGTTTCGAAGAATTATTTAATTCGACGAATAATCATCTGTCGAAACGATTTCATTCCGAAAATATATGCACAACAAAAATACTGAATGTTTTAAGAAGCAAGGCCGACGACATTCATTCTCCCACATTCCCTACGTTTAATAATACATACTTCAATATTTGTTGCTTGCTATGAATTTTAAATTGTACATAGACTCTCTCATAGATAAAACGATCGCAATTACGTAGTGCAAACTTTCCACATCGTGCAAGCTATTAAATCAGACTAACTATTACAACGTATGTTTGTTCACAATTTTTCTCCAGATTTCGAGATACGATCATCTCAACAAGTTTTCTGATTTTATGAGTTGACAAAAAAAAAAAAAAAATTATTACGTTCAACTGATGAAATGAGAAAAAAATGTATTTAAACATAATTTGTTGCATTTGAGATAAATCTCCGTCGACAAGCACTTTAAATGCTTAATAATTAAACAAAAAAAAAAATATATATATTTAGAACAATTCACATATATATGTTATTATATACATTTACATTATTAGACATCGTAAATTATATATATATATATATATATATATATATATGTCGACGTTATTAACACTAGAACTACCGACAGTTAAGACGAAGTTATTTCTACCAAAATTATTTCGATTTCTAATAAATAAAAATAAAATAAAATTCATTACATTATTTCTTTAGTTATCACTGTAAAAGTCACATTGCATCGTTGCGGGGAGAAAAATTGTAACATGAAATAGAAATTTTAAAATAAAACTGTAAAATCAGTCGTTTTGACTGGTGTGGTAGTTCTAGTGTTAAGCCCACTGTATCAATTTTAATTTTCTTTCTACGAAATCCTGCCACCGTACCGTTCAGATTTGCGCGCCATTTTCCTAATCTAATTCGCCGCTTATTGGCGAATTATCCACTTAATGGCCAACCACCGTTTCCCTTTTCCGCGGCAGTAAACTCTTTAACCGCTCGAACCTTTTCTTCCCTCGTTATCTTATCCTGTTTATGCCATTTTTAACGCGCCAGTAAGACGCGAGCAAACGGACAACGTGGAAAAGACGAGAGCAGAGAGAGAGAAAGAGAGAAGCCGGACGGAGGGGGATGAAGGAAACGATTCGTCCGAGAGGAAGAGCGAAAGTAGGAGCAAGGTTCGCGGGGTAGTAACCTAGGGACCTTAATTAAAGGGACGTCGTGCAGAAGGAGGAGGGGGGGGGAAGGGAAGGAAGAAAAAAAGAAAAACGAGGGAGAAAACAAGGGGAGAAAAGACCGAGACTTCGTAGTAGCTGCCTCTGAACTTTTCTTTTCTCTTCTCTTCCCCCCCCCCTCCTCTCGTCTTTCGTCGACCTCGTTTAGAATGTCGCTCGATAGAAACAGGGGGAGAGATCGATTCCTCCCCGTTTAAAGCAACGAAAAAGAAAGGGAAAAAATACGACGAAGGACGAAAAATGTATCGAGAAAGACAGAGAGAAAAGAAGACTGGCAACTCGCGCGTTTTTATGGTCCAATTCTGTGTTCCAAGTGTTGGAGAAGGCGCGCAGCACGTGCCCGATGCAATGTGTTTTTTTGACTTTTATTCGATCGTCCGACGTGGAGAGTTTACCAATTTTTAAGCGGGATCAAGCTGTTTTTGTTCTTCCACGAGCTGTTCCACGTTTACCGACGCGTTTCTCTCTACAACGCGAGCACATCTTTATCGATCGAATGCAGAAATTTGCACTGCTGGCAAATTAGCTCTCGCCACGTAGATCTTTAATTACTCGTCAACGATTGGTAGTACGTGCACGCCATTTGTTTGTGCCATTAATTTTTAATTTCAATTTCTGCTGCCGCCTCTGTGACGCGAATAATAATATTGCTGGTTTCCCTAGGTTTAGGGATCTCAACGATGAAACTTCTTTTCGCCGTGTAAAAAAGTTCGGCGAAACTTTGACTGGAAATTCTTTCCATACGAACGTATAATTCATTAACGCGAGCGTGAATTGTGATTATTAAATTTGGCCAACATTATTTTTACCACGTGGAAGTAATACCGCGGGAAGCTTGGTTATCTCGGTGTAGCAGATTGCATTGTTCAAAAAATATGCGATTAGCGAAATATGGATACTGGAATATTTTGACAAATATTTCACAGTGATAAATATCCAGTCGTTCCGAAAAATCTCGGTTAATTTAGGAAACTATATATATATATTTATATTTATATATATTTATATATATATATATATATATATATATATAATAAAAATATAATTACATACAATAATTTCGATACTACATATATAACTACTAATATATATATTTATTTATTTATTTATATATATTTATATATATATATAATAAAAATATAATTACATACAATAATTTCGATACTACATATATATATAACTACTAACTATATATATGTATATATATATATATATATATATATATTAACGTGATTAAATCATCCAGACTCGATCGAACTTCTCCGTTAAAAGATTTAACGAAGCTTCAACAATTTCTTAATTTACGACGACAAATAATCCTAAACGTGTGTAGTGTTGCACACAAATTATAGAATTAACGAAACGTACAGTCTGTGAATATCTCTCTCTCTTTCTCTCTACTGATGGAAAAATATTTCAAGAAAAAGAAATATTTTTATATTTGGAAGATCTCATTTTCAATAACATAAATTACTACTTCTTACGAGAAAACATATCTTTTCGTACATCTTTTTCACACGTGTTAGGAATTATGGGTCATAAATGAGTCGTCCTCGAGGGACCAAAGTATCATACTAGAACCACCAAAATCGTCTGAACGACCAGTTTTTAAATTTCTGTCGGACATTTCATCAGGCGTGAAAACAGTTTGTCTTCAAAGAATTAAATAATTTTTCGCAAAATATATAAATAAAGTTCCTCTATTTTTTTTGGACATCAACGATGGACAATTTTATGCGTCAATCGTCGGTAGTTCTAGTGACGAGCGTGGCAAAAATGATCCAGTACAACACGGTCATACAGTCAGTATAACATATTACTACACCTAGCATCGCAGCATATACTTTGACGGTAATAATTCACCGAGTGGAAAATCTTATCTCGCCCGAGTGAAAAGTTCTGCAAAATTGTAAAGCAAGAATTTCGTAAGAAAGTACGTGGAAGCCACTGATAACCAAATAAGTTTCACGATCTCTACAGTCAAACAGGAATCTTGACGCATACACAGTGACGAAATAAAGGAAGAAAATGCCGCGACACAGGAAAGGAATGGAGGCGAGGAGTGCAGAGAGTGCACAGAGAGGAAAAATGAGCGGAGTTGCAAAAGTTATGGTGATGGAAAAAGCGTGGAGAGGCAGCAAGTGAGAAACCTGTACAGTTCGGCGCCAGTACGTGCGGCAAACAAGCGTCGTCTGCTTCTGTCACTCGCCGCGGCGAACATACGTAACGCGTATCCCCATCATCCTGTTCCTGGATTCCCGTGGAAACGCGCGTCTGGAGAGCCCCTGCGGCGTGGCGCACACGCGCGATGCCGCCCCCACGTTAACGAGCCACTCGTCGCTCGCAATCACCGCGAGAGAAATCGAGAGGCATCGAACGAACGAACGATCTCTCTTCTGAAGCAGGCCATCCGGATGTGTATCCTATCGTGGATATATATCCGCGTTTCTAAAAACACATCCACGGCGGCGCGTGGACACGAATTCGAGAAAACACGACGCGAAATTGAATATATATCGCGTAACATAACCTAAAACTAGGTTATGTTACGGATTGTTCTATAATTTTTTTTGCTGAGGGTTGTTACTGGGTATAATGGATAGAGAATAATCACAGAAATCGCTGTTAACGATGCTGGATATTATATTTTCGTCGTGCGTGTACGAATTATCGCGATAAACAGTTGTAATTCATCGGGATGGTATTGTACAGGGCGGTCCATTAAGTGAGGCCGCCTGAATGTGTTCTCGAATTATGATGATGCAAAGAATACTGCATTTTAGTATTTACATTATGATATTGTATATATTATACTGTTTTTTCCTTAACATGAATATGGAATCTGGAGGCTTATGTTTAATTGGTAAGAATATCTTTTTATCAAGGTCATTTTTTTCGAAGTTTTTACGCCATTCCTTTTCATACAACTATATATATATGTATGTGTGTGTGTGTGTGTGTGTGTATGTACGTATGTATATATGTATGTATATATGTATTTTTATTGTATCGTATAGCTGATAAAAAAAGAAAAAAAAGAATTTTACCCCCATCGCGATGACAAAACTTGGCCACCCTGTATAGAATAGAAAACTGAACTGTTAAGAACAGGGATATTTCAGTCTCTGTTCCCTGAACAATGCATCACCATGGTTTTTGAAGCCTGAATTTTGGTCAACAATAACGAGAGTCACTGTAAAATTCTCTGATTTTCGTACGATGTTTGAGAAACTGCCAAATATTTATTGCAAGCATACATTCCATTAGTAAAATTTGTACAACGCTGTCACTGCGCTGAGTATTACGTATTGATCGTAATATTCTGTTCCAGCAAGCAAACTAGCTCACTTTCTTCGGCAAGTAACAATTTCAGTTTCTTGAACTCCGAAAATTCTTCGTCATTCCAGAATTTCGCAAACACCGAGCTGTAATAAAATGTGCTAAACGTTTCGAGCTGTCGAATGAAATATTCCACGACTTGGAAACCTTCGATATGTATTATGTAAAAATACGATAAACTATATCGTTAAAACATCTTGGAAATGATCAAAGATTTTTAATTGCATTGCAATGAAAAGGTATATAATACATTCGGGATCTCTGAGATGAAAGAATTTTCATTCATCACGCACGTGAATTCAGCTACAATTTTCGTAATTTATACCATTAAATAATACACAGATGATAAATTATATCAAAATTCAGAGCATACCTGAAACAGTAAAGATAAAAATGTTGGAATTAACGAGGACGTAATGAGGATCAGGCATCGCAGTGCGTTTATCATCCGGAATGCAATGTTGTTTGTTTAAAATTTTAAAAACTTGAATGCTTCTTAAAAATTTCACTCGAACGTGAAATTCTATGCTTTCTAAATAATAATAATAATAATTATTATTCTAAAGATGATAATTAAAGGAAAATAAAAAAAAATAAAAATAACGCGGAATAACTATAATAGATGTACGAACAGAGACACGGGGCAATGTATTAACCTCGCTCGTTGAAAAATTAGTACCGATGTACTTTCATAGGAATTCTCTCGTCGAAATTTCACACGGGAGATATATCGTGAATAATTATGCAACCATGAATAACTAACGAGCTCGTTGTTATTAATTTTAATGGACGATGCATTATCCAGCATCGAAGGGCCCCCGTTCAACTGGATAAAAATCCTTTGACAACGCCGCTTGTCCAACACCATCGTCAAATTAGTAATCAACTATGGCCGCAGCTTTCATTTTCAGAAGGTAATTCCTAATTACGTCTTCAGATTTTTTACGCTGTTGTTGATTGAAACATATATATAATGATTGGGAAATAATACCACAGCAGACTGTTGATACGTACTTTGTTTTCATATATTCCTTTTTCTTTTCGCGAAATTTGCGAAGATTTTTAAATATGTACTTTTATTATTACTGTTGAATTAATTTAAATTAATTTAAAAATACGAAAAAATCGTGTTACTTTGAGTTGAATAATCGTTGGATTTTCACTTTGCATCGATGTCCGTAATGTTTCGTATATTTACGAGAAATAAACTATCTAACAGACAGGATATCTACAAACACAATTTTCTGTCTATCAATTCTTCAATTTTTTTTTTTTTATTTTAATAATATTCATAGATGCGTGTATATATAAACTGCAAATAAACGTCTGCATTCTGTACACTCGATTCACATATAACTCGACATTTAAATTCAGCTAATATCAGTGAAATTTAAATTTAACTCGTACCCATCGAGCAAATCATTTTGCATCAATTTTTCAGACAGCACCGTGTCTGAATTTTCTCCGAGTTTTCCCAAAGATCTCTCCTGCCCCCAGTGAAAACGTGTTGGACCGAAACAGCGTTTACAGTTACGTAAATGCGAAAGCTAATTAAACGTTGAATTGGCGATTAAGAAGTTGCTCGATCGCGAAAACCAAACAGATTAAAACGCGAGAAACGCGTGTTCGTCGAGAGCAAGCTAGAGAAAAACTAGAGGGTGAGAGCGTGAGACACGAGGCCGGGGTGTTAACAGAGGGAGAAAGACAACGAGAGTGGAGAAAGGGAACATCCCCCGTTTGAAGAGAGCGAAAAGGGTCTAGCCTCTTTTTTTTTATCTGCGAGAAGAAAAGTAAAAGGCCGAAGAAAGCGTAAAAGGAATCTATCGGTCGCACGTGACGAGCCACGTGCCCTCTTCAACACCTAACACGGTCTTCTTATCTCGAGAGTTCAAGCGCGTTCATCTCGCTTCGCCCACCGTATTCGAAACCGATAACAATGATTTGCTACTGAAATCTCTGCCTCTCTCTCTTCTCTCTGACAACTGATGTATGTAATCGAGCGAATATCGAATTACATCCGAATTTCACGCGTGATCCTCTTCTTCTCTCTCCCTTTTCGTCATTCGTTACGCGATCCAACGAAATTTCGGACAGTGTACGGGAAAATGAAACTTCCGATACTTATTGAAACAATCAATGATTTATTGGCGGGCATTTCTGCGCGACTTTATGCGACATAACTTACTTATTGAATTTTGTTTTCGTTCATTCGATGGGGGAGGGATGAAACGAGTTCCCAGAATCTTACGATTAATATCTTTTCACACACACACACACACACACACACATTACGTAATATCTATTATAATATATTATCTAATATCTATTATAATATATTATTTAATATCTATATCATTAATATCTTTTCACATATATATATATATATATATATATATATATGTATACATATAATATATATATATAATATTCACACATATATATTATATATCACACACACACACACACACACACAATCTAATATCTATTATATTATCTATTATATATATATATATTATTATCTTTTATTATTAATATTATATATATAATATAAATATAATATTATATATATATTATATATATAATATTAATAATAAAAGATATTAATAATATATATATAATAGATGTGTATATATAAATATATATATATATATATGTGAATATTATATATATAATATATATATATGAATATCACATATATATGAATATTATATATATATATATATATATATATATATATAATATTCACTATTTAAATCATATCCCAAGCATGATATTCTATACGAGGATAAAAATATTTTATACAACATAATATAAGCTATTCTGTTATTCTACGAGGATACGAAATATTTTTTAAGAAAATACGACGATTTTCAAATGAATGAGCGCACCGTGCACTGCTTGATAGTGGGAAAGAAAAACAGCGAGCATGGGAGATATACATCTCTTATGCCCGGTTACATAAGAGAGAACCGATCGAGCATTCTAGCAAGGAGGGATTGCAGAAATGCGTTGCAGAAGAGAAGAACGGCGAGCCGGCCCGAGGAGAAAAGAGAAACCGAGAAAAACGCGACTACGAAATGCTTCTGTTGAATTTTTCACGAACGCATCGGGGGCTGGCCTCTCTCATCTTAGAAAAATCTCGTCTGCATCTGCCCCGTAATATACCGCTCGGTTATCCGCCATTCGGCTGGCTGGGCTGCCGGAGATTTTCCGCGATTAATCATTAAACAGCGTCGCGATTCTTTGCATGGATCCTCTTTTCACGGAGTCGGTTTACGTGTACGACACGTCGGAATATATCGGATGCCTCTCGCTTGGCATCCTTCGAACAAACCTTCTCCGTCCGATCTCTTCGAAGTATTATAACGTAAAGATCGGACCTGCATTACACACCTCCGATGTGTATCCAATTTGCGCGAATTAATGATTCTGCGAGGTAATTAATTACGTGCACATCGGCACGATAATATTAAGCAAGTGAAAGTTATAAACTGCGTTTGACACATCGATCGATTTTAGAACTGAGAAACAATTTCATATCGGAATTTATTATTATCCATTTGTCTTCTTTTTAAAAAAATCCAGCGTCTCAATAGTGAAATTCAGAATCTTTAAAAGAAAAAAAAGAAAAAATAGAGTTTCAAATATTCGAACGATAAAATCGAAAGTTCACAATTATGCACGAAAATGTAAATTGCGTTCACTTTCAAAAAACGCTCGATATAAAATCGATCAAAATGCGCAAAAATCTTCATCACCGCGTAGGCTACGTAAAAACGATCTAATTATGGTTATTGATTATTACGTATCTGCAGATATAACCTTTCACCGAACAATGTCTGCAACAGTTCACAATTCACACATTCAAATAATAATATATTATTTCCGCTGTATTTTGAGATTAATGTATATGTACACTATGCTACATGTATATTATACATACGTACACACGTAAAAGTGTGTTCATGAATCTTGTTTGAAATGTTTACGAAGCAGTGTAGCAGCTATCGCAACGCGACGCGTGTTAAACGCGTTTTCAGTAAAGTGCTACTTTCCCGCTCGTTAACGGAGTTACGACTTTCGAGAAAACTTCCGTTTTACTCCCTCGTCTCTTTCGAGAAGGCTTATTTCGAGGGATTAACCGAGAATATTCGTCAAACAGATCCGTTCAATCACCGAAACCTGTCCTCCCTGTTCAAACCGCGCGCGAAACTTTCGCGATAAAGATGGCGGCTATTGGCGATATCAGACATTAACCTCACTTCGGAAACTGCGCATTGATTTTCACGCAGGCACACACAGCCGATTATTCGCACTGTTAACACTTTACCGACCGGTAGCCTATTAATCGGCTAACATATTTTAACACTTTACCGACCGGTAGCCTATTAATCGGCTAACTAACATATTTTAACATTTTACCGACCGATTCTCTATTAATCGGCTAACTATTCACTAATACACGGTCGGTAAAGTGTTAATATGTACAACATTAAGCTGGACGAAAGAAGATGTTTGAATCTGAATAATTTAATAATACTCCGCGGTTCAAGAATTTAGATTTAAAAAGTAAATAAACATCTCGTTCGTATTGCAATTCTTTTTGTAACACTGAGAATTAATTATACGTAAAAATTCAGGATTAATTGTATTTAGAAAATCACGCGAAAATAATAATATTCTCATTTTTAGGAAAAGTTTGTTCCGTTCAATGAATAAAGAATGCTCCAAACTTTTGAGTGGAAGTGTATGTATGTATGTATGTATGTGAGAATGGTATAAAAGTTACTAATTCTCATGTGCATATAGACAAGTATTAATCTTAAACTTCCTTTTGATCACCATTGTGTACACGTATCTTTCGAACACAACGTTTCGTCGGAATTTTTATCAGCGGAAGATAAGTAATTAAAGTTAATCGTATTTCTCCGAAGCGATAGATTGTTAAGGAATAACAAACAACGGTGAATTTAATTCACTTTGCCACGAAACGGGAATTCATCGACTGACGAACATTAATTGCGAAGTTATATTGAAAGTAATTTATCACCCTCGTTCAATGAACTTAAATTTACAGAATATATATCGCTTGGCGTGCTGATATTTATTTTCAAAGGTTTTCATTTATTTCCTCGCCTCTTAAAGACCGACCAATGTAAACCTTATTTCCTCTTCCTTCGAGCCATCTTGTTTTCTCGCATGATACTTCTTTTAATTTATTTCGATACGCGCTTCTTTCTTCTCGCGCGCGTATCAAAGTGTAACAAATATACACACTTCGACAGAATGTTAATTGAATTTTTATCGAAAATCTGGAAATATCCGGTGTTCGTTTAATATTCAAAAATATTCAAGATGTAGCAATTTCTTGTCGAACTCGAATATTTTTAGTTACGTTGAACTCTCTCCGTGAGCGAATTCTTTCCTTCTTTTTTTTTTTTTTTTTGAATCCTCCAAGATTCGAAAAGACGTAGGAAAAATTTGGTTTACATGGCGAAGCCATTGCTTTCAAGTCAACAACACTTTAAAGAGTTATTCGAGTGATTGTGAAATTTCGCTCAGAACATAAACGATTGCGAAGGAAGCTTGAACAAAGTACATTGAATTTATGCTGTATAAAATTTAAAAAGTTAAAATCATAGTGATTCATCGAGTCAAATCTGAACTCTCTGGGATCACTCAACACTCAAATTGCCCAAGTATAGATAAAAATTCGTACAAAGTATCGGCAGTTTGATGACCAAAATTTAAAAAAAAAATTAAATTCATGGCAATTGATCGAGTCGAAGTTGAAGTTGAACGAGTACACAGCGCCTCTTCTCCAAAATCTCTCTCTCTCTCTCTCTCTCTCTGGAAAATGCGAAATTGCTCGGAGCAATTTGCAATACCCAAACTTGCCCAATCGTCCAATTCGGAAATAAATAAATAGCCTGAATATTTCGCCGCGAACAAATAAAATGGCGTATGGGTGTATAATTTACGAACGTTGCGGGGAAATCCCGCGCGGCAATTGGAAAATAAAAAAAAAAAAAAACGCGAGAAAGGAGGCAGAGGAACTGGAACGGGCTAAAGACACTTTTAGCACTCTCTTCTCGTTTGGAAAATATATTTCCCAATGCCGAACAATAAACTGATTGCAGCCGTCGCGCGTTCGGTATCCGTGAATGGCCGAGCGGATGCGGTTCCCTGGGATTTACCGGCTACTAAATAACGAGGCCAATAATGGGCATAATAATGATAGCGGCCGACGAGATTATCGAAATTGGAAGGACGCCAAAAGGCCCATCCGATGCTTTCGCCTCGCGCGTTTTTCTCTCTCTCTCTCTCTTCTTTTTTAATGCGTTTCCACGCGCTTCTCCGAGCCTTTCACGCTTTCTGAATCGCGTGATATATGTATACACACACACACACACGCGCGCACACACACACACACACACACACACACACACACACACACACACAATATGATCCCCACGATCATACGGGTTCTGCCGTATTTTTCTTTCTTTTTTTTTTTCGGGAACACGCGGTTTTTCTTCGAACGATCGATATCAGTTAGAAATTTTAATATTCACGGTAGATCATGGTGTGTTTGGATCGAATGCTAGATTGAATTATACAATGTTCTATTCGGTTTTTAATACTCTGGCGACTACCGGCAGTTTTTTTTAATTTCTTTTTTTTTTTCATTAATAACTTCGTGCGTTTTATTGCTGGCGGAATTTGATTGGAAATTTCATAGAATTGTTTAACAGGAGGAATTTACAGGTGGATACGGTCGGTTATGATTGAATTATTACGTTGAGTTATTATTTGTTTTTAATACCGCGGTGATCGGCCTGGCTTTTATTAATAACCTCTGAGTCTATTTTATTAATAACGTCTGTTTCTCGACGGCGTGGATTTCAATAGATTTATTTCGTGCAACGTGCGCGCCAATTTTCAAACATTAGATCTCGATATCAGGGTGTTCTGTATATAAACTGAAACCGAATGCTCTCTCTCGTTCTTACACGCTGTGTGACAATTTCACCGCATCTGCGAATGCGAAGAAAAGTGCCTTTTTTCAATCTCTCGTCCTGTGCAAAGCAGAGGACTTTCAAAAACAAATAAACCATATAAATGTATATAATTGTTGCTCGGAGTGCCGATAGATGTGGAAACCAGACTAATGTCAATAATTTTAATTTACAAATTATGAAATTTTTGATGCTACAATTAATTTGAAAATTCAAGAAAAAACCACTGTTATTTCATAGTTTTAAGTTTTCACTTCTGTCGACAGTCCCCATGACTGTTTTCTTTTTTTCTTTTTTTTCAATTTGGCAATACTTTGTTGTTACTATTGGAGTAGTACACTTTATAAATCGTTAGTTTTTTGCTCCTCGTTTTACAGGAATTGCAATGAATAACGACTCGTTTACATTTGCTACAATCGAAATAAGTTTCACCGGTTTTCTTTACAACCCCGAAATATGTCGCGAAATAAGGAAAAAGAAGATTTTATTAACCATGTCAGCAACAGTGAAGACGAGTCTGTGCTCGGTATCTACGACGATGAAATACTGAAAGAAAATTCTGTAAATTTGAATTTTTCAGATAATAGTGATAGCGGATCACTAGTTACTCATCGATTTTATTGCGATACTTGCATTATTGGCGATTGCTTCGAGAGATTTCACACTCTGAAGAAATGCAAGAACTGAAACATACTTGTGTATTATAAAATAATAAAAGGGAAACAGTCACGGGGACTGTCGACAGAAGTGAAAACTTAAAACTATGAAATAAACAGTGGTTTTTTTTTTTGAATTTTCAAATTAATTACGGTATCAAAAAATTAAAATTTCACAATTTGTAAATTAAAATTATTAAGATTAGTCTGGTTTTCACATCTATCGGCACTCCGAGCAACAATTATATACATTTTAATATAGTTTATTTGTTAGTCAAAACATATGATGGGCTGCGCAAGCCGAGTACAAAATATAAATACAACTCAATTGAAATAATAGTTAATATATACTTATATTATTTATACATAGTATTTGCACTTACATAAATTTCAATGAACTTAATTTTCAACATTATTTTCATTGTTTGCATCATTATCATCATTAATTTCAACAATAGGCTTATGGTAACTATGAAGTAAGAAACAAAAATGTTCAATTGGAATTTATGTAAATATCCGTGTAAAAACCGCATCGATCGTCGTTTTATATTTTGTTGTACTGAGTTTTCGATCATTGGACATAGTGAAACCTAATGCTTCAAATGCATTCAAAAATTCAATTAATGGTAGATATATGCTTTCACTGCTGGCCAAGCGCATTATGTCATTGCATGTCGGTGACGCGAACCCATAAGATTTTCCCCTACCAAAAATCGCTCAAAATCGCGCCTAAAGAAGTTTTCACTTCAAAAAGTTAGTGCATCGGATTTGATTACATCCGGTAGAAATTAGAGACAACAGTTTCGGTATTTAGCGTCCGAATATCAGTGTCAATTGCTGTTCAGATTAACGTTAACGAATCGAACGGAAATACAGAACTTGGCCTCTCCCCCCGGTGGTTTCGGTTCTTTAAGCCAGCTTAACCAGACCAGGGTGTCAACAAAGCCCATTGGAACCATTATAACCGTATATAACCAAAGCTGAAGGCGAGTTACCAAAATCTATTTACACATCGCCGTTGTTTAGTGTACACAGTCGCAAGACGCTAACGCAAATTACGCATGTGCACGTGCGTACGCATGCATGCAGCACTCGGCACGCACACACTGTTTAGCATCCATTGACATCCCACTGATAGATGTTTCACGATAAACAGATTTCCATAATGAGATTTGCCGAGTCCAGATTCGACGAGCCAGAATTGGCTTTTCCATTGGTGTATCTTTGCTTCCTCAAGTTCGAGTAAACTCATATATTCGAAGTAGTGAATCGAGATAGTAAATTTTAAACCGAATTATATATTTTTCTTGGCTGTAAAAAATACTTAACCCCTTTGGACTCCGTTGTCGCCGCTGCGGCGACATCAAAGAGAAACAATGTTTCTTTTTAATTTAAATACTTTATATAATGTAATTGATTTTAAATATACTGTTAGTATAAATAATCGTGTAAATTCTGTAAATAGGTAGGAGTAACCGGTAGCCGATAGTAAAAAATGAGCTCAAAGTTGCTGATAGGTTATATCGAGAATTGTTCGGAAAATCAACAAATATCAGCCTATACTACAGCCTACACTACTGACAATGAGTTCAGCAGTTCGAACAATTTTCATTGCAACTATGAATAACAAAACTGACTACGTTGTACGCCGTCTTGCGGGAAAAAGTTCGATTATTTAATAAAATATCAATGTATATTAGTACGCGACTTGAAAGAGTTCCCTTCTCCAAGACGAAAAATAACAACTGTATCCAGAAGCAATTATTACGATTATCGTGTGCAGAGAGAGAGAGAGAGAGAGAGAGAGAGAGAGAGAGAAACAAAAAGAAAAAGAATTCGAAAAGAGGCAAGGAAGCAAGGTAATAACAATTACCGTGGAAAGAGAAAAAGCGCGAAGAATATACGTAGACAGAGAAGGGTAGGGGAGGAGGAGGAGGAGGGGTGCGGTTGACGATGGCGTACACAGGTGTAAGAAGCTTGTACAGCCAGACGTTTATGCCCGTTTATGATAGCGCGTACAATATCCAAGCGATATCAAATTGATGTTTATTCAAGTGGCTATGTGACATGTACGTAGGATCAGGATCATAACCTGGTGGTCTCGTGTTCTCGAGTTCTGTCTCGCTCTCCTGCGCAGTTGCCACTCGACGCGACCATATGCTCGCCACATATCACACGCAATACGTGTCTCTATCGGTCAATTACTACCTCTTTTATCCCCCCACGTGTGTATGCCCACATTTTAATGCCTTAATTCAGCCAGAGAATTTAGCCGCGACGATTATCGAGATATCGCTGTGTATTTATAGAGGTGAAATTTTGATGGGCGAGAAACGCGAGACGGCGTTGTATCGATTAATTCGGCGCAGGAATCGAGGAGATAATAATGGACGATTGGCGATGTGATACTCGGAAGCTGAATTATTATTCGCACTCGGCTCTTTCCAATGTGTCAATTGTACTGCTGACGTATTGATGGAAGATCAATTCTTGTAAGTGTGAAATGTGCTTGATGCTTAGAATATGTTTGAAATTCGACGAATGCGCGCGCGCGCAGACTTCTCCGACCGAGTGTGTGTATATATTGCAATGTAAATTTTTAATATAGTAGACACGCGACATAAATGTGCAACGTGTCTGCAACGTATTGAAATTTTTTTTTTTCTTTTTCTTGTACTACACTTCTCACGAGTTTATTTTCGCAACGCGATACATCTACTTCAAGCCACTCGTGTAGCTCGAATACATCGGTATCGAGGTATCAAGGGAATTTAAATAACGACAGTAAGAAGATAATATATATATCTGAAGAGAATAAAGGACAATATTTTTAAATAACGATATTAAGAAAATAAAATAGGAACTTGAAGAAAAAAAAAAACAATGTGAACTAAGAGAAGGAAATTTAAACAACGACATCGAGCAAACGAAACAGGGATTTGAAGAGACTGAAAAGGAAATTTAAATAACAACAAAATGTGAAAATAAAATAAGGAAAGTAAATGTGCCAAGAAACTGTTACAATCACGGAGGGGCTGGACTGAATCCAGTAGACACATTACGCGGCAGAAACTTTTACGCATTTTTATACTTGTGCGCTTCTATCCGGCGCGCTATAAATCGCGAGAACTTTTGCGAAAAACAACGTGCAACTTCAACGCTTATAAGTCTGAAGTCGAGACACCGTATTTCAAAAGCTAGCCTCTTTCTCACATCGCGGTATATGAAACTAAATTTAAACGTCCCCCGTTATCTTTTGCCGTTTGTCACGATTCACTTCGATTCACTGTTTCGTTTTCTTTGACGCTTTCTCGCCTATTTATTTCTAATCGCAAGACACACGACAGAAAAATGTGAGTTTCTACACTTCGAGGATACGAAATTTTTATAGTCTGATAATATATTTATCTCGCAAATTTTCTGCAACGTCGACTCCAGGATTTTAATATTAGAGCGACAGCGAAATGTTCGAAAGTGCCAAAATTCGCAGATTTTCTTGAAAATTTCACACGTTTGCAACTTTTATAAGTTCTTTTTGCGAGACATGTAGACATATAGAAAATTCGCTCAATTCGATCGATGAGAAATTATTTATATTCGAATCGTTGTAATTTCGTAAAAAAAAAAAAGAATTTTGTTCTATATTTTATTACTATTGCATCAAAGGTCTGACGCTAATGATATTAAACTGATGCTACTCAGAAATAGTGAAAGTAGAAGGGGCAGACATTCTTTGTTTCGTCCCAATAGATCACAGGCATTTTCTATTTTTCATCGACACATCAAATCTCACGTTTATGGACTTCAACTTCGCGGTTCTTTTTTTGGAGCATAGTCTGCGACAGGCACGGGTCAGAAATATTTATTTTCCATTGAAACTTGAAGTGTAGAACTCTGACAGTACTATAAAGTGTTTCTGTACTTTAAATTGCAATGAAAAATAAATATCTTCGATTCGTGTCACTTCAAACTGCAACGATGAAAAATAAGTGTTCCTGAAAAATAAATACTCGCGCCCCTTACAAATTATATTGTTTAATTCCATAAATTGAGGAACAAAGAGAAATATATTAATTATTGTAATTTCCTACAATACCGATCCATAGAAAGTCCTGCACTTCAAGTTGCAGTGAAAAATAAATATTCGTAACTCACGTGAACTACATTGCTTAAATAAATTAAATAAATTAAATATTATATTGCTTAAATAAAATAAATAAAGTAAATTAAATAAATTAAATAAATTAAGGAACAAAGAGAAATATATTAATTATTGTAATTTTCTACAATACCGATCCATAGAAAGTCCTGCACTTCAAGTTGCAGTGAAAAATAAATATTCGTAACTCTCGTGAACTACATTGCTTAAATAAATTAAATAAATTAAATATTATATTGCTTAAATAAAATAAAGTAAATTAAATAAATTAAATAGATTGAGGAACAAAGAGAAATATATTAATTATTGTAATTTTCTACAATACCGATCCATAGGAAGTCCTGCACTTCAAGTTGCAGTGAAAAAATTCATCGTTCGTACCTCTCACGAGTTGCATCATTTAATTCCATAAATCGAGAAAACAAAGAGAGAACATTAATTATTAATCGTTGTAATTTCCTACGAACGGGAGGAACCTGCTTGCTCCGATTTCCTTGCAATTGACAAACCTCGAGTAGCAGTAGCAAATAACCGATTTTCATTCGAGAAGTTGAACAACGATCGGTCAGAGATGTTCTAGGATTTTTGCTACGGTTACCGATTTCCGAAAATTACGGTGTAAAATTTCGCTCTCGTTTAAAGTCGATTAATAACAATCGTGGAAAGGGAACCGAGCGTCGCTCAAAAATCAATATCATTACGCGCGGCGCGTTGAACATCCGACATTGGTCAAAGTTTCGTTGCATTTAGGCCGAAATCTAGAGGGGAAACGCGAGAGCAACCATGCGAGAGAGAGAGAGAGAGCTCTCGTTATCATACCGTTCATTTCCGAACCGCGTGGAATAAAACACGAGATCGGAAGCTATTTCAGGCCTGATCGGGATAAAACAATTCGTTGGCAAACAATGGATGCAAATTATTTAACGCGTCGATGCCAATTATACTTAATGGGGAAACGATCCTCCAAAAGCCTGCCGCCCCCTTCCCCGCTACTCCGAGAGGTGCCGCCGTTATCAAGACGCGCATCGTTCGAATAACAATTGAAAACGAACGATTAAACGAGCGGCAGCGTGCGGGTAAACAGAAGCCGACGAAAGAAGAGGAAAGAAACTTTTTGAACGATCATGCGAACGATTCACGTGAATATGCAATATGGAGAGAGCGCGGGATATGGACAAACTACGGGTGCATAACTACGGGGTATATACAGGGTGTGTCGCGCAGAATTTGACGAGCAAATTTATACTTATTCGCCGGGTAGCGAGAGTTTACACTCTGCGATTACACGAGTGTGATCAAGCAGAAGATGTGAATAGATGATGTTTATTTTGAAAGTCCATTTTTTTTTTTTTGTTGTTTCGAGGAAATTAAAGTTCGGCATATTTCGGTCAATTCAAAAAAATATCAATTAATTACGTCGAGTCTGGCAATTTATCAATATGTAATTTGATTATATAAATTTCTTTCGAGGCGAATTTAACTAAAATAATATATATCTACGGGACATACGTAAATGGACTTGCACTATTTTTACAATTAATCATTTAATTTCAATTATGAAAAATTAAATGTATCACTTGAAATATACATTGTATTCGAGAGAATATCGTTTATAAGTAATAGCAAGAAATAACATAGGAGTAGTATTTTTCATTTCGAACGTTAATTATATTTAAATATTGATATTATTTATTTATGCCATGTGGCATTTATTTATGTGGCAGTGTTTTGAAATATTCACGAAGCACAGGAGGTATATAAAGTAATAACTACTCTAATATCCTTATATTTTCCGTATGTAATAGAAATATGTCTATGGAAATTGGACTTGCACCACTTTCATAATCGATCGCTACCGCAATTTCTTTGATTGGCCAATATTAAATTGAGCAAAGCATCGGCATTTTTTCAAGATATTAAATATTAACCAGTCGTAAATAAAAAAGTTTGCACTAAATTAAAGTTTACACAAATTATGCGATGCCTCACTTTTTTTTTTTACCAAAATGGACTTGCATCACTTTCAAAATAAACGATCCAAGTGCACGGATCGTTTGAAAGAAGATGTAGCAACATTTTATTTGCCATTTGTTTCACTCGTGTTTTCCAATTGGACAAACACGCGAGAAACAATCATACAAAATTTAATCGGCAGACAAATTACTGGCTGTGAAACACTGAAAATACTCAGTTTTCCTTCAAGTGTCTGGAGCTTGCTGATGTGTGTGGATTTTCTGACTGACTGTACACACACACACACATGTACATGTATATGTACAATCATATATATATATATATATATATATATATATATACACACACACATATATATGTACATATGCTAGGCAAAAAACGGTAGATACAGAACTCGCGTAGATCGCATTCAAATAGTTTGGCAATGCAATTTCCAAAGCGACACACGGAGGCAACTTGCTCCGTTTACTCAAAGAGGAGAGGCGAGAAAACGCAAAAGCGGAAGAAGCGGGACAGAAAATTCCCTTCCGGTCGGTTCTTCCCCCCTGGTAATTTACCAACGTCATAGTAATAATAGCGCAGTAGCCAGACACAGAGGCGCAGCAGTTTCACTTATTACAATCCGGCGGTGGTCTTTTGTCTTTATAGTAAGCGACTCGAACGACGATTATTCCGTAGGCAACCTGCGGATCTGAATACGTAAGTGGGTATTTATCCGCGAATGCGTAACGGTGCCGTCTCAACGTGTGTGAATGTATAACGTGAGTGTGTGTCCCCCCCCCCTCCTCCCCCTGCCCCGGAGTTTAACCATCCGAGCTCTGTACACTTTTACGGACCGGTGATTGAATCGAAGCGGAAAATTTTATATAAACGCGCACGCTCGTGTGAATGAATCGCTTCGTGCTTCGCGAGAGCATCTCTGTTATTTTTTCATTTTTTTCATTTTTTTTTTTGGAGTTGCGTCTTACTCTTTGCATTTCGCTGAAGAGAACATTCACCGATTTATCGGTACTAGGATATTAGGGGTATCGCGTTCGCGTGAGTCGACGAAACGAAAATTGGATATCAACTGGCGGTTTCAATTGCCAGCCGTAATCGACGGTTTAATTGCCCGGTCGTTAACATTTTAATTGCCAGTAGTTTACTGGCAAACGTTTCGAGATGTTTCGAAAGAACGTGAGTAATTTTTTAGCTTCTTTTCTTTATTCTCTTCTCTTCCTTTGCACTCGACGTCTCCGTGCGTTTTACAATGTTGTGCCGCAGTTTGAAACACTGTTGCGCCAATTCCCTGGTTAAACCTGATATTTGATGATCAAACGTGTAACATTAAATCATTTGTTATTGCGTGGTCTACTAATGCTCACACAACCCAAGTATATGTACATATATATATATATATATATATATATATACATATATATATATATATACATATATATATATTTGTTTTCTAAGGGATCACAATATATTGAAATATGTGTACAGGGTGGTTCACCCTACAGCGAAAGTTGCACCCTTGAAATAACTTTCAAATTACGCGCCCAATGAGAAATTGTTCAATACAAAAGTCGTGTAGTTTGTAAGGGTGGCAAAATATGTGTGTGTCGAAATTTTCAAGGTCACCTTTATTTCCCTTTTCAACTGGACCATATATCTTCTCCGTCGTAAATCGAAAGAATGTTAAAATTCCACGTAGTAAATCAAGAAAGTATTAAATAGCATTGATATATAGCGGGTGTTTGCGTTATTTTCGCCGCGAATGAAAGATCGCTCGAAGTGTTGCTTCATCGAGAACAATTCTAGCTCAGCCGTTTCGTGAAAGCAAGAGAGAAAGAAAATAAAGAATATTCCTCTCAAAAATTCTTTTCCAACGAAAACACTCACCAATTTTCACTTAAAGTCATCGCTGACTGACATTTACGACGACATTTTCATTTTAACACCTGGTGTAAAACTGAACGAAGATGACTTCTATTTACACTGCAAAGTGTAGAATATCAAAATTAAGAATTCGCGACGTCAAAACTTTCGAGGGCAAAAAATGGCTTTTCCAGCGTGGAACACACGTTATTAACTCATCGACAAAACTTTGAAGTTTTCTCCCCCAACAACGATTCTTGTATCAACTTTTAGTTCCAAACTAAAAGCTCGATATATATATATATATATATATATATGTATATTTCGATCACAGGCTATCGAAGGTATGAAAGGGTTGATACGTTTAATAGAATATTCGTATATTCGGATCAGTCATCGAGGATAACCCGCGGCGAGTGCTCGATGTCTATCTGGCTAAGTAAGTGAGGTTGAACGTATCGAGGAAATTAAAGGAAGTTACGCTATCTGAAGACTGTTACGCGTTGCATGCATGCATGCACACATACACACATACACACTCGCGCAGAGTGTATCGGTAAAGTGCACAGTTATTGCCTATGAACGATCGACCACCGAAAAGTAATAATACTCGAAGCGATTGAATATATACGTATCCCATGCGCACGTAAAAATACGTGCAGCACACACTGATGCACGTGTATTATATATATCGTATGTAACTGCATAGTCGTAGTATATTGGCAGATAAGTTCCGAAGGGCAAGAGACGCCCGCGAGACGCGAAATATTCTACCCAAAAGGCTGTTGGAGCCAGCGATCGAGCCAGATGGAAATTTAATTCCCCGCAGGCAGCCGGTTATCTCGAGACCGAGACGGAGAAGTCGCGGAATTGAATTTTGAAAGGGCCTGTATGTATATATCGGCGGAAGAGTCTCGCGTCCGTTCTCGATCCTGGAATCGAGTATTTTTCATGAAAATTCCGAAACAACCGATCGCGGCCTTTTTCACCCCATCCATACGTCGAATTCTGTTTGGCTGTGCGGACACGGCGTATTGTATTACGTTCCACCATCTTGAAGATGGCGGCGAGTCGCGCGAATTGAATTTGTACTTTCTTCTCCCTTTTCTTTTTTTTTTCAAGAAAATGCAAACCCAAGTTGCACCGAATTTTTTTAAAATGTAAAATTAATATTAAACTGTACGACTTGAGTGACATCGACTTTTCGAGATTGGTTGAAATATATCGCACCAGGCGTAGAAAGCTAAGCAAAAATGGTGGGACCATTTTTCAACCCTAACCTAACCTCAAAGAGTTGAAGAGCGGGAGGAAAGACAGTCGAATGATTTTAGAACATTTTTTTTATTTCTTATATCGACCATTTCACAGACGTTCCTTCCATCTCTATTTCATTTTCTGTAGAATTTTTGTATTTTCACTTTGTTACCACTGTTATTTACGCTTGAAATTCTTTGTTGTCAATATATAAAAAGAGAAGGATTGAATTTGATTTTTATCCTACATTTTGGATGTATATATAGTAATACAATAAATACTAGCAAGCGAGATTCTCTATTAGTTTTAAACATCTGCAATATTCAAAGCAATAGTAATTTTATTCTATTTTTTTTTTCTAAATTATTCTGCGTAATCCAGACTTTTATCATGCAAGCAATTTTGGTAGATATTTTTATCTTTCAACGAAGTTTATAAATATTTTCATATCTCTGCATTTTTTCCAATATCGACTATGGTACGATATTCGTGAATATTTAAACATCCAGAAGAATCAATTTATTGCAAGAGAAAAAAACTATTTGGCATCAAAAAAAAAAAAAAAAAAAAAAAGTAAAGAAAGAAAAAAGATGTACAATTTTATCATATATCAAAGAAAACTTCAGAAAAATTGACATTGCAAGTCCATTTTTTTTTTCTTCCATTGCACTTTAATTTCGCTAATCGTGCGAAAGCAATAATCTGGGAGGAATTGTTTGACTCGCTATGCACATGCAGCGCGATGGTAAAACAGGGCAAGGAAGTTGTTTGATCTTCGATCGCAGATCCGATATTGGCCCCTCGTCGTTCGAATTTTCCATTTCACAAAGTAATGTCATGCAAAAGATGCCTCGTCTTCTTTTTTATTTTCTACCATTTTTATTTCCGCAAATGAATGTTCTTCGCTGTAACAAGTGACAGTAACAAAGTTTCAGCCCCGTTAGTTTCTATTTTTTCCTTTTTATTTCTATTTCTTTTTTTTTTCTTTTTTTGGTGATAAACATTGAAGCTTTAGTTTTCAGCGAAATTTCAAGCGTTTCGTTTTGCAACTTTAATCGCTGGCAAAGGTTTGCGTGCAACTGAAAGTAAACGCCTACGTTGACAGAAATTATGTTACATACCGGGTGTGTGAGGTATTATGTAGACGGTTAAACACGAAATGCTTGAACTCTCGATCAAACGTTCGACATTTTGTCACACATTGTTGACAAGATACCATTAATCAAAATTATGATCTTCACACGTATTCTTAATACAATCGCTGATACAAAAACTGTAAAAATTCGAAGCAGAGAAACGTCCGTATAACATTTGGCGAAAATAATTGAATATGTTGTTTCAATGTTGTCAAAATGAAAAAAAAAACAGAAAAATTTAATTTTTTTACGCTGAAACTGAGTTTTTAACGACGATCGTCGTCTTATTAACACTTTACCGACCGGTAGCCTATTAATCGGCTAACTATTCACCGCTAATACACGGTAAAGTGTTAATATCGAGAATCAAATCGAAACGATCGAGCGTCAGATTACTCTCTCCAATTACTGACAATTATCGTTCACATCGTTCATAATTAATTCACTTTACAAAGCGGAAAAACCAGGTTGATCACATATTCTTGACAATTATCGACGGTGATTTCTTCTTAATCTCTCGTAGAAAAGTCACACGTTGCGTTGCCTGAATTTTTCGTCACACAGTCTCTCGAAGAAGCTTGCGAAACAGCTGAAAATGTTTAATCAAGCTTGGCCCCCTTCACGTTGGTGTGCTCTCTCTTTGTTTGTAGCGCAAGACGACCGAGAGTGCTACAAGCGAACTTAATTTTCCAATTAAATATACTTCGTTCCACTGGTCAAACAGTGATTTCAAATGGTAGATTGCAACGATGGAGCGACGGTTCGTTCCTCTAATATCGTTTCTATGTAACGAGGTTAGTTTGGCCGTAGTTAGAGCCCTGGTTCAACCCTGGAATGTGGAAAACCTTGCGAAGGCTTCGCCGAACATGGGTGAACGAAATAAGCAAAATAAGGCCATTAGGCCAAAGGCGACGACTCCGTTGAATTTTTGAAACAACCGAACATTACTAGTTTATATATATATATATATATATATATATATATATTTCACTTTGCGTGAAAGTATAAAAAGCTCGATCTGTTGACGAAGTTTCACTGACTGAGAATACGCGTCGAATAGAAAAACAAACAGAAATCGGCAATGAAATCGAATTTCCATCGAATTAAAACAAAAAGAGATCACGTTCTTCTCGCGTTACTCTTTTTTTTTAAAGTACTTTCGATACTCGCAGTCGTTTCTCGTTTTTAGTTTCCCAATTTTCGACAGTTTCGACAAGTAGTAGCTTGAGAAAAAAAGAAATTTGAATGCAGCGAGTAGTGACAAGAGATGTGCGTTAGGTATAACGAGAAAGAAATAAAGGGAGTGATTCGAGTGATAACTTGAAGAGAGAAAGAAAAATCGCATAAATGTTACGTGCAGTAACGAAACGGAGTTCAAAGAAAGCTATATTTAAAAATACAATTATTCACTTAACTCATTGACTGCCAGGCAAATTTGGAGCGTCTTGCCAAAATTTTATTTTAAAGGAAACACGAAATTTTCCAAAATATAATAATACCAAGTTACAGATTTAGCATTTTTTATTGAAAAATAAACATATAATTAATATATATATATATATAAATA
The DNA here is from genome assembly GCA_032399595.1 of Tetragonula carbonaria. NCBI lineage: Eukaryota > Metazoa > Arthropoda > Insecta > Hymenoptera > Apidae > Tetragonula > Tetragonula carbonaria. The sequence goes on from JAUCRC010000015.1 coordinate 716,166, forward strand.
TTTAATCTGTTATGACCGAATAGTCCGAGTTATTATTTTTACAATAAAAAACGATATTAAATATGTTTTATACGCTGTATTAAATTTCTATTCATCCTTTCTAATAATTCCTAACTCAACCGGCAATAAAATTGCAATCAATCTGAACTTGTAGCGCAAACTACGAGATATCTCGTAGCTGGCAGTCAATGGGTTAATCGACGTTCGAAATTATATCTGCAGTAGAGAATAATATTAAATTGGTGACGCAGCAAAGAATTAAGACGATACTTTCTTGCTACTAAGAACTAACGAACCTCATCTTTCGGCAGATAAAGATATTTTTTTTATTGCAAATAACGCGAAGCGAGAATTTCATATGCTTGATGAAACTTGAACTCAACTGCAGGGCAGTTGCAAAGTTGTTTTCCGGTGCTTGCACGATCAATATCGAATCACGGATATCGTTCACGTCATGATAATAAAAGGGTCGATGGCAGGAAAATCTTCCATTATTCTATCATTCGAAAATTCGATCGAATCTTTGAATGACAGAGGAATCCATCTGAATGCGTATGATGACACAGTTGGTTACAATGATACGTATTTCATCATCTTCTGGAAATAATCAGCCACCTAGTAGTTATTTCAACACCGCTGCGGAAAAATTACGCGGTCAAGGGGTTAACCAAACACTTTCGTCCCCCCATTATTTCACACAGACATAACTCTACCGTACAAACTCGCGAAGAGAAAAAAAAAGAAAAAAGTGTATCTGCGAGTACGTAACTACCATGAGTGTAGAGTTCATCAGAGAAAAGACCTCTCTTTTTTCTTCGCGATTGCGCACAATGGGAGGAAGCTCGGTTATTTTTCGAATGGAGACTCCGTCTTTATTTCCATTGCATGTTTTCTTTCTCGTGGCTGAGAATACTCTCTCTCTCTCTCTCTTTCTTTCTTTCTCGTGTACCTTTTCTTTTATTCATATCGTATAAATTATTTTACATGCACGGATCAGGGTTATCTTTCGTCTTTTTCGAATTTTCTTTGTCATCGAGTGAAGCAAGAAATTCCGCTTGGAATTTCTCTCCCAATTGCAGCTGTCTGTAATCGATTCTTCGTCTCGATGTTCTTCGTCGATGTTTCAACTTGTTGCAGAGGTCGGCAACACAGGCCTTGCGTAATTGGAAAACTACACGCGCGCATCTATCGTCCAATATTGGTAATTATAACTCTCGTAGTTAATTACGATACGCGAAATTTTCCCGAAATGTTCGAGTTCTCTCCGCGTGGAAAGAAACCGCGTCTCGGAAGTTCGCGTTTGGAACCACCGAGCCGAGATACATATCATCTTATTATCAACGCTGTTTTCTTGGATGCTCGGCATTCCTCGCCGGCGAAATGACGTATCAATTTCACTGGATTCTTCAGCGAAACAAATTATCGCCGGTTAATGGTAATTACCGGTGGATTTAATCCAGACACACAGAGAGGCATTCGCTGCAACACTGCATTTTGTCCCCCCCCCTCCCCCCTATCACCCGGAGTGAAAATTTAAAAGTTTAATTCCGGGCTTCCGCTTCGCAATTACGCTTTTCCGCGCGAGCTTAAATCGCTTTTAAAACTGCTTAATGCAAGGACATCGACATAATCGACATAGTCGGTTGCCAACAGGGGAGAGCTTGCTAAAAACCTGCGATTTTAACAAGTGTGTATCGCCGCTTTATTCAAAACAGGGTATGAAAAGAGTTCAACGAGTTGGTAAACCTCTTGCGTAATGCAGTATATGTATATATATTTTTTTTTATTTATATATTTTATTTTATATATATATATATAATTATTTTATATTTATTTTATTATTTTATTTATATATTTTATTTTATATATTTTATATATATATATATATATATATATATATGCGGTATTCGCAAAATTTGAAAACAGTGTCTCGAATTTCGTGTCTCTTATATTTATATTTTTCTCAGCTCTCTGTTCATTTTGAGACACGACTGATCGATTCCACTGTCGCAAAATGTGTGTGAAAAATATATTTCCTCCGTCTATTTGTAGATAATGCTTAATTGATTTAGACGATCCGTCCTTGTCACGATTTTCAACTCTCGTCAATTTCAACCGTCGAGAAAAATTAAATCTTTCTGCTCGCGTGAAGAAAATTCGCGAATGGAAATCTTATTCACTGGCCTTTCTTCAATTTGATTCGATAAAAAACTGTGCTGCATATAAATATTGCCAGTCTTCATTATTAATTTCTATTCTCGACTATCGCTGTCGAAAAAATGGACGTTGATACGGCAAAAAGCTTCTTTTCTAATTGACAGAATAATATCCAAGCTTTTGGAAAAAAAAACACGCTTTTCGGTCGCAAGTGAACGAAATGAACTTGTTCATTATTTATTACGAGCCAAGCTGATCAACTTTGCTCCCTGTTCATTTTTCAATTTCATTGAACCTTTGGAGTGCTTCGCAAGTCTCCTGATGATCATATAACGGATTAAAATTATACTCATCATTGAAACATACGCTTTTTGACAAAATTTATTCAGCACGTTAATACGTCATCCTCTTTGAAACGCTCTGATAAATTATTAGAAATTATTTTATTATCGATCATACGTGCTGAATAACTTCGGTACGAACGAAAGTAAATTCGAAAGAATTAAATAAGAATCAAGCTGACGAAGTTTACATCTTCATTCCAGGACTTGATTCTCATGCTTCTCGATCGATTTATTTTGTGAAACGTTAACGAGTAAACAAATTATTTTATTATCAATTATACAATTATACGTGCTGAATAACTTCGGTACGAACGAAAGTAAATTCGAAAGAATTAAATAAGCTGATCACAAATTTACATCTTCATTCCGGGACTTGATTCTCATGCTTCTCGATCGATTTATTTTGTGAAACGTTAACGAGTAAACAAATTATTTTATTATCGATTATACGATTACACGTAGAATGCTGTCTATAGCAAACAACGAACAAAGCACTCGAATAAGTATGCTGAACCCGTCGGACCCATTTATTATTACGAGGCGAACGCTGATCAACTTTGCCTCTTCGTTCGAAATTTAATATTCTCAAAGGAGAAATTATTTCCGCGGACTCATTTATTACACGCTAAACTGATCCGCTGTTTGTCAAACAAAGAGAAAGAAAGGCTCGTTAGCCGATTCGTTGACGATTATAAAATGAAGTCTGCCTGTAACTTGGAAGCCGAGTTCGTCGCTTTTATTTTCCACGTCAGAGAGAAAGAGAGAGAGAGAGAGAGATCATTACAGATCCTCGACCTTACAAAATATTCCTTCGCATATTTTTTACAACATCCTGTGTTATCCACGACACGACCCGGTCGTATAATTGTGAACGAAAACGCAATTTTCCATGCATTTCCGTTCGTTAATGCGCACGCAATGCAACACACTATAACGTGCATTATCTGTGAATCGTATTCGAGCCATTTGGAATAGAACCGTCACGAAACTCATGTGGGACGCGACTTGCAGCTCGTAAGTCACGATACTCCGGCTACGCATCGATCGCATCGACGTTAATAACAGGTCATTAGGTTTGTAATTTTTCTTTTTTTTTTTTTTTTTTTCCCTAACTAGAAAAAAATTACACACACACGCATACCCTCCACTACCGAGATACAATCGAAAGAACGAATTCAAGATTTCTCGCAATTCACGCTGAAGAGAGCCAGATACATCAGTGTGTTGCTGGAATATTTATTCTTCGCATCGGTTCACGCTGATGCTGATTCGCACGCGGAAAAAATTGCACGCGGTCAATTGGTTTAACCAGATTGATCCACTCCACAGGGAAACGAGAGCTATCGAGGTTTAAGGTTTCGGTTTTCATTCTTTCTTTCTTTTTTTTTTTTTTCGTGGACAAGATGAATAGCTGTAGGCTTTTGAAAGATCTGGAGAAATTTTGTCCAGGTCAATTTTTTGACATATATAGACTTTAAGATTAACTTCATCGATGTTGAATATCAAGAAATCGAAATTCACGAGCATTTCTGTAACTTTTGATAGAACATTTAGCATTTTCGTGGACAAGATGGATAGTTGAAAGATTTTGAAAGAACTGGAGAAATTTCGTCCAGAATTCATTTGTCAAGGTCAATTTTTTGACATATATACGCTTTAAGATTAACCTCGTCGATGTTGAATATCAAGAAATCGAAATTCACGAGCATTTCTGTAACTTTTGATAGAATATTTAGTAGCATTTTCCTGGACAAGATGGATAGTTGTAGGGTTTTGAAAGATCTGGAGAAATTTTGTCCAGGTCAATTTTTTGACATATATACGCTTTAAGATTAACTTCATCGATGTTGAATATCAAGAAATCGAAATTCACGAGCATTTCTGTAACTTTTGATAGAACATTTAGCATTTTCGTGGACAAGATGGATAGTTGAAAGATTTTGAAAGAACTGGAGAAATTTCGTCCAGAATTCATTTGTCAAGGTCAATTTTTTGACATATATACGCTTTAAGATTAACCTCGTCGATGTTGAATATCAAGAAATCGAAATTCACGAGCATTTCTGTAACTTTTGATAGAATATTTAGTAGCATTTTCCTGGACAAGATGGATAGTTGTAGGGTTTTGAAAGATCTGGAGAAATTTTGTCCAGGTCAATTTTTTGACATATATAGGCTTTAAGATTAACTTCATCGATGTTGAACGTCGAGAAATCAAAATTCACGAGCATTTCTGTACCTTTTATCGAATATTTAGCACACACAGGGACATTAGAGATTTCGTCCAAGATTTGTGGAATTGATCGACTTGAAGCGAACTCCCGAGTTTTAGATGTTTCTTTAATTCGTAACACTTAGTTAACTAATTAAATATCGAAGAAAACCGTCTCTTCTCCTTCCAATAACATGAATTATTCGTTGAATGTAAATATTATAACATTGAATGAATAACTGGTTTCACGGATATTTCACAAAGTATTATAAAAATCGTTCGAATATAAAATCTGACCGTTCCAGCTTCGTCGCCCGAATTTCGTACAATTTTCATATTTCAATCAATCTATCTGTTCCAATATCATTTACGTCGACGTGTGCAAAGTGTCGTCCGTGTTAGCCAAACGAAAAGGAATATATAATCAAGAAGAGAGGGAAAAATTGCTTGCACTTTGTTCAGAGACAAACCTGAAATTTATTTCAACACGATTCCTTAACTATATCGCCATTCGAAAATTAACATGTTATCAAACTATTCGCGAATGCAGTTCAGAGTGATTACAGAGAAAAAAGATGTAGAGACGTACGTCGATATTGTGTTTCAATTATTATTAAAAACTTGAAAGAATATTTTCATCTCCAGTTGCATAATCGACGCAAAGTCGAGCACGTCGACTGTAAGAATTTCAGTCACACGTAACGTACTCGTATGTAGTATGTGGAGAGCTATAATTTTCAAGCCAGCTTAATACTTATTAGCGATTGGATTAATACATGATTCATGCACGCCAGACGTTGTCAAATTCTGCCCGGATCTAATTAGAATTTATCGCGCCCTGCTTCTCTCTCTCTCTCTCTATCTCTCTCTCTCTCTCTCTCTCTCTCCGTGTATCTTCGTCTTCATTTGTCCACCTGCAACTTATTTCCAGTTCTCTTTCTGCACGTATTCTTCTTCTCTTTCCAAATATTAACAAACATTAACAAACAGGGTATTTTAAAAGCAAAGTTAAGCAGACAAGCAGATTAAATAAGTAAATAATTAAATTAAAAACATTCGTACACACTGGCAGCTAGTGTGTTTGATTTAAATCAAACAAGCATAATGATAAATATTTATCATTAATCAAGCATACTGATAAATATTTGATGTGATTTTCAATGTAATATAGATACCACGATTATTATAATAATTTCCATGAAATATAAATATTAACATAGAACAACTGAATTCTTGTCTTGAGTGTGTTTTTTTATTTGCTAATCACAATTTTCTTTATCGCAAATCTATTGTTTACTTGTAGTTATGGATCCATCTTCTAATAAAAGAAATATTATATTTATTGTATATAATCTGTTAGAATTTTCCAATAAATGTAATCAACAGGTGTGTAACCCAATGCTTATCGGTAGTGCATTTTCTGCACAGGTAGTTAACGCTCACGGTGGCGCTAGTAGTCACCTCGATCTTCACAGCATTAATTATCATGTTGGCCAGAAGAAGGAAACGATATTTCCGAGTATTTTTCTCTCATTTTATTATTATTAAAAAAAAGAAAGAGAAAATTCTATTTTTTTTTCTCTTTGCCGTGCGTTATCTTGTATACGTCGCTGTGCATTTTCTGCACAGTTAGTTAACGTCACGGTGGCGCTAGTAGTCACCTCGATCTTCACAGCATTAATTGTCATGTTGGCCAGAAGAAGGAAACGATATTTCCGAGTATTTTTCTATCATTCTATTATTATTAAAAAAAAGAAAGAAAATTCTATTTTTTTTTCTTTACCGTGTGTTATATATGTATACGTCGCTGTGCATTTTCTGCACAGGTAGTTAACGCTCACGGTGGCGCTAGTAGTCACCTCGATCTTCACAGCATTAATTATCATGTTGGCCAGAAGAAGGAAACGATATTTCCGAGTATTTTTCTCTCATTTTATTATTATTAAAAAAAAGAAAGAGAAAATTCTATTTTTTTTTCTCTTTGCCGTGCGTTATCTTGTATACGTCGCTGTTTTAATTGCACTGCTTCTGCTTTCGTTACTATTTCGTCCCTATTTTTTTTCTTTTTTTTTTTCCTCTGTGTCTCGCGCTTTCATTTTCTCATTCACCTATTTCTGGTCCCCCTTTTCGCCGGCGCGTCTGTTTTCTCGTTACTTCCGTTTCTCGTTCTAATAACTCTCTTCTAATAGTTCCTTTCCACTTTCGTTTGTTTCCCTTCTATCCCCGACTATCTTTCTCGATTTGTTTGTCGTATCCATTACTTGCGCGCGAACGTTATTCGCGTCCGCATTTTACGAATTTTATCAACCTACCAGAGGGGCGGAGCAACAATTTGTAATAAATTTCTTACAACATAGACTCTGCGATGAAAGACACGCTTAACCGGTAAGAACTTTTTCTGCGAAATTTATTTTCCATAATAGCGAACAGCAGCGCCACGCGATCATCGTCTATTTTTTTTTTTTTTTCTTAGAAAATTTGCTCGAAATTTCTTCGCGAAAATGTTCCTAGTAATTTAACAATTGCATTTATCATGTAATACGTCTGTTGCGAATGACACGTGAGAAGAAAAGCATAACACGGCGCCGGCAATAATTTGATCATTATTCGAAAAGATTCGAAACTCGCGGCTTTATCAACGAGTGGGGCAACAGGAATTTCGACATTTTCGAATTTTTTTGCTCGATAAAACAATGCAATTCGCCGAAGATATTTATTGGAATTATTTTCCAGTTTCGGGCGCGTAGGAAACGTTCGAGAATTGTTGTCGATTGAATAATTTTCGAGACTTGGGTAACGTGGCTGGTGTACATATAACTCATTAACGAATAATCGCGTTTAACGCTAACAGGTACAGTGAAATTGAATCAGCAGGCCGATTGGCAAATCTCACGAAATCCCGGGGTAATTCATTTTTGTTATTAAATATCAATGAAGCCGGCGTAATGCTGCAATTTAATTAATTTCGATTACAGTTCCGCTTGAACAAAGATTTTCCCCCAACTGATCGGAAGTACAAAATCAAACCGTAGAAAACGCTCAAGCGATCACGCATTTTGACCACTCTGAGTGTATATACGCGCAAGTAAAATTGTTTGCGAATGTTGTTTTCTGTCGATAATATTACTAGATGAGAGTTTTTTTTTTTTAATTTATAAGTGCGATTTATAAGTAGCTTTGTGTTTTTCAAGTCGAAATGTAGCGGCACTCTAAATAATACTAACTCGCAATAACCTAGTAAGCGTAAAATTTTTATTTCGTCGAATCGAAACTAATTACCTTCGCCTTTTCTACGTCGAGCTTCGATCGCGAATAGAATTCGTGATAATTAAAATTGCTGAGAATTTCGTAGTTTCAAATGACAGGTATAGTTTCCACTTCTGAAAATCATATTTCTTTACTTTATCAAAGTTCTCTGAAACGAAATCGCACCTGGTGAAAATAATTCTAGCATTGCATTGTTTTGCATCTGATCGAAGAAATTCGAACGTCGTACAAATCAAAAAAAAAAAAAAAAAATCTACGTATTTCACAACAAAAATTAAAACGTTCCACTTTTCGAGTAGTCACTTACTACAAAAAAAAAAGTTCTCGAAATTTAGCTTTACTTTCGAACGCTGTTACCTTCTCGAAAAGCCATTTAACCAGGTGTAATTTTTGTGGATTGAACTGCGTACTGCGTCTGAAGGCTGAAGTTGATTTTCTTTTTTTTTTTCGCAAATCGTTCGCAATATTTCAGTTATAATCAGCGATAGGTGCTTGGTTCGGTTCTTGGTTGGATAGGCGCACATGTTGCTTTCGGAGCTGCAGGAAATTTCATTAACGAGGCGGTTCGATCGGCAAGGGTTGCGTGGATATCCGCGCCGCACCTGAGACCACCCTGTGTTCGTGTTCTGCGCCGTGTTTAAGGAATTTTGTCAATTTAACCCCCTTAATTATTTCCACGACACGATCAGCCGATAAATCCCGGCGCATTTTTCACAACGAAACTTTGCTAGATACTGCTAGATATTGATACTCGTAACTTTATTGCAACGCGGTGGTCTTTTCTCCTCTCTCTTTAATTTTTCTGCGCCGTGTTTAAGAAATTTTATCAATTAAACCCCTTAATTATTTCTATAACACGATCAGCCGATAAATCTCGGCGCATTTTTCGCAACGAAACTTTGCTAGATACTGATACTCGTAACTTTATCGCAACGCGATGGTCTTTTCTCTCTCTTTAATTCTTCATCGACAGATTATTTACTGTAATTATTTTAATTCGACGAGAGGGTACGAAAAATGAGCAATTGACAATTTGCAAAACACTGTCCGGAAAATTCTATCCGAATACATCGAGGAATTTTAGAGTAATTAAGAGAATTACTCTGGCCGTTGATAATGATTGTTAACTCTTGAATTATTATCATCCCTTCTTTACTAATTTTCAATTGACAGCTTATTGATTGTCTTTTATTCGTGATTATTTTGAACTGAAAAGTATCAAAAAACAAGCAATTTGCAGTTGCCATTTTCGTTGAAAACTGAAGGGCCTGCTTGATTTTGATGTTTTTTTTTTAAATTTAAAATCTTGTCTCTCGTTATTCAATTTATCTCAGACCGCGGAGAAGGTGAAATCACGTGACAGAGAATTGAACAACGCTTGCTTATTAATTTACCATCAGACTGTTTCAATCTCTAGACAAATGCGAGAAATAACTTTTTGCCAATTATTTCTCGGTTCGTCCGAGCTATTAATTCGCCGAACGAAACTGAAAATCGAGAATCGATCGGGCAAAAGCAGTTTTTTGGCGAAAGCCAGCGCCGCGCGGGGAGAATCTCCAAAACTACGTTGGTTGGAACATCGAAAACAGAAAACTGCCAACTCTCTCTCTCTCTCTCTCTCTCAATTTCTCCTATTTTCTCTTATCACGCACGCAATTTCCCCCCCCCCCCCGCCGTTGGTGCCGAATTTTTTCCCACCCCGGAGGTAGAGAAAAAAGCAGAAAAAGAGAAATGCTAATGGAAAAAACGGCGGAAACGCGAGCGGAAAAGGGATAACAGTAAATAATTCAGCAGGCTGAAGAAATTTTCCAAGCGAAATCGTAATTCCGAAAACGTAATGATATCACCCTCGGCCGGGGCCAGAGTGGAAATTACCGGCCGTCGATCATTTCGTTTCCAATTAAATTGCCATGCTCTTACGGATGTAAATACGTATTTGCGAGATATACTCTCGTTAAAAATTCATTGGAATACCTGTGTATCAAGAGCATTTATCTAAAATTGGGGACCCCCCCCCTCCACAGAGCTTATCTGTTACACATATAATTTTTCCGCCGATTCACGCGATTCGAATTCTTCGAATCACGAATATTTCCGCTGCTGTTGACGAACGAAAACAAAAAGAAAAAAAAAATTGATTAATTTAACGACGCATCGCATCGCGCCCACGCGTCGAAAGGACGTATAATCACACGTTCGCCTATTATCATACAAACGAGATGATCCCCTGTTTGCAAAGGGTCAATTATATCGGCTAAATCATTCTCATGAAAATAAGATGAATAATCAAGAGAATTTTGATGGCCTTTGTGCCATCGTGGTCGCCGCGGTGATGATGATGACACTTGAAATGAGATCCAGGAGTGAATAAAAAGGAAATTTCGAATTACCTAGTTATCTTAATCTTTTGACGCTTCGGTATATTTGTTTCGAACAATAATAATTCTGAATATAACACTTTTGGAGATGCGAATATTGCGTCGAAGAGCACAGCTGGAATGTAATTGTTGTAACATTGCCGATTGAAAAGCACGGTAATGCAAGTCGATGTTTTAACAGTAAACGTACAGGAATTTTACATATATACCTATCTTACCATAAGGAGTCATTTGACCCATTATGAATAAACGTTGATTTTTAGAGAGAAATTCTTAATTTATTAAAAGGAATAATTCGCAATATAACTTCTGATTTCTAATAAAATAATCGAACATATATATTTTTATTTAAATAAAAAAATAATCAATTAATTGCACTTTTTACGTATGACTGGAGTTTCTCCTTCGTAAATTTGTCCGCGGACAAATTTTTTGCAAATAAATGCAAGTTTCGAGTGGTTTTATTACCCGTGCACAATCTTACTCGACATTTTCTTCGTGATTCCTGAAATATTGCTTGATGTTTCTTGTTGTAGGTTTTCCTTTCGTTCTTCGAGATATTCGTGATAATCCTGTGACTTAGTTCATCTGCTAATTGTAGACAGGAAACGCTATCTTGATATCTTTCATTCCAGTTGTTTCCCGATAGAGTGTCCATGCATTGATTCCAGCTAAATCCAGGATTATTGAAGAATACGTGCACACGCCGTCAATTGCATTTGGATTTGACCATTTGGTGCAACCACATCGACGCCAATTTTAGTCTTACTATAACAACTAATTGTCTCGGATGTTCGCTTTCTATTGTTTTTGGTTCTCGACGCATTTATGTCTCGAACTTAGTATCGTAACCCTTTTCCCGTTGGTTTTGATTTATATAAATTCAGTGAGAGAAATACGTAAATTTCGTACGGTGTCGAATGACCCCTCGCTAAGGTACACAAGGTATGCGAAGAATTTTCCTCGGTGAAAGAATAAGCTAAGAGGAAAACAGAAACCGAGAAATTGAATAATCAGACGATATACAGAAATTCGTCAGATCAGCGAAAGAAATAACAAAATGAATGTACGATTTTAAACTAAATTTTGAAAACGGGCCATTCGACACCGCTTCGTACCGTTTAGTGTTAAGAACTGTACGTGTTTCAACTTTCGAGAGTAGATATCGTCGCTTCGATTTCGCAATTCAATTTCTGTATCGTGGTTTAAGCGTGATAGCGCGAAACTTTTTGGCCGAGAATCGTTTATGAACTTTCAGAGGGAAAAATAAGGAGAATTGGCTTCGAACGAAATACTCGAAATGTGAAAATACGTAGTTCCAACGAATGCGAAACGACAACGCAAAAGATTGTCTGGTTGAAGTAGGTTGTTTGTCATCAATACTACGGTCCTTACAAATGGTCCTTTGCACGGGGCCATTTTTTCAATTCGACGCGATCTCATCATTTTCACTCTGCTCGCGGGTTAACACTTTACCGACCGGTAGCCTATTAATCGGCTAACATATTTTAACACTTTACCGACAAGTAGCCTATTAATCGGCTAACATATTTTAACACTTTACCGACCGATAGCCTATTAATCGGCTAACTAACATATTTTAATACTTTACCGACCGGTAACCTATTAATCGGCTAACTATTTACCGCTAATATACGGTCGGTAAAGTGTTAAGTTCATTACGATACACCAGCGGACTGTAATTTTCAATCGTCATCGAACATAACAATCAAAAATCACCCCCCGAAAAAAAATGTTACTCACCTCGAATGTTCCTCGAGATTTATTTATTTACGCCGAAGAACACGAAGAAATTCTAAATATTTGCGACGAGTATTCGAGCAGAGGTTGCCTGCACTTGGTTTTTAAAAGTGTGTGTGTGCGTGTGCGCGTGTGTGTATGTGCGCCCAGAGTACATGGGAGCAGGTTTAATTAAAAGATAAATAAACACGCGCACGCAGACGCGTGCGCAATTAAAACAAGAGGTGGAAAAGCAGCGGGAAGAAAGTAGAGAAATTTTCTGCCCGATACTCTCTCTCTCTCTCTCTCTCTCTCTCTCTCTCTCTCGCCGCGGCGTATCAAATTATGGAATCGTTCGTTTCGGTTAAGTAAACCGGAGCCAGCCGGGGCATTTTCAGCAAATAAGTCCCAGGTAAATAAATTTCTCTCTCTCTCTCTCTCTCTCTCTCTCTTCATCGATGCTCGCGCCTTTCTGTATTTGTCCCTTTATTGTCTCGCCGCGGCGTATTGGAAATCGAGGGGAATTTCGATACATTTATCAAAGGAATAGCTTTTATAAATGGGGGAATTTCATTCGTTGAACTCCTCCGGCCACCTCGGAGTTTTCCAGCCCCCCCCCTCCCCGACTGAAAATAAAAGAAGCACTGTACATCATTGCACGACGTCTGTTTAATACCATGCAGTGTAAATAATTCAGTTATCGAATGGCTGAAAACTCGCCGCCCCGCAGCGAGTGATAAACCAAACCCTTGCTGCCCGCGCACATATGTACATATCAGCGCACACGCGTGTAAATCATTCGGGAGAAATGACGAGAAAGTCTTGAAAATATTTCCGTTTGAAAACATATTCATAAGTCCGCTGTTGCAACAGTAATTTCATCGCGCAATTGAAAATCAGGTCCCTTTTTCTGACACAGGTCGCGCGTTTTTTGGCCGCATGCTTCTCGTCGTGGCTGTCCGATCAATTTTCATATTTGCATCGAGACACACTGTGTATTTCTCTTTTATTCGCTTCGCTTTTCTCTTCTGTTATAACAGAATAATAATTACGAGGCACGATAGAGCTAAGTAGCTAGTAGATTATTGCGATTCCATCGGACATAGAATTAAAACCTTGTCTCAAAAAAAAAAAACTAAAGTTGAAATGTTGTTAATATAGGTGACAATTGTGGTATAATAGAAGCAGCATTTCACTTTATTTTCACTCTGATCGTTGAAACTTTCGCGAGATAAAATTTCCCGACATGATCAAACATTTTCGAAGAGACGAAGAATTTTTAACCTATATTACCTAAATTTATATATATATATATATATATATATATATATACCTAAATTTTTTAATATATATAGTATATATATATAGTATATATATAGTATATATACCTAAACCTAACCTAAATTTATATATATATATATATATATATATATATACCTAAACTTTTATATATATAAATTTAAGTATATATATAACCTTTAAATATAGGTTAATATTAAATTAATATAATAAATATTAATATTAATATTAAATTTATATGTATATAACCTTTATATATATATATATATATACCTAAATTTTTTAATATATATAGTATATATAGTATATATATAGTACTATATATATCCTGTACTATATAGCCTATATATATCCTATATATAGTATATATATATATATATATAAATACCTAATATATATAGTATATATACATACCTAAATTTTCAAAGTCCAAGTGGGACAATTTGCTAATTTTCACATCCAAAATCTGTTATCGCTGCACTTTGACACTGTTAACACTCGCGTTGCGTGTGAGTAAATATTACTTATCAGAACTGTTACAGACGTTTCTGCAAACAATTGTACAATTTCAATTCAATAATTCGTAATTTTCGTAATTTTATTAATATACCGATGACACTCGAACCGCCATCAGTGACTTCAGACTTCCTTAATATTGATATTTCAACATATAATTGAAAACATAATTGTCAACAGCGAACACCGTTTGTTTTAATTACCGTTTAAATCGCAATGATTTGCAAGATATTTCCACACAGTTACATTCTAGTGCTGATTGCAATATTCTCGTTCATTTATTTACATTGATTTATTTCTGGACGATCGAAATCAAGTATATAAATACAGTGAAAGTGTTGAACAAGTGCTTTAACATCTCAATGTACTCAGAATATTCTCTCTCTCTCTCTCTCTTTTAGCCATCAAGGAAGCACATGTGCAATTTTGATTCACGCATTGTACGACCAAACTCATAAATGGCCGAACGCTTGCAAATGAGAATGTATATATGTTTGATGAAAAATAAAAATCGGCGGGGAGCAACATGGGTTCAACAATAACGTGTGTTGCACCAATTTCGTACGAACTTTTATGGTATTTCACACTTTTCCCTATAAAGTTGGCCGGCTGCTCTGGATCTGGCCGCATAATGTAAACCAAAATTAACGGTCTTGCTTTACACAACCTTCTTCTCTCTCTCTCTCTCTCTCTTCTTCTTCTCTTTCTGTTCGTACGCGAGTGAAAACAAATTCGCACGGAGAGAGAATTTAATAACGCGGCTAAAGCGACAACGCGAAGAGCAAAAAAAAAGATACTCTTTTGAGCGTGGCGTAATAAAAAGAGAGAGAGAGAGAGAGAGAGAGAAAAGAAGAAAAAATGAAAAAAAGAAACAGGCAGCCATCGTCGTCGCGATATTAATCGCGAAACGATGTACGAAGGTGACGACACGCCCGGTGTTCGAACCAGCGAGATGATACGTCAGAGGGAAAGAGACACGCGTGTCAAAGGTATATTTTAATAAATAAAAATGTGTTTTGCCGACGCGCGCGTCATTTGCATTTAAAATTCATTCGACGCGACGAACGAATTCGGTTGGAAATCTCACAGTCCAAGAGAGACCCCCGAGAGACTCGAGATATGTTTGCCGATCACTCTGAAAATTCGTTCGATTGTGATACTCGATGTTGACCGACGAGACTGTTTCGAACAATTTGTCTGAAAATAATCTTGAAATAATCGAGAATTAATTTAACTTCGTTTCATAATTTTACCGTAATTACAGCTATATTCGTTGTGCAATTAATAACTATAACTTACATTTCATTCCAGGAATTTAATATTCAAACGAACATAATGACGAAAAGAATGTAATGTTCATTCAAAAGAGAATCACGAGACTGAAATTGCTCGACCTTTAATTTCCCCTATATTTCTTTTTTTCATATTAATTTATTATCCATCGTTGAAGATTTTTCATTGTACGTATTTTTCGAGATTTTAAACGATCCTTCTTTTCAACCTTGATGCTTCCGATGGGAATTTTACGTCTTCCATCGTCTACTGTCATTAATGACGACGATGCTACATTTCTATAATAAAAGCTTGAAAATTCATCGTCCATCGAGATCTTCGAGAGAGAGAGAGAGAGAGAGAGACAGAGAGAGAGAGAGCTCGAGGCCATCGAATTATATACGAAACGATTCGAAACGCAGCGACGATGACGTGATCGAAGCGCGCGGATTTCAAATACGCGTCATACCATTATTATCACCGGCATTAAATCTATTACAATTACGGTTGGCTGGCTTGGTTTCACAGAGTAATTCGCATTGTGCACTAACCTCCACGAGAGTGATGAGGATGATGAAGAGAGGCGGTGGACAACACCTGTAATGGTCGGCGTAGTATTTCCGGTCCCTTTCTTCCGTTAGGAATTCATCGCCGATCATGCGGACCATCCTGCAATCAAGGATATACATCTCTCAGTTATGCGTATACTCACACTCGTCTCACTAGATTCGATCAGAGCATCAAATCAGACTCTGAATATCTCGAAAAAAATGTCTATTTCACAGACATCGTGTCTTTATCGTGAAAATTATTTCATTATTTGCTTATCGATCGCTAGATTCGATCAAAGCATCAAATCAGACTCTGAATATCTCAAAAAAATGTCAATTTGATAAACATCGTGTCTTTATCGTTAACACTTTACCGACCGGTAGCCTATTAATCGGCTAACATATTTTAACACTTTACCGACAAGTAGCCTATTAATCGGCTAACTATTCACCGCTAATACACGGTCGGTAAAGTGTTAAAATTATTTCATTATCTGCTTATCGATCGCTAGATTCGATCACATCAGCATCAAAGCAGACTCTGAATATCTAAAAAAAAATGTCTATTTCACAGAAATCGTGTCTTTATCGTGAAAATTATTTCATTATTTGCTTATCGATCGCTAGATTCGATCAAAGCATCAAATCAGACTCTGAATATCTCAAAAAAATGTCAATTTGATAAACATCGTGTCTTTATCGTTAACACTTTACCGACCGGTAGCCTATTAATCGGCTAACATATTTTAACACTTTACCGACAAGTAGCCTATTAATCGGCTAACTATTCACCGCTAATACACGGTCGGTAAAGTGTTAAAATTATTTCATTATCTGCTTATCGATCGCTAGATTCGATCACATCAGCATCAAAGCAGACTCTGAATATCTAAAAAAAAATGTCTATTTCATAGAAATCGTGTGTTTATCGTGAAAATTATTTCATTATCTGCCTATCGATCGAAATGATTCTTCACTTTGCCTTGCAAAATATTTTCGTATTCGTCTTCCGATCGTGATCATTAATTTCAATCGTTTAATTACGCATTTGTTGTTTCATTCCATACGAATAATCACTCGAATGAGAAAGATCTCATCCGATCAACTCGATTTGCTCGTTGCTTGAGATTGTTATATTTCTTTTATCTACTTGGTTCGACTAAAAATTTATTCAATCCTGTGTGAAAGTACACAGTCTTGTTTTAAATAGGAAAAGAAAGGAAATTTATCATTGACTCGGTATAAGATTACGAACAACCAGAAATAAAGATTGAACAAAAGAAGAGAAAAATGAAATTTATTTTTATGATAATTAATAAAGGAAAAAAGAAGATAAGAAGAAATAAGGATATTGAACTGGTGGTTTCCTCGTGTAATTAAATTAGAAAAATTCACGGCAGCGAATCTTTGTGCGGGAGAAAGAAAACGAGGGCGAGGAGTTCGCTTTGAAACACTCCCGTTGTGAAACGCTAAACGAAACAACAGATCCATCGGGGCGGAATTATGAAAATTATTATCGGAATCGTTAGGCATTCTATTTCTTTTGCAGCGTTTGGAAATGAATCTGTCAGTGGCCCGCAGCGATTCTGCAACTAATCACCCCCGTCTCTCCCCTCGATCCAGGGATTTTCGCGAGCGCCTCGTTAATCGTCGCCAGGGGTAGCGAAATAACGAGAAATTAATTTCACCGATTCGACTTCACCGCCCGCGAGTAAAACGAAAAAAGAAGAAGAAGAAGAAGAAGAGGAAGAAAAAACAGTGCAATTACGACTGGCTTCTGCCATCGAGTATTCCTCATTATCTCGATATATTCTGTCGATATCTGACAGTCGTTCGACGTCACGTGCAACTACTTGACGATGACAAGAAGAAAGTTGCTAAGTGACAAAACTCGCGGTTTCAAAAGATCGCGTGTCCCCGATTTTATTTCGTCTTATATATCTCGTTTTCATCTCGTATATAATCTATAAGATATATTATCTACGTGTGCGTTCGTTGAATATTTCGAAAAGAAATTGCAAATGAAATACTTAAGGGAAAGAAACGCTTTGCGAGACTGAATTATTCAACTCGCGATAGTTAAATTAGATCGATTTAAAAATATCGGCAGTGTGTCACGTGTGATGTTTGAAAGAACGTATACACAGCAAACTTGAAATTTATTTCGATGATGATAACAATGATAATTCATTTTGTACACTTGTATATATATATATTTATTTATTTATTTATTTATTTATTTATGAATTATATAGAGTCGATGATCTCGTGATCCTTTCCTCCGATTTATCTATTTAATTTCATCGATATAAACCTCAACTAATAAATAGTTTCGTGCCTGTAGAATTGCTTGCAATTTATTTTTACAATGAAATGATTATTACAAAGTATCGTTGAAAACATTTCAGCTCGTGTATAATAGTAATGAAAACGACTGACGGTCTTCAATGCCTGCACACCTCAATGCAATTGTATCGATTTAGCGAAACGTAATTTGAGAATTTTGAGAAATATCGAATTGTGGGCGTACAATGAGGAGTTGTAAGCGAATACAGTTGTAAAACCGATACGTAAAATTAAACGTGAATGCGAAAAAATATCAGAAAACGAAAAAAATCATGGAGAACAACATTAAGGAGAATACAGTTTGAGTATTAATCATCTTAACAATTTTTACCATTTCGGTATTAATATTCTTAGCAATTATGGGTAATATTCCTATGGGTAATATTCCTAGCAATTTTTACCATTTTTCTATATATCGTCCAGTACTACGAAACGTCGTCGTAGAAATAAAGCTTTTGAGTAGAGAATTATTTCGCAAAAAATAAAGCGTCAGTAGGAAAATCATGGAGAACATTAAGGAGAATAAAGTTTAGGTATTAATATTCCTAGTAATTTTTACCATTTGGGTATTAATATTCTTAGTAAGTTTGGATATTAATATTCTTAGCACTTTTGGGTATTAATATTCTTAGCAATTTTTACCATTTTTCCATATATCGTCCAGTACCACGAAGCATAGTTGTAGAAATAAAGCTTTTGAGTAGAGAATTATTTTGCAAAAAATAAAGCGTCAGTAGGAAAATCATGGAGAACATTAAGGAGAATAAAGTTTAGGTATTAATATTCTTAGCAAGTTTGAGTATTAATATTCTTAGCAATTTTGGGTATTAATATTCTTAGCAATTTTTACCATTTTTCCATATATCGTCCGGTACTACGAAGCATCGTCGTAGAAATAAAGCTTTTGACTAGAGAATTATTTCGCAAAAAAATAAGGCGACAGTAAGAAAATCTGAAATATGGAAATTAAAAAAAAAATAAATAAATAAGAGATACTACAAGAAGATAAAAATCGAATTTTGGAGCTAATGAGAAAGTGGCGAGGAAATGGCCTAGGCTAAAGTAGATAAAAGAAAAGCGAAAGAGACGAGGAGCAAAGTGAAAAAGTAGAGAAAACACACATTAGATGCAACCAGAAGAAATAAACATACATTTCAAACTTGTTAAACTTAAATTTAAGAATTAACCGGCATGTATAGGATTATAAAAGTGAAGCGTTAATGCAATCGATGTGTATGAATTGTAAATTCTATATTATATTGTAAATTAATAACGTGCTACATAGTAAATCAGCAATCAATGATGGTAACGTTTTCTAATGTTATATTCATTGAATCTAAGTTATATTCGTTTCTATGATTAGAACGACATCAATAAATAAATATATATATCAGCTTCTCAGGTTGAGTACGAAAAAAGTTCAATACTTCGATCGAATTCTCGAAAGACGAGCTTTCGAAAATAAATGTTGGTATATTTCTTCGAGACCGTGTTCCGATGTTCAATCAAGCTAATTACGATGATATCTACGGGAACACGTCGGCAACATACAGGACACACAGGAAATATGAAGAACGTTTCGTGAAATATCATTTGATCGACGTGATTTAATTCTCACACGAACTTATCACACGAAATTCTGACGCGAACTTATCGATGAACGATCCGCCTCGGAATAACGAATGAATGCGAAATGTTTGCACTAATCTCTTCCGTTGGGATGATAGGAAATAAATGGCGCTCCATTCGTATCTTTTCCTACCAGCGAATTTTCATTCAATCGATCGATCAATGTATTAATTACACGTTTATCAATCAACTTTCGCGAAATTTCGTTCAACTTTCGTTCTGATTTCACTTGCTCTCCGCGAGCGTTGTATCTTTCTATACAGTTACGTTACATGGTAGTATATTTTAAAATACACACTGGATAGTACGTCGTATTACGTATCTAACGACATCGAACAACCATATATAATCACTTTGACGCTGTCAGTGATAAGATAAACAATTTCTTAGGTCGATTGATAATTTAGAAAAACTCTGATATTTATCTGCACATCTATTGCATTTCTTTAGTATCTATATTTATATCTGTTCTATTATTGATGAATGTACATTGATTGAAATTACAATTTTCAGATGTGAAATCCATCTTCGAAGAAAACTAACTCCAAGGTAATAAAATTTCATAGAATTTGGAATTTCTATTATTATAACAAGGTAGAAGATTACATTCTTCATTAATAGCAAAGTTCTGTTATATCTCCAAGTTCTGTAATTAATTTACTTCAGCGTGTTTTAATTGCGCATTTATTATGATGACAATGTAATTAAAATCAATGCAATTTAATCACATATTGTAATTTCAATCAATGTACATTCGTCAGTAATCGATGGAACAGATCCAAATATAGATACTAAAGATGAAATGCAAGTTCTATAGTCTCTCGTTGTAAAGGAGAGCGGATCTAGTAACGAAAAAGATTTTTCATTATTTTTTTTTTTTGGAGATGTTCGAATTTTACTACTTACAGTGAAATTTTATTACTTACAGTGAAGAATCTTTACTTGGCGTTCGTTTCCTTCGAAGATGAATTTCACATCTGAAGATTGTGAAAATTCGAACATCTCCAAAAAAAAAAAAATAATGAAAAATTATTTAAACTATACAACTTGCATTTCTTTTTTTTTTTCTTCTGTATTTTATCGAACTTTGAAAATGCTAGGATTAAACAAAAATTCAACTCCACGACAGAGAGAGAGAGAGAGAGAGAGAGAGAGAGAGAGAAATCGTCAAGGCAGATTTCCAGAGAATTCGAGAATTTCAATTCCTTCGACGTTCGGATCGCGTTTTGCGAAAATCGTTTTCTACTGTTCGAATAACATTCGCAATATTCGAAGAGAAAATATCCCATACGACGTGACGTGTGAGATCATGTTTGGAAAAACTTGAAGCTCTCAAGACTCGTGAGAAGCTTTGAAAAGCTTTGAAACGAAGACGAAGCGATGATTTTTCTTCGCGATAAGCTATAACAGTTTGAATTACCGCCAGTTTTTCATCGTTATTGGTTCTCGCTCGTGCTCTTCACCACTCCATCTCGCTATTTCCCATAATACTCGAACGAATATTAACACATACCAGTCCATCAGGCATTTTTTGACACTATTTGTAGAAACGATATGCTCTATATAGAAACAACCTAACCTTTAAAAAGTCATATATTTTTTAGTGAAATTTTGGCAAATGAAATAAAATGAATTTGTATTTATACATATACCTTTATTTTTGATTTTTTTTCCTTCCGAAGTTAAATGAAAATTAAATCCACAAAGAAAGTTGAAACGAATTACTGAAAACATTACTCGTTATATTATTAGACAAAGTAAATTATTTTCGAAACTTTAATTTTCATCAATAATTAATTGTTCTTCGCTTCTTCGGGTGAATTTGGCATAATTTGTTACAACAGGCACTCCTTCAAAAGGTTCGAAAACGGGTTCTATGTCAGTATCAGACCACAAGTCATCTTCAGAATCACTATCATTCTCAGAGTCACTATATTGTAAAGGATTTAGGCGTGTGGGCGTTTTCTTGTCACAACAATATCACTATCGTCACTGTCGTCACTATCGAAATTAGATTTTAAAAGATTATGTTATCACTGCTTCAATGTTAGACTCGCAATCAGATAAATTGTCTGCACATATTTCTTTATCGTTCTTCATTTTAGATTTACTTTATTATTCGACTTTGATAAAAATAGGTTAAGAAAGTTAACAGTAATATCCCTGAAATTTCTTCAATATCCGAACACCCAAATGCTTGAAACTTTGAATAAACTTCTTCTATACGCAGTACCGACTAATACGTTTTTAAATTAATTTCTTTTTTTTTTTGCATTTGCACCCTTATACGACTGCAACTGAAGCTGAAATCAGTTCTTTTCGTAGAATTATCTCTGTTTGGCAAAAATTACGTTTCAATTTATTCGGATTTAATAAAACACAACAATCAATTATTATACTGCAATATACAAACGACGAATTTTCGTCTATTTGGCTGCTGGTGATTGTCTGTGAAATGACGAATTTTCGTCATGCGGACGGATATGTGTTAAAACAATAATCGATCGCAGAAGAAATCCAAAGAGAGAAAGAAAGAAAGAAAGAAAGAAAGAAAGAAAAAGAGAGAAAGAAGAGTATCGTAGAGAGATAAACGTGAATAAGATAGGGCCTACACACATAAACGCAGCCCGGTGTTCTCGATAGTAATCTTCCGTGGCCCGTGGAATAATTACGAAGAAATATTGGCCCGTAACTCAACGTTGGTAGCCATAACACCTAACACATTTATGGTATATCGGAGATAAACTATCTCCTTCGTATTTCTATTGACCGAGGCTGGAAACCGCTCGAACGTGGAGAGATCAATTAGAGAGAGAGAGGACCTCTCTCTATTGCTATATGCAAGCATAGCAAGCGAAACAAACGTGAAACAAAGGGAAGAAAGGGGGGGAGAAAATAGATGGAGAGGTAAGAAATTAACGGTGATGATGAAAGAGAAAAAAAAAGTGGAGCAGAAGGGAAAAAAGCAGCTCTGGCAGACAGAGAAGGGGAGGCTGGGGGACACAGATATTAAAGAAATGAGAGAAACCAAAGTAACTAATTACGGAATAATACAGAGGGATCAAGAAATCAAGAGATTAATGGGAAAAGTTCCGGCGACAAATCAGATCAGAGAAAACGGGTCGAAAAGTGATACTGGACGCGGGATGAAAGAAATGACAAAACGAAGAGAAACACGGAGAGAAAGAAAAAGAAGAAAAGGAAGATCTACACGTATGTCGTAGTATCGAAATTATCACCAATGTCTAGTTATATTCTTAGTTACTTTTACTTCTAACAGATGGCCTGTTTGCTGAACGAAAAGGGCGCGAACGAAAAAGCGATGAACGCGATGTGAGAAGCACATTCGTTTCTTTTTGAAAAGAGGAAAGTCGTACGAGTGAAAAAAAAAAAAAGAAAAAAAACAGAGTCAGAGCAGATAGTCGTAAATGAGCGTTGAACGAGAGTGGTCAAAAAGAGTAATCATTTGTGCCGCAGCAGCGACACCAATTAAAAGAAACACTGTTCTTTTAATTTAAATATTCTTTAGTTTTCCTTGGAAGCTTATGCTGTTAGTTAGTATGCTGGAGTAGCTGGTAGCCGATAGTAAAAATGACTCGCAGCTGTTGATAGGTTATATTAATTTAAATATTTCATACATGTTGAACTTAAATATTCAATATTCATATGAAAAAAAGAAAAGAAAAAAAAACAGCGACATAAAAGATTGCAGTTGTGTAAAAAGATTAAAACAA
This sequence comes from Tetragonula carbonaria, assembly GCA_032399595.1. Taxonomy (NCBI): domain Eukaryota; kingdom Metazoa; phylum Arthropoda; class Insecta; order Hymenoptera; family Apidae; genus Tetragonula; species Tetragonula carbonaria. The sequence continues at coordinate 739,611 of JAUCRC010000015.1, forward strand.
AAATCGGTAAAACGACGCGCGAACGGAGAGAAAATACACTTTATGAACTATGCAAATTACGAAACAATTAGAACGAGAGAGGAAAGGAAAAAAAAAAGAAGACCCCGTGTAACGGTCGTGCAATCTATTTTACAGCGAAGAGGCGGGGGGGGGAGAGAGAAAACAAAACTGCGTGAACGAGATGGGAGTTAGTGTTTTATGAACACCCTAAGTGTTCACGGACGCACCGTGAATCGTGACACGTTTTATTTCACGTTGAGCGGTAGCTAGCTCTAGCTGCAAAACCGCAGCGTGTGGCCAGTTAACCGGCCAGTTGTGTAGTTACTCGCGTAACAGGAGAACAAATATCTTTTTCCACCGTTGTCGCGGAATCCTTTTTCGTAAAATTGCCGGCGCAATTTCTTCAATGAAATACGTCGCCGAGCGATGTTAATAATACATGTTGGCCACATCGAGCAAACGCATCGCAGCTACTTGGAAAAAACTTCAAGCTGATTAAAACGACTGCCCCCCCCCCCACCCCGGCTGATTAGGCGATTTTACAATTTTAATTAAATAATTATGAAAATGATAAGATCGCGATGGAATTCGTACTTTACGACGACTCGGATGTTCTCTCATCGACGATCGAGAAGCATACGATTTTCGTCAGAGAGATCGAGGTAGAAAAAAAAAGAAATTGGAAATGATACAATGGTGTGTGGAATATGGCTTTTATTTATACGTTTATACAGTGTTTTGCATCTACGAGGTATTTCTAAGAAGAAATAATTGTTACAAGAAATGTTACAAAAGAATTGTTACAAGAAATTTGCCATTCTGACCATTGTGCATTACAACTTGAGAAACTTCAAGCTGATTAAACGACTGCCCCGGCTGATTAGGCGATTTTACAATTTTAACTGTACTTGACGTACTTGACGATGACTCGGATGTTCTCTCATCGACGATCGAGAAGCGTACAATTTCTGTCAGAGAGATTGAAGTAGAAAAAAAAAAAAAAGAAATTGGAAATGATACAATGGTGTGTGGAATATGGCTTTTGCTTATACGTTTATAGTGAAAATATGTGTGTTTTGCATCTACGAGGTTTCGAAGAAGAGTTGTTACAAGAAATTTGCCATTCTGACCATTCGATGCAATGCAAGATCAATTTAATTATCAAATATCTGCGTGAAGAAAAAGCGAAATGTGCTTACTCATCTACCACTAAATTTCACACTATTATCTAATCGTTCTATTATTCTGGCTGGTTATCTAAGAATTTCACGTAGGCTTGAGCCTAAATTTTCCCATGCACGAAAATAATCGTCTCCGTCGCTTCTGTCGTACGTACTTTCTACTTATCTCGACATCTTACCGACATCTCTAATTAAATACAACACACAAATCGCTCGACCAAGACCAAAGCTTTTCGATCGTCCAACCTTCGCGTTTCTATGACGCAAGAAAAAAAAAAAGAAAAAAAACCTATGAAAAACTGTGAAACTGTTAATCCCCGGCGAGGGAGGGGGAAGCGGCAAGCAGCCGTGAAATGGAAAAGCAAGACAAGCTCGGTGAGAAATCGGCGAAAACGGAGACGGTCAAAAGACCGTCGCGAGATACGGTCGCGGTCGCGCGAAGAAAGAAAACAGAGAGAGAGAGAGAGAGAGAGAGAGAGAGAGAGAAAGGATGATCTCGAATGCAGAGTGGCTCGAGTGAACGCGGCTGGCAGATCCGTAGGCGCGCACCTAATTGCAAGCGCGCCTCGAGACACCGTCGTAGATCGCACGAGCGATTTCCAATTAGCGATCTGACTGATATACCCTGGGTTCAAGGAAACTGGGTTCAAGAGAACGGTTCGTCGTCTACTTCGGTTGCTCTCGCCGCTGCACAGGTGGCGCGCACGACGTTCGCCACGCTTCTACGCAACGATCGGCCTCGAAACAAGATCGAAAACGAAGAGACCGAAGAGAAAGAGAGAGAGAGAGAGAGAGAGTGGAGAACACTGGAGTGCTCCGTGGATACTGATTAATTGCATCGAGCCCTTCCAGCTATATCGAGCCTTCGTTATCAACCGATCACAATGGGCCAGCCCAACGCTAATTGATCGGCCATGCGGAAGAAGATCGCCGCGCTCCACGTCAACGTAAGCTCTCCGAGACGATTTACGAGATCGTCCGCCTGACGGATTATTCGTCAACGGCCCGCTAATATCGGACGAAGATCGGAACGATCATTCGAAGGAACAGAAACAAATACGTACACAATCTCTGGTGTGTTTTCTTCGTCCCCCACATTTTTCGGGATTTCGGGGTATCGGAACTTATCATTTTCGTGTCGCATCCTGTCGTACCGATTTCGAGCTTGCAGGTCTTGCACCGTAGCACTACCAGCGATCAGAATTAGAGAATCGAGAAACAGTGGACAGAGGTGTTGTTTTGTCGCATCCTGCTTCGAAATTTATCGAACTCGCATGTATTTTTAAAGGTATTTAGAAAACAATTGATTGAAATATTTCTTAACGACATTAATTAGACTTAGTGAATTCGATATGACGTTTTCTTTTTTTTATACATATATATCTCCAAGTGTGTAAAGTCCGAATGAACCCTGGTAACTTGACTTTACAGAAAAGCTCGGAGTAAAAAGTATCGTTATAAAGTATAAAATTACATTGACCGGGTGTGTAAATTATTTTTTTGCAAAACCGTTCCGTTCTCGAAATTCCTCGAGAAGCCATTTGTTAAGACGAATTCAATAAGAATTTTACGTAGTTAGTTTATTCATTCATATTTTAAATTGGTAAAGTCTTGTTCGAAACAGTAGGTAGTATAATATATAATTATTATACTAATTGCATCATTAAATAGATAACCAAACAATTAATTATATAACTGATACAATTATTAATTATGACTGATTGGCCGCGATTTCGGTTAGATGTTTGCATAGATGTACATATCTATTAAATTAATGAGAAACAAATAACACGTAGTTTTCACTGGAATTTTGTATACTTTTCGTGAAAAAATATTTTAGAAAGTCTAGGATTGATTATATTATATTTCTTCTACAATGATTATATCTGCAAACGAGAGCTATCGAAAGTAAAATATATTTCAGCTGATAGGTTCTTATAATATTCTATTGATAACGATACTGGAATAAGTCCACTTTTTTCATATATCGAGATATTCAAGGGTCAGCGTTTGAACGAATTTAAAAATATTGGCAAAGGTTAATCAATTCGGGTGATGTTTTTAACACTATAATTCTGTTAAACTTCAAAATGCAATAATGACTATTAAAATTGTTAAAAAAAAATAAACGATTTTTTAGCTTCAAATGGACTTAATACACTTTCAATAATAACATATTATAAGAAATAAAAACAAGAGGAAAATTAAGTCCATATTTTTATGCACATTGGCTTTACTGAAATGGATTTTTTAGTGTAAAAAATAATAATTAAACGTAGACATGTAAATACACAAATAACTAAGTTTATTAATAATAATAATAATTAATTTCAGTTATATTAAAAAAGAGGATATAAATAAACAAGTGTAAAATATAATTACTTCGTCGAGATAACTAAAAATAAAAAAATATTTTTTTTTAAACTTATTTCTCCTCTACAGTTGGCATAGTGAAGTATTCATGGTAAATAGGTGGTATGTAAGGCAGTAAACTCATCATATCGCTGTATTTCTCTCTTGTTATAGGTCTTGACGTTTTATACAGTGGCAATATAGTAATCTTGCTGAGATGCTTGGGTGCTTCCTTGTTTTCCAAATAAAAATAATACTTTAAACGGAGCATTTTCATCCATACTTGTTTTGTAAAAAATTTTCTGCGGTTCATCCGTTTTAAACTTCATCCAGCATATTTTCAGCCATTTTATAATTTCTCCATCCGTATTTTTTTTCCTGTTTGATATATTGCTTCTTCTAGAGATTTGCTTGAGACATAATCTTCTCGTTTCATTTCATACAAAATGAACCTATTTTTTTGTTTTCGGCAACTGTTTATTGTATTATAATAGTCTTGAGCAGTGTATAATTGATCCTTTTTCTTTAGTGCTATTTCCACAACTCCAAAATCCCTGTCGTTTGGAAGAAATGAATAAGCCGACAATAGAAATTTGTGGCCAATAACATTTATGTTGTTGTCAGCTGATTGAACAATCCTTAACCACATCAGTGCGAGCTTAATATTTCGATTTTGTCCGGTACACATGTCACTGTATGCTGTAATATGGTCTGTGATTATTAGAAATGGACTTATTCCACTTTCAAAAAAAAAGTATTTTTGCGATAAAATTTTTTTGCTAAGATTCTTTCGCTTACTTTATCAAGAAATCGTGCTCCATTGAATGTATGATATCTATATCTTACTAAAATTACTAATTAACTCATTCTTTTCCAAAAGTAGACTTATTCCACTTTCAAAAATAATGGCTCATATATATACGTTTTTTTCGTGCACGACTGCTTCGAATTTAAATTCGAAAAAATTATACATTTTGCAGAGAAGATAACTAAACAGTAAAGGAAAAATTGTATAAGTATTAGAGATTCATTGTGAAAGTGGGAGAAAAGAAATTGTGCTACATTGAATGTATGATTATAAATATAAAAAGAGGATATCTGTATCTTACTAAAATTACTATTAACTCATTCTTTTCCAGAAGTGGACTTACTCCACTTTCAAAAATATAATAAATATAGTAGAACGATTTCGGCCAGTTACCAACAACTTCACATTTCAGTATGCGTGCAATATTATATTCTACATATCCCGATACTTTTTATACGTACTTTTTAAACATTTTCGATCCAACGAGACTCTTCACACACGTGGATCGAGCAAAATCGTTGAAATTAAATCGGTAAATAACCCCTCCGGTCTCTCTCTCTCTCTCTTTCACCGAGGAGGCTTCTTCCGCGCAATTCTTCGGGCATCGAGTGAAAAGTCAGAAACAGAAAGAGAGCAGGAGGGGGGAAAAGAGCTCAGTCTCTCAAATAATCAAATTAGTTGCTCTGGCTCGCCGTGAAAGAGCGCGACCACCGAGCGGAAAGTAAGAAATTGACCCAACAACCTGCAACAGACCTGGCCACAGGTAAACTGAGGACAGGTAACGACTTTAAACAACCATGTCAGCCTGTATCGGGGCCATAATTACTCGGAGACGGGTGGGTAGAGGGAGTTGTTGTCACGATCCCGTGGATCAGGCCAAGTTTCGCGGAAAGCGGAAGGGTTGATGATAATTCGATTCTTTACTTCTGCCTGGTTCGCGTTTTCCTGATTCGCTTTTTGTCACCGCGACAACTTTCACCTCCTCCTCCTCCTCATCCAAGGGGATTAATTGAGTCACCGGCCATCGTCGATTGTCCCGTTCGAGTATAACGAGTTTATCGTATCCAGCCAATAAACGGGGTGTTTTACAGATCTCTGATATTCAGACGATATTCGTAGAAAATAACGAGACAAACGGTGAGTATTACATCGAATATGCTGTACGCGCTTTTCAGCAGAGGAGGGGGAAAAAAAAAAACACCGCTGTAAGCTTCGTTAAAAAGTATAATGTTTATCGCCGGGGTTGGAGGAGAAAAAAAGAAAATGGCGATTGCGCGCACAGGTCCGAGTTGTTTATTGTTCGGCCGTGTGCTTTCCGCGAAGCATTAAAACTGCTCGTAGTTGGCGGATTTAATATTTCCAGTGCATTACCGATTTCTAAATACATAAATATTCATGATTTTCTCATAGTTTCACGGAATGTCCCCCTCCCTCTTTGTTTCGTGTTCAGCACGACCACGACTCGTTTTCGATTTTAAAACGTTTTACGCGTTTCTGCATTGCATCGATATTCCAACTGCGGTGTTTCGAGTTATTCTTGGTTCGATGCTTATTCGTTGATCTTGTCCGTTCTGTTTATGAATGAACGTGGGATTAATTAATTATAATAATTAATTAGTAGAGTTAATATCGGAATCGATTAATTGCAATTTATCCGTAGGCACTAATGCAACAGAATTAATTATTTGATTAAATCAATTCGATTTGTAGAATCAATATCGGATTAACTTTACTTCGAGTGGAAATGAGTAGAAATATTCAAATGATTTCTGAGTATCGAAATGATGTTGAATATGACGTGACGAATGGAATGCTTTGAATGCTGAACGCTGGCGATGAAGGTTATTTAACACTAGGTTTACCAAGGGGTCATTTCGATCCCTCTGAGAGAAAACATTTTCGTTAATTTTCTTCAAGAAAATTCTCGCCGTATTTTGTGAGAATATTTTTTAATTAATTTTTTACTTACATTTGTAAGACATGTAATCGAAAATCTAATCTTGCCTGTCTTCTGGTTTAGGTATATGTCAATTCATGGTAAACCTAGTGTTAATAGCGATACATTGTACATTTCGACACCTCTGGGAGAAAACATTTTCGTTCATTTTCATCAAGAAAATTCTCGCCGTATTTTGTGAGAATATTTTTTTAATTAATTTTTACTTACATTTATAAGACATGTAATCGCAAATCTAATCTTGCCTGTCTTCTGGTTTAATAGAAATAAGTATATGTCAATTCATGATAAACCTAGTGTTAATAGCGATGCTATTACATTGTATATTGTACATTTCGACCCCTCTGAGAGAAAACATTTTCGTTCATTTTCATCAAGAAAATTCTCGCCGTATTTTGTGAGAATATTTTTTTAATTAATTTTTACTTACATTTATAAGACATATAATCGGAAATTTAATCTTGCCTGTCTTCTCGTTCCGGAGAAATGTTTAGGTATATGTCAACTCGTGGTAAACCTAGTGTTAAATCATGGTTTCAACAATACCTGATAAGATGCTGCTCGCTCACAATCGCAGTTATAAAAGTTTCTCCAGTTCATGACTGGAGAAGAGCGAAGAGATTATGCTGTCCCGCAGATACATCTTACGAATTTCACGCAAACCAGTGCGAAAGTGTATTGAAATGTATCATTGAAATGTATCATCCCGAATCACGTTGCTTCGTTCGATCAATTCAGAATCTATTTCCCTATTTCTCCTTGGCAGAGACACATACTTTCGTCACATTGCCGACACGATTGACAATTCACGATAAAGCTAGAATCGAATAATAGCGACGGCACGTCAAGATCAATCCGAAGAATCAAAAAAGGTAAAAGAGCGACGCAACACTACCACCAGTCGGATATATCTCGATATATATCTTATCTCAATCACAAACACACACACACACACACACACACCGAAAGCAATATATCCACTCTACCGTCGCGTGTCTATCGATATACATCGTTCGCGATATTTATTTTCCATAACTAAACCTCAAAGCGGCGCAAAAAAGGTAAACCGCGCGCTTTGAGACAAATCTTGCGAGTGAAAGGAAAACGAAGGGATATTAGTGTTCGAAACTTGCGTTTTACCATCCGTCGGTAAATAAATAACGGATAAATATAACCGATCGAGAAACGAAAGAAGAGACTCGGGGCATTTATTACGAGTGCACAGACACGCGTAGTATACACGTGTAGGAAGATCGAGAACGGGAGAAATAATACTTTTCAGCAAGAATGGTGGTAGTGGTCGTCGTCTTCGTCTTCGTCTTCGTTTTCGTCTTCGTTCTTATCCGCTTTCCAGCGTGCGTGTTCGAGTAGGAGGAATCGCGCGCGGCAGATAAGTAGTCTCCCTTAAAACCTGCGAGGATTTCACTGGCGCGCGATCAAAGCCACCGGGAGAAGGGGGGGAGGGGGAAATCGAATCTTTCGATGATCGTCTGGCTCTCACGTGCAGGTTTCGTATCGGCGGAATAGAATATGTAAGCCAGCCAATACCTGGTTCCTGCTCTGGTTACGTATCGAGCATCGAATAGTGCATGAAAGCGGATCAACCGAATCGTCGATCGTTCGTACGATTTTCTTAAACGCGATATCCTCGAACGTTTCACACGCAAGGAGGTGGAAACCCCATCGTCGTTTCTCCGTGCCCTCCGGAGAAGAAACGCAGAACAAATATGATGATAAACGGAGAAATTACCATGCAAACACTGCTTGGGGCAGTTTAACACTATTCCTACCGACACTTCGCGTACGTATTCACCTATTTCCTTCAAATGACCGGTCTTTAGCGCAACTTATATATTTTTTAATATAGAACGAAGATAAAAGCCAATTCGACGGTGTAAAAATATAGTTTCTTTTATTCAGAGGTATATAATGTTTACATTTCATTCGTTTTCACCGCATTTTTTTTTATTTATTTTACAGTCATAGCGGATAAAACGGTGCAAGAAAATCCGAGGTTCTGGATACCAATCGGGCAAACAAGCACCGCGAGAACTGTAAACACTTGGAAGTATCGTAAATCAGTCAGTGGAAGGCACTTTTCGGCTAAAATCATGCAACTGCATTACCTTTCGTTTCTAACGACTTTGTAGCTTTGGAATTGAGTCCCTGAGAGAACACACTATTACAAAAAGATATAAATCGTTTTACCGGTCAAATGACCGGTCGCGGTAGGTAAAACAGACTGCAAATTTTCCTCAACAAATAAACAAATAAAAAAAAGAAGTGAATATTGAAAAATGTATTATACGTATATCTGAGGGAAAGTCGCCAAGTTTAAAGCCGATTTAATTACGTTGTATGTAAGAAATTCTAATCGAAATTTTAAAACCGGTCATTTGACCAGTCGCGGTCAGGAACAGTGTTAAAACGTGGATTTTTCGGTGAAAAATTTTCAAAAGACGTTGAAACTGAAACGAAAAGATACACGATTGTAGAAATATTCTGTATATTCGTGGCTAAGGTCGTTCTTTTTTTTTTTTTTTCATTTCACAAACGCAAGAATGATATTATCATTCACGACAATTCTGTCAAAAAATTTTTTTTAATATCACGCATGTATTCAATTCCGTTGAATTTAATCCTTAATTTTTGATTAAACGGCCAGCAAATGTTGTCTGTTTAATCTTCATTTCGATCGCGTCAACGATAGATAGTCTTTTTTATATCGAATTTCTGTTTCGAGTCAATTAATAATCAGTTGTCTTTCGAAAGTTAGTCACACGATAAAAAAAATTATCCGATATATGAGGGTAAAAATAAATAGTTAAAATTGAATGCCACAGGGCATTGTTATTTTTATCAGCGTATTAAAGCCTTCCGCAAGTCTCACGACGGACTACGTCAAAAGAAGATCGTATTTGAAATGATCGATATCGGAGGATCGATTCGATCGCCGGAGCATACGCGCGCATTAGTCGGTACCGACGAACGGAAAACATTTTCGTTTCGCGAACTAAAAACAGCGTTTTTAAATAAGAAAAATATCGTTTCGCGCACAGGAAATGTACAAGAAAACAACTGAAATATTATCTTTCCCGTCGTTTTTCACCCGACGTTTCATCTGAAAACTTTGCACAAGTTCTCGAACGCAAATACAAGACCGCGATTATATCGACAGCGTGGTGGTTTGTCGAACATTTTTATGTTCAAAGAAGTAAAGGCGAATCATCTGCGATAAAACCTACGTCGTCAGTCAGTTTAAGTAGAAGAAATCCTTACGTGGTCAGTCAGTTTTAGTAGTACAAGTTCTTATGTGGCCAGTCAGTTTAAGTAGAACAAATCCTCACATTGTCAGTCAGTTTGAGTAAAACAAGTCCTTACGTGGTCAGTCAGTTTAAGTAGAAGAAATCCTCACATTGTCAGTCAGTTTGAGTAAAACAAGTCCTTACGTGGTCAGTCAGTTTAAGTAGAAGAAATCCTCACATTGTCAGTCAGTTTGAGTAAAACAAGTCCTTACGTGGTCAGTCAGTTTAAGTAGAAGAAATCCGTACGTGGTCAGTCAGTTTAAGTAGAACAAGTCCTTACGTGGTCAGTCAGTTTGAGTAGAGTAAATCTTTATGTGACCAGTCAGTTTAAGTAGAACAAATCCTCACATTGTCAATCAGTTTAAGTAGAACGAGTTTTTACGTGGCCAGTCAGTTTGAGTAGAACAAACAGGTGATGAAAAATTAAAGTAGTAAAAATAGTCCAGCCAGACAATTCTAATCGACGTTGACGAAATTTCAAAAGAGAACGCTGGATTGTCCCGAAACCACCAAGCAAGCGCAAGATATGTCCAAATTTAGCCGAGTACAGGAAGGGAGGAGAAGGCGAAGATCGCGACAGAGAGTGAAAGACAGAGGGGACAGAAATGTCGGAAGGATGTTTGATTGGTGGCAAAGGGGTTTGGAGGGGGTCGGAGGGTGTGCGCCGCATGCCCGAGAAAGCATGAAATTGCGCTCAGCTCGGTCGCGGCATATTAGATTATTAGGAGGCCGCGCGCGCATATCCGGACGTCGTCCCCGTTGTATTCCCCCTGGGAATACAGGGGAAATTTCGCGATAAATCAAACGTAGCCAGGCCGCAACTATGCCCGCCTCGGGGGGTTAGGGGAAACAAGATTTTCATCGTAACGACCGTAAAGTCGTTTAATGCTCCGTGTTTCGAGGATCACTCGCGCGGATCCACCATCTGTCCACGTAAATCCTGTCGAACGACGTCTGACTGTAGACATTTATCGGTTGGCGACATTGAGAGACCATGAGATATATGATCATCGGCGAGATCTTAACCTAACACTTATAACTCTTTGCACTCGGCTGTATACTTAAATCTAGCCAAACAGCTGTTGACTTTCTCTTTTTATAATTACTTTCTATGCTGTACTGTAATTTTGACTATAAAATTATATCGTTCTATCGTACCACAGTTGTACCTATAATTTTAATTTCTATAATGTTTTGTCAGAACTTTCTCTTTTGTAATTCTTTTGAAATTTCAAAAGCTGACATTTACAATGGACGTACATTTGTATAATAGACAGAAACAGACGCCTATGCGAAAGTGAAAGCTGCGACAACCGACGTGAAAAGAACGAAAGAATTCTTCGAAAGAAGAAAAAAGACTTCTGACAAAAGTCTTGAATGAGTCAATTGACACTCAATCACTCACATAAATTAAAGACTTCTTGTCTTTCTTGCTTTTTACGAAAGTTGAAAGAAAAACATTGTTCTAGCAAACCAAACGATGATCGCACGCGTTACGTAACGAAAATTTCGTGTCAAATACTATAATTTGAATGATCATTTCCCATGTTCAATCATCATTTTGTTTGATGATGCTTCGTAAATAAATTGATGGCAGATTCTACGTAAAAGGGTTAACGTTATAATCATTTCAAACGACGATTGCGTGCAAGAAATACGTATCATTTGTCGAAACTGAAACTCGTTATAGACGTTTCGTAAACAATCGTGCAATTTTATTATTTCAACTCATTATTTAAAGTCAATCGTTTCGTGTGGATTTCATTAGCGATATGAAACTAAATCTTACGATTTATCGTATGGATCGTGCGGCTTTAGGATCGATTCTTCATCTTTTTCGGGTCGTCACTCAGGGGATTTCGAAATTACATAAAAATATACGCATGCACGCTCGCAAGTTCTTGCGAAAGAATTTAGAAAAAAATACAAAATCGTCGTAACAACCGTTTGAAAATTGAAACCCGACACTCGAAGACACTCTTGTGCTACTTTCAATCGCGTGACTCAATCACGCGAGAACGACGATTTAATTGGCTCAACCGGCGCCAGAATCACAATTCGAGTCAACGATCTGGCAAACTCAGATCCCTGATCGCCGTCGTTATAAACCACAGAAGCAACTCAACCGAGAAAAAAAGAAAAAAAAAAAAAGAAGAAAAATTCCATTTACTCGTCAATAACAATATGTTCGACAAACACGTCTGAGAAGAGAGGTTCGGACTCAAGAAAGTTACGATCGCCAACGTGTGCCAACTGGGGATAACATTAAAGAAGAAGCAATAGTCGTAGCAAAAGAAACAACAAAACAGCAAAATCCGCAAGGGTGCGCGATGAACAAAGAGAGACGTGATCTTGCGCAAGCAAGCAAGCAAGCAAGCAAGAAGTGGAACGAGGATGAACGAGGGGGGTGGAGGGAGGAAACCAATGAGGAAAGGAGCTTGTCGAGAAAGGAAATTGACTTCTGGCAGGTAAGGACACGTGTTTGGACTACGTGCTACTATCTAGACTAAGGGCTGCTCTGCCTTTGCACGTCGCGTCATAATCACGCAAAATGGTACCTTGTCGTTCGTGTATGTGTAGATAATTTGGTCCATCCGTCCATTTACACGAATACATCCCCTACTGGGGATTAATTTTACTACACAATCTCCCATTAACGTTTACATTTTCATACGTAACTTCTTTTCGTCGTACTACGTGGCAATACTTTTCTCTCATATGAGCCGTTATTTTGTCGAAAGTGGAATAAGTCCATTTTTTTCATATATCTAGATACTCAAGGGTCAGCGTTCGAATGAATTTAAAAATATTGGCACAAGGTTAATCGATTCGGATGACGTTTTTAACACTATAATTCTGTTAAACTTTAAAATGCGATGATGATCATTGAAATTGTTAAAAAAAAAATAAACGAGTTTTTTAGCTCCAAATGGACTTGTTTCACTTTCGACGATAAAAACAAGAGGAAAACTAAGTCCATACTTTTATACACATTGGCTTTACTGAAATGGATTTTTTAATGTAAAAAATAATAATTAAACGTAGACATGTAAATACACGAATAATTAAGTTTATTAATGATAATAATAATTAATTTCAGTTATATTAAAAAAGAGGATATAAATAAACAAGTGTAAAATATAATTACTTCGTCGAGATGACTAAAAATAAAAAAATATTTTTTTTTAAACTTATTTCTCCTCTACAGTTGGCATAGTGAAGTATCCTGTCAGCTAAACAAATAGGACCTCGTTTCTTCTATTAAAAATCGGTATTAGAGTACTTTTTTTCTATTAAACATTGATACAGAGTCATTTATAATGAATCTTTCTATGAAAAAAATTGGTATTTCAGTATTTTCTCTATTAAACATTGGCATGGAGTATTTCCAATGAATCCAACAAATCGTTTCTAAGATCGAAAAGCTTCCCAACTTTCACAAAACTTGTACAATTTTCCCTTTACTATTTTACAATGTGAAAGAGATCCTATCTTTGTCATCTGATCCTAATTTGTTCCAAGTTCAACAAAACGAAGGACTCTTGTAATTTCTTCGAGACTTCGTGGTGAATTTAATCACAAAAAAAAAAAAATGTTTAAATGTTTTTACAATTTTCGAGAGAAACGTGTTCCTCGGTGTTGTTTCGTGATGTGAAATCATCTTCGAGAAAAAAAAAAAAAAAAAAGACAAGCGCCAGAGTAGAAATTTCACTCTTCAAAAAATGAGACGGGGACATTTCCTTTTCTTTTCTTTTCTCGGCGTCGATATCCAAGAATTCAAATTTATCGACCATTTTTCATTGTCACCGTGGCACAGTTACGCTTACTCATTCACTGTATTACCGTCGCGACGCGAATTAGCTTCTTCAGCAGTTGCAGGCGAGCGTGTTTCGAGTCGAGAAAACGGATAGACAGACGATTACGACCGCATGGCGAATGAAGACGTCTTACGCGTCTGTTTGTATAAAATGGCGATCTGACTACTTATCTGTCTACTTACGTGCTCGAGGCTGGTCGAGGGAAACAGGGATAAACTCGTGCGACGAGACGAGACGAGACGAGACGAGAGAGTTTATGGACGAGAGATCGATAAATACGAGACGCGGGACATAAAGCTTTCTCTCTGCCCTCTGGATATATCGAAGAAGCGACAATAGAACGGGCCATGATCTATCTCGCACGATTACGTTTGAACGTATATCGCCCGCCATAAACGCCGGTTGATTAGTTACGTTGACGTTTGAGTTTGTGTTTGTTGTTTTACGCCCGGCTGTAGAATGCGTTTAACCCAATTCGAGATATATCGCACGTCGTCGTGCGATACACAAGTCACTCGAAACACGAAAGTGTTCCAAACGTGTTTCTACGTGAGAACATTCTCGAAATTTTATACACTGTTTCGCGTGAGAGAGTAAAAACGACGCAAGGTGTTGAAATAAATTCGCATTCGAGAATGTGTACAATTGACTCGATTGCTAACACTATTGGTCACGAAGACGAATTGACAATTTTTTCGTTCAAAAATTTGCGACAAATTACATTTCATATGTTTTATTACATTATATTCAATTATATTTTATTAAATTTTATATTCAATTACAAATATTTTATACAAATATTCTATTAAATTATATTCTGTTACATTTTATTAAATTATATATTCAATTACAAGTATTTTATACAAATATTTTATTATATTCAATTACAAATATTTTATACAAATATTTTATTAAATTATATTCAATTTATAGTAAAAATCATGCTTTCACATGTTCTCTGTGAATATTATTAAAACATATACATAAATTTCTTATTTTACGTATTTTCTGTATTACATATACTTTTAAAGATTCGTAAAAATGTATAAATAATTTTTCCGTGCCTGTTGCTCGGGATATCTTTGATGAAAATTTTCACGAAGACCACGGTATTGGAGAAGTTGTTGCTCTACATGGTAGTTTATAATGTTATTGAAAACGAATTGTTCAACAATATATTGAAACAGTCACCGTAGTTAATAATGATGTAAATAATTCATTCATTCGACGCGTACAATATTTTTTTTTCACTTTTTAGAAGATAAACTGAATAACGACGTGGCTTTCAAAATCGCGCATGGGTTTACACATTTAATTTGCATATCGCGTTAAATTGATATTAATTCTCTATATGTTAAATAAAGTGTTTGTGGATTGCTATTTTTTTCTTTTCTTTTCTTTTTTCACATTACATAGAAACGAATATAGCGTCATTACTCAAATTTTAATATCGCAAATCCCATGCGAAAGACTACTACGCGTATTCAATAAATAAATAATAATAAATCTATAATAAATAAATAATATATAAATAATATAATATATATATAATTAATAGTAAAATAAATATATATAATTACTAATAAATACATAATAATAAATCTTTTCAACGTGTTCGAGAAAACGATTGAAACGCCATAAAAAGTAACATAATCGGTAACAGATGCAAACGAGAATTACCGAGATGAAAGTGAAAAAAAAGAAAAAAAGGAAAATATTCGACAGAGTTGAAAATGTTGTTAATTTCGAGGATCGATAGAGTGAACCGATCGCAATGCGGAATAATAGCATCCAGTGCTTAGTTTCCTGTTAGTTAATGGCGTCACGTCCATGTTTGTTCGTCGAAACATTCGTGTCGTGGCCCCTCTGTTATTTACACGATAACCTGTTCATTTTATTTGTCTATTCGTAACATGCATCATTTATGCTACTCGTAAACCAGTGCAAACTAGAGTGGAATATATTTTAGAAATTCACTTTATCGATCGCTTCGAATTACTGCGAAAGTTGCGCTTCATCCGCCTCATCCGACGAAAATGCAACTGTACAGCGTGAAAAATTACGTGAAATTAATCGATTCGATCAACGCGCCATCGTTCGTCACTCTAATTTGATTTATCCCTCGATGTCAAATTGACGTAAAAATACCGAATACGACGAAGAGATAAATAGTTAAATTCGCGAGATTCTTTTAGCAACGGGATTGAATTCCCATTTCTCAATTACACACACACACACACACACACAGGTGTAAAAGGTCCGATTTTACGTATAATATAATTTTTATAAGAAAAATGCGTCGAGTTGCAAAATTAATAATAAACGCTGTAATGTAATTCCAATTGCTGTCTCGAGCGTTTTAATCTCTTAGCTACTGAAAAAAAAATGGCACCTCTTTGAACGTCACTGTAGTGGCTCATTTCTGTTTCTCAACTTGAAAGAGCTGTATTTACGCTGTTTCATCAAATTCCTCATCACATGGCAAAAAAAACCAGTGGAATTTATTCATTCTTTCAATCCCAAAAATTTGGTTTGTTTAATTCACGTTGAATTATAAATTTCATTGTCACAATTTTTTGAGTGCCAGGACTTGTCGTACAGAAGCATGATACTTTAACACTAGAACAACCGACGATTGTTATTCATCAAAACATAATTATCAACGATCGCTAGCTACTTTGTAATTTACTAAAATTTCCATTGGTGGTACAAATTAAAAGTGAAAGAAACTTCACGATACAATGCACAAGCTTTATATTTATACACTCTACGAAAGTGTTGATCGCTAGAAACACGATGTTTCATGTCTATAAAATTTCCAACAAAAAATCTAATAAATCGGTCACTTTGATGACCAGACTGTTTCTACGATATTTCCGAAAAAACGATGCTCGATCAACTTAATCTCTCATTCCCTCGTCTCGTGAAATTAAACCCTTCGTACGATTACACCCCTTCGTCTCGATCAAGTGGAAACGAATGACTTCTCGCGTAAAGCACGAGACGTAAGAGAGAGTATAGTTTTAGCCATTCAATCAGCGTTGATATACGCCTTCATGTCTTGAAAAGCATCGAGTCATCGAGGTTCGAACGACAACGGGACTATCGAGGAGCCGATTGATCGGATGGGATTTTTCTGATTACTCGATGTTTCCGGACGAAAACGGATCGCGCGCCGAAAGAATACAACGCTAGGCAAATACGCCTGCATCCTGAGGAGTAATTCTCCTCTAAATCTCGCGATTACTCCTATCACTCGTGGAAATGAGGAGAAGAGAAACCGAACCGGAGACTGTGGAAAAGAAAAAGATGACGAAGAAGAAGAAGAGGTGGAGGAATGTACACGAAGATCGATAGACAGATGGGGGAGAAAGGGGGCGAGATAGAATGAAGAAACGAGAGGAAACGATATACGATTGAGGAAATGGTAACCGGACAAAGAAGTTCTCTTCAACTTTTACGGAACTACTGTTATTTGATTTCGAGCGTTTTCAGAAACTTTAATCTGGAAACCGGGTGAATATTTAGGAAAACTGGCGTTTCACGAGCAGATGTGTAAATTATACCCCATTTGCATTTAATGTTGTTTTATTGAAGAAAAAAGAAACATATATATATATATATATATATATATATATTTTGTAAGAAAATTTTATTCATATGTAAAGTATTAATTTGATTCATACGTAAGGTATTAATTATATTTAATTGCACGTAAGAGATAGATTTCTTTGACTTCAATATACAGCCTTGCCTTAGTACTTTTTATTTTCTTATAGATAGTGTAATTTTTATTATGCACATTCTTTTGCTATTTTTATCAGTATCTATAAAAGAAAGGAATCCATTTGGAATTTTTTTGGAATTTGTTACGTTATACATATATTTAGATATGCTGATACAGAAAAACTTGTATTTAAAATTTCCTTAAAATGCTTTAATATTTCCTTAAAATGTACTATACGTAAAACTATATTTTTGTTGCAATAATAAGTTGCTTTTTAATTCAATTGTTACATATAAATCTAATACGTCAAAAAAAATGTCCACCGTCTGTTACAGATGTTAATATTCAAGTTTAGTTCAGTCAACAAGGATAAGAATTGTTGCTTCAGAAAAACTCTTGAATATTTACGTTATTATTTGTCTATTTTTCTCTCTGTCGTTGTCTCTTGCCATGCAACTACTACACAAAAAAAAAAAGGAAACTTAAAACTGCTATTTCTAGAATGTAATTCTGTCGACATGATTTCGATGTAATTTCATTTTTTTTTTTTTTTTTTTCATGAAATCAAACTGGACCTGTCCGCTTGTCTTTTATACTCTTCAGTGTGTAATTAATGAAACGACGCGCGGTTGTCCGACCAATGATAGCCTGTACTACTTAGATCCAGCAAACCAAAAGAAAGAAGTATATCCGTGAATAGGTTACGGATTTTTACGGAATGTTTCTTGAATGATGAAAGAAAGTAAGAAGGCAGGTGACACGATCACCATTTAAATTTAATTTTTCGAATCACCAATTTGTATAAACAACGATTCCCTATCGTCGATTAATTTCGAATAACTTTGTAATGCATCACACACATGTCCAAATTGTCCGACCAATGTTCGATCGTTGCTACTTAAACTCAAGCTACGGCGAGCCCTCAAAGAGAAAAGAGGTATGAAAATTTTCTGAATAAACCTATTAACCTCTAAATATATTTCTGAATCATCCTATTAACCCTTAACGGACCAATGCCGCCATATATAAACGGCATGGCACTTTTACTTACCGGGTCCAATGCCGCGTACATGGCGGCAAAAATCAATTTATTATTTTCATCACTGTTAGAGTTGTCATATTATACTATTAACGCGTTGAGTATTGTGCCATGTCGTTTCTGTGAATTTATTTTCGCTTGTTATCTCTCGTTCTGTTATCTTTCTACCGTTTTTTACGTACGTGCACTTTTGTGCTGTTCGCGTGGCAAAGTCAGTCTTGCGTTTGATTTTTTCAAAAGAACGTGCGCGTTATCGGAGTTTCTTTTACACAGTGTCGTTTATCATATCTTACTTTGTTAATGAAACCGTGAAATATGGCCGGAAAACTCTGAAGGAATAATACGACGATGATAACGATAATTTCAATGATATTAGCAGTAGCGGCGACGAGTTTGAATTCGGTATTTCTATCGATGAAAACGAAAATCTGAGAAGCATTACGCTTTCAGACAATAACGACAGCGACGATAGCAGTGATAGCGAGATAGTTCCTAGAAAATGAAGAAAAATTCCAAATATGAGTTACAGCTGAGGATGAAGAAGATGAACGTGACACTGCTGATGAGATTGGACCGATTGGAGAAATGTTACAGAAATTGACGACCAATTCCACCTCGGATACATTCGAATTCGATACTTTCTCTATTCGTATGAAAAATAGCTTGGACCTGGCGGTGGAAGTAAACTTGAAATACTTCCGGGCCCGTTAAGGGTTAATAATAATAAATAATTACTGCCTAAATCAAGCCACCGCCACTCGAGCCTCGAGTGAAAGAGAAAAAACAAAGTCTGTCTGACCAATGTGAACCGATGCTACTTGCGCGAAGGCACAGGCACAGAGGCAAAGAACGCAAGCGTTGCATTATCTCTTCGTTTTTATTTTGTAAAATATATTAATATATAATTTCAATTAAATTATAACTATGTAAATTAATTACGAAAATTTATATTATAATTAATAACTAGTTTTCAAGAAATTCAATATTTATCGAATAACGAATGATCAAGCAAGAATGTAACAATATTAAATTTTCTTTTCAATCTAGAACACTTCCATGGTAGTATTTTTTAATTACGTTATATTTAAAATGAAAGAGACACGTGTTACAACTTTTGATTTTATTATTATGTATAATTCATCTCAAAACATATTTTAAGTTAAAAAAGAAAAACCCCTGAAAATCTGTATTTCATATTGAACAGATATTAGGCAATTAATTATGACAACGATTCTTGTAGCATTACCAATAATTAACAATAATATTAATTATTTATAAAATAACGTAATTGGACGGTTATATAACAAAAGATATTGTGTCCCGCATATTTAATAATATATAAAATATCTTAAATCTAAGTTCAAAATTGGTTTATAGTTATGCGGAACGATTTATATATCGTAGGAAGAACTTAGTAGCTCTCTTATTTTTATCGTTCAGTTTTATCATTTGTAACATAATATTGACAAATTCAGCGGAATTTCCACTAAAGAGTGGAAGGGGCATCATTCGCGTGTTTCGAGCATCGAGCTTGGGGGGGCAGAGAGGTTTACTCGAGCGAGTGCGCGGCCGGTGACCACGACGCTTGAATCATTGTGACTTGCTCGCCATGTTCGGATAACCGGCGCAACTGGCGGTAAGGGTGGTTAAACCGACGCAGGCCAGCCGATGATGTACGGTCCCATGGTAAACCACGCGTGCACCAACTGAACCTGCGTCTACACCCCCACACTCACCCTTAACTTCGACTTTGCTTCCTTTCTTTCAACTTTCGCGCGTGTTTCGGTGATCGTTGTTGCCTCGTTGCCACTGGTCGAGAAAGACATCTTCTCAAGAGCGAACAGACTTTCTCTTCTTATTTTCAGATTTTTCAACGAGAATTTCTAGAATTACCTTGTTTCTGGCGTTTTCATCGATGAAGAACCTTCAGGTTTCTTCGAATGGCCTTCAATAGGAACTTCAATTTATTGCTCACCGAGTATGCTTCGTAATCGTATTTCAGTTTCGTATTCCGATGAAAATGTAGCATTTCTATCTCGAAAATTCATCAGATTTTTCGCTTTGCGCGTCAGAAAGAAAGAAAGTCACACGAGAATGACACCGGGGTCGCGAAATACAAATTAATATCAAACACATTAACAACCAGATTACCTTCGAAGCATCTGTTTTTCTTTTCGTTCTCTTCCTCTGTGACTGAATTATTGCCAAACACCAGTGATTAATTAATATCAAACTACACCATGTCCTTCCAATTTACACGAATAAAAATCTGTCAATATAAAAGGAAAAATAAATAAAAATAAATAAAATATTCCACGTGCCTTGGCAATCGCTGTAGGTTTTTCTCCTTCTTCAAGTCGGTGGAAAATTTTCCAAACACATCGACTTTCTCTTTCTTCGTGTGATTAAAAGTTTGTTAGACATAGACTGGGTTAAAATTAAAAAAAAAATATAAATTATAAATCTAGACAGTATAGTAACAATGTCGTCCTCTCAACGTCCAATGTCACCACTGTTCGCTTCACTTATACTGGCTGTATAAAACTGTAAGATTTTGAAACTTATAGGAAAATATACATGTACATACATATCTGACCGCGTAAATTAAGGTAAATTTGCCTAGTAACTTGAGGGACCGGTGTAGTAAGAAATTGATTCATTTCTCAGAGAGAAATTACACGCGCGTCTCAATCGAATCGAGAGCCAGTAAATCTTACCAATCTAACAATGAGCTGAATTGTAAACGAAGAAAACATAATACTCCCTCTGTTCGAAAATATGGTATACATTTTAATATTTTTTTTTTTTGTCCGAAAATATGGCATACATTTGCGAGAAAAATCAAATAAAAACTAAAATTAAATATAAAGAAAATATTAAATTCATTTTATTATCATGATATAACTGAATACAAATGAGTTTAGTGTAATCCAAATTTAGTTCAAGTGAGATTCAGCTTTGTTGAACGCTTCTATTGTTAGTAAGAAACAGTTAGGAAAAACAGTTTTTTCATTACCTTTACTTCATTTGTTATTTAATATAATTAATCTTTTCGATACAATAAACTTTTGTCTACTGGAAATAATAAATATACTTAAAGCACATGTTGAAGCTTCGTTTTTCAGATCAATAATTTTAGCTTCTGTAATATTAATAGTAACGATTCTTTGTTGTTAGGGTATGAACAACGTAATTGATTCCATACACGTTTATAATGTTATAAAAAAACGTTATCAAAAGTATTTCTCTCTAATTTATTAAATACATCTTGAACACGATCAATTTCGATCAATTCATTGATAGCACCGTGTTCTAATTTCTCTTTGTTCTTCATATACTGTAATAGCTGTTGCAAGACACCATGACGTTGTTCATCAGTCAATTGCTTCGATTTGCCATCTCTTTCTTGTAAATTCACTTATTACTTGAGTTGGAAATTTTCCATTTTGAAATTACAGCGGTGACTGTTTTATTTCACTTAAAAAAAAAAACAAAAAAAAAAACTAATTTTTGGTCTTCGAATTCCAACTGAACTCAAAAAGCAACGCCTGTCAAATAGGATGTTGTATGTTATTTAGCTATCAATGTAAACAATACCAATATAACGAGTATTGCCAGTTTTGCTTTCGAAACTCTAGATAATCAAAGATTTCCTTTCAAATGTACACCATATTTCCGGACAGAGGGAGTATTAAACATTAATAACCAGATTCATCTTCAAAGCATCTGTTCCCCTTCGTTGCTCTTCTTCTCGTGACTGAATTACTACCAAACGCCAGTGATTAATTAATAAATCAAACTAGCAAGAAATTGATTCGTTTCTCTCAGAGAGAGTAGTAAATCTACCAATCTAAAATACAAACACAATGGAGCTGAATTTGCAAAACCGACGCACGAAGAAAACATAATAATAAGAACAAGCATAAAGAATAAAGCTTCGCGTATAATGTCGTTTACACACGCTCGTGAATTAATAATGGGCACGCGGGCCACGATATAACCAATAACCGTGCAGATAAGCGATCTTTGATAGATACAGCCGATTGGATAACGCGCAATCAAATGCAATCAATCAAATGACCAAGTCGCCGTGGTTCAAAACCATATATTACCGACAGACAGCCGTGTCTTGATGGTCAACAGAAACTAGATCAGGGGAACGGAGGAGGGGGGGACTTGTCACGATCCTAATTTAGTAATCTTCGTCAATGTTGATCGTAGGTGATCGTTTCGTATTATCCCTTTCACTGCTTTCACCGTCCATCTTTTTCCGAGAGCGATGTTCGCGACAGTGAGAAGCTGAATGAATCGAAAGCGAAAATGAATCGTTCGTTTCATTTTGACGGTGTTTTTACAGCACGTGGTAAGTGGTAAAGCGAAACAACGACTTTCTTCTCGAAAATTCTGTGATATGTATAGGAAAAAAAAAAATTTCAGGTCTCCGATGAGTCTTCGAAGGTCGAAGAAAGTTCACTCCGAAATTCGCTGCTCACGATTCTTTCCCGCCAATATTTCATATTTCGAATCGTACTACGATCTTCGCCACTAATATTCGAACTTCGACGAAAAAAAGAAGAAAATCGTACGTCAAGTTTTCAGAGTTCGTTGTAAAGGGGAGACGTCGATTTTCGAGTTTGTCGAGAGATTCAGTCGAGTGCAAAATTTTCAAGGGCAATTTGTAGGCAATTCTCGAGAAGCAAAGCATCTTCACTCGGAAAGCATTTTGGGATAAAATGAACGATGCTTTCTTTTTCTGAAAGAGCAGGAAGCTTTCAAGCCAGGTTTATCGTTTCACGATTTTTTTCTCTTTCTTTCTAGAAAGTTACAACAGTTTGTAAGCCAGTTTAGTGTTAACCGAATATTAATGGAAGTCGCAGTACACGCGTTGCGCAAGTGGAAGAGCGGTAGCATTAGTCAGACAGTCGTTTATTTGCCTCCGACAACAGGCTGCAATCTGGACAACAGAATTAACAGCAGGAAATGTTAAATGAACAAGAATACAAACAAATGAAAGTGAATTCTGTCGGACAGTGGACGGGAAATTTCACTGAGAATGAAAAATAAGACGCACAATTTTCTTTAGTAAAAAGCAAAAATCTCTATACTGATTTCGCTTCTTCGATTGCGCAAGTTCGCGAGATTTAACGGAATTATAAACAGAATGACATGGAAATTATTGCAATCGAAAATTCCTTATACACTGCAGGCAATTGGACTCCAGTTTCACTCTCGACAGCCGTGAAAACATCTCGCTCGAAGGAACACGTTCAATTTCATCGAGCCCAGCCGAGGAAAGTTGTATAATAATACTCGATATAGCCAGAAAAGGTATAGAGACACACCGGCCGGATAGCGAAGCAATTACGCGCGCGAAACGAAGGGCGGAAAGGTATTCGAAAATTGCGGGTAAGAGAGTAGGGGGGGAGGGGAATATCAGTGCCGATAGCTCGATCTTGTAGCGCCGATTAATCGAGGGCGGCCGTGGTACCAGTCGACCGTCGAAATTTCCAAAATTATCGGGATGACACGCCACGAAATAGCTCGCGTCGAGTGGATGAGAACAGAGAGAGAGAGAGAGAGAGAGAGAGAGGAGGAGAAACACTTCGTCGCGAGGAACAATAGCTCGTTTGGGGTCGCGTAGCTATGCAACGTATGACGTATAGCCCAATATCCTTGGTACACGGCGACCGTATGCTCTCATCCCTCTCTCTCTCTCCCTCTGTTTTCATCCCTCCTCGGTCCAAGCCGCACTCTGACTTCAACCCAGAGCATAACCTTCTCTCTCTCTCTCTATTCTCCCTTTCATCACACCCTACTCAAATCCCTACCATCCTTACGCCGAGATCTTCGTCTTCCTAGCCACGGAAGCTCGTACATGCGTGCAACCCTCCTCCCCTCCCCACCCCACGTAGGGTGAACGAACGTGTAATTACGTACCAGGTGGCTAATTAATCTGGCGGATCTCCACGCTTGCTCTCTCTCTCTCTGTGTTCCTTCGTTGGAGGAGGCCTCGACGAAAAACCGACAAAGACGCAGCGATGGAGGATATCAAATGCACGAGTGAATCGTTTATGTCGAGACGCGTTTCCCTCGAGAGAGAGAGAGAGAGAGAGAGAGAGAGAGAGAGTATGTACTAAATGCAGTACACTGGACCGTTTGTACGCCGTTCATGGTTGTTTTACGATTATTCGTATTGTTGGCCGAGATCAAGGTGTGTCTTGACTGAGGGCTGCGTTTCCAAGCATGCTGTTTATGGCATTCACTGTGGAAACATTCGAGCGAGAAAAATGAACATAATATTTAAAAAAAAAATGTATATGGAATATACAAAACGTATCTGACTAATACGTACATATTCTATTCTTCTGAGAGTTTTTTTTGAACGAAGCAAAGTTCAACAGTTTATCTAGGACGTTCAGAAAATGATTTATTCTACAAATGATTTTACGTAACGTTAAACACGTTGCTTCTTATTCGCTTATTTTTTCCCCTTCATTTACGAAAAGTGTTCTCTCTTACGTCTTAATAAATGTTAAACATCGGAATAAATAAAACTGCAACAAATTTGTGAAAAGTAAATCACTCACTCTCAAAGATAATAACTCGATCGTCGAAAATTGCTTCGCATCAGAGAACAAAGGGATCAATTTCTTTTCAAATACTTCGCTCCCGACTAATGTTGTTATTGTTTGACAAAGACCCGCCTTATTGCACCGCGAATATCATTCTCTCTGAAAAACAGACGCGCAAATTTCGCGCGCGCATCGTTTCGCCGTGTTAATGGCAATTATCGTTTCGGTTATAATTATCTCTTTGAATAAATATTTATTCGAAAAATACACGTGCTGATTTCTCCAGGCGTAATCGTTCCACGTCCCTAAAAATTTCTCGTTTCTACCATTTTCGGCCGAAGCCGAAAATTACGAAAATTTTTTTTCTCCCACCCACTCTGTTTTTCTCTGTTGTGTCGTAGAATTTCCGATATTTTTCCACGTGAAATATAAATGCTAGCCGGCGCCGCGAAAGCGCGATGGGAAAACAATATCGAATCGGCAGAAAGCACGTGCAACCGATTTGGCAAAACGTTTGAAATTTGCATGAATCACCGATAACGAGGCGAAAGAGGGTTGTTGCTTCACGGTTTGCAACCGGTTTCGGTTATATACGCGAATCGACAGAATGTATCTGTCCGTTGAGACGGCAATCGCCATCGGTTTCATCAATTTTCTTTCTTTCAACCATTCAAGAACCATGGCGCGTATCAGATAAAAGAGTATCTCTCGAAACAAATAGCCTCTTGATCGCCGTGAAATTAATTTCGATTTCTTAACACTGTGACACGTAGAATCATTTTCTACCACTAAAAAAAAAAAAAAAAATTTGGATTCATTCGAAAAAAAAAAGGCAAGAAGCAAAATTCGCGCGCGAAAACTGTAAAATTCCACTCTGCCCAACTATTTACTTCGAAGCATACATCACACCGTAAATAAATATTAGTTTCATCGTGTGTAATATATATATGTGTGTATTTTTTAGGCTACAAATTTATAACATTTCAAATTTAACAAACGTGCGTGTAACTTCTTTAATATTTAGTATTTGATCTATCGTTTGGCAACCCTAGTGCAAATTATATCCTAATTGATTGTGGCTCCACCAATTATGCAAGTAAATAATATTTAAATTATTAGTAAAAGTACATTTTTCTTAAAATTGAAAATACGCGGCGATTAAGAGGTTAAGAAGGCAATATCTGATGTGAAATTATTCAAGAGAAAATGCAACAGCGTTGCTTAACATTTTACATCGTGAAAACTAATAATAAAAAGTCACGTCAAATTAGAAATTCCAAGCATCCTCCGTTATATCCTAGGAAATTTTTTCTTTTTTATACAAAAAGGAATTAGTTTTCAAATCGTTGAAAATCGTTTAAACATTCGCAAATATCGCAGCAGTCTGAGTCTGTTCGCTCGGTATTGATATAAATACAAATTACTGAATAATTACGATTTCTAAGGCGAGTAGAATTCACAGTGGAATATCCCAGCGATTGGTCAGAAGTCCGACAGTGGACGTACCTACATCACTGACGCAAACTTCAAACGTACCGAATTATTGCGCCTTTGCGACCGGCTGGCTGTCTTCTGAAAAGCACGGATCGTGCGATCAATCGCACAAAGGTTAGGCGACACCAAAAAAAAAAAAAAATAAAAAATAAAAAGAAAAGAAACGAAAAATATTCAAGAAACATCCCGTTTCATCATTTCTATTGAGCGTTTGATTAATGGATCTCGTGTATTTAAACACGCGTTACGAAAAAGTTTTGATCCACCCTCTGTTTTTCTTCTTTTTTTTTTTTTCCCCTAACAACAGATGGTATTCAAAGATACGTTTTGAACCGCGTTTTGAAAGTTTTAGTCCAGCGACTATGCAATTCAGGCGGCGATCTAGATTGGCGGTGTATTCCGAACAAACTTTTCCAGAACGCCGGTATATATCGCGATCGGTTTATAAAAAGTTTCGTTTCGACGAACTGTCAGAAACAAAATCTATAAACAAAGCGTCCGACCGAAAAAAAACAAAAAAAAAACGAAGAGCTTATTTAACGGCCAAAAATGAGGAACGAAACGAGGAGAGAGTTAAAAAGTTATCAGAGACATAAAAGAAAAAAAAAAGAAAAAAAAGAACGCGACGTTTAACGTTTCCGCTGAATTAACCGGATCGATTTAACCCTTAAAGCGAGATAGAAATACGTTAACTTTCCGAGAGGCTAGTTCTGGGCCACCGCGATAAAGAGAGAGAGAGAGAGAGAGAGAGAGAGAGAGAGAGAGAGAAAGAAAATTCCGATCCGAACGAACGAATTATAATTATAAGGCTCGGCCTAATTAAAGGCCAGCGTTACGAGGCTACGCGAGAGTTAAATTAATAACAGTATACTTTGGATAGTATACTGCTTTGTAGCAGCAATAAAAGAGTCAACTATGCGATTCTTAAACGAACGGAGGATATCTGACTTTAATCGATAAATGAAAGTTCCTCTCTGGGCGAATTCCCGGCGAACGAAATTCGATTAAAAAAAAAAAAAAAAATCACGCTACCAGGTAGGAAACAGCTCTCGCCAGGGAATAAAAACAGCAAATTAAAAACGGGGGAGAGAGAAACTCGCGTATAATAACCTAACCTAAACCCCGTAAGCGACAGAAGTGCGAGACAAGTGCAACTGGAGCTGTTAAATTCCAACGAATACGTCGCGCTGATCCAGTTATTTTCGCGAGAGATAACAACGATACACCGACACAGAGAGAGAGAGAGAGAGAGAGAGAGAGAGAGCAAAAAAAACACGATTGAATCTCGAGTTTTATCAGCACGATCGAAGCAGTTTTCCCCGCCGCGCGCGAGATCAGCGAAAAATCGTCGTCTATGAAGAAGAAAAGCTGTCTATAAAGAGAAAATGTGCCGATGAGAAGGGATGAGAAAAAAGGAAGAAAAAGGGAGAAGGCAGCGTGAAAGAGAGAGAGAGAGAGACAGAGAGAGACAGAGAAAGGGGACACAGACAAGTTACGAGTGTCGAGTACAACGACGTCCACTCGACGTGGTCGGTCGACAGCTTGGACCTTCGAGTGTAACCTGCGAGTAGAGCAGCAGTTGGAAACATCCTCTCCTTGCAGAGAGACGTAACGTCGGCTCGCGGGAGCAAGGGCACCAAACACCCGCTCGGCTGGCGAACGTTCGAATTTCGAGCGTTGAACGACGAGGGGGGCAGCAGGAAGCAGCAGCAGAGCAGCCTGTGCCGAGCGACCTGACGCTCGTTAGCGCCGGTAATTGTCACTTGTTAGGTGGCAGCTTGTCCTCCGGTGCCCGGTAAACCCCAGTTTTGCGTCAACCGCCTCTCTCCTCCTCCTCCTCCCCCTCCCCCTGGTTTGGAACACCACTCGAAACGCCTCGAACGCGGCCGAGAGCTTTTTCGAAAGCGCTTCAACGCCGAAAGCTCGACCACCTCTCTTCTCTCTCCTCCCCTTCTATTTACCCTCTTTCGCGGGTACAACCTCTCTCGCCCGTCCTTCGCCATGACTCTTTCGAGGCTAGGGCCCACAAGAAGACACGCTCGCTCGAGTCGAATTCGCTAATCGAGACAGAATAAAGATTTGCGTTTTTGGAAGAATTTGCACTGGTCTTGCAGTGTTCATTGCTGGATCGTACGTGTGTGCGATCTTGATAGCCATGTGACGCCATTTTCTGATAATTGACCGGTGTATTATGCAACACTTGACTGTGACTAAGCTAACCTAACCTAATATTTTGAATATTTGAAATTGCGAAACTCTCAGTTTGCGGAATGAAGATGCGTTGTTTCAAGTTACCTTGAATCTTTTCATTTTTGCTTCGCATATTTTATTCGATCGTTGACTTGATTGAATTTTTTTTTTTTAAATGGCACCCTCGCGATTTTTGGAAGTGAAGGAGAATTTTATCCGACTCTGTGTCCAAGCGATATCTGTTCCGGTGATATTAGGAAGATGGTAATTTTTTTTCAGAAAACTTTCGTCACTGACTTTGAAAATAAAGGCAACATTCACGGATTGCTGGAGGAAATTCTTCTTTTCCCCGCTGGAAGACTTGGATCGAAAGCAACATTTTACGAAACATGGAAAAACTTTACAAAAGTGTAATCATTGAATGTAATAATTTATAAAGTGTTAGTGATGTGGCAAAATTAATTTTTGGAAACGACTTTATCGACCTGCTTGCTTCGCAAACGAACCTGTACCATCTGAAATGACCGAGAAGTCATATAAAAATTATACGTTATAAGATTTTAAAATGGACTGACGTTGCTAATAGTGATGTGAGAGAGTTTCTCGGATTAATAATGTAACTCTGACAATATTAACTATGTTAATTATTAATATAGAAAAAGAAAATGGGATACAATTATTGCCTGGTTTAGGTTAGGCTTAGGTTATTATAAATTTTTTAGGTTATTGTAGGTTATTATGGTTTAGATTTAGGTTATTATAAATTTTTTAAGTAAATAAATCCATCGATTTTTATGTGCCAAATTTTGTTTATCATAGAATTTTAAAAAGAAAAAATTAATTTTGTTGAAACATTTGTTTTATAATATTTTGAATTTATAATAATTTTGAATTAGAGAAACGATATACTCATTATTAAAAAAGCAATTATCATTTGTCATAGAATATCAGAGAAAAATGCTTGTATTATTTTGCAGCAAAAATATAAACTGTGATAGAAATACTGTGATACAACTTAAAATAGGATAAAAAGTATAAAAAAATATTTTGTTACTATAACAAATTCCTTTCTTTATTGATATATTTCCAAATTATATTACCAAATATCGATTGTGACTATTAATTTCTAAAGTTATTATCAATTGAAAAAGCGTGCAAACAGTTAATCAATTAATTTTTATTGTTCAGTTAAATATTCATGACCACGCTCATTTCTAACTAGACTAACAGCCATTATATATTTTTTTTCGTCATGAAAATTCATGCAATAGAGGGTCAAAATACTTTGACAACGTATGCACGTTACGTGATAATAAAGTCGTTCGTATTTAATCATATTTTTCTTCGCCATTTTTAGGAAATATCGCCGGCCACGCGCGATCAGTTTCTACGAAAAAGTCAACAATATGTGTTAATGAAAAATCGTGTTTCCATCTATGAAATTTGACTCGCGCAGCATTCCTTTTTCAAAGTTTATTAGATGTACACCTTTATTGTTAAAATTCTCTTATTTCTCTTTGACGTATGATTCTCAAGCTTTGCAATCCAAATTCTTTATCCAACAGTGTGCGTAATAACAACGTGACAGTGATCATCAATAAAATATTTACGGTGTAATTGTAAATTCAGTACCTCTTGATTAATCTAAATCAATCTAATCCAAAAAGCTACGATCGAATTGACAATTTAGAATCAACATTGAAATGTTGAATCGAACAATTTAAACGTACACGTGCAACACAGTATATATATATCAATATTGAAATATCGGATGTATAATTTCAATATAACATGCAACACACAGTATACTGAATCACAAAGATGATCGAGTCTCACGAATGTTCTTCTCGAATTCGTCCAGACGACTCGGCATTCGAAAATTTCATGCACCCGTTTGATTTTAATTTTCGCGAGTTACAGCCCAGCAATTGAGGAAAACCCACGGCCTCTGGCTTTACTTTCGAGGGAAAATTCGAGTTTGAAAATTCGCGCAGCGTTCCGATAAATTACAAGTTGATTAAATAAATTGCTTGTAAAACGTATATACTTTGCAGTGTATATACGCGAACACGGACGGCGGATGAATAATTACGAAAAAGACATCTGCAACAATGAAATCGATCGTTTTTAATGGAAAGTTCAATGAAAATTTTTAATAACGTGGAAAAGAGGATTATCCTCGGCCGTGAAAGGGGGAGGGGGGCGTCCATCTCTTGATATTACAGTGGACCAATTGTCAAACAGTTTCGAATCGACTGAAAATAAATTTGCAATTATCATTGAAAAAAAATTAGCTCGTCGGGTCTTTATCGTACTTTGTGCTTTTTGCGCTGCGTGTCTGAAACGAAAGATACGTTCATCACTCTGATGCTTCGTAATAGATTAAAAAAGAGAGAGAGAGAGAGAGAGAGAAACCGATACATTATTGTATTAAATTTATTATATCGTTACACGTTTTCATATATCGAAATTTAGCCCGATAACCGAATCGATCCGGGCATACATTTTACAATGCATCGATCGACCCGAGAGAACGGCGGAAGTAAGCTCTCAGTTTTCGCGCCGAATCGATCGCGAAAATAGTTCTTTCTCTCTGTTCGTCGAGTTCTGGAACCACCTCGCCTGTCCTTTTCTACCAAATATTTGTGCCGTGAAGCGGATCAGTCAAAAAATATTGATAAACGTAATAGAAGCGGCGAATGACATCTTTCGATCACTTTTCGTAACCAGATAAAATCAACGTCAAACCACGCTGAAAAGATCGCCGACTGCGACAACGTACCGTTCGTTTCGACGAGATGAAATAAAAAAATATAAAAAAAAAAAAAAAAAAAAAAAAGAAAGGGAAAAAATGGAGACGCGCACGAAGCGCCGAACAATTTTTTGCACCGACAAAAGGGGGTGGGTGGTTCGAACGCTCTTGCATCGTCGATCGATTATTATACGAGGGCTGAAACTCGCGAGCAGAATACCCAAGTCCTTTTCATGCTCGTTTCAAAAACATTTTATCGACCTCAGAGAGAGAGGGTCTTAAGCAGCCTCGAACGTACTCGATGTCGCGTTTCGCGAGACCCTGTGGATAATTTAACAGCTTGATGGACGTAAAAACCGACCAGCCGTCTAACCTTTTACTTTATTATCGCAAAGAGACGGGCGAAAATGTTCGACGACGATGTATATCTGTGAATCGACTACGATTTCTCTCGACGAATAATTTCGACAAAGAGAAAGAAAATCGTCGGATAATTCATTCTAATTATTTAAATTTTTTCTAAATATTTCTCTGAAGATAAATTAATGGTAGAAAATCATTTTATCTGTCGAACATCTTACGCGTATTTTATACATTTCGTGCATATTACGTGCACCGTGCGTGTAAAAAGAACTTTCTATTTGTAACACGCGATCTAATGCTGAGAGAGAAAGAAAATTCGCAATCAAATTAACTCGAATTAACTCAACGTCGTTTGTCCGATAATTCATATTTCTCTAACGATAAATCAAAGGTGGAAAATTATTTCATCCAACGCTTACGCGTGTTTCACACATATTTCTGCATATTATCGTGCACTGCGAGTGTAATAAATAACACGCAATCTAATACACGGGTCGTGGGCGTGTATTATAACGAACAAATAAATTCTGCTAATATATCGTTGAAAGAGAAATAAGGGAAATAAAATCCTGCATATTCGCGCAAACAAATGCTAGGACACGGAATTGACCTAAGAAAGAATTAAAGAAAGTGGATTCTGGGCTAAGATTTCTCTGGAATTGCCCCCCGTAGCTGTTGCTACATCCAATTTCGTAAAAATGCACGTTACTTCGCTACGCTGTTTCCCAACGATTCTAATACATTTCAAAAAAGCATGGAGCAGCAATACAATACGTGAAGCGAGCTACAGTTGGAATCACTTCGTGAATAGTAACAATCTAGTAATATCTAGTTAGACGTTGGACACCTTCACGGTATATTTGCATCCGTGAAGACGTGAAAGTTTTTCAATGAATTTATATGTATTTTCACTTTTATCGAGTATTATTTTCGTTGTAGTTTTTTAAATGAGTTGTAACTTGTCGAGTGTTTCATTGTTTTAATATAAAATTCACGATTATTTTATTATCGGGTATATACATTATTTATATTTTCTTCTTATCGAGTATATATATATATATTATATATATATTATATATATATTATATATATATATATTATATATATATATTATAAGTTATATATTATAAATTATAACTCATTTAAAAAATACAATATATATATATATATATATATATATATATATTATAAGTTATATATTATAAGTTATAATCATTTAAAAAATATAACTATATATATATATATATATATATATATATATAAATGATTGAAAGGCCAATTTCCTAGAATTTAGGTATGCTCTAGTTGCTGCCTTTAACGGATGATAAATTGCATGATAGTGCAACGACCGTACGCGCTCATTCTTGATAAGCACTTATTTACCTTTTAAAGAACAGTAGTCTCTAGAGGTAAAATTATAAGAAAGAGAGGCATTGAATTACACACATACACACACACACTGCATAAAAATGCATAAAATTAATTCCGGTATGTTATCAATTCTATATCATTTCAATCTATCTAACCAGTCGAATGTAAATTGCTCCATGCTAATTCAAAAACAATTATTAACAATAATTACTAATATTGCGTTAATTCATACAATTAACCTAAGTCTATAAAATTTCCTTTCACGTTTTTTTTTTTTTTTTTTTTTTTGAAATTTTACAAAGTATAATTATCACCTCGGATGCAGAAACTTTGAACATGAGATGATGAGAAGCTACAGGACTTGAACGAAAATATTTCGCACACACTCGACGAGAAATCATCGATATTTTGAACTGTATGTTCGAACATCGTGAAACAAAATCGTCGATTTCGCTTTTAAAGCGCGAGAAAAAGAATACTCTGTTTTACCAAACTTTGAGTTCTTTTCCTTCGCGAGGAAAGCAAGAAACGCAGTTCGAACAAAAATTTCGAACGAATCTGAGAAAAATCTCTTTCATGATCAGATCTACTAATAATCTTGAGAATGAAAGTTTTCTCTTTGCATCGATCGCAGAATTTTCTTTTCTTCTTCGTAGTTTTTATTTAACCTTGAACATCAAAGTTACACGACTCTCGGCAAAAATTCTCGAGAAAAATCCTGTTCAAAGTTTCCGTAAAATAGCGAAAGAAAAAATTGTTGGAAGAGTTTGCTGCAAAAAGGAGAGACTTCACACATTTCGTTATACATTTCATTGGGGAAAAACGATTTGTCAACGTTTTCGAGAACAAGAAAAAGTGTCCTCGCTTACCCGATTGCTAGATAATGTGAAAACTAACATCAGGCAAATTAGAGACCACAAACTGGACTCTCTCACACGATTTTCCTTCCCCATCATAAGATTGCAACAGTTGCAAAAGCACAGCACAATTTTTCACCGTGTAGCGAGAACTTTTGAAATTGAATGGCTACAAATACGAAAACACGAAAACGCGTGTGATAAAATGTAAAAAGAAACTCTGCTCTCGTGAAAAAAACGTCTCGTCATCGTTGGAAACGGATAAGAATCGTGACGGAGAAACTGAAAGAAGGTCGAAGGTAACGAGTCCTTTGAAGGGAGGAAATTCTTTTAAAGGCGAGTACTACCATCGATCGATCACCCCCCTGTACTTACAACGCGGTGCTCTCCTATGCATCTCCCATGCACTCCGGAATAGATTTCGTATGCACCTGACGTCGGAGGAAACAGCCGAGAAAGCCTGTGTTTCCTCCTCGAAGAGGGAAATATCATCGAACAGCCATGAAGGCGTAACTAAGTTTTATCGTCGCACCCGTATATATATCTCATTTATGACAGAGTCTGTAAAACGCGCATTGAAATATCCCGTTTTTGTAACAGAAAAATATTCGTGTTTCACCGAGCGTTTCCGCTGTGTGTGCGTGTGCGTGTGTGTGTGTGTGTGTGTGTGTGTGCGTGTTGAGAGAAATATCTGACAACGAGTACCGTGTTCATTCCCTCACATTTCACTCGCTACGAGTCGTTCGGTGATTTCAAGGAATCGAAAGATTTACGACCACCTTGTTCGGCCGTTTTACTTCTACAACGTGAATCCGTCGAATTTCTTCGTGGTACCTTCGTACCTTTGTTTATTTATTCGTAGCATTATTATCGTTTTGTTCAACGATCGAATCGTAGGAAATTTTGCAATTACGCGCGAGTGAGCGAGTTGAAAACTTTCGATGATTTGAAATTTCGTCAACGTGGCGAGATTCTTCTTTCTCGCGGCGGAAAACACGTTGTTTGTTCCAAGAATTTCTATTATTAAATTCCATTTCGTTTGAACAGAATCGACGAAGGAATTTCGAAATCGGTTCCAACAATTTTCACGAACAATTCGCGACTTTTGCGTCTACCTGAAGAGGAAAGAAATTCTCTTCAACGTTGAATTTATTAGATTCTCATTGGGAAATTTCAATTTGTTTTGTCCAGCGAACGGTGAATTGTTGAACACCGGGTAAGAAAATTTGGAATCCTTACGAAAATTTACGAAGAAGATGTTCCGATCTCTCTACATAGAGAAGTAGATGAATTTTGACGAGAAATATATTTATATTATATATATATATATATATATAATAGTTTAGAAAGAGCAAATTCGAGCCGTACGTGAGATTGCATGAATCGTAAATTAAAACGCGTATCCTGTCTCACAACGAGAGTTTTGTGTATATATATATATATATATATATATATATATACGAAAGTTGATAAAAATAAAAATAAAAATAACGAACTAATGTACATCGTCGTGTCAACAGTATCAATTGTCTAAATAAAAGGTTTGAAGCTTTTTTCCATCGATACAGAGAGAAAGAGAGGAGAGAGAGAGAGAGAATGTAGCTCACGATATCGACGCCTTTCAATTAAAAATTGTTCGATACCTTGTTTCTTTGCTTGCGTAGATATTGGAAATTTTTATTCTTTCCGAATCTTCTAACAAATGAAAATAACACGCGCTAATGTCCTTGTAAATTATACTGACGAAGATAAAATTTAATATTGTTTCATATTGTACTTTAAACTTTAATTTCTAACCATTATCAAGTCTGATTAATTATCATTAGTTTTTAATTTTAATTCCTCCCTGTAGTTGGTCTAATAAATTTGATTTCTTTAATTTCAATTTCTAAATTGAGAAAAAGAAAAAACAGCTTCGTTATTGTTGACAATAATATTTGAAAGCTGACAAAGAATTTTCATATCAATCCTAGTTTGTTGCAGGAAGATATAAGAATGTCACGATTCCAAAGACAAGATTCAATTCTTAAGAGACGATTCATCTTTTTCATAAGTTCACACAGAAATGCCCGGTAGAGTTGAGAAAGATTAATATAATTAACGTCATTCTCCACTTTGGAATTTACACTCGCGTGATCAGAAAAACACTGAGGTTGATTCTATTTGAATTTGGAAATTCGAGGAAAATCCTGATCCTACGTATGCAAGCCCCTTTCAGAAAAAAAAAAAAAAAAAAATGAAACAGCTCGCCGAGAAAGAGAGAGAAAGATCCAAATTCAAATACATAAATCCTGCTTTTACTTATTACGGACGTTTCGAATATTTTCATACGTTCGCGTGGACACGGGCGAATAAATCTCGATCTCCCGTAAACATGAAATATTTTTCACGTTTCTGGGAAGAAAGGAACAAACAAACAAACAAACGAATAAACCACCGGGCCCGTTTTTTATCTTAAACGCGAACGTAAACGATAAAACAATCTCTCTCTCTCTCTCTCTCTCTTGCTTCTGCGTGCATTATTCAAAGTATCAATTAAAACCGGCAGCTTAAAACTAATTGAAGTTGAGGATCGATCGAAACCCGTGGTTTCAGGCGGACGCCAATGGGACACGGTGCATCGGATTCATTGTTTCGTCCGTTAACTTAATTAAATCGAGCGACGCGCGTCGCTTTCACGGCCGTCAGTCAATGAGAGGAATTTGAGAGAGAGAGAGAGAGAGAGAGAAAAAAAAATAAAAAAATAAAAAAGGACTGCGCCCATACCGCGATTTATAGCTTGTTTGCTCCGTTTCGGCGCAGTGAGATTTTCCAAGCCCGGGATTATTGCTTTCTCCTGTCGCTTTCGTTTATTTTCCGCGCTCCGGAAACTAAATGGAAAAACACGGCCGAACAACAAGTCAGCTACCGGGAAAAACGCGGGAGCGGAAGCGTTTGCAAAATTCAAAAGTGCATACCGACGATGGCATCGGTAATGTAGAGGGAAAGAAAAAGTAACGCACACGTCCAGTACTTCGGAGATGCTTCGTTTCAATTTATCTCTCATTCGTTACTCGAAAAAAAAAAAGAAATGTTTGAAGTAAAACTTATTCTTAATTTCTTAATCCTCGAAATCTTCAATTTTTGAGATCTCGAGATCGTCTTCCCCCCCCCCCCTATTTTTTTTTTTTAAACTATCCACTTTAGGAGATATTTTAACAACTTTATCGACCGGTAGCCTATTAATCGTCTATTACTTACCGCTCTCTGTCGGTAAAGTGTTAATATCGTATAATAATATATTTGTATATATTAACACTTTACCGACCGGTAGCCTATTAATCGTCTACTACTTACCGCTATCGGTCGGTAAAGTGTTAAACTTCAATTTGTTCTTATAATTTCAGTTTAAAAGAGCGGAAATGTCGGAAATGTTTTCACCTGGAAAAGTCTGACTGTCATCGCGAGATGTTTTGAACAAGTTTTGTTTCGAACATTCACTCGTTTAACGAATTAAAATCGAAACATTCTGTATATACGAATGTATATGTCGAAATTGTTTCGTGAAATCGTTCGATCCAGTTATTTATCCTGCCGCAAATTTATTTCCACTTGCGTTAATTGCCAACGATCGATGGACAAACAACGATTTATAAAACGACCGAAGTGTTTTTTGTTTTTTTTTTTTTTCATTAAAAGAATCAAAGTAAATTGTACATAATCCTTTCTGACTGGCCGCGGACAGATATTTCAATGAAACCTTCTTGTTTAAACAATTTTAATCTCGACACTTTTCATTTTTGGGAGATTGTTCTACTAATTTTACGTATTTTAAAAAAACAAAAAGAAAACTGATGGAAATAAATTACCAAACAAAATCGATGACGATGAAATCGACAAATCGAAATGACGAGTATTCACACACAGCTGATGAAGAAGGCATCATTTATATTGCTGACGAATTAATCGCAAATAATATATTACAACAGAACTGTTAACATTCATTTTTATGGAAAATCTGTAATAAAAATATATAATAATTAACTTTCTCTGTAATAAAAAAAAACTTGAAAATTCAAACACTGAATTTAACTTTATTACTTTTTTTTCACTTGCCTAAATCGATTAACTCCACCAGTCGCGTAAAAATTGTAACATTACCGACGATTATTTTTTAGCTATTCTTTCTTATTGTAATTTTATATACCGTTGGATGAAAGCTACATCTGTATTTATGCATTCTACAATATTCGTTCGAATATTATATTATAAAGGGCATTTTAAAAAAAACAATGTACATTATTTCATCATCGCGTTTCTCAATTTCTATCGATTTGTCCAATGAACGAACGTCTCATATATCCTACCATAAGCAATATTTCGGAAATCGCGCCATCGGATCTGTCGTTGTTACGATCGACGACGATTGCAAGAGGGCCGCCAGATATCGAGAATGAAAAGTGTTCTCGAGCGACGCCAGCGGAATACTTGTTGTTTACCGTGCGAGCAACAGCGTTAGCTGTTTTATCTACGCGGCGCTCGCGTTCGAATAGATAATTAAATACGAGAGAGGCTCAACACTCGGCGTAGAGTGGCGATGAACAGCGGGGGGTGGATGATGGTGAAGGGAGGAAATGGGGGACGGGGGGATGGGATTAGCTTAACGAGACAAATTATTAGACCGATTAACTCGCAACGATGATCGAGAACGGAACTGCAAACATGTAACATTCAAATTTCCAACCGGATATACGGAAACGCAACTTCAAAGCGAATCTCTCTCTCTCTCTCTCTCTCTCCCATTTAGACGAAAGTTTGAAAGGGTGAAAGGGTCGGAACGTGCAAAGGAAAATGTTGCAAAGTGAAACGAGTAGACGATTGAATTGAAAAGAGAGAGAGAGAGAGACAGAGAGAGGGGAGCAAGCGGAGTAATCGTGAAATTAAAATGAAAGATCGAGGTGAAGTGAACGAAATGAGAGAGAAAGAAAAATGGGTAAAGTGATATCACGTGGATGACGCGAAGGAGATAGAGAGGCGAGAGATGAAATTTACGGTGACAAGATTGAGAAGGGGGACTGTCGATACACGCCGATTCGGGGGGAATTTTTGAAGCGTTCATCCGACTTTCGGTAGCGTAGATTTGACGATCCCTACATTTACGACTCGCACTCGATCTTCGTTCCTCGAGGTTATTTCAACGTTTGCTATTAATCATACGCTGTATATAATCTTTGGTACAGTAATTTTAATAGTAATTTAGTAAATATAGTAAACAATATAGTAATAAATATAGTAATTTTATAGTAATTTTAATCAGAGACCAGCGAGATCTCTCGAAGATTTATAAAATGCCAATTTTTGCCACGCGCAAGTGGTAACACGCAAAGTCAAAGTATTAAATGTGAAAATGAAAAAGAAAATATAACGAAACGCATAGATTTAAACTTATTGTAATTCATCTTTCACCAATCATTAATCACTGAATATTATACAACTGTAATGTTGACCAACGCAGAGAATCGTATGACCCTGCAGTAGTGTTGGACGAAATAATTTGTCAATCCATCGAGCTACGAAAACTATCTATCAAAATAACAGATACACCGAAGAAATTACGATAAATTCTATAATTTTCTATTATTGTCGCGATATTTTAAAACACTTGGATTTCTTCGAGCTACAGTTCAAGAATAAAATATAGTTGATCATACAGGCTCCTATCTTATGAACATCGTCTATTTAGATGGATTCCATCGAAATGCTGGGAATTAATTAAATTAATAAATGTTGCAACGTCGATCATGAACGAGTTAAAGAAACTTTCGCTTGAGAAGAACGATCAGAACAGCCTGACAAACTCGGAAATTCGTCTGAAATTTGCCGGGGGAGAAGGGGAGAAGAAAAAGAGCCGCACGCATAAATATTGGGTTTACTTGGCATGAAAATCTCAAACTCTATGTCTCCGCGGCTCTCCTCCACCGTTGGGGATGCTTTTCTTCCTTTTCCTGTTCGTTCTCCTCCTCATCCCCCCGAGTTCGGAATAAAGTTTCGCATTTTCTTCGAAAGTACATCGCACAACACAGAGAGCCCCGCACGTCCAAATAGAACAGCCGGCAAGTAAATACGCGAATGAAGTATATTCAATTTGCAAATCCATGAATACCTGTCTCGGGGCCGCGGGACTTTCCAAAGTGGCAATGAAGGAATTATTGCGGGGGGAAAAGACTTTCCCAACCGCGTCATAAACTGTACTTTGCCGCGCAGCAACTTGGCCATTCGAATCGCATCGGCGCGTTTTAACTCGGGGAAAGAATTTACTGCACGTGCGAAAGAAAGCAAAGTGTATATACACGTGTACAAGTACAAGTGGATCTTTCGTAAAACTATTATTAGATCTCTCTCTCTCTCTCTCTCTCTCTCTTTTTGGATATCTTGACACGATTCGTTCGAGATTTTGGTTGGCACAGATTATCCCCCCTCTCCCCCAAAAAAATCACGAAATTTTATCCGGAATAAAGATAAATAATCAGTATTTTGCAAGAAGCTCCGTCTTTCGGAAATTTTTCGAATTTTTCGACATTTTCTCGGTTGGCTTCGATTGAATACAATCTTGCGGTGTGAAAAAAGTTTTACACACCAGCCGGAATAAACGATCGTGAATGAACGGTATGTGTGCAGAGCGAATACAATCGAATAGAAATCTCGACTAAGCTTCGAAACTTTTCAATCGAACTTTATCTTTAAAAAAAAAAAAACGAGGAACGATTTAATATCCACCGATATTTTATTATTTGGTATAGGTTTGTAACAAAGAATCCTTTAATTTCGGTTCAACGAAGTGTATGTAAATTTAATAATAAAATAAATTATTCGTTACTAAATAAACTAAATAAAAAGCGATTTAATATTCACCGATATTTCATTATTGAGTTTATTATAGGTTTATAACAAAGAATCCTTTAATTTCGGTTCAACGAAGTGTATGTAAATTTAAAAATAAAATAAATTGTTCGTTACTAAATAAATCGTATATTACATATATATACAATTTATTTAGTAACGAACAATTTATATATATATACGATTTATTTAGTAACGAACAATTTATATATATATATATATATATATATATATAATTATTTAATTTATATAACATATACATCGATCGGTATCAATTGCTAGGAGTGGGGGAACTTGCCAAGCGATTTTCACTATTGAAACCAACGTTACAAAAGATATATTGCAAAACTATTTGATAATATCGAGCAGTTTCTCGAAACAGGCGTGAAAGAATCGAATCTTCGAACGAGAAGAGATTTTCGTCGCTGATAGAAAACAGACATCGGCGACAATTTTCCAGCGAATCCTCAAATGTTTTGTCTAAATACCGAGTAATTATTTACGAGTACCGCAATGCGTGGGCGGCTCGATTCTATACCGACTGAAATGTCGATGGTTTACCGGTAGATGTAGGTCACCGCAATAATTTCTGACATGTTTCGCATGTTGTGCCGATAATAACGTATTGTCCGATGCGAAATGGATCGGTTGGTAAACGACAAATCGACGCGCATAAACGTAATAGATTATTAGTGTCCAACGATTGTCAGCAACTCTATCATTTGCTACCAATATTATCGTAAATATACCAAATCCGTATCATCGGGAAATTATCATCTCGGAAAATACTATATATATATACACTATATATATATATATATATATATATATATATTCAGTTGCGTATTGAACTTTACGAGTACGCGACTCTTCGCGTTGATCGATGACGAGGATTCGATACATTAGAGCAATTCCAATTTTAAACTCTGATTCGTCAAACTGAAACAGTTTGCATACAACAGCGGTGCTATTTTAAAAAAAGGCAACAAGACGACATTCGATGACAAGCGAGAGAGAAGAGTTTCATCTCTATTCTTTCCACGACGCACAGATTTATACATTATCGACTGCAGTCGGGTTACTTTCTATTTCGAAATACCGTACTGGTAACCTGACCTAACTGTGTGAGAGGTGGTAACACTATATGCAATATTTGACAAATTCACAGAAAAACTACGCGTCTTCATTGTCATATAAATGATCTGCCCACGAACGAACGTATATATATATATATAGCGGTTTCACGCGATACAACAAAGAGATTTACATGAAATCGTTATCAGCCAGATGAGGAAAAAAATCATTACGCATTGGCAAATTGGCGTCGCGGTTGCAAGATTCCTGTCATGCCGACATCGTGCAATCTCGTCCTCTTTTCGTAAGATCGCCCATTGTCCCCGACGAGACTGTGTGTGTGCGTATGTGTGTGTGTGCGCGCATGTGTGTGTATGTGTGTCGTCGTTCCGCGGAAAAATAAATAGAGTCGCAGGACATTCTTACACGAAGGATTCGCCTATTTGTCCCCGAATGAAACGAAAACACACGCCAAAAGAAAAAAAAGTTGCTCGTTATATACATGGTCCGGCGTGTGTTCTCATGCGATGTGCCTTCGAGACACGTCGACCGAGAGAGTCCGAACCGGTAGATCTGCGACCATAACAATTTTCTTCGACCAGTCGCAGGTTTATTCTTCTTCACTTGCGTGATTTATTATTCATTTCGCTCTCGGTGTCACGGGCAAAAACTAACGTCGAAACAACAAGCAACATTTAATCCTTAGCGATCGTATATGTCTGCTCTCAGCCACCAAAGCGAAAAATCATTCTTCAACGTGCTTCCGAGCATATAATTCTTACTATATGATATTATAACTATATACTACATATCAGTAACTATAACTATATAACTAGATACTATATATCAGTAACTATAACTATATACTATATATTATATGCTGTTATATTATGACTATATACTTATATATACCATATACTGTTATAATATGTACTATAATATATACTATAACCATAACTATATACTATATATTATATATTATATAATATATGCTATAATATATACTATATACTGTTATAATGTATACTATAATATGTACTATAATATATACTACAACTATATACTATAACTATATACTATATATTATATGCTGTTATATTATAACTATATACTTATATGTAGTATATACTGTTATAATATATACTATTATGCAGTATATAATTTATCTGAATTTATCTGAACGAATATTGGAATAATCTGAGTTGACAA
Source organism: Tetragonula carbonaria (assembly GCA_032399595.1). Lineage (NCBI taxonomy): Eukaryota > Metazoa > Arthropoda > Insecta > Hymenoptera > Apidae > Tetragonula > Tetragonula carbonaria. Next base: position 782,559 of record JAUCRC010000015.1, read on the forward strand.
AAGAACACCCTTTCTCATTTGCTATATTTATATTTGCACGATGTTACTAGCGTTTCCTTAAACAACAAAAATTTAATCCGACCAGCCCGAGTATAAACGAAATACAACCGCAAAGGGTTAAGATCGTCGAAGGTGTGGTTCGACGAATTTGGCAAAAATCGACTCGTTCAACGAACGAGAAATAGTTCCTCGTAGAGAAATATATATATATACAATGTAGCAACATTTCCACGTCACCTGATACCGATTTGACAGCGAGCCGGTGAACGAAGTAGATGTCCGAGGAATATGTTACGAACGTCAAGAAAACACGCCGGAATATTTGCTTGGAAATATTCACAGGGAAATAATCGGCAGAAGCATCTCTGGGGCAAATTATCTCTGGCGCGGTGCATTTTTCACGCAATATCGAACGGACAAGAGGCGGAATGGCAGGTACAACCAATGATACCAGGGGAAAATCTGGCACATGAAATTCAGTTTGTTCATGTTTCATGGAACACGATAAAGAATCGTTCGCTAAATTCGCGCCGCTATCGGCACAATAACGCCACTTTGCTCTGCAACACAACACGTGCGCAGTTCTCGATGGAATCAAATTCACCGGGCGATCTCTTCGACGTATGTACTTACGTACCTCGAGATGTGATTTCTATTCGTTGCTTCCAATACTACTCGACAGGCTGGATAATAAGAAGACACGAAAACAACACGAAACGTAACGGAAGCGAAATAAAATTCTCAATGGCTCTCTTTCAATCCGAATAATACCTGTGGCGAAATAAATCGCGAAAATTATACTCCCTCTGTCCGAAAATATGGTGTACATTTTAATATTTTTTTTTTCTTGAAAATGTGGTATACATTTGCGAAAAAAAAATCAAATGAACTAAACTAAAATTAAATATGAAGAAAATATTAAATTCATTTTATTATCATAATATAACTGAACACAAATAATTTTAGTGTAATCCAAATTTAGTTCAAGTGAGATTTAGCCTTGTTGAACGCTTCTTGTGAACATGCATACTTTTCGACTAATCAACCCTCACGACGAAGTTTTACCTTATTTACATGAGTCAACGTAATTGATTCCATACACGTTTATAATGTTATAAAAAAACATTATCAAGAGTATTTCTCTCTAATTTATTAAATCTGCATCTTGAACACATTCGATCAATTCATTAATAGCACGGTGTTCTAATTTCTCTTTGTTCTTCATATACTGTAATAGCTGTTGCAAGATATCATGACGTTGTTCATTGGTCAATTGCTTCGATTTGGCATCTCTTTCTTGTAAATTCGCGTTACTTAGGTTGAAATTTTCCATTTCGGTGACTATTTTATTTCTCTTAAAAAAAATCTAATTTTTGGTCTTCGAATTCCACTGAACTCAAAAGCAACGCCTGTCAAGTATGTTGTAGGTTATGTTGCTTTCGAAACTCTAGACAATCTAAGATTCCCTTTCAAATGTATACCATATTTCCGCACAGAGGTATTAAAAACAGACGCGAAGATTTGATTCTTCCTTCTCCTCAAAAAAAAAAAAAAAAAAAAAAAAATTGTAAAAATTCCGTGTTTCAAAAATTTCATTCAAGACTTTTTTTGCAAACAAGAACAACGTTAATCCGCCTCGGTCTCGTGCCACCCGGGTTATATTTTTTAAAAAAATCGGGCAGGGAGAAACGTGGAATTTCGTGGCTGCTGAAAAAAAAAACGCGATAGAGAAAAACGTATCGACAACCCGTTTTTCTCTATCGGCAATTATTGGGAAATTTGATTCTCTGATTCGCGAAAGATCCGCATCTTTGTCACCAAAACCTAAACCTAACCTAAACCGAACAGAATAGACAGTATCGATCAAGTGGAGATTTCCATTGCCATTGACCATCGATTAATCGTGATCGTAGACTTCTCGAGCAAAAATAAACCAACCTCTTCAATACTGATTACTTTCAGTTTCAACGAGCAATTTAGTCCTTTGCCATGGAAAACTTTCGAATAGGTTTAAGATTTCACTTGTCGTTTAATGTCGTGAAACATCGTCGAACTATTTGCAACTAAGTTCGAAACCCATGTTTAGATAAAAATTGTGTTTGATTACAAATACACAACATCTGCGTTTTGAGATTCGTTTATTAACTGCGAGTCATGTGGGAAAGATTCTACAGATCGACACACAGAGGCTGCCGACATTGATAAACATCATTTAAGTTACACTCGCGGACAAAAGATGCTACGAAACGTTCGCAACGGATAGTTTCAACTTGCTTATTTCACTGCCTCTGCAAGAAAGTGTTAGCAAGTGTTACTTTTATTTATTCGATTGTCGTTCAGTGGCATGTATTCCATAAATATACATCGAGAATGCTTGCAACGTCGAAAAGTGAAAATGTCTGATAGATCACGATCGAAATGGGCACGCGATTGAAGTAACGAGAAGCAAGCGAGAAGAAGAAAAGAAACGGATCAACGCCTGGATTTTTCTAGTGCTCCAACAAAAACGAGAGGAAAAAAAAGAAGATCGTCTCTCGCACGACAGATGGTGCTGACGGAACGAAAACATGTCCGACCGAAAAGAATTTCGGAGACAGGTTCGAACACGTTTTCATCGATGCGTGCCGCGACCTCGATATCGTTTGTGAAAAGACATCGGCGGATTTCAAATAGCGATTCATTTGGGTTCTCTCGCGGCTCGACGACGAGAACGATATCAAAAGAACGTGCCGGGTCTAACGAAACAAAACGGTGGCGAGCCTTCTCGTTCATTTATAGACCGCAGAATGACAAGAGAGAAACGAACTGTCGCGTGAAACGAGGCGCGTTTAGCCGGCACGACTAAAGCTGTCGATGTCATTGTATCCGGACCACACGGGAAACAGTTTTCGCCGGCCGAAAGAAGTAACGCCAGAGACAAAGATATACATATGTATATATATACATACATATATATATATATATATATATATATATATAAAATGCATATTTCCGTCAGCAACGGTGAGTACAGAACGAAAGCTTTGTTATCGAAATATCACTCTCTGCGAACGTGATCGAAAAAACCCAACGTGACCACGTGGTCTATAATGAAAAAAAAAAAAAGAGAAATGAAATGGAATTTGACACGATGGTATTTCGACCAACAATGAGAGCCGAATTGCGCTATTGAGAGACCATCTTTCGTCTCACTGTTCGTTCGCTGCTGCGATCAAGAGAAAAGGATATTTACATGATCGACGTGTGCTGCGGCCTGTCGGCGTCACCGGCATTGTTCGTGCCCCCTGTTAATCCTTGCACCTGTACGTTGGTGGCGATGCTAGTCCTTGCCGGATGTCTGGCACTATCCTTCAGTATTTTTTTCGCGCTTAGCGGCGTGGCTGTCACGCACATTGTCTTGCGCGGTATCACGATCACCTTGGTAGCACGCACTTTGAGGAGCGTCGTCGTGGTCGTCGCGCGCACAAAAACAACAAACGTGCTGCTGCCGGTCACGATCAGCGGCGACGAGCAGGGCAGCGGGGCAACGAGTGAACGTGGATGGCGAAACAAAGCGTGAGAGGACGATGAGGAGGACGTGCCGCCGGGGCATACGTGAAAACTCGTGCTCGAAGAAAACGATCTTCGACGGGGAAGAATTGATCCGAGGCCGAGCGCGTGGCGGTTTGTATGCACTGGCGCGCGAGATGTGGCGAGAGAGGATCGACTCGAGATTTGACTCGGTGGAGGGGCGAACGCGTCGATTCCTTCGCGGGATGAGAAGAACTCTGTCAACGTGAAGATGAACGGTGGATGCACGCCGGTGGCGTAGCGCACACGTTCCGCTTCGTTCGTGTCCGCGCGAGGTCAGCCCCGCAGCAAACACGGGTGTAAATAAAAACTCGCGTCTCGTTCGTTCACAGATCCCACCTCATGGCGTACCGCGGGCCTACTGAGTGACTGACTGACTGAGTGACTGCCGCGAGCCTCGAGCCACGAGCCACCCTGCGTGGGTGCACACGCGGTCTCGCTGCGTGGAAAGGCAACGAGCGCTCCGATTGGCCCGTACCAGAGGCTGGTCCTCGTGGGGGGCAAGCGCCGGCCAATCAGAGCGCCCGAGTCACCACAGTACCACCGAGCAAACTCTGCTCGACGATTCTCTAGCACTCTATCGCGAGCCGTTTCGCGGTGCGTTCCGTCCTGTCGTTTCTCTACCTCCCTGCCTGTCTCTTTCTTCGAAACGGAACCTTCTGTTTTTCGCGTCCTGCACTCGTTTCGATCTTCGTTTCCTTTCTTTTTTTCCTTTCTTTTTTCCCTTCCTCCGGTATCGCGCAAGTTTCCGAAGTTGCTTCGGATTCGTGAATTCTCTCTCGGAGTGTGCGAGTGACGGAAGTTTTAATGGAATTGTTGTTAGTCGCGCGGCACCGCGGGAGTGTACCAAGTGCTACGGATCCTACCGACTGTGTGCTTCGGAAAAAAAGTGTGATGTGTGCGCGGACAAGTGTGAAACGATTTTTCTCTCTCTCGACGCGATTTTCCACGTGTTCTCAAACGCATTTTCTAACGGCCTTTTTCACCGAAAAATTATCTTCATTGTCGCGCATTCGAAAAAGCGTCGGAACGTCGACAGCTTTTTTCTTTGTCGTATCGTGTTTCGCGAAAGGATCGCTCCGTTACTTTGGAGTTCCTTTCCGAACGAAGCTTCGTACAGGGGGGCGACGTGTTCCAGAAAAGAGTTCTTTCTCCTCCCTGCGTGTCGCTTGATGGAAATTAACCCATTCGCGCGCGGCAGTTATTATGTATATTTTGTGGACAAAATACACTTGGACAGTGTAGAGATGATTCAAAAAACTGACTAGATGGTATGGTGGTACGGTAGTAAAGAGAAAAATGAAAAATATAACGTGTTACTATTTATTGATAATAAATTCTCCAAAAAAAGCTTTTTTAATAAACAAACAAAAAATTGTATGTATATGTATATATATGTTAATGGTTTATTTCAGTACGATACTTTTTTTCTTCTTTTTGTAATTTTCGATATTTAGCATATCTATTTGTTTCAACAAGCTACCCAATGATCAACGTTAGATCGAATAAATCTATTACAGTGGGATTATCTTCTAATTTTTCCAAAAATAAAGGGTATATACCTTTTGTGTCTTTTCCGTGATAAGATAAAACCTTTTTCGATTATTATCTTTGGGAACCCAGCTAACGATTCCAATCATTAGCGTTACTTTCACTCGTTGAAGTTTTCATTTGCTTTTATCGCATCCTCGTTGCCAGAATCTTCGGAAGAATCTATACGTTATTTCCGCCTTTGAAGAGGAAATCTGTTTATCGCTGTCGCTGCTAATTTTCAAAATTATTTCCACGTTTGCCCACGCTTAATTGCGAACAAGATTATTTCGTAATTAACTGAAACCGTTTCGCAATTATATAGAATAATTATCATTCGAAATTTGCACACGTTGATGCGTGTTATTGCCACAAAAATAATACACCACGAGTCTCACTCGTTAATGCCCATTTTGGCCACAAAAATACACCACGCGGCGTCCGACTCGTTTATTCTGCGCGAATATTCGTTTATTCTGGGCTTAACGAGCGTCTATCACGCAAAACCGCGGACACACTTTGAAATCCGCTAAAACTTTACCATCTTTTCCTCTCGTGCATTTCTACGCGACGAACTGAGAGAAACGAAAATGAAAGAGAAACAAGGGAGCAGCACGATTTGTCTAGTTGCATATCGTGTCAATTGAAGTTTGTAGAAATTAGAAGTTTGAAGAAATTAGAAACAAACGAGGAGAATGCTACAAGGAAATTACGAAACTGGACTATTCTATTATTCGATTGAATTGTATTTAATTTAATAGCTCGTGAAAATGAAATGAGAGAAACCGTTGCAGAATGTTAATTGTCGTTGACACGTTTTTCTTATCGCCACCGTGATCACGACGAAGACAAAAAAATCACGATGATTCGTGCCATTTCTAGCTCTGCGATCGTCGTATTAAGCGGTCGTACTCTCAGCAAAGAATCACTGATCGTATAATTAACACATATCCGTCCGGCATTATTTGACCAAATGCATTTTTTGACACTATTTGTAGAAACGATATGCTCTATATAAAAACAACCTAACTTTTAAAAAGTCATGTACTTTTTAGTGAAATTTTGGGAAATGAAATAAAATGAATTTGTATTTATATATACACCTTTATTTTTGATTTTCTTCTTTCCGAAGTTAAATGAAAATTAAATCCACGAAAAAAGTTGAAACGAATTACTGAAAACATTACTCGTTATATTATTAGACAAAGTAAATTATTTTCGAAATAATTTTAATTTTCATCAATAATTAATAGTTCTTCGCTTCTTTGGGTGAATTTGGCATAATTTGTTACAACAGGCACTCCTTCAAAAGGTTCGAAAACGGGTTCTATGTCAGTATCAGACCACAAGTCATCTTCAGAATCACTATCATTTTCAGAGTCACTATACTGTAAAGGATTTAGACGTGTGGGCATTTTCTTGTCACAACAATATCACTATCGTCACTGTCGTCACTATCGAAATTAGATTTTAAAAGATCTTCAATGTTATCACTAGACTCGCAATCAGATAAATTGTCTGCACATATTTCTTTCTCGTTCTCCATTTTAGATTTACTTTATTATTCGATTTTGATAAAAATGGAGGTTAAGAAAATTAACAGTAATATCCCTGAAATTTCTTCAATATCCGAACACCCAAGTGCTTTGAATAAACTTTGAATAAACTTCTTCTATACGCCTAATACGACTAATACGTTTTTAAATTAATTTCTTTTTTTTTGCGTTTGCACCCTTGTACGACGCAGCTGAAGCTGAAATCAGTTTTTTCGTAGAATTATCTCTGTTATGGTAAAAATTACGTTTTAATTTATTCCGATTTAATAAAACAACAATCAATTATTTACTGCAATATACAAATGACGAATTTTCGTCATGAGGACGGATATGTGTTAACGAAGTCAACACGCTTCTGAGGTATATATATATATATAAAATTTTTCGAAAAGTTAATTTGAAAAAAAAATGTGTAACTTAAAAGAAAACTAGTAAAATCTTAGTGAAAATTTTATATATATATATATTATATATAAAATATATATATATATATATATAAAATTTTCACTAAGATTTTACTAGTTTTCTTTTAAGTTACACATTTTTTTTTCAAATTAACTTTTCGAAAAATTAAACCAAAGAGTACGTCTAACGTCAAAAAGAAAGTTAGTGAGAGACGTGCATCGTGAAGAAATTATTAATTAGTCAAAACTAGCGACGATGATTTTTATCTTGAATTTTCCAAATTTTTCCTTTCGACGATGATACCGATCGTTTCGAAAATGTATCTAGCAGAGATTGTGATAGTGATATAATTCCAGTAACGAAACACACGCGAGACAATTCGACATTTCGAGCGACAGCGAAATAGAGGAAAATTATGGAAATAAGAATATATAAATTCTGTAAATGAATTCACGGTTTTTTTGGAAAAAAGATGTTACGCGCAACGATCGAAAAAAAAAACGAATTTTTCTCCACGAATTGCTCCAAGATTGTTGGACCTAATGTTCCTTCTATATTGCACAGAACCCATCGATCCTTTTTTTTTCAAACGATTTCACACAGATGCATTGCTCGACACAATTGCAAATTCAGAAACAAATAGACACGCTGAGAATGAAATAGAAAAACTGAATTATTTATCTGTACGGTGTATCTGGAATAATCTGGGTTAGTGAGTGACGAAGGATGAGTTGACTGCGTTTTTTCGAACGTAATCTCGATCATGGCCCATTCCTAATTCGAAGGATTTACTCGACTAAAGATATATATTTGCATTATGTTACTAGTGTTTTCTTCAACAAAAATTTTACGAAATACAACCGCAAATGGTTAATCGTCGTTGGCACGCGTTACCATTTAACTCTTTCACGACTAAGGGAAACATTTTTCCCCCATTTTAAAATCGGTGATATTGTCGTATTTAATTATAACCTTATCTGCATTTTTTTATACAGAATGTCTAAACAGTACGCAATTATGTAAACGGGAACGTTTAGAAAAAAAAATATGTGCAAATTGTGCTAAACTAATATATGTACAGTGTGCAATGTTCATCTTTGCTTCACAACCAAAAGAAATTGCTTCGCAGAATATCATAATTAGCACTATCATTTTGTATAGTAATTTTATTTCGTAATTTTGTATTATTTTAGTTAACATTTTGTTATAATAAACCAATAAATAAAAGACATTGCATAATAAGCCTAACCATAATTTGCGTTGTCTTTATAGTCCATTGGGGGAAATATTTTCCATAAAATTCCAAAAGAAAAAACTACACATTGTTATGTATTTTTCTTATGATTTTTATTTATTTTCCGTCTAAACAAACTAAAAATAAACAGCTACTATACTAATATTTACACTTAGCAACCTTATGGTCGTGAAAGGGTTAAAAATCAGTTTCTCTTCATTCACGAGTGATTCCATTCCCAAATGTTGCAGTCACGTTCCATTCAGTATAAAATTCCAGAAAATGACGAAAATATCCAACTCAATTCGAATGGAAACGATGACTTAATGATTTCGGTTGTCAAGTTCGCAACGAGCACGAGCGAGAGCAAACCGAGAGAAATATTTCGAAGTGTGCGATTTTTTTGTCAAAGTGTAAAGGGCAGGTACATGCATACAAGGTCCCGTCTGAGAGAGTGAATTCTAGAGGCTAGGGGGTGGTACCTGTAAACGTGAAAATTTTCTCGGTTTCGAGGGTGGTGGTGGTGGTGGCCAGGTGCGTCGGCTCCTGAATGGCCACCGTGTTCGACTGGCGTGCACATCTAAGTGTTTTTCACGAGCCAGCAGTTTACAACGGCCCTTCTTTTATGCCCTTTTATTAACCGGAAGATTCGTCGCTACGTGACCGGCTCGGGTTTCACCGGATTTGTATTTCGGGGATATACGATGTGCGAGGGATCCGCCGAGACTCGATCGGTTTTTCCACGGCTACGGAATTAACAAGATCATCGACGGGTATATATATATATATATATATACACGATATTTTTCACGATATATATATACGATATTTTTCACGATATATATATATACGATATATACGATATTTTTCACGATATATATATATATATATATATATACATGATATATACGATATTTTTCGCGATATATATATATATATATATATATATATATATATATACGTGTTTCTATATATATATAAATACTTGAATAATTTCGACTGGCTGGATAACTCTCGTTTTTCCAGCACTTCGATTCGCTACGGGCTACGATATTTATATATATATATATATATATATATATATATATATATATATATATCGTGAAAAATATCGTATATATATATATATATATCGTGAAAAATATCGTATATATATATATATATATATCGTGAAAATATCGTATATATATATATATATATTGTGAAAATATCGTATATATATATATATATATTGTGAAAATATCGTGTTATATATATATATGTATATATATATATATCGTGAAAATATCGTATATATATATATATATATATATATATATTGTGAAATATCGTGTATATATATATATATATTGTGAAATATCGTGTGTATATATATATATATCGTGTATATATATATATATATATATATATATATATCGTGAAAAATATCGTATATATCGTATATATATACGTGTGACACCAGTATTTTTGAAACTTTTCGTTTTTATTTTTCCTCTCTTCTTCTTTTCTTTTTCCAAATCGAACCTATTTACACGGAATGTGGTAGATATTTATTTCTTTCCACGCGGTATTTACGAAAGAATTGTACGCACGCGTGACGTGAACTGCTATTTATACATAGAGAAGTGTTTTTATAAAGTATTGCCTAATTTTTTTTTTTTTTTTTTTTGACAATCCTTGACAGAAATTCACATATTTAAGGGTCTTCTACCTTAGATAATGACGAGTGTAAGCATAATTGTAGTCTTTGAGATTTCGAAAGGAACGTCCATTTGGAATCGATATAAATGACGATATAAAAGAAAAGAAAAAAAAAATGGAATTATAAATACACTGCTGTTAGAGTCGTGTCGATATTCGTTTGAACGAATTCACGCCGATATAAGCCAACTATCCAAATGTTTCCAATTACACGTCTCCGCGTACTAGATTATCAAGCTCGATTCGACGAACAACATCAGCAGCTATTGTCAGATATTCCAACGATGTGCGCCAGTCGTTGCAATTGCTGTCTGTAGTCAAGTTCGCATCAAGCGACGATCGTCTTTTCGTGCCAGCGAGAAAGGATTAACAACTTTGAAATTAACTTTGAAAGAAAGAAAGGAGCAAGAGAACGAATCTCGAGTGAAAACTTTGCCTTCTCTCTGGCAAGCGGCAGCGAACTCGAAATGGGCAAATTGGGGCGTTTTTGATCGGGCCAGACAATTACATGGCTGGTAATAAGCAGCGTAATAAATGATGATCAAACAAGCCAAAGGCGTCAAAGGAGCGGCGTTGGTGAGGAGAGGCAGGCGCCTTTCACGGAGAAATCCCGGAGTTTCCGGTAACACGCGGTATCAAAGAGCCCCCCCCCCTCCCCAGGAATTTCGTCTGAAGTTGCCTTTCTTCTTTTGCATCGGACTCGGCGGGGCTCGTTATCCCTACAAAGTGTACGGTGCTGGGCAGGGGCGTGAAAGGCAAGCCTGAAAAATCTGGCGGAGGGAGGAAAAGCAAACTTTTTTTACGCCGGCGCGCACGGTTTATAATTCCGTTGCCGCGTTAGCGAGAAAACTCAATTAGCAGATTTTTACTTTGTCGCGGCACGAGGGCGGGATTGTAACGCGCGAGGTGGCCACCGGCGAAAATCTCGCGGGCGACATTGAAAAAAAAGTGAGAAAACAAAAAAAAAAAAGAAAAAAAATACGCTTGCCTACACCAATGTGATCGAAAGGGATTCCTTGGCTTTTTGTGGTAGATCGGCGTAAGAAAAATTTGTTTTTGACAAACAAGTGCAAAAAGCACGAGCCAATCCCCTGTGCGCGAAACTTCATTCTGCTTGTAAATGTATCGGGACTTTAAACGTTGAACTTTTTTAACCCTTTGCGGACGAATGTCGTTGTCTATACATTCAATAGGTTTCTTTTCAATTTGGCAATACTTTGTTGTTACTATTGGTTTTCGTTTTACAGGAATTGCAAATAAATAACGACTTGAGTAAATATCACGGAGATATCACAGTCTTGCTTTGATCGATGACTTAAGTTTACATTTGCTAAAATTAAAATAAGTTTTCGCTGGTTTTCTTTACAACCACGAAATATGTCGCGAAATAAGGAAAAAGAAGATTTTATTAACTACGTTAGCAACAGTGAAGACGAGTTTGTGCTCGGTATCTACGACGATGAAATACTGAAAGAAAATTCTGTAAATTTGAATTTTTCAGATAATGAAATATTTAGCGATAGCGATCACTAATTACTCATCGATTCTACTGCGATACTTGCATATTGCGAATTGCTTCGAGAAATTTCACACTCTGAAGAAATGCAAGAACTGAAACATACTTGTGTATTATAAAATAATTATTGTTGTTATATATATTATATATTGTATATTGTATATTTTATGTTATATGTTGTATGTTGTATGTTGAATATGCAAACATATGCATTGTATATGCAAAAAAGCAAAGCTGCCTCTTCCTACAAATTATTGAGATTATACAAATTATAACGCACATATAATATACAAATTGGATATGTAATATCCTTTTTTCTTGATTATTAAAATTGGTATCATTTTTTATTCAGACAAAAGCACGATATCACACGATATTTATCGCTTTACTGCGAATTGATAGATAGACCACTATTGTGTATTACTCAGTGTGAGTGACACTTTAACGTGAGCGTGAAATTTTGTAAAGTGTGATTCGTTGTTACAGATTTGTAACGAGCAAAGATTAAATAAACTTCAGAGTTATTGCGACAACGTTTATTTATTTTATTTCACAGAACACCCCTCCGATCGCTGTATCGCTTTGCACATATTGAATTAACGTCATCGGCGCTGTGCGTCATTATTTTCATTTATTATTTTGTTCTTGTAAAACATTCAATATGATGAGTGAAAGCAAGTGCCGTTTACAATTACTTTTTTCTTTTTTCCTTTCTTTTGTGCAACAGCGAAACAAAGTGCCATTCATCGGATCTCGATTGGCTCTCGATATCGTTTTTTTCTTTCTTTTTTTTTTATAAAAGGTCGTTCCCGCTGGAAACAATACGAATGGAACACAGCAACGGTGAGATAAATTTCACGTACTGCTCTTTTCTAATGCGGGCTAAAAAAAAAAGCGATTGGAAAAAATAGGTTGACTGTTCATTAATTCCCTCGTTGGAATGATCATTTCGCGATCTGAATCTGAAGCCCGAGTCTAAGTGCCAGTCGAAAATAATTCGCAAGCCGTAGCTGTTCGAATGAACGAAAAAAAAAAAAAAAAGAAGAGAAGCAAGACGATAATATCCGAAATTACAGCGATGTGAGAATTTATTCAACACTCGGCGATGAACGAGAAGTTTAATTAATTGAGCCGTCATTTTTGAAAGTGGAACAAGTCCATTTTTTCATATATCGAGATATTTAAGAGTCAACGTTTGAATGAATTTAAAAATATTGGCATAAGGTTAATCAATTCGGGCGATGCTTTTAACACTATAATTCTGTTAAACTTTAAAATGCGATAATGATCATTAAAATTGTTAAAAAAGAATAAACGATTTTTTAGCTCCAAAAAGACTTGTTCCACTCTCAATAGTAACATGTTATAAGAAATAAAAACAAGAGGAAAATTAAGTCCATATTTTTATACACATTGGCTTTACTGAAATGGATTTTTTAGTGTAAAAAATAATAACTAAATGTAGACATGTAAATACACGAATAATTAAGTTTATTAATAATAATAATAATTAATTTCAGTTATATTAAAAAAGAGGATATAAATAAACAAGTGTAAAATATAATTACTTCGTCGAGATGACTAAAAATAAAAAAATATTTTTTTTTAAACTTATTTCTCCTCTACAGTTGGCATAGTGAAGTATTCATGGTAAATAGGTGGTATGTAAGGCAGTAAACTCATCATATCGCTGTATTTCTCTCTTGTTATAGGTCTTGACGTTTTATACAGTGGCAATATAGTAATCTTGCTGAGATGCTTGGGTGCTTCCTTGTTTTCCAAATAAAAATAATACTTTAAACGGAGCATTTTCATCCATACTTGTTTTGTAAAAAATTTTCTGCGGTTCATCCGTTTTAAACTTCATCCAGCATATTTTCAGCCATTTTATAATTTCTCCATCCGTATTTTTTTTCCTGTTTGATATATTGCTTCTTCTAGAGATTTGCTTGAGACATAATCTTCTCGTTTCATTTCATACAAAATGAACCTATTTTTTTTGTTTTCGGCAACTGTTTATTGTATTATAATAGTCTTGAGCAGTGTATAATTGATCCTTTTTCTTTAGTGCTATTTCCACAACTCCAAAATCCCTGTCGTTTGGAAGAAATGAATAAGCCGACAATAGAAATTTGTGGCCAATAACATTTATGTTGTTGTCAGCTGATTGAACAATCCTTAACCACATCAGTGCGAGCTTAATATTTCGATTTTGTCCGGTACACATGTCACTGTATGCTGTAATATGATATGTGATTATTAGAAATGGACTTATTCCACTTTCAAAAAAAGTATTTTTGCGATAACATTTTTTGCTAAGATTCTTTCGATTACTTTATCAAGAAATCGTGCTCCATTGAATGCATGATTATAAATATAAAAAGAGGATATCTGTATCTTACTAAAATTACTATTAACTCATTTTTTTTTCAAAAGTGGACTTATTCCACTTTCAAAAATAACGGCTCAATTATTAGAAATTCGCCTCTCAATGAATTTTCTACCGCTTTCCTTCTAATTCGGGAGTAATTGTTGGCGATCATGCGATCAACGGTGCTTATATTCGTTTTTTCACGGCTAATTATCCGCGAAGGATGCGTAGAAATTTACGATTTCCGGGATTATAATGATCAGTCGCAGTCTGCGCGAATATGCAAATGAAAGGACGACGGCCTGTAATGAACGCTCGCTTCTCATAATTCTACGTAAATAAGAGATATCGAAATCCTTGAATTTTATAAATACTAACGTGGCAATTGGCAAAGTGAACAAAAAAAAAAAAAAATGTAGAGCTAGCCAACAATCGTGAGAGTGTTGCGTAACGAAAAGAACATGAAGAGCAAGCAGTCGGTCCGGGGGTCCTTAAAACTAGAAATGCCGATAACGTCGATTTCTGTATCGAATCTGTCAATTATGTCGGTCACACTTTGCGACACGTCGACCGAAGATGCTCGTGCCGCGGAAAAGTGAAAATTCCGATAGATAATGAAGAAAGTTCTGTCGCCTATCTTTGACAGGACAGGAAAGAACGATGCTGAAACGCAAGAGGATAGAATATTTCGTTAATCCCTTTGACACACGAATTGAATAAAATTCGATAGAACCAAAAAAATGATATATATTTTCAATCTTTTAACAATCGTGTAAACTTGACCAAGATAACTTTTATACTCTTATACTTGTACTGAGAAATGCCTGAGAACGCAAAAACTTGTAAAGAAAATTAATGAAAAAATGTTGAAAGAACAAATTAATAATTCATAGTCCTTAGGAAACGTATGACGTGTCTCCCAGACGTCATTATGCGTTAAGGAGTTAATTATCATCGTCGTTTGATTAATTATTATCTCAATCATTCTCGCAGAAACTTTCTTTCTTCATAAGAATGTATAACAATGTATAAACGGAGAGAATCGACTTTTGCTTCCACCGAGTTCAATCAAAAAAAGTTCAATCAAGCAAGAAACAACACACACTACGAATGTAATAGCAGCGTGTGATGACTATTACATTTCTCAGCGTGCAGTTGAGAACTCTATTTACAGATGCGATATATTTTAGGTTTAGTACTCGATTAACTGAACTTCCGCCGATTGAATCCACTTGTACGAACGTGAACTCCTATTATTTGAACGAGAAGTCATAGAGATAGAGGGAATCGGTAAACTGTTATTGCATGAACCCCCCTCCGCCCCCAGTTGTACCAACTGTTTATCCATCGACGGATTCCGATCAATGGAGTATTCCAGTATACTCCATTGTACTATAATGGTAACTTTGTGCAGTTGAAATGTATTTAAATATTCAAAATTTCACGTGACTCGTTGTTGTATTTTATTTCTTCTTTTATATCGGTGTCTCGAAGATATTTCTAACGAGTTGAATCTTCGAGAAAACATTCGTCACTCGTAAGTAACTTTTTTTACCTTAAAATGGCACGTTATTTGGTATTTTCAAAAAAATAGCAAGCAAATCTGAAAATTTACGCGCTACGTAATTAATTATTTGCGCTCCGTATTTATATTTGAGAAGGTTACCAATCAACTAGCGAATCATTTTCTATATTCGAAATTCAAAATGAAAACGATTTTTCCTTGGAATGTATCACAAGTTAACTTGCCGTTGTAGAAGAAGAAAAAAATTTGAAAAGTATGTATAACAATAAAATGTAAAATGGGGCGACTGTATGGCGACATACGAGTGCAAAGGGTTAAATTTAACACTAGAACTACCGACAGTTAAGACGAAGTTATTTCTACCAAAATAAAAATAAAATGAAAATTCATTATATTATTTCTTTAGTTATACACTGTAAAAGTCATTGCATCATTGCGGGGGAAAAATCGTAACATGAAATAGAAATTTTAAAATAAAATTGTAAAATTGTAAAATTGTAAATTTCGACTGGTGTGATAGTTCTAGTGTTAAATGTAATTTTTTTTAGGATGGCGACTATATGGCGACATACGAGTGCAAAGGGTAAAATTTAAATGTAATTAATGTAATTTTTTGAATATTAATCAAAATAATCCGAAGCTTCTTTTCGAAGCGAAGAAATAAATATTTCTGAATTGGTTCAGACATTTCGAGCGGTTCAGTTTTTGCAGAGGCAACTTCGCGATTCGTTCGCGATGTAACTTCCACAGGGGAGAAATAAACGAGGGAACTGAATGGCGAAGCACCGCTGGCAATTAAAATCACTTTCGCTGCGCAGAGGACAAAGCTTACTTCAAGAGGAGAGCATTTTAATCGCGAAACATTACGCCCCGGACTAACGGATTAACTCGCGAAGAGAAGAGAAAAGAACGCGGCGAGATGGCCCCTTATTACGCGTCCAAGGGGTGGTTTTCTCCTTTTTTTCTTTCTTTTTCCACGGTGGAAAAAATCACACCTAGCGAGCGTGTGTCGGCGAAAATGAAATCAGCCACATTAACAACGCGCCGCGGGGCTTAACGAAAATTTAACGACCGCAAAGGAAGGGATCTGGGATCTTTGTTTCGAGGTTTGCATCCGGCAACCTGACCACGAAGAAAAGCCTGGCGTCCACCATGTTCGAAAGTCGAGGGTTGAAAGAACAGGGAGGAATGGATTCGTGAAAACGTTCGAATATATCGTACGGAACATTTGGAAATTTTATTTTATTTATTTTGCAACACGCAGTAAGCAATACGAGGTCATTTGTAATGATTCGTAAAATTACTCGGATATTTTTGAATATTTATATATATTTACATTAAACGTACATACACACGTTATTATTACATGTGTGAATATATTTGAATGCATTATGTAGTGTGCGTGTGAAACATCGTTATGTTATGTACGTATAAAACATATTAACACTTTACCGACCGTGTATTAGCGGTGAATAGTTAGCCGATTAATAGGCTACCGGTCGGTAAAATGTTAAAATTTGATTATTTTATTGTCAACAGGACTTGTGTTAGTTGCTTGCGAACGATCCAACTAACAATAAGATAGAATCATATTACATACTATTTTTCGGCTGCTGAGTTTATATTCGTCACTTTTGCTGGTGGTTCAAGAAAAAATCGAATTAGCACTTCAGTCGTGATGTGACACATTAAATTGTGTTGAATTTCACTTTTAAATATTATCTTAAGTTTGCTCGTGTTATTTTTGCTAATCTTACCACTCTCTTTGCGTAATAAAAAAAAAAGAAGAAAATCGTTAAATTCGATTGTTAGCCGCTTAGGTTTCAGTCACACTTGCGTTTACTTTGATTTTTACATCGACCTTCTCTCGTGTCGTGCAAGAATGTCCCGCGGGCGATACAAAGCAGCGTCGAAATAATTTCGTGAGCCATTGCACGTTTAATGGCCCTGTCTCTTCGGCAAATTTTCCGCTCCGTGGGTTACTAAACCAACGATTAAAAAAGACGTCTCCTCCAAGCAGGCGCGTGCGCGGAAACCGGATATAAATGGTGGACAGAAGCTGCCAGGCATCGAAGACCTCGAGTGACTTCGCGCGACTTTCCAATTACCAGAGAGAGTTCGTTGCTTCCAGACTGTTACTTTTACGGCTGCCCGGATATAATCATTACGGAGGAGCGTAATTCTTGAAGAAGGAACGATCCACGAGGTTTCCAACCGGCGAGCGTGTCTTCTCGCGTCTCGAGAGTTTATGGAGAACTTCTCTACATTGTAGTTGCATAAAAATGTAACTGCAGAAAATTGCGAAGGTATTTCGCGAACTGAGCCACTCGCGGCGATCAACTTCACCTTTTGTTAATTCCTTGATTTTACTATATATTTTATTTATTTATATTTATGTGTAATGTATTGCATATACATGTGTATATATATATATATATAAAATGTATTATCACAACGTATAATTTAATTTATATAATGTATAATAAGTTATATATATAAGATATATAATGTATATATATATATATAATGTGTTGTATATACATGTATATATATAATGTATTACTATAATGTATAATTTAATTTATATAATGTATAATATGTTATATATATAATATATATAATGTATATATTATAACATATATAATGTATATATATACATTAATTATTATATATATATATATATATATATATATTATTATTATTATATATACATTATATTATATATATATATATTATAATAATATATATTTATATATATATATATATATATATATAATGATTTCTTATGATATTTGATCTCAACGAACAAGTGACGGTGATGCACAGGTTCTCGAAGAAAATACTAAATAAACACAGACAGAAGAAAGATGTATCTGGAGTTTTCTGAAATTCAACTGGCTGACTTTCCGAACTGAAATATATAACCGGGTTTATTTCAACCATCCATGTTCGTGGAAATTCCAATTATTCGGCTATTGCCGAAAATGCCGCGATTCTCGCAGGCTTTTGAAAAAAGGGGGTGTTCCCCCGCCGATTGCCTTGACTCCGCATAACAAATGACAAATCGATGCTCGTCATCGTGCCCCGGGCACGAGCTGCTGGCGACGCGTTGGATTCATCGCTGGCACGAACATCCTCGGTTTCCTTGGTTCCTCTCCCAGCCAGGAGAAATCACCGGCAATAAAGTATTCTTTAGTTTTTCGACGCTCCCCCCCTCCCACCCCGAAACTCTCTGGGGTGTCGTTCAGCCACTTTTACACCTCCGACTCGCCGCGAAAATTTGCATCCGGCCGTTGCTCGTGCAAGAGGTGGTTGGACGAAAAGAGGGTTGTCGAGAGACGACGAGAGAGAGAGAGAATACCGCGAGACTTAAGGGCTCTACTCGCATCGAATTCCAAGCGTGCTCGCGCTACCTGCCTGGAATATAGTCTCGTCATATTTCCTCCGTTTCACTCTTCTCTCTCTCTCTCTCTCTCCTTTTTCTGTCCGGTTGACGCCTGAGCGATATTTTATTTGCAAAGAGGCTGCCTGCAGGTTGCCACTGCCTCTTCTTATCTCACGCGCGCAGCTATGTCTCCGAGAGCTAGCTCGAAGATTCTTTCTACGCTATCGAACGTCGCGATGACAGCGCGAGAAAGAGGAATTAAAGGCGAGTGAAACACACACACGCGCGCACACTTTGTTCGATTTTTACCCCTCTTCGGTGTCGTTTGTTCGCCACTTCGACGGTTTTATCTCTCGCCTTGTATCATCCGGTTCCCTCTGGTTTCCTGCGGCTGTTTCCTTTCTCCTCTTCGTCGCCCATTTCACCAGGCAAAATAGAAAACCTCGAACAGTTTTAATGGAATTTCGAATGCAACGCTGCGCCGCGGTGGAATTCGCGTCTTAGGGGAAATTTGGTATTTTTACGGTCGCTGCAGGTGTGAATACTCCGCCGAAGACGATTGCCTTAATCGCGCGGAATTTTTTATATACCGCATTCGAGAAATAATTCACCGTCGTGGGGCGGTTCGCGAACTCGGAAATAAACCAATTTTTCTTGTCATCTGACTGTATTTTACTGAATATCTAGAAACAGGCAGAGTACTAGACAGATCGAAGGTAACATAGGTAAAAAAAATGGTCGAAATCTTCCATTTCCAGAGAATTTCCAGAGATTTGAACGATTAAATATAATCGCGTAAGTATTAAATCATAATTATGTTAACACTAGAACTACCACACCAGTCAAAATGACTGGTTTATACAATTTTATTTTAAAATTTCTATTTCGTGTTACAATTTTTCCCCCGCAACGATGCAATGACTTTTACAGTGATAACTGTAAGAAATAATATAATGAATTTTATTTTATTTTTATTTAAAATAATATAATATAATTTTTAATTAAATAATATAATTTTTTTTATTTTAAATAATATAATGAATTTTACTTTATTTTATTTATTATTTTTTTATTTTTATTTATTATCAAAATAATTTTGGTAGAAATAAGTTCGTCTTAACTGTCGGTAGTTCTAGTGTTAAATACATCCGTACAAATGTTAAATGATCTTCCCTATTCTAACTGCACTCTCGTGTTTTCGTTTTGTTTGACACACAAGTTTTGTAATAATTAAGTTTGAAAGATATCCGATGAAAAAGAAAGAAAAAAAAATCATCTTTATCACCTTCTTTCATCGTATTCGCGAATTCGTAATTTAATTCGAAATCTCGTAACACGCAACGCGGCCACAATAATTAAATAGCCTGTCTATTAGATAATTACGAAAGTTAACAGCGGTGTTCTTTTCAAAGGATGTTTCAATGAAATCTACGAGAGATGGGAGGAAAAAGTAGCAGGCACTGTCGGCGATATTAAAAAATTCTTAATGTGAGTTACGCCCTCTTGAAAGTGTTCCGACGTGTTCCATTAGTATTAAAATTTCGTTAATACTACGGGGCATTAATATGCATAAAACACGGAAAGTTTCGGCCAGCAGCAGAAATTCTCTGTCTAATAAAAGTTCTACTTCTACCGTTCGTTTCTATCTATCCTTTGTAGCTTCGTTTCCCGCTCTACGAGTTTTTTTTCATCCTTTTTTCTCTTTCTTTTTTTTGGGGGGAAAAAAACTTGCTAAAGCACAGAGAGCTGCAGAGAAATTATAATTATCGTCTGCGATCTTGATTTTTAGAGAGAGAGAGATGTTTCCCTCCAACCCTCGTCGAACTAAAATAATGAATTTTTATTACTACGTTGCAGGCATTGCAGTTGATGAATTTACTTAAATGTATGAAACGTCCAAAGTAGAATACTACATCGGTAGAATGAAATTTCGGTGTTTTACTAACTGTTAAAAATATACCAAAAAGAAAAATCGCCAGTCTGTTTCGTCGCATTAAAGGAGAAGCAAAACTCAACTCCGCCCCGATGTTTCAACGATATTAACGCCGCGTATTAATACAGCGTCTTTGCGTCTGACGTGTGTTTTCATTTTGCGAAACAACTGCCGTATTAATCTTACTTTACAGTCTTCATTTTTTCAATGAGGGTTTTTCGAAAATAGAGAATCACGGAGGGGGGGCGCTTCGCGCGGTCGCGCGTTTTAATTATTTATTTTGCTTCGCGCCACCGTGCTTAGCTTTTTTTCCACGTTCTCTTTCATCTCTTTGATCACGCCTGCGTTATTTTTCCCTTTGTTCTTTTTTTTATTTCTTTCCATCCGTGCTTTCCTTCGTGATTTCCCATTCGTCTCTCTCTCTCTCCCCCCCCTCCGCCCCCCTCTTTCCCATTATCTCGCCACTTTGATTTTTCTTCTTCGCTCTCGTTCGACTCGCTCATTTACTTATTCTTCTTCCAGCTATTCTCACTCGCACTTTTATTTTTCTTCTCTCTCTCTCTCTCTCTGTCTTTGTCTCTTCGATCTGTCCGTGCCGACGATACGATGAATTATTTATGAATTGCATCTGGAAACAAGTCGAATCGATCAGGCTCGAGGGACCCGGGCGCCTTCTCGATGCTCGATACATATCCGTGGCCTATTAATCTCATCGAGAGTTACTCGCGGAAAGGAAGAGTGATTAATTTCTATTGCAATGCCCCCGTGAATGCTGTCCTTCGATTGCAGTCGATCGAATTTCACTCTCTCTTCTTTTTTTATTAAGTTCTTTTCGGTGCCGCACTTCGATCGAAAATACTGCGAAATATTTTTGAAATTGTCTCTTGCCTCTTCGAAATTCGAAGAGTGTAACCTTTCGAGTTATTTTTGTAAATTCTTTAAACTGAAGCCACGTTGCTTCTACTCCGATATGAATATTTATCTGTCAGCATTTGTCGTAGATTGCGCCGATATTTTGAAATTGAACGTTGCCGTAATTATTGTGATTAATGTAATATAATTCTGCAACAATCAGCGATGATGAATATTAATAATAATAATGGCCAACACTGTATTGTAATACAGTATAGGTTTACTAATTGTAATTACTAATTATAATACTTAATTATAATTAATATATTAACACTCCACAAATTCGTTACTAAAATACATTATTCAATTTTTTCCAGTTTTTCAAGCAAACATAATCGCTTATCCCAAGATATAGCTAATTAATTTTACCGTTTGAGTTTTAAATTTAATTCCTGGAGGCTCTTATTAGCTCTTGTTGCTAATCAGAGTAAAATGAAGTCGAAACATTGGTTCTTACGAACTAGTATATTTTTTTAAGTAAAACATTAATAATAATAATGATTAACATGTTAGCACTCGCAAATTCGTTTATAAAATACATTAGTTAATTTTTCCAATTCCCCAATGAATATAGTACTCGAAACCTAACCTAAACCTTGACTTGAGTTCAAATTTATAATTTCATTTAATTCCTGCAAGCTCTTATTAGCGTTTGTTTTTCTCTGATAAAAATAAAGTTAAAACATCAGTTCTTACGAACTAGTATATATATATATATTTTTTAATAAAATACATTATTTAATTTTTCCAGTTATCAAGCAAACATAATGTCCCAAGATATAGGTAATTAACCCTACCGTTTGAGTTTTAAATTTAATTCCTGGAGGCTCTTATTAGCTCTTGTTGCTAATCAGAGTAAAATGAAGTCGAAACATTGGTTCTTACGAACTAGTATATTTTTTTAAGTAAAACATTAATAATAATAATGATTAACATGTTAGCACTCGCGAATTCGTTTATAAAATACATTAGTTAATTTTTCCAATTCCCCAATGAATATAGTACTCGAAACCTAACCTAAACCTTGACTTGAGTTCAAATTTATAATTTCATTTAATTCCTGCAGGCTCTTATTAGCCTCTGTTTTTCTCTGATAAAAATAAAGTATATATATATATTTTTTTTTTAAATAAAATGTTAATAACGACAGTGACTAATATTGTTAGTATATTAACACCATTTAATTCTTCCAGTTCCCAAACAAACATGGTACTTGTTCCCAAAATCAACCCCGGACCGATTGTGTGAGTTTAAATTTATAATTTCGTTCAATTCCTCTGAATGGCTGTTAATGAATCTCTTTTCCGCTGATAAAATTTGAAACTGCACAGCTGTTCACGAGTTTTCGTTTCTTTACAACACTGGTGTATAGTATAATATTTCCTTCCTGTTACTCATCGTGTAAACGTTACTCGTTGAAAAACTGCTCGACGACTCCATGGAGAAGCTGGAAGCTGAAAATTTTGAAAAATCGAACGGAGATCCCCAAGCGGGAGATCCGATCGTCAATCGGCCGAACCGAGATATACGACAATGCTGTCTTTATTACTATTCCGCCGTGGAAAG
Source organism: Tetragonula carbonaria (assembly GCA_032399595.1). Classification (NCBI taxonomy): domain Eukaryota; kingdom Metazoa; phylum Arthropoda; class Insecta; order Hymenoptera; family Apidae; genus Tetragonula; species Tetragonula carbonaria. The sequence goes on from JAUCRC010000015.1 coordinate 805,763, forward strand.
CGCGACAGCAACGAGCGTTTTCTGTCGGGAAAATTCCTTCCGTGCGAACGTGCTCGCGAAGGCATCGGCATAATCGCGTCGTCGAAAATTCGAAATCGACGAGAGAGAGAGAGAGAGAGAGAGAGAGAGAGAGAGAGCTCGTCGTATCCATCGTCATCGGGGATTATATCTTCCGGGGATTCGCGAACGCTCGACGCTCGACGCGGAATGTTAAACGAAAGAATCGCAGCTGCTGCGACGAACCTAAAAAGGCGGAGGAATTTTCCCCGACCCGGCTGGGGAAATCACGACTATAAGCAATGACTGGAATGGATTATAGTAAATAAACTTCTATAGTATTCGATATTAAATCCTGAAACTAGATTCAGATTCTCCCTCAATTAAATCGAATGGGATACGATTCAAGTCAATTAACAATCGTAAAATGAATATAAAATATACTGGATAGATAAAAATGAAGAATTTAATATTGATAGTAATATCAATAGTATAATATATAATCAATAATATAATAATTGATAGTTTATTACACTTCTTGTCATGTAATTGTTAGATAATATCATGATGAAAAATAGAATTATGTACGTTAAGACTTCAAAGGGAATTATTTGAGAAATCATCCGTATTATTCTCAATATAGAGTAATTGTTAATTGAAATTCATCTAATCATTGAAATTGGATATACATTTATTCTGATAAAAAAATTATTATTAGTATACTGTATTTAAAGCTTAAATTATTATAAACTCAAGGATATAAAAGTCACAAAACTGACGGAATTACAAACCTATTAGCATAGGACTATAATAAAATATATAATTTATACTCGGATAAAATATTTTTTTAGATAACAACTTTAATATATCTCTAAATGGTTGCAAGTTTCCTTTAAAAGGAATTTTATTTGCACCTTTTCGATACTGTATGTATATCTAAGAATCTTTCGCTCGAACAGAGTTAAGAAGGCAACTCTCATCAATACAACTATCAGAATTGTAATTGTTAAGTTAATTATTATAAAAATTATTACTTATTATACATGGTATAATCTAATTTAAATTCTAAATTTATTGCACCGATCTGCCAAAATGATGGAATAATTATTTATTAAAAATTATTAACAAATACTCACGTAAATTATAGTCCTTTCGTTTAAATAGTTTAAAAATTTTTATAGATAGAAACCAATCTGACTTACGTCGATTTGAACTCAAATCACGTAAGATTTTAAAAGTCGAACAGACTTAATTATTAAACTCCTGCGTTTAAAATTTATCTTAATTCAACATCGAGGTCGCACAGGGATACAGGGTGTCCTGATATCATCGAACGCGGAGACAAATTTCTCAAACATTCGACACATCTTCGTTCTCGATGAACGAAGCTCCAGACGAGGATTCCATTTTTCTTTCTTTTCTTCGTCTTCTTCTCGGATTCTTATTCTTTTTTTTTTTTTCACGGTCGCCTCGTTCTCGACTGCGCCAGCAATTAAAGGGACACCCCCTGTGTAGAGGAGAAGCAGGAAAACGACGAAGAAGCAACGTTCTTCCAACTAAGAAGCAGAAGAAGAACGTTGATGCCTCGCGCGACGTACTGTGCTTTGCTGTTGTTGCCTCAAGAAGTTCCCCTCTCGCCAGGGGATGACGTGAAACGTGGAACAGGCAAGGAGAGGATCTCCTCGTCGTTCAGCGTCGTTAGACGTTTCAACGGAATAATAAAACGCGGAACTTGCCCTTCTCTTCCCTCTTTTTTCCCCCAATTTTCTTTCTCTCGTCCTCTCTCTCCTCGCGCGCGCGCGCCATTTTCCTTTCCTTTGCCCTCGAGTCTCGATAAATAACTTAATTTCCAACTTTCCGTGTTCTTTTCCCTTTTCCCCTTTTCCTGTCTTCGTCCCGTTACTGATTTTTGCTCCGGGTCTAATTTGCCTTTGCAACTTTTCATCTAACGTTTTCGACGAGGTGGTGGTTTTTTTTCTTTTTTCGGTTTTTGGACGAATTTGTATTTGTAGGAAAGAGAACGCTCAAGCGTTGTGTGTGTGCGAATGAAGCGTTGTTTCGAGCAATCATTCTCGTACCTGCGAAAGAGGGGAGGTTCGTGCACCAGCAGATGAAAGTCGTTCTCGGAGCAGACCTCACGGTCACGGTGGTGAACCGCGCATTTGAAGCTTCTAGTTCGTTTGCCGCTCATCTGTAACAGAGAGACAATTGCTCGCTTAGTATCGCCATAATCGATCGTTGTTACAACAACGGAACGTAAGTACACTTTACTTTGAATAAACCGTTTTTAATCGTTGGAAGAGGAGGCTCGAACATGCTCAGAGTTGGACAAATTGAAATTGATGAATATTTCTTTGTTCAAACGAACCGGCGCAAAGCTGTATCGCAAGATTAATACTTGAAAAAACTATCGATATCCAAGCGATGGCATAATCGCTGTAAAATTGATCAAAGAAGATATCTTTGCGAAGCACTACGTTCAAAACGACAAAAACTACGTTGGAGTGGAGAATTAAAGAAAAGAAAATCGTAAGAATCAAGCTCGAAGAAATACGCATAGTGTTTGCCAAATGCCACCGAAGACGAACGTTGACGCGCAGGTGCCATTTATCGAGACGAGCGTCTGTCTCTCGACGAAAGGAAAGGCGCGTTGCAGTTCTTGGCACGATCCTCCTGCGAACTCGATTCGAGCAGAAGCGCTGTCTTTGGTGATATTTGGATCAGGATCCGTTAACGCGGTTAGGCAAATGCAGCAAGCGGGGAAACGGTAGCAAACTCTACTCCTAGCTAAGTCGTGTACACATTCAGAGCTGGCTCTGAAACCCGCGAGGACACGGACAAACATCCACAAACACCGTGTGTGCCGTCTTACGCGCGCAGCACGGTTTGTACGAAACCGTGGAAGGAAGAGAGAGTTGTGTGCACAGTGGCGTAAGAGCCTTCTACATTACTACCCATCGACCACGGAACCCTGTTCCCTTCTATTGTATTTGCCGACGTGTGCCAGTCGTTTTGCCACACGAGGCTCCGAGAGCCAATGAATTTCTCGTCGGTCGCGCGAGTTTAACACCGAACCTACCAAGCCGGCATCAAACGAGCGTTTTTTTTAAAGAATTTCCTGTTTTAGAATATCCTCCATACGATGTCATTGCATCAATAATTTCACGACCTTTCAATGTAATATTCACTTTTTTAATATTCACTTTTTTTTTTCTTATGTTTTGATAAAAATTTGCGATCTGTCTTGTCCATCAATATTTATATTCTTTGCATAAATCGGTCCTTTGTCCTCTATTATCTTACTTGCTGTCTAAAGAGAATTGTTTATTCGAGAGTGTGTCTAGCAATTTTCTCGCTACGTTATAAATATGCAACGTTATTAAAAAGAAAAGGAAAAGAAATGGGTGTCCAGTATTTTTCTCCAATATTATGAGCAAAAATGACTACAGCAGGATCGACACAGCCAGCTGAAAAGTTAAGATAAACCGGTATAGTTCGTCTTCGATTTCCGAACGTTTGAGCGCAAATTCATCGGGAACAAGTCAAGCTGTTGTAAACCAAGGTTTATGTTTCTTTCAATTGAGAGAACAGCTTGCCACCGAATATCAAGAAGAGCCAGTAAAAACGATCACAGATATAACTATAGATTCATGCGACCGGAAGAAATGCCAGATAAGATTTTGCAAAGGCAGTGTGAAAAAATACGTACGTGATGAAATGTACAATCAAGAATCCTACAATTGATAAACAACGTGGCGAAACTGAATAAGATAAACATTAATTATTTTTAAATATGAACAAATAGTTTGTTCACCGTCTAATTGTTTATAATCTTCATTCTCTATTGAGAAATATGTTTCTTTTTCAAAGATCTTTTTCATGGTCATATGAGCCCTGACGGTAGGAATAGGTATACATGAAGGCTCGGTAGGTTTAGGTTAGGTTTAGGGTGCAACCCTTGGGACCATGGGTGGCAGTATATTTTTAACATTTTGTTTTTTTTTTTTAATTCATCTCTGACAATGAAAATTAGTAACTGCGAATACATAGAATACTTGTGTCGCTGGCGAATGTTATTATTTCTATCTTTTAACCTCTTGAAGACTGAATTAATTCAATTTCTTTTATATTTCCCGTGTAACTTGGGAACTATTTTCTCTTTCGGTTGATGAATTTACGTCGAGTAATTTCACTCGTAGACTTTTCAAATCGAACTTACGTCGCGTGATTATAATTTTAACTCGAGCTTTCTTTTTTATTAAGTTTTACCCTCCTCGCTATTTACAGGAGTATGACAGTGATTTCATACGTAAGATTGCCATGACAGCCATCTATTTATGCTGAATAACGATAAACCAAATTGGAACGAGCATTCTTTGTGTCTATTTTGCAACGAAATATACGTATATCGAGTTATCGTTCGATGTGTTTCACTTTCTCTTGCCAAGGTAGAATATGAATCTTCCGAAACGTCTTCCGGTACACCGATTTAAATCGCGAGTAAAGTCTCGCAAGGCGCATTTCTCAAGGCGGCGACCGTGCGCGGGCCGAAACAAAGCACGAATGAAGCAAGTTCTGGCCGCGGAGAACCAGCTGCCGGAAGCCGCGGTGTTTCTTGCTCGTTTGAAATTGCCAAAAAGAAGTGGTCGTAGCGAGGGTGCACGTTTCGCGTGCAACGTTTCGTGGAACGTCTAGTCGACAAAGAGAGATTAAATTTGCCGTGGCAATTCTCGTTGTTCCTATATTCATTCCTCGGATATATCGTGTATCGTATCTTCATCTCTCCGCCATTAATTTTTTTTACGTAGGTACGAAAGGATCGATGAATGATCTAGGTCAACGTACTACGAATATAACGAACAACTATATACTTCATTATCATCATTTTTTTAATAACTGTTGTATTTAACTGAACAGTAAAAAATTAATTGATCAACTGTTTGCACACTTTCTCAATGTTGATTCTAAATTGTCAATTCGATCGTAGCTTTTTTGGATTAGATTGATTTAGATTAATCAAGAGGTGCGTATTGAACGCGCCGATTACGATTGCACCGTAAATATTTTATTGATGACCACTGTCACGTTGTTATTACGCACACTGTTGGATAAAGAATTTGGATTGCAGAGCTTGAGAATCATAAAGAGAAATAAGAGAATTTTAACAATGAAGGTGTACATCTAACAAACTTTGAAGAAGGAATACGCGAGTCAAATTTCATAGATAGAAACACGATTTTTCACGATTAACACATATTGTTGACTTTTTCGTAGAAACTGATCGCGCGTGGCCGGCGATATTTCCTAAAAATGGCGAAGAAAAATATGATTAAATACGAACGACTTTATTATCACGTAATATGCATATGTTGTCAAAGTATTTTAACCCTCTATTGTATTTATTGAATTTTCATGACGAAAAAAAATATATGATGGCTGTTAGTCTGGTTAAAAATGAGCGTGGTCCTGAATATTTAACTGAACAATAAAAATTAATTGATTAACTGTTTGCACGCTTTTTCAATTGATAATAACTTTAGACTCTAGATTTTGGACTGTAGAAATGTCGATTAACTCTTTTACAACTACTGTTTATATCCTCGCTAGTTTGTTATGTATCCTTGACAATTGTTTAAAAAACATCTGCTCAGTAATTTTGTCGAAATATCGATTTTTTACATGATTTCTTGTTTTCGAGTTTCGCAAAGTTGGCGCCAATACGTTTTATCTGAAATGAATCTCGTCTTCGACGAGACGGTTGAGAAACAGATGTCGCTGGAATAGACGTCGCCACAAAGAAACTTTAATTAAGTTAGGTTAACCCTGTATTGCATGAATTTTTATGACGAGTTGAAAATGTATAATGGCTGTTGGTCTACTTAAAAATGAGTGTGATCATTGAAACGAATAATAAAATTATGACTGTTGGCAAACAACTACCAATAAATTGTCTACTTCATTTACTATAGAACATTTGAACATTTAAGTTCCCAAATGGGAAGGCAATAGATCGTTAAATTTAAGTCTTCCTGTAATTGACTTAGTTCGAAACACGTATATTCACAAATATCATACACTGTATGAAAATATTATTAAAAACTATCAACGTTACAATGCAAGAACGATTATTTCATTCGAGTATAAATACGAAGGATGTGCTTAATATTGAAACGATAATCTCATCAACGGACTGCCTGTGTGATCTGTGCTGAATTTTATACTTTTGTATCCAAAAGTCCATTTCTATACCTTCACGAGGGTAACTGCAGAAAAAAAAAAAACGCGGCGTTAGATTCTAAATTTTTTACTAAATTTCACACAGTCGCAAAAAGTAAATTTAATCCGCTGGCGTGAGAAACAGAGGACAAGAAGTTCGAGAACAAATTCAAAATCTAGACCGCTAAGTTTCTACTACCGATTCTAACGTAAGTTCATCTTCCTTGAGATGAACCTTGTGATTTCTAATCTTCCCGCAGTTTCCGCCGATTGTGCAGAATCAGAGAGAAAAAGAATGGGCTCGAAGATCGACTTGGCACGTTAATGAAAGGACAGCAGGAGTCGGTCACACGCGGTAAGATTTCACTGGCAATGAAGCGACGAAGATTCGTTGCCGGACTAAGTAAATCTTCGACGTGAATTTACGGTTGCCGCAAGGCTATGTACATGTGTGTATATATGTGCGTGTCTGGTCGTCGTGGCTGGGATCGATAGTATCGCGAGAAGGAGGACCGAGGGCTCCGGCTTCTATTAATCTCGATCGTTTGTTCGCGTTTTATCGCCCGGCAACGGCCCCGACCTATTCAGGATATTTAGAAGAGCTTGGCCACGGAAACACTCGAAACACACACCGGCCGAGCTTTTTGCCGGCGACTTGTGGATTCCAGCGTGAAATTTAATCTGTTGTTCGTCCGCTTATCGCGGGCCTGGCAAACCTTGCGAGCGCACCGGTGTAAGGTAAAACCGAGCGTGGTACAAAAGGCTGTGCAAATACCAGCGAAATTGGAGCGAACCGCGAGATTTCAAATGAGTGAATTTCTCTGTTTCCAGATGATAATTAATGTAAATATTTTTTAATTACTTTCCGTAAATACCTTGTATATAATATATTTCAATATAATGTACATATATATCATATATCATATTATATATATATATATATTTCAATTGTATATTATATATACATTTCAATTGTACACTATATATATATTCCAATTGTATATTATACATATATATTTCAATTGTACACTATATATATATTTCAATTGTATATTATATATACATATATTTCAATTGTCTGATTATATGTATATATATATGTATATATATAATATACAACTGAAATATATATTAATATATATTATATATGATATTATATATATTATTATATATAATATGATATATATTATACATGTATACATGATATATGATATATATCAGTTGTATATTATATATATATTTCAATTGTCTGATTATATATATATATGTATATGTATGTATATATATGTATATATGTATATATATGTGTATATATATGTGTATATATGTATATATATGTGTGTATATATGTATATATATCTGTATATATATGTATATATTTCAATTATGTAATTACAGAGAAGCACAGGCAATATTTTTAGTAATGCTTTTACCGAATTACAAATATATATACGTATATACTTCAAATTTAACCACTTGTTTCACATTTTCACAAGTTCCGGTGAACAAACGTGTGTTTTTTGTGGAATCTCTGATTTCGAAACTTTATTCACATTATTATATATATATATATATATATATATATATATATATATCACAAAACACGCATGGGAATTTAAATTATAACTATCGACGACAGAACGTGTCGGACGTTAACTTTCTAAAATCAGTAACAAACTGTTCCAGCAGCATCGAACGTGCTATATATAGACGTCGCTCTAATTTCACAAAATGGTATAGAGCGAAATAGCGAGCTGCATTTTGTGAAATTATGCACCGGTGGTGTCAGTGGTGTGGAAAAAAACACCACTGCAGGGCAGGTGACAAAGTTGACGAAGGGAAGAAATTTCCCTCGGTGTCGGTGGATCGATACGAGCATTCGACGATGTCTGGATAACGTTGCTCGAGTCAAACGAGTATGGTGGAATGTCGACGGTGCTACGGTTTCAATCGAACGATAACAGAGATCGATGAGAAACGCGCGATGTGAACGCGTTTCGTCGAGGGCGTTTGGTTCAATGAGGGCGAAATGCGCGGCGTCTATTATCGCGGAGGGCGAGCTGCGATTGCCAAGCCGAAACCGACGAGTCAGCTCGTCTCGTAAACACGTTGGCTGGCGCGCAACATCCCACGTTGTGCCAGTTTAATTCGATTAGGCCACGATCATCGGACTGCTCGATCGTCCGGCAGCGAGAATTCCCTCGCTAACTTCGCGCGCTCTTGCGCGCTCCGCGGTCTAATGATGGCCCTAGAAACGATGTATATACACCACACGCTCGATGTATCCACCGTCTTGATGAAACGCGCGCGGTGAGAATTCTCTTCGAATCGTTCGACTGACCAGCGAAGAGAAATATCGACGATGAAAACGAATCGTCTGCGTGTGTGATGAAATGAAAACTGAATGCACCGGTATCGAGAAGGCGACCGAACGTTTGCATGCGGTGTTTATCGCGAGCAATGGGAACTTCTTTTTCTTACTTTTAACAGCGAAGGTCACAGCGAGACTCTGCTTAGGAACAATCCTGAAATTTTCACATGTAAATGTGAAAGATAGAAACGTATGTATCGCATCTATTTATCGAATAACCTGTTTCTGCTAATTAACTGAACACTCCGGATCGCTCGATAATTCTGAAATCTAAATTTCATTGCATTCTATTCGTATATTCATCGATAACGCTGTCAAGTTCGAAACGATTCGACTAAACTTCAATTAATCACGTACGAGAGTATAAGCAACATTCGCTGCAACAAAGACACGACAATTCAGAGCATTCAGAGATTTTACAAATAGAGATTGAAAGAAGCGATATCGATTCGGATACACCCATGTGTATGATACGAAAATGAAAGAAACGAGAGGAAAGAACGAAGATAGAGACGTCGAGATCTCGTTTCGAGTAGTGTTACTATATGCTACGCGTATGTGTATGTGTGTGTGTGCAGGGACGCAATTCCCGTGGATGCAGTCACGTGTTGCAACCCCCCCCCCTCGTGTTGTAGGAAGGGCACGCGCGTGGTCGCATAGAGTGAATTTTCCGGAGCATTGTCGAGAAGCACGGCTCTATTCGATTTCGAATCGAATCGAATCGAATCGAATCGAATCGAATGAGCCCAGGTGGTGGTGGTGGTGGTTTGCAACGTTGGGGTACGCGAGCGGGAAACCGACGTTTGCGCGAGCCTGGAGAATTTACCCCATTGGCCAACCTAATGGCACGGATTTCATTATGCCGGGTTTACACGGGGCCGAGCCTACGTTACTCCGCGGACAAGTCGGACCTCGACGACGATTTGGAATGCAAAACTGTTGCCTGCGCAAATTTGCTCCCGCTGAATATTGGCCCGTGGAATGGTTTAATCGTGTTGACGGCCCCCCATGAGAAGAGAGCTTCATGGGGTCTCGTGAAAACAGCCGCCCCCCTTGTATCGCCTCGTCTTCCTCGTCGATGTTCGGTAGAAAATACAGATCTATCGCTTGCAACGAGAATTCGGAATAATCGTTTCTTACATTTCGTTCGAGGCTGCTTGATCATTTCGATTTGAACACTAGAACTACCAACACACCAGTCAAAATGGCTGGCTTTACCAATTTCATTTTAAAATTTCTATTTCGTGTTAGAATTTCTTCCCCCCCCCCCCCCGCAGTGATGCAATGACTTTTACAGCGATAACTAAAGATATGATAATATAATGAATTTCATTTTATTAGAAATCAAAATAATTCTGGTAGAAATAACCATATTGAATAAATACGGGTATCGAGATGTTCTTCTGTAATTTCAAAGATGAAGATCGGTTCCCTGATGCGTGTATCAAAATGTCGTGCAAGTTGCTTCTCGCAACACTTTTTTTTTTTACTAAATTAGATCGAGAGATAGACAATAATTTATTGCAATATATACATTGTAAATAACTGCAACTTTGTGAAATTCGAATCAGTAGAACCAAGCTGGTCCAAATTAAGCTTGAATGCAAGAGAATTTCAAAAGTACAAACATTTTTTTTAGATTTCTGTCACATCATTCAATGAAACTGAAATCGTAAGTAAAAAAAAAATATTGCAACGAGTTGAACCAGTTATTGTATATTGTATATTTGAACATTTACGTTATTCAGTGGCTGAAGAATTTTCCGCTCGAACATCGGTAAAACGTTGTTCGTCGTTTTTTGTACATTTGTTCAACTTTTTGCGATGTAAACTAGTTCACTTCGATTGAAAAATAATACTTGAAAACACATCAACAGATAGAAGGTGTTCTTATATAGCGATTCCTCTTTGTAAAACGAACTGATCGAAAACTTTCGAACAAGCGAATCCAGATCGTACAGTTTCATCGACATTAATCTCCTTAAGCAGTTGCTCTTCAATCCAATTGGAACACCCTGTGTTTCCCTTATTTCTTCGCCAATGATCACATAAGACCGGCGAGAAAAATTGTTCCTCTGGCAAAAGGTTAAATGGAAGATCGAGCAGGCATCGTACAAGTTAAAGAACGTGCGAGATTTTTCAACGAGGAGAAGGATACACGTCGGTGTTCTTTTCTCTCTCTCTCTCTCTCTCTCTCTCTTGTACTTTCCTCTTGGATATTCCCTCTCTCTCGTTTTACGGCTATGATCTCAAAGGAGGCACACATCATTTTTAGGTTTGAAATTAAGTTTGGCGAGATTCCAGCGTATCGACGTGAGAATCTCTTTCTCTCTCTCTCTCTCTCTCTCTCTCTCTCTCTCTTCTCGAGTACGCTCACGTGCAAAGGTAATCCACTAGACGGCTTGAAGCTTTCACGATAATTGGACTGGTTTATGCGGGCATAAACAACTCACGACAGATTTAGCCCATAAAATTTGATTAACATTCCTCTTCCGTGGAACTAATAAATTTGATTAAACTTTCGTTGCCGCGTTTCTTTGATTTTTTCTCTCTACCTTTCTTCCATTTCTTCTCTTCGTCGTTAACGAAGAGAGAAGCCAATTAGAAGCGATTTTTCGCGAGTTGACGACACTTGAAATTATTGCTTTACATGGTACATGTAGAAATTAAAACATTCATTTGATAACTTCACGTTTCAAGTAACTTTAAGCTTTAAACGACAATTGATTTGAAACGCTCGTTTGTTATTTAGCTTCTTCGTTTGACAGAAGCACGTAATACTGCAAAATAATTTTCTGCGACTTGGACGTAAGTTATATTTGTATTTAAAAAAAATACTTTGCTCCTCCTCGTACTGTTATGTTTCATCGATGCGTAATTGCAAAGAAACGCATGCTGAATTATTATACAACAATTATCAGGCCTCAAAAATTGAGATTGCATTGAATAACTGCAATTATCTGATAATCTTTCTCTTGCACAACTGAAATTCTTGTCAATGTCACACGTACGTTCTAAATCTTCTAGCAACATCTTCAGAGCTTAATACGCGAAGCTAACTGTTTCCAAAAATTTAACGAAAAAAAAAAAAAAAGAAACAATCACGTGCAATTCAATCCCGAATGTGAAAGTTTAAACGCGCGAAGTAACGAAAGAAGCTTCAACTTGCAATCCAAGTCCAAGTGTTTTGAGCTCGTTTATGAGAAATTGTGGCACGGTGAGTGAATCGAAGCGTTCGCCGCGTGATTTTATTAACCGGAAGTTCATCGTATACGGAGGATCGGAGGAAACGAGTTCACTTCGGCGGAATTAATTCCACATGTTTAGGCGAAAGCGCTGTTTGCATCGTAAGCTCGTAAAGAGAAAAGAAAGAAAAAAGAAAAGAAAAATTCTTCTCCATCGCGTAATTAGATTCCCCTTTCCACTTTTTTTTTTTTTTGCATGGTTGGCTTACGCCTTATATACGCTGTATATCGAACTCCCCCCTCCCCCCGCCGCGCAGATCTCTCTGCCAGAAGTAAATTGCACTTTTTTGTGCGTCGGTGATTTTTGTATCAGCGATTTTCTCACTGTCGTGCTTGCACTATCGAGGCTGCTGAAGTCATCAATTCTTTCGTTTTTCTTTTCCTTTCGTTTTTCCTGTAAAAAGTACTTTAATTCCTAATTGTTTCAACGTTGTCTAATGCTTCTAACAATTTATTTGCAACGACATATGTTGACGTATGATGGTGATGATGATACAAAGTTTTCTTTCGTTTTTTTCCTGTAAAAAGTACTTTACTTCCTAATTGTTTAAAAATTGTCTAATGCTTCTAACAATTTATTTGCAACGACATATGTTGATGTATGTACGATGATGATGATGATGATACATGAATACAGTTTCTTACGTTCGTTTTTTCCTGTAAAAAGTACTTTACTTCCTAATTGTTTCAACATTGTCTGATGCTTCTAACAATTCATTTGCAACGACATACATTGACATGTATATGATGATGATGATGATACAGAGTTTTCTTTCGATGAAATATTTAATTTAAATAATTTTAATAATTTAAATAATAATGATAATTTAATTTAAATAATAAAGCGAGATAAGTCATTTCTCGCTGAAAATTCAAATTTTCCTTTCATTGAAATACCTAGAAACTTTATCTTTAGAAAATATGTTGTACGAAACGAATGTGAACATGTGAAGAGAAATACTAAAAGTTAAATGGATGTTCACTAAAGGAGGAAGAAGATGGAGAAGAAGTGAAACGCAGAGAAACGTTGCCTCCAATAATAATATAATCGTACACTGTCTTAAAGGAAACAAATAATTGCCTTATTTCAATCGGAAAACGTATTCAGCAGTTATTGCTATTATATAGAAAAGTGCATCACTGTTCTCTCTCTCTCTCTCTCTCTCTTTCTCTGAAGGAGGAGAGATTGCTTGAAAAGTGAAGCTAGATAAGTCGACGAAATATTGAAACGGAAATTGCGACAATTCGTTGCGCGGACGAAAGAAATTGTTTCAAAGAACAAACGTTATTATTTTAAGAGTATAAAACGTTTTAAATTGTATTTCCTTCGGCAAGTTTTATACCCGGCCTGTTATTGTTCAAACGTATTCAACGTCGAAAGTTATATTGTACCAATTACTTAAACATTTGCTCCGCTCCCTTGGCGAAGATATTATACGTTTTATAACGTGGTATTATTTTGCCATTTCAGCGACAGAGAGACGTGTATTTACAGTTAGAAAATTGTTGGAACACTCGCAGGTATATTTAATAAAAGAAGGAATACACGCGATGTAATTCCTTTTTATAAATCTTAGACAGCGAATGTTGAATCATTTTCTTGAAAAATCTTCTTTTGGAAGAGAGAAGAATTTTGGAAGATGTGCTTCTGTCAAAACTTTGTATAAAGAAAATCTTGCGCAATAATACAGTAACATTATATTATTTATTATTAAAATAACATTCCAGTACATATTTATAAGATATTACAGACATCTGGTATATTCCATTTTTTATTTAATTTTTTCAATGAAACTTGAAAATTCGACAGTTAAATAATTTGAATTATTACGACTTGACAATTTGGCCCAGAAGTTTCTCCATTTTATAGAACAACAGTATTAAAACAATCGGCAAAATAATTCACGAGAATTCAAAAAATCGACGAAACTCCGAGTTCAGAGAATCACACTTTCGCTTCGCGAATTCATTTACTATTTCGTTCGATAATCGAAAACATTTATTTACAATTCTACGTCTTCAGTCTCTGATACATACTAACAGAAATAGAATCGATTCACGTACGAATTACGAATTATTGAAATATATTATAAAAATCAATATTATAAATCAATATTATCAATAATCAATATTATCAATATTATTAAAAATCAATATTATCAATATTATAAGAATAAATTAAAATAAATATTATATATTTATAAAATAAAATTATTTATATATATTTATATATTAATATATATATATTTATAAAATATATATAAAATAAATAAATAAAGTAAATTAAAAATTAATTTGGAAAGTGTATAACAGTATAGTCGAGAGGATAAAAAAACGACAGAATCGAACGGGTGGTTCTTTTGATCTATTTGGCGGCGTTGATTGCAATTTTAAAGCGATCGAATCCCTCGAACGACGTTATATGCGGCCTCGTCGACCACGGCACAGTGTTTCGAGGTTACAATTTACCCGCAACTGGTTATCCGCTGTTCAATTAACAATTACGAATGAATATTAATTGCAAGCACTCCAATTTTCGGAAGTGACGCGACACTGAATGTCGGGGCTAGGACACCGTTTGCCTCGCCGGTGATAATCACGCGCAACGCGTTACATAATCGATTAGACGGTGCTCGCAGTTCTCTCGATCTGCGAGTTCTCCATTTCTCGTTTCTCGGCTTAAACAAATCGACGCAATCACTTACTTTATTTTCAGGTCGTTCGGATGGAAATTAATTTCACTTTTCTTGTAATCGAATGCCCTGTGGTTTTTCTAAAATTGTCGCGCAAGGTGATCCTCGTCTTCGAGAGGGAAAACAAATTGTACAATTCTACGAATTGTATTTGAATTTGCTCGGTGCTTCGCGATGTAACGAATTGTTAATTAATTAACGATCATCCAAGAGGCTCTTGAAGAAGAAAACTTTTCACGATTTAACGTGAAACATGCCACGTTTATATAAATTATAACAAATTTGTCCGCCATCGCGGTATCAACGAAAACATTGAAATATATTCTGCACGATGCACGCTCGATTCGATAACTCGCAAGCGCGAATCGATGCTAATTACGCGAGGCCTCGGCAGACAGGCGATCGCGTACAACCGATCTAGTAATTCCAGTCGGATCAGTCTCGAGATAATGCTGATCCGGTCAATTCGATTCGAGAAACTGGCAGCACCTCTCGAGCCTCTACCCCCAAGAGTAGGGGAGTCCGCTTCGGTCAGGAGCCTGGAGCGTGGAGTTCGAACGAGACATTCGAATTGGGGAATCCTGTTCTCTCTACGAAAGGCTCGTTACAAAGGATCGTTAGATCCTCGGTGGGCCATCCGCGTGGCCATCCGCGCCTCGTTACCGGTTCCTTCGCCGGCGTACGTGGCAAACCCGAAATCACGCCGGGGCCAAATCATAGAAATCAGATAACAACACGATACACGCCTCTGTGAATTTGTCGCCTCTGTTCGGCATTCGTCTCCCCCTTTTCTCTGCCTCGACTCCGCCTCCTTCTGAACGTCCCCGGGATTCTCCTGCCTATTGAGGAAGGATCCTTCGTTTACATATCTATGCGATCCAGCCACCCTTCTCGCGCGAGAGAGTCACCCCTCCTGGATGGTTGTCCGGATCGGAGCATCTGCATAGAACGTCTGCCTATATCCGGTTAACACGGGTTTTCGCGGGAATTCTTGTCTCGCCTCTTAACCATTTTTGTACCTTTGCGTACCTGAGCGTACGTTGTGCCAGACGATCTTAATAATCTCTTAATAACGCTCGATTGCAACGTGTTGAATGAATCTTATCGAAAGATTAACGACGAATTTGTTCTTAACCTCTCGACACACTCGGCCGAGTTAGACTCCTCCGAGACCTGCAGTTTTGGTTTTCTATATAAACACAACCAAATGTATTTGTTAGCACGGTGTTGTGCTTATTTCCTCTCACCCGAGAAAAACTTGCCACCGGTGCAATCCCAGCATTTTGTGATATTGCATCGTGATTGTCAGCTTTCTTTAATAAGAAAACAATAAAACGGTTCGCAGAGAAAGCAAGATATACGTGTGCTGAATGTGACTATCCTCTTTGTGTCATTTCCGTGTTTTTTAAAATTTACCATATATACCGTCGTAAATGTAGACTAAAATGTAGACTTATTTTTTAATATTTTTTTTGTCCTTTTCAAGCTTTCTTTTTTTCTTCTTTTTGTTGGCCGAGTTAACTCTGTTAAGCGAAGTAGGTGTCAGTTACCTTAGTCTTTTCTGCATGAAACAACATTTTTTTGTGTTTTTTCTTTTTTTTTTGGAGATTTGTTAATGTTCTTTTGTATTTTAAGAAAATAGGGGATAAAAAAATTGGTGGAAAAAAACGACCGCTTTTTAATTTTTAATTGGTGCGCCAAGAGGTTAATATATCTTCTTGATTCGCGGACCATAACGAGTGACCAATAACCACGATATACAGTAATTCGTCCCTTTCTTTTCGAACTCGTAATTTATTACTCGAAGTAATAAATTTATCATTTATCATGTTTACTTGACGTGCGTGGCAAGAGGTTAATTAATTATATGCTCCTCGTTTAGGTTAGGTTAGCTATTAATTCGTCCCTTTCTTTTCGAACTCGTCGGAACGACATCACTGGATGAGAAATGATTAAGAAGTGATAAATTTATCAATTGTTTATTCGACGTGCGTGGCAAGAGGTTAATTAATTATATGCTTCTCGTTTAGGTTAGATTTAGGTTAGGTTAGGTATTAAACTTTTGGACTTTTGATAATTTTAAAGACACAGCGCCAGATAAGCAAATTGTATCGCAGAAAATGTCGAGCGACAGGAAGAATGTTTTATTTTTCTTTTCTTTTTTTCTTTTTTTTTAAATAAATTTTACCATCCAGTATTTCACTAGCAACTCTTCCGAATCTGTCAGCGAAAGGTGCTTCAAATTTCTTTCACCATTGAACATTCTTCCGTTTGCTGATGGATTCGAATGTTCTTGAATGGATTTATGAAACAGTATTTTATATAAAATGGTATAATATTATACAATACGGCATTAAAATATATGCAAAAACTTTACTCAACTCTCGATTTTATCTTTTCTCTTTTTTTCGTAGAAACGTTCATTTTTTATTATTGTGATAAGTACAGCACTGCGTATATTATTTCCAGTTTCGTTTAGATTTCGATTTTTTCCACATTGGAGATTCTAAGAGTCATCGATTTCGAGTTATCAATGATTACAATTTCCACCAACGAACGTTCGAACTACGTTTCGTAGCGTGAAAGTGTCCGAAACCGTAAATCGAGTCCGTTCGCATATAAAAAAACGGACATGAAAAGAAAAAAAGTGAAGAAAAAAAATACTCCGCTCCAGTCTCGTCTCTAACTCCGTGAAACTTGTAGAACCACTTGCTCAAGTTCCCCCGGGCGGAAGTTGCCCAGCGTCAACAAGTGCATGAAGGAAACGGAGCTAACGTGCACCGCCAGTTCAGGCCAGGCCATTTTTTCATTCGATTCTCTTCTTATTTTTTATCCGGCAGCCGCCGAAATTCATCTAACAGGCGCCGGCCTGTTAGAAGTTTCATATCAATTCCAGACGAGCTTAATTTCGTTACTCGTCTCGATAATTGCTCGCGGTAATTAGGCGAGCCAGATCGCGAGGAGGTTAGGAAACGCAGAGAGAGAGAGAGAGAGAGAGAGAGAGAACTGAATGTTCGTTTTACGCCTTATTCTATCTTCTAACGATATAGTTCTCTGTATCTTTCTCTGCTCGCTCCTTCGTTTTCTTCGTCTGTTTTCGCCGTTTCGTAGCGACGCGTGACCGTGGAGTCAGGATGGCACCGTTAGAAACTGTTCTTACGCGTGCTCAGCCACTCGTGGCGGGCACGTAACCGCCGCGAAAATAAGCTTGCCGGGTGTTATAAGCGTTCCTCGAGGTCGGAAACTTGCCGTTTCTTTTCGTCGTTCGGCGGCCATCGCGCTCCGATAATGCTCCACCGCGGCTTATCCCAGATACCCCCTTGCCCTACGCTCGGCCATTTGTTATTTCAACCTGATCGATTTCGACCAGCTTTTCTTTTTCGTCGTCGCGTTATCCGGGGGAATAGAGAGTTCCGTGACTTCTTGCGCGAGAAAACGCGACTCCGCGTCGTCGAATCGCGAAGAAAAATTTTTAGCGGAAAAAGAGACAGGTGCCATTTGTTCTTAGGTCTACTAATTCCGAATTTCCATTTGGTCACATTCTTTTCGTTCCAGTTCGTGCTCGGAACGTCACGTTTCAATGAAACGCCGTAGCATCGAATTTATTTTTATAAATTAATTGCGACGTTCGAATTTTTTTTTCTTTTTCTTTGCCCGACGTACAATGAATACTGGTAATAGTCTTTCTTTACATGAGCCAACTACGAGATAATTCGCAAGATCTTTATTTCAAAAAAAAAAAAAAAAGAAAAACATTCCAAGTGCTTTTTGACGATTACTATGTACTATAATAGGAGTTTTCAATAATATGATTAAATTAAATTGACCGGGATCCTGAAATGCTTTCATCATATTTCGCTGCACGAAAGAAAAGACACTTATAAAGATCGCTAAATTCTTCTGAATTTGTACAACACGTAACCAAGAGGATGATGATACTTGAGAGAGATTAGCGTCGATTTTTCACACGTTATCGCAAGCGTTCCGTGCAATACGTTCCGTGAAAAAGAAAAAAGAAAAATATATGCAAAACGAGAAGCTTCCGTCTCCAAGTTTGACCTGTTGATTTTCACCTGTGAAAATACACATTTCCACGAACGTTCGCGATTTGTTCGCAAGCTGAATGACACGTAGATGAACTCGCATTGTATGTTATGGCCGAGTATATTAGTTGCAGGTGCACGTCAAACCGATCGAACGGATTATTAACGAGAAGTGGAACATCGCGCCAATTAAACGTACTTATCGAGACAATTATACGGAATCTTGATAACAACTTGACGCTTGAAACTGCCTTAACCTTGCCGACGTTTACAGCCGCTGTAATCCTTGTTAACGAAGGATTTAGGGTAGTCGATACTTGTTGAGAAATTTAGTACGTCTTTAGCCGCGGTGTAGTGTTTGCAGTAACGATTGTTACGCAATGTAAATTCGTAATCGGTGCGGTATAAGCTCAATGTCTGACTAACTCGATATTCTGCAACTATTCCGACGATCAAGAAGTATATATATATATATATATATTTTTTTTTTTTAATGTCGCACAATTTCACTTTCGTTTTGTTTCGAAGTAATCAGCGAACTCTTCTATTAAGCAATATTCTATAGTTTCGAATTGTATAAGTTTAAATGTTGGTGGAAACAACTTTTTTAGATATAAAATTGTGTTATCTCAAAAATTTAGATGATAAAAAAAAAAGATGAAATTGGAATGAATTTTACAATTGAACGATGGTAAAAGATGATTTTTCATGACAATGAATTATTCAATTACGAATATTCTTGATTTTATAAATAAGATTGATAACGTGAAATTGAGTAATAGTTTAGAATTTAGAAGTGACATTATTATAAAGTTAAATTATTATATAAAATGATAAAAAATATTTCGAATCCAATTCGTTTTGTCTTCTTGTTCTACGTAATATTAATTATTTAGTAATTAGATATATATATATATATATATATATATATATATATATATATATTTCTGAGAAAGCTTCTTCGTCCAAGGACTAACCGAGAATTCAATTCTATCCAAATGGAGATTAAAAATTCAGAATTGTTCAGACTTCATTATCTCTCTATTCATAACGATTATTTTTTTCTTCTTTACCTCGCGCTCATGAAGAAACATCGCGCGCGAAGTGCAGCGTGTTTCAACACTCTGGTGTATAAAATCCAAATTGAAATGCATTGTTATTTCCCTCCGGTGTGCCATTTCGTTCGCGGTTAAATTTTTATTTCTTCGCATTATCCCCTTCGCAAGGGTCCATATTTTTTTCGCGATACTTGCCGCGCCGAGCTGCTAACTTCTGTTGATTATCATCTGCGCTTAATTATCATACTCGCGGACGAAATTCATCGAAAAGAAGAACTCCGTTTCTCGCCGATTCGAAGAGGATCAATTTCATCGAGTTCCCGCGATATAAAATATTTATCGACACGGCCCGGTGAAAATGGAAGGAATATAAACGATATTTACCCAGATCGGGACGAAAAGTTGACATTGGCGAAGGTGCGGTCCACTTTCCACAGGTGGTTGGGACACCATGGGATCGAGATTTGTCACGGATCAGGCAGATCACGTTACATTCGCGATCGCGGAATACGATAAATCGGATAAATCTCGAGACGACGACGACGACGATTTCCGAAGCGATCGCCAATGTGTTTCAACGACGATGTATATGCAGCGACGAAGTATATATCGAAATCCAAATTCTATCGGGAAATCGTGCTCGTAAGATGACGTAGCCCAGACGGACAAAATAATTTATAAAAACGGGTCGCGTTAGCTTTAAAAATTAATTGGGAATTAACTGGGGAACGTTGTTATTTAATTATTCGTGCTACGTTCGTTATTTATTTGTTTAATTCATTCGATGCTCGTTCGACGACGTGATTGAACACCTCTGTAAAAAAAGTGTTGCAGTCTCTCCACTGTTTCGCAATTGTTTTCATAATTTTTCGTATAATGATCCACGGAGGATTAATTATCTCGCAGTTACAAACATTAATTATATTATTGCAACCACCAATGATCCGTGGGTGTTGATGAAAAGAAATTCATACCTTTTTTTTTAGATATAGTTTTAACACTAGAACTACCGACAGTTAAGACGAAGGCTATTTCTACAAAAATTATTTTGATTTCTAATGAATAAAAATAAAATAAAATTCATTATATTATTTCTTTAGTTATCACTGTGTAAAAGTCATTGCATCATTGCGGGGGGAAAAAATTCTAACATGAAGTAGAAAAATAAAATTATAAAATTATAAAATTACAAAATTATAAAACCAAAAATAAAACTATAAAACCAAAATTATAAAAAATAAAATTATAAATTTTGACTGGTGTGGTAGTTCTAGTGTTAAAAAGTGGAACCTGATCAGAGGATTTAGGTTAGGTTAAAATCGTCTAATTAGGGACACGGTCGATAGTACGACATAACCAAATACTTTCGAAACTGACATTCGCCATTTTCTTTTTTCTCTCTTCCAATCAATCGACAATCACAATCCGGAAGTTGTGATGTTCACGGATTTTCGTAAATTTCGAAGAGAGCAAGGTATTTCCAGTATTAAAAATTTCAGCGTTAAAGAAAAAAAAAAAAGAAGAAAAGAAAAAACCCCCGGTATCGATATCTGAATCTCTCATTATATCCAGATATTCGTTCGTTTTTTTTCACCTCTGCCGGCGATACACAAGCCGGACCGGTTCGAAATCGAAGTTAAAAAAGACGGCGTATGCGCCGTGAAACATAATTCCGCGGTATATCACGCCGACGCGAAACATGAAACATAATGATCACGCAGAGTCATTACAGTTTTTCTGTTAATGGGTTTCCCCCGTTGTTTCTCGCTGGCCAACCCATTCTTGTTTGCCGTGCCTATCAAGACGAATGTGCACACACACATACACACACGTGTGTGCTCCTCCGCGCCAGATTTTCATTGGACAGTCGATAGCCTAATCGATCGTGGCGCCGCGCCGCGCAAAACAGCTGGAAGAAGAGAAACCGACCGACGATGGAGCAACGTCCGTTTGCTCGTTACCGGAACTGACGAGTTCAAACTACAACCTGATAATAACACGCTACTTTCATAATTGCCGATGTAATTAGAGGGAGGAGTAGGAGGGGAGGGGAAGTTGTGACGGCACTTCCGCCGCAGAACGTATGCGATTGCGTTCGCCCTCGCTCTGGAACAGGCACTTCGGCCATTGTTCGCTGCTCTACGATTTCGTTTCGTTTCGTTTCGCCAGATCTCACAAGCGTGATCTCTTTCTTTCTCTGCTCTGTGCGTTGTTCGCATAACTGTTCCAACAGGCTGATCCCGATATATTTTATCGCCGATCTCTATCGCCGGTGGGGGGAAATTCAAAGTGAAAACATCTAAAATTTTCAGCAGTCTCTCTCTAATGTGAATAAGCGAATAAAGTCTCAGTTTCTTCCAGAATGATTCACGATAGTTGTTGACGGTCTCTGATTTTAAATCGAATTAAATAGATTGAGTAACAAGTGAAAGGGGCGTTAAAAAAGATCTTTTTCTTCTCTGCTCTGTGTTGTTCGCATAACTGTTCTAAAATTTTAGCAATCTAATCTGAATAAGCGAATAAAGTCTCAATTTCTTCCAGAATGATTCACGATAGTTGTTGACGGTCTCTGATTTTAAATCGAATTAAATAGATTGAGTAACAAGTGAAAGGAGCGTTAAAAAAGATCTCTTTCTTCTCTGCTCTGTTGTTCGCATAACTGTTCTAAAATTTTAGCAATCTAATCTGAATAAGCGAATAAAGTCTCAATTTCTTCCAGAATGATTCACGATAGTTGTTGACAGTCTCTGATTTTAAATCGAATTAAATAGATTCAGTAATAAGCGAAAGGGGTGTTAAAAAAGATCTCTAGCGCCAACGTATCAAGAATGTATATTATTTATATTATTTTTAAAAACGTTCGAGTCAAGGATTTTTTTTCTATTTTCAGTGTCTCTTGTTTTGTTTCTTTTTTTTTTATTTTTCTACCAATTTCCGTGAAAATTCAGGTAGAAAGGATTTACCAGCGCTGCGCAAGTAGATCGATAGAGTATTGGCAAATGTTTGACAAATTCTTCGTCAAAGTGGTAATCTTAAAATGCCATAACACTTTGGCTCATAACGCTTTAGAGGAGATCGTTGGCCAAAGGAATTTAATACGACTCGTGGTTATCGAGGAAATTTGTGGTTAAAACTAAAAGGCAAAGGGATTAATTCTAGAAAAATGTGAAACGAGAAAACAGGGACTAGAACGAGAGAAGGATAGAAATTTAATTCCGATGAAAGTGAAGAGACACACAATGTGTGTGTGCGTGTGTGTGTGAGAGAGAGGAAAAATAAAAAATAAAAAAGAACCTTTGCGCCAATTTACTAACTCAAATTGATTCGAATGAATTTTGATTTTTCTAAGTCTCCCTTGCGCAAAAGTAGAATTGGAATCGAACTCTTCGAACTTACGAAGAGGAAGGAAATTCAAAATCAAGTAATTTGGAAACATTGAAATCAATAGGAGATCATCTTGAGAAATGAAAGGAAAAAAAAAAGAATAAACCCAAGATAATTGAGAGATTTCTTCGAATGGGACGTATTCTACTTGTTTCGTTCCAAGATAAAGAGTAAATATTTAATGACCATGTGATGTTGAACACACAAATTCCGATCGACTCTTTTTTAAACAGGAGAACGAACGAGATGAAATTGTACGAAGATTCGAACGAAACACTAGCGAAATTCAACGACAAATTATAATTTGGTCGCTTCGATAGCCAGATGTATCGCTGATGAATCAGCGTGAATTACGAAATCCACGATTATGGTGGTTTCCTCTGAAAACCCCGCTGCTGTATGCGGTTACAATCGTAATCCCATTATCAATTCAATTAAATTCACTGTGTATACGAATTGCAACCAACTTCAGCGCGCCAAGAAAATTTAACGCACGTTCTTCATTGCCACGTTCGTTTTCTTAATTAATTTCTTTCCGCTTTATCGTCGTCACTAATTGCACGCGACTCAGAATTTTAATGACTGATATTTGTTTAAATCATACGGCGTCTTCGTTCTTTATATTTTTATCTCGCGATGAAACGTACGAGCGACCACGCAGTCGGTAAGGAAGTAATTGCAAAATTGTTCGACAAAGGAGAACTTCTTAGCTTCGTACAAAAAAAGAAGAACCCGAAGAAAATTCGATTTTGGACAGGTGTAATAATAATTATCGGCAATGGCGCAATTATAGCAATAATTTTTCTATTTATTCAAGTAATTAATTAATGCGCCGACTCTTTCCTCGGATGGACTCGTCAAATTGGAGTCGCTGTCGTTTGAGTTTATTATGACTGAGGGCAATTAAAGTTTGTAGCACGCTTTGAGTTTAGCCACATGCTAACGTAAAATTTATTAACCAAATAAAGTCGAAACGTGTATTTAACGATGATGAGAAGTTTCACCTCGATATGAAAAACTCGGCCTCGGATAACTCGATGGTGTTCAACTTTTTCAACTTGAAATCGTATAAAAAAAAAAAAAATTGTGTTTGCTGCAGGTAAAAAGTTGCAGGATTCGATGAGAAATTTCGGATGAAAATCGTTTTCACGATGGAGCAACAGCAAGCTTGTGTAACTTTCAAACCGAAAAGTAACCTTTGTTATCAGAATTTTTTCAATCTTTCGTTTAATACAGAACTGACAATGAGAACTCTTCTTCCGAAACCTTTCCAACCTTTCCAATTTTCCGATATTACGCACGTGACAGACGTGTCACCTCGACGAGAAACTTTCGAAATTTGAGAAACTTCATATTGGTGTCTCTTGGTGCTTTACAACTTTTTTTATATATCGTCCGCGACTTCGAAACGTGTCACGACTACGGAACGTGTAAAAATCTCGCGTAAAATTACCTCTTACTAGGAGCATTTTGTCGAAACGAGATAAAGAAAAAAAAAAAAAACAAAAAGAAAGCTGAAACGTTCAAATGTGCAAGAAATTCAAGTGTTCAAAGTATTGAAATAAGACAAAAATCACCAAGCCTAGAGAGATTAAATAAATTACCATTTACCGCCGTATATCGTCGTGCCTCATCGATCCATTCGACACGCCCTTAAATTCCCTTAAATTCCCTTAAATTCCCAGTGTATCAACTTCACTATCAGAGAAATGATGAGAAAATTCGAAGAAAGAGGTAAGAAACTTTTTTTCAAACTTTAACAAACCATCGGCTTAACAAACTTTTCTCAACAGCTTCCTCCGATTGCTAGAGATGCGATAGTGTGAGATCTCACAAGAGAGTAGTGAATGATAGGAACATCTCACGAGTAGATTCAAACTAATTAGTCGTTGAATTCGACCTTTATAAATATGGTATATATTATAGGGGGATAGTTTCGTAAGTACTTCCGCAAGTGAAAACGCAATGTATATGTTGTTTGTATTAAATTTAATGAAATTCGCATATTGCACAGACTGATTTTGGACGTTAAACTTCATGAAGTGCACACACTATATAAATTGAATTTGTACATTAGATTTAATGAAATATATACGTTGTATAAATTGAACTTCTATGTTAAATTTGATGAAGTGAATATATGCATTATATACATTGAACTTTTATACAGCTGCAATTGTACATTGCATTACGTGTTATGTAAAATTACATATTGTAATTATGTGTTGGTGAAATTATACACACATTGTACGGATTGAACTTGCACAATAAACATCATGAAATGCACACACTGTATAAATTGAATTTGTACATTTAATGAAATATATACATTGTATAAATTGAACTTCTATACTGATGAAATTGTACATTGCATTATATGTTATGTAAAATTATATATTGTATATTGATGAAATTATACATACATAGTATGGATGAACCTCATAAAGTGCACACACTATATAAATTAAAATTGTATATTAAATTTAATGAAATATATACATTGCATAAATTGAACTTTTATATTAAATTTGATGAAGCAAATATATGCATTGTATACGTTGAACTTCTATACTGATGAAATTGTACATTGCATTATATTTTATGTAATATTATATATTGTATGTTGATGAAATTTTACATACATAGTATGGATGAACCTCATAAAGTGCACACACTATATAAATTAAAATTGTATATTAAATTTAATGAAATATATACATTGCATAAATTGAACTTTTATATTAAATTTGATGAAGCAAATATATGCATTGTATACGTTGAACTTCCATACTGATTGAAATTATACATTGCATTATATGTTATGTAAAATTATATATATTGTATGTTGATGAAATTATACATACATTGTACGGATGAACCTAATGAAGTGCACACACTGTACAAATTGAATTTGTACATTAGATTTAATGAAATGTGTACGTTGTTTGCATTGAACTTATCTGTTGAATCACAATCAAATGTACATATTTTATATATATATATATATATATATATATGTGTGTGTGTGTGTGTGTGTGTGTGTATGTGTATAAACTTGAATTTTCTATGAAATGAACACATTGTGCAACCGTATGAAATACATTGAATACATTTTCACTCTCGAATGGTGCTCGAAGTCGACGAAACGAAACTTAGATATCGGACCTGACACGGATTCCCAAGTACATATTGTGCTTGATCCCATCCCTGCGGACGGGCTACCTTTATTCCCTTGATTCGTGAGGGATTCGCGGTGAGTCGTACACTCGTGTCGCCGGCTCTCTGACAAACGGGCGTACCAGTTTCACAAAACAGAGAACGGGCGAGACGGTCGTCGCCTCGAGAGAAGAGCTCGCGAGCTCTTTCGCCTTCGTGCACTTCATCACGACTTAATTCACGTCCGCGAGAAATTCCTTTCTTTCGCGCCTCGAGCGAGAACCGTTTCCCTGTGCCTTCGTCTTTGCCCCAATGCGAAAAGCGAAGTGGCCACGTTATTACGCGATCGAATCGTTTGCTTCGTTCGAAAAGCGGCGTCTTGCTCAAGCTTTTCGTGTTCCTCGCGTCGAACGAATTTAGCTCGCGTGATTTTTTTCAATTTGTCGTGAAACGAACTTTCGAACGTTGTCTTTGACTTTTTCTATCGTCGCCTTAGAGTTTCAACTGTGCGCAGAATTTCGAGATAACAGCTGAGCGTGGCTTTTTGAAAATGTCAAATCACGAGTAAAATAAACGGGACCGGAAATATTACAGATCTGACAGATTAATTCGAGGACGGAGCGAGTAACACGAATTTGTATCCGAATGAAAGGAAGAACGAAGCGTATCGTCGAAGCGAATCGATTGGTCGATCGATCATCGGACCCTACCCCGGACGTATGTGGCCGGATATTAGTCATTTCGACAAAGAGGATCTCTGCGTTTTCGAGAGAAATAAAATTGCCCTAAATGAACCACGGCAGGGCTGGCTGTAAGACGTATGCGTGTTTTTGGTAATAAAATTCCAGGTTAAAATCGGCAGAAGGAAGGAAGAAAGAAGTATCACGATAGGAAATTGCTTATCGCTCGGTAATGTGGACCGTGTGCGCTGATTATGAAAATAAAAGGCGTTTTAGGCAGGCAGCGGCTCGAGGGAACCGTAATTAAAGAAAACGAGAAACCGAGCGGCGCGATTGCAGCGAAATTGAAAAATTAACCATCACCTGCCGGTGGAACGGATGCTACCTCGCCTCTCCCCTCCCCCTACCCCTCTCCGACCGAACAAATAGCGATAATTGACCTAGTGAATTGCCGAATGGAAATTTCGAGAGGGGTGAAATTGGCGAAACTAATAGTCGCACGAGACAGGTGCCGTTAATACGATTAATGCGATATTAAGCGGAACTCCGAGATGAGACCGAACAGAACTCTACCGACAACTCGTCGCGATTTCGATCGACGCGGTGAACCAGCGATTATTTTCTCTGATTACTTAATAAACGGAGTTGCATGTGAACAATATATATATATATATATATATTTTTTTTTTGTTAAAAAAAAATCGTAGGACACTTCTTTTAGAGCATATTTCACTTTCACCGTTCATCGTAGGCAATGAAATTTTTTCGACTGCATGTTTACGGTATTTTTTAATTTTCTATGTTCGGAAACTGACGTGGTACTTTAAGACTTTCGAGCGAGTTTAATTGTAAGAAAGAAAAGTTCATCGATAATCAACAAAGGACACGTATCGTAAAAATATATGTCATATAACATATAAATAATATATATCGTAAAAGTATATATCATATAACATATAAATAATATTATATATATCATAAAAATATATATCATATGACATATATAACATACATATCGTAAAAATATATATCATATAAATATATGTCATATAACATATATATCGTAAAAATATATATCATATAACATATATAATATATATCGTAAAAATATAAATCATATAAATATATATCATATAACATATATCGTAAAAATATATATCATATAACATATATATCATATACATCATATAACATATATATAAAATATATACATATATATCGTAAAATATATAACATATACATCATAAAAATACACTTATAATCTTTCATGCGGACAATTTTACAACTAAAAAAATATACCGATTATCATTTTCCTTTGCCGCAGTCGTGAATGTATTCTCAAATGTTTAGAAATTGCCAGTAATAAAAATTTTACCGAAGTACCTGCAAAATGGCCGAACATTTGACAACACTTGGTAGCTTGATGCGCGATCTTTTTTTTATTTCTCTCCCACCCTCTCCCGTAAATTTCAGAAACGTTGAGAATTCGTATAGAGAAAAGCGTCGCGCTAACCGAAAGGGCTAAAATGGCCAAATATTTTCGTGAAATCGTCGCGGGGGCGTCGTTTCACTTCACAGTCACTCTCTCTCGTTGCTCGTTAGTACGGCATTCGCCCAGTGGGAAGTACAAGGAGCCACTTAAGCGGCTAATTCGCGAATTTCGGCGTAGACGAAGTCTTGGTCGAAGGCAAAAGTTAGGTAAACCAAGCCAGACTTGAGAGCGTACGCTCGCTATGCTATATACTATATATACATGTATATACAGTGTACACGCGGAATTTATACGTCTACGTCTCGGTGTCTCGATATCGGTTGAAACTCGTCCAACTTGGCGGTATAGTAGTCACGGGCATGAACTTCCACCGGAGTTCGTTCGATGAAGTTCGTCGAAGGGTTTACTTTGACCCTGGCTGAGCATTTGCCACTTTCCATGTTGTCCAAACGCAGCCTCAAAACGCCGCTAAACGAACTTCCGCCCGACAGCAGGAAACAAACGGCAAACAGGAACTCGGTTTTCGCGTGTTGCGTTTCCACGGTATATAACTGGAAATATATTTTCCGCGCGAATATCGATCCCCTTGGTTTCAGCTTCCTCGCCGTTCCTCAATGTACCGTTTCTCAATGTACTTTTTCTTCTTTTTCTTCAACGAATTCGGACAATGTACATTCTATTTTTTCATTCATCGTCCGCTCGTCGTCTGAAATTAACTGCGATCAATTTCGTCGAAGCGCGTGGCTTTAGAGGTTCAGGTTAGGTTTAGATTAAGTTTCAACTATTTTTGTCGTTTGGGATGTACGAGAGCTGTAGTTGCATTGAAATGCACTACTAGTTTTGGAAAAACTGTTATTATATTATCTTGTTGTGTTACGATACACGTAGTGATTGCTGATATGAAATATCAGGTACGAAAGTTAACCCTTAGCGCGTGGCTTTGGAGGTTCAGGTTAGGTTTAGGTTAAGTTTCAATTATTTTTGTCGTTTGGGATGTACGAGAGCTGTAGTTGCATTGAAATGCACTACCAATTTTGGAAAAACTGTTATTATCTTGTTGTGTTACGATACACGTAGTGATTGCTGATATGAAATATCAGAGACGAAAGTTAACCCATAGCGCGTGGCTTTGGAGGTTCAGGTTAGGTTTAGGTTAAGTTTCAACTATTTTTGTCGTTTGGGATGTACGAGAGCTGTAGTTGCATTGAAATGCACTACTAGTTTTGGAAAAACTGTTATTATATTATCTTGTTGTGTTACGATACACGTAGTGATTGCTGATATGAAATATCAGGTACGAAAGTTAACCCTTAGCGCGTGGCTTTGGAGGTTCAGATTAGGTTTAGATTAAGTTTCAATTATTTTTGTCGTTTGGGATCTACGAGAGCTGTAGTTGCATTGAAATGCACTACCAATTTTGGAAAAACTGTTATTATCTTGTTGTGTTACGATACACGTAGTAATTGCTGATATGAAATATCAGAGACGAAAGTTAACCCTTAACGGTCCGGAAGTATTTCAAGTTTACTTCCACCGCCAGGTCCAAGCTATTTTTCATACGAAGAGAGAAAGCATCGAATTGTATCCGAGATGGAATGGGTCGTCAATTTCTGTAACATTTTTCCAATCGGTATTCTCATCAGCAGTATCATGTTCATCTTCTTCATCCTCGCTGTAACTTATATTTGGAATTTTTCTTCATTTTCTAGGAACTACTTCGCTATCACTGCTATCGTCGCTATCGTTATAGTCTGAAAACGTAATGCTTCTCAGATTTTCATTTTCATCGATAGAAATACCGAATTCAAACTCGTCGCCGCTACTGCTAATATCATTGAAATTATCGTTATCATCGTGTATTATTCCTTCAGAGTTTTCCGGCCACATTTCACGGTTTCATCAACAAAATAAGATATGATAAACGAAACTGTGTAAAAGAAACTCCGATAACGCGCACGTTCTTTTGAAAAATCAAACACAAGACTGACTTTGCACGCGAAGAGCACAAAAGTGCACGTACACAAAAAACGGTAAAAAGATAACAGAACGAAAGATAACAAGCGAAAACAAATTCACAGAAGCGTTAATAGTAAATATGACAACTCTAACAGTGATGAAGATAATAAATTGATTTTTGCCGCCATGTACGCGGCATTGGACCCGGTTAGTAAAAGTGCCATGCGTGCCATTTATATGGCAGCATTGGTCCGTTAAATTAAAGAGTTTAAAGTGCATTTCACGTGTTATGCTAGACATACTTTTGAAATACTCGTGAATCGAGATACACGTGGAATTTCACACATGAATAATATTTTCATCGAGTGTTGAGTAGCCGTGATTAGCGCAATGATCCCTTTCCTTGTCTCCCAAAAACTCAGAAGCGAAATTCTGATCTTCTTCTTCTCTCTTTCTTTCTTTGTTTCGAAATCGCGAGGAACGAGAAGTCGAAAGGGGCGAGGGGTCTCTCGCTGGCCGAGAGAGACGCGCGGAATCTCGCCGGATTCTTCGTGCGGAAGTGACGTGCTTTCGAAGGTAGTGAAACGCACCACTTGCCCGCCGTGTCGCCGTGGAACCGAAAACGAATGGTGAAAGTTCTAGCCGTTGGAAAGGAAGCCGAAGGTCCTGCAACGCCCGCAGCGCGAGGGGGGGAGAGGAGAAAAATTTACGATCGCGGCACCGGGCCATTGAAATCCGGGGCTGGAAAACCGCGAAATCGTTGAAATAACGTCGCGCCGGAAATCTCGCGGAGATTCGATATCCGGCGATCGTAAAGAAACGCCGGACGTGACCGAAAATTACTAGAAGACGGAAATGCGAATTCCACCGCGAATTTATACACGTTGCTCGCTTTGTCCTCGTGTTCTGCTTTTCTCCTTTTTCCTCTTCTTCTTTCTCTATATTTCCCCTCTCTTTCCTTGCCCCCTTTTTTTTGCATTGTTTCCTTTCTCCTTTTGCACCGGACAATTCCGCTCACTTCCGGTCGCCGCGATATACTCTGTCTGCTTTGCGCAGGCATCGATGTTTCTATTCGGTGGGGGCCCTTCGCGCCCCGAAGGAATGTTGAAAAAAATACGAGATTTATGGTCGCGTTGAAAACCGCGCTGGCTGTGTACCAGCGAGCTGTCAGAATTTTTATCGGCAATCTCTTCGTTCCACACACACATATATATACGTACACTACGCTCACGGCTTTTGTATAATCTACGATATACATTGTTAAGTCTCTATGATGATTATTGGTCGATTGTTATTCGATCTATGATTGCTGTTGTTGTATTTCTTTTTACGAATACATATACTATGTGTGTTCAACGTTCAATAAAATGGTAAATAAAAATTGTGCAAGTTTAAGAAGCTAATATATATATATATATGTGTGTGTGTATGTATATATATATACATATATAATGTAATATGATATAATATGATATGATACAATATAATACGATATAATATGATATGGTATTATATAATAATATAATAATATTATTATATTATAATATGATATAATATGATATGATACAATACAATATGATATAATACAACGATACAATGCAATATGATACAATATAATACGATATAATATGATATGGTGTTATATAATAATACGATATAATATAATGAAATATAACATGATACGTACAATACATTGTTGTTTAAAAATACATGGACATTTTTTTTCAATTCTTCCAGGTGGAGGATACAGAATCTTAAATATTTTTGAATATTCTACCAATACATATTGAAAAAAACGTCTTTTCATACCACATACGCGTGGTCCCCTAATTCCTAATTCCTCCTCACTCCGTTATGAATTACGAACGCCTCGCTTCATAGGAAAAACCAACGCGTTTCATTCGTTTCATCACAGAAAGGATGAAAAACTTCCACCGGCTAATTGAACGCCGTGATCGGGACGTTCAGTTGATCGTTTTATCATATTTATGCCGAGTCTCGTAAAATCGTTGGCCGAGCCGGAGGTAAAGGCCCGAGGGCTGTAGAGAACTTTATCAATTTAATTTATTCGCTCGTCGGAGTCGCTCGCGGATCTCAAGACGCCTATCGAGAGAACGCTTTCGTTCTTTTCCGTTGCATTAATTTCTACTTTAGTTAAGAGATTGAATTACACGAGGTCCGAGGCCCGTGGAAATATCCATACTCGGAGAGATGAAAGTAATTAAGAGGCAGAGAGCGGCGGCGCATCGCTCTAAATTGCCTTTGTCGTGCTTGTTCCCCTTGCGTTGACGTTTCGCTTCTTCTTCCCTTTACCTTTCGCTGCATTCACGGCGATTGGGCTGCACCTTCAGCTCCTTAAGCCCGATTCACACTGGCAAGGGGCGAAAGGTCAGGGCAAGTATCTGTCGAGTGCGAGAAAATCGTGCGGAAAATATCTGTTGACCCTTGCGGATTTGATTGAGAGATCGGGAGGATTTCAGAATCATTTAATTACAGTGAATTTGCAGAAAATTACACAGCGAACGGTATGATTTCAATTACTGAGCGTTGCGACATCAACCTACGTTTCAAAAGTTTTACGACATCTATTCAACATTTTTAGGGCATTTTTAACATTCGGTACTTGTCGCGGATTATTGTGTATACATAATATGATATAATACAATGTAATAGTAAACTACATATACATATGCAAATGAAACACAATAATAATATAATATAATGATACAATATACAGTATATTAATATATTAGCAGAGTCTTTATTGTGTAAAGTATTTAATTGTCTTGTACATATTGTATTTATATAATACAAAATATCAATATATTAATATATAATGACACAAAATATTAATATATTACTTTCAATCTGTGAAACGTTAGCGTGGATTATATTTATATTGTATTTATATAATACAAAATATTAATATATTGTATTATATTGTATATTAATATATTAGTATAGAAGGCAAAATATATTATTTTCAATCTTTGAAGCGCTAGCGTGAATTGTATTTATATGATACAAAATATAAAAAATATGATAAAAAATATATTAATATATTACAATAGAAAATATTATATTAATATATTACAATAAAAATATTAATATTAATATATTAAATATATTACATAATATTAATATATTGTGAGATATTGTTTATGTATATGTATATGTATATGTGTATTATATAATATATATTATATATATTGTGATATATTGTGTACAACTGCATGTATTATATATATTAATATATATTAATTTATATTTTATATATATATATAATACAAATATATATATTTGTATTATATATATAATACAATATATACAATACATATAATTACAACATATAATATAATATATATAATGCAACATATAATATATATAATACTATATATATATATATATATATTGTATACAATGTACAAGTATATTGTGTTATATATATTAATATATATTAACATATATTGTAACATATTGATATTAATATATGCAACCCAAAATATAAACGTATTGCACAGAACCTTTAAAAACGCTGGCGTGAATCAGGCTTTACGCGTCGCCCGTTTCTCATTATTGTAATCATCGTTCCGGGTCGAACAACAAACCTTACGCCGGACCTTACCCGGTCGGATAATAAATCGAATTTTATAAGAGAATGCCATGCTTGGGCGTAAGAACGAGAGAGAGAAACGAAGAGAGAACCGGTGGCTTGGACTCGGCCCCGTTGCCTTTTGCTCCTCTCGTTCTAGTTAGCAGCTAAGCCAAACCGACGGACGACGCTCAATTGTAGTGGCAAGACAATGCCGTTACCTCGCCAGGGTAAACGAAGAAGAATAAAATTTATGCTTTTCACGCGGGTACTCGCGGTGCTTTAAAATTGCCGCTTTGACTTCTCTTTCACCCTCTCGGTCTTCCCTGCCCTCCTCCCACCCACCCTTTCTCCGCAACGCGAAGCTTAATTAGAACGTGTTATAAATGTGTTGGGCCCTCCTTCTTCATTCTTCGTCCACTTTCTTCGACTTTTGACGTTAACAATTGCTCGGGTTTTCGTTCGTGTCCCAGCGGAAGTCGGGCGTTTTATTAATTAGCGAATCTATCGCGCCGTAAAATAAATAAATACGCCGCTCGCTATTTTATTTCAGCCTCGTCTTGCTTCGAATTTCAAATATTTCGAAGCTTTGGACGAGTTTGTAACAAACAAGGGTGAACTACGAATTGCCAATAATTTTTTTTTTTTTTAGACTAAGGGGATTTTGTAATTATTGTGTACAATGACTTAATATTCACGAATATTCAATTATATTAGACGTGTAAGTATAATTAGACTGCGGACTGTTAATTTAAGAGATAGAATTTAAGAAGTAGAAAATTGTTTCAGATGTTGCAAGAAGCGTCGTAAACTTTGTACGCTTCTTCATGTCAGTTGCGCGTTCTGTACAATTTTTGCAAAATCTTTCAATTTCCTACGGAAATCCGCAGCGTAAGCTATAATAAACTCGGAGTCATTTTCAAAGTTTTCGAAGATGCCTCTATTTTCAGAATGTTCATTCTATTTCTGAGATGTTTTTGCAGACGACGAATCGAAGGCACTATTCTTCTCGAAAATGCCATACATTTTGTATGAAATGTTGAATAATTTTTTTCATGACAATGAGTCTACAATGAACTTGCAGATTGAAGCTTTCTTCTCTTTTTTACAATTATTTCTCAGACTTTTTTCGTCAGTTTATCAAAGTTTGAACGTCGAGCGAAGAAATGAACGTAACGAAGAAAATGTTACCATTTTTTTTTTTTGAACGAGAAGAAAATATCATACGTCAAATTTTAGGGGGTCGTTTTAAAGGAGAGACTTCGATTTTCAAATCCATTGCAGTCACGGAAAAAAATTTATCGACTATGACAATGTATAGCATTTTTGAAAAAAAAAAGGAAAAGTATTGCTTCGCTTATCCATT
The DNA here is from genome assembly GCA_032399595.1 of Tetragonula carbonaria. Classification (NCBI taxonomy): domain Eukaryota; kingdom Metazoa; phylum Arthropoda; class Insecta; order Hymenoptera; family Apidae; genus Tetragonula; species Tetragonula carbonaria. The sequence goes on from JAUCRC010000015.1 coordinate 841,012, forward strand.
CGCTTACTTATGATGTAAAAAACAATAAACTGAACGATGCATTTCGAGCCATCAAGCGTTTAAAGTGAAGTGCAGATTTATAATGTACGACCTTCTTTTCACAAAATTTAGTGTCTGAATTAAATTTAAAGATTCAACGATTTCTGAATATTAATGCGAAGCTTTTTTTTCAACACGTTAGTCGTCGCTCAATTTTTTAGTTTTATTAATGTTTTTTTAAAAAAAGAGAAATGTAATATTTTGGTAAAATTCAATTTTACGTTACTCCAATCTCTCGCGGTATGTACGAAGTATATATTTAACTCATATAACGAATCTCGAGTATTTATTTGTAAAGGAAAGGCTGGACGAGTGGAACAAAATTAAACTCTAAACTAAACGTCTCAAAATGAAGATGTTCGAACAATATCATCACGGAATCATGTGTATGCATTCAGTAATTAATTATCCGACAAAATTTTTATCTATTCGATAACACACACACGTTTGCGTCAATGCACATTTATTTCCATCGCGATTTAATAATATTTATTAACTTTTACGTTCGATAATTACACGATTGTAAAATCGTGACAAAGAACGAACAATTATTGTTATGATATTACACACTGTACATGCTGATATTGCCAGAGTATATTCCCACGTACGAGTAGCATAATAGCATTTCAGTTAATGTTACTTATACGCAGCGTAAACTGTTTTCCGAGTTGAGCAAGCCAATCCTTCACGAATTCAAAAGCACTAACTACTGGTGGAAACACAGTTATAAACGTCCTCGTCTCGAGAAGCTTGTGACAGCTTCTCTCCGCGCTCGGGGTAAATGCATATGTTTGATAGGGATTAGTATTAAAGCAACACCTTCCCCAACGTGGAACGTTCCCTTCCGAGTTCAGTGTAACCGTGATGCTTGGAAAGCAAGTTTTCACAAAATTTGAGGTTTGATCATATATGCCGAGGTAATGGAATCCTTTGGATTTACGTGGCGAAGAGAGACAGAGAGAGACAGAGACACCAGAACTACAAAAGTGGTCGAAACTACATATATTTTGTTAGACACGGGACAACGTTTGTTTTCAAAGATTTGGATAATTTTTACGAGTACTGGGTCGGGTGCATAATTATCCGCGTTATCTTTGAAAATTGGCGTTTTGTTATTTTTTTTTTTTTCACAACAATAATCCTCTCTTTTCAGATAGTGAAAATCGAATATCACAGCCATATTATGCTCCAACGCTTCGAGAAATGTTGGAACGTAGCCCAGTCATTTTGCGATCCTCAACGAACCTTTGAGAACGGGAGGAACAATCAAAAGCTGAAAAAGTTGAAAAATGGTTGAAGAAGATCAAATCGATAGGCGATAGACGAAACACCTCGCAGATGAAAAAGGAAGCGTTCGACCATCAAATTTCGACGGTCAGGAGTCGCGAAAAAAAGACACAAGATATAAAAGCTTGCATTACACGTGTTGCAAAGTTTCTCCATTTCTTTGACTTCAGTGTCTCTGATGGAAATGTTATGCTCGGTGTGTTAACGACGCACGCTCCGGATGGAGGAGGTCTTCTACGAAGATTGTTTCGAACCTCGTGGCTCTTCAACCCGAGACTGTGAGACGTTCGACGAGCGGGTCCGAAGTCGGTGTAGGTTTCTTGCACCTACCAGTTCAGGTGTACTCGAAAAGGTATACTCGAGGCAGCACCTGAGCCAAACGACTGCACACTAGAGCCTGGCTACCTAGAAAATTAACTTTTACTACCATCTTCCCAATTAATTTACAAGCTGCCGCCGCCGCCGTCGCCTAATTGCGCGCATAAATTATCCGCACCCTCGAAATTGTCCGTTCCGAGTTCCACTCTCCGACTGCTTGCTTCTCTCATCTCTCTGTGGACTTTTCGCGTTTCTTGCCTCCTCGATCATCTTGCGATCCTCGTTTCTCTCTCTGTCTATCTTTGTTTTCGTCTGTGTAACCTTCGCTGCCTCATAATCTGACCCTTCAGATTTCGTTTCCGTCACCCATATATATGCATGTGTATATATAGGATAGCAGTGACACGAAGTTCACCTCACTCGGCTCGGTCCACTCGTCGAAATCGGTCGTAGGAGGGTTCGAAATTTCTGGCTCTACCTAGAGCAGGGTCAGCCGATAACTCGCGTCGTGCTCGACGTTGCACGATGCTCCCTCCCCCGCTTGACATTAGGCGTTCCATCCCCCCGGATGGAGGATTCGTTGCAGGCTACGCTCGACCACTTGGTTACCCTTAATGCACTGGCGTGTTCGATCGACACGCTCTATTCCACGCGGTTTAATGCCCGATTATCTGTCTCTCGTGAATTATCGACGACATCGGTGCTGTCGCTCGAAGCGAGCGATTTCGCGCAGTTAAGGATGATGTTTTATGCGTGCGAGTCATTCTGACGATTACTTTTGACACATTGTTAATACATTGTATTTTGCGAGTAAAGGGAATCACTGTCTTTTGGAATCACGCCAATTGTTGGCCAATCGTTGAGTGCGGCAGACTGTGATTATTCTGTATTCACCCTCAACATGTGATTGTTCTGACGCGGATGATTCAGATCAGTGACTTTCCTCTTGTAAGAAGTGACATAACATCGCAGTAAATTGTTTATCTAGTTTTACTGCGCGGATATGCCCGCTCCCTCGTGTTGTTTGCGCAGTCCAAACCTCCACCCGCGTAAGATGTGTTAAATTCAAAGTTCAATTTGGACAAGTTCTACCTCTTTTTTTTTGTAACAAATTGCAATGCAATTTCCAAAATCGCAGGTGGTCTATTTCTTCCAAGTTATTGGATGTTTTCTGACGATAAAATTGACAACTCTTTGTAAAGAGAAGATTAGTTCAATTATGATGCATAAAACATCTACTGTACTAACAAAGGTTTATCTAGGTATTAAATACCTGAGAGAGTTGCTCAGATTGACCCGTTTGCATCACGAAGCGAAATATTTATTTTCGCTAGCAGCGACGAAGAATCTCATATTCGTTAATATATTAAAAAAAAAACAGGCTTGGAACTCAATGAGCATAATTGACTTTTTATTAAAAACTGCCTGTATCGTGCAAACGTTATTATTATTATTGTTATCATTATTTATTTTCATCACTATCATCGTTATCATCGTTATTATTGTTATTGTTGTTATTATTATTATTATTATTAAAATTATCGATCGATGAAACAGTTTAGTTGTTATTAAATAATGTTATTTTAATAATAGTTTTTAGCTGTCATATTCTAGTAATTATGTTACAGTGATCATGTGATAATATACCAAAATGTTTTCAAGAATTTCCAACGTATTCTGATATTTCACTATAATCGGTATTAGCAACAGGGGGTAGTAAATATTTAAATTTTCAAGTGAATTGAAAATCAGACGCACGATATTTAAAATTTCGATTCGGATGATTACAGACGCGTGACTGAGGCAATTGGGGAGTAACCTATTCAAATCGACGCATTAAATGTAACTCTCCTATAGATTTTCGTTAATTTAGAATGAGAGAGAGAAGGGGGGAGAGGGAGGTGGGGAGGAAGTAAATTCCCTGTAACGACACGTGGTATTACGTGGCGAAAGGGTTAACGGGATTAGAAAGTCAGCGCGAAACGCATCGCGAATTGTACCGAATCGAACATTACAATTTGGACAGAATGGCACGGTGGTAATTTGGGACTTTGCTTCGGGTAAGATGAACAAAATTAACGGGAACCGCCCACGGCGATCGGCGAAAGTTTGACTTCGAATCTCGTCGCGATTCACAGGGACTAATTACTCGCGGCACAGCCAGTTTCTGCTCTTCCAGCCTTCCAGTCTCGTCTCTGCCAGTGTACCCGGCAAATCGTTCATTTCGCGTTACGCGAATTACTCCTTTATTGGCCTGACTCGATCCCAACGAAAACGGGCTTTGTCCCGCCGTTTCGGCTATCGTAATGAACCGATTGTCTTTCCGGCTGCTTTCTCGCTCAGAGCCATCGCCGTGCGCCATCTTTGTCGAATTCGACCAGTCGTATGTATGTTTTCTTACATACAATTACACATTGGTTCGAGAGTTAGTCTCAGGATTTGCTTGTTGTCGTGTGGTGGTTTAACCAAGCGTTACATTGTTCGAGTAGCAGAGAAAATACGAGAAAATATTTCGATATCAAAAGTAAAATATCACACCCTCTCACTCAAGTTGTCTCAAGTTCGAACAATTATCGTCACAACATGTCCCCTGTCGATGTCATACAACTTTCATCTGAAGATAATTTAAAAAATTGATCGCTTATTGCATGCAGACTGAAAATTGTACAAGAATGCGTGTAATGTAGAAAATTATGTGTAAACAAGGTATTCGTTGCAATATATGGTTCTATTCCTTTAATTGCGTTCATAAAGATTTTCTCGCAGTGTGACGAGTCACGTGCGCCATCTTTGTCGAATTCGACGAGTCGTATGTTTCTTACAATTACAGATTCGTTCGAGAATCTTAGAATTTGCTTCTCAAGGTCGAACAATTATCGTCACATATCCTCTGTCGATATCATACAAATCTCATCTGAATTAAAATTAAAAAAAATTGATCGCTTATTGCATGCAGACTGAAAATTCTACAAGAATGCGTGTAATGTAGAAAATTATGTGTGAACAAGGTATTCGTTACAATATATGGTTCTATTTCTTTAATTACGTTCATAAAGGTTTAAAAATTCTCAGTCCAATTATAAGTTGCATATTTTTAGTGAATCAACATTTTCCCATCGATCAATCTTTTTTCCATTTTTCTAACAGCGAATAATCGTTCCGACACCTATTTCCCGGCGTGGTTAAAATTACTTTCTGCAAACGAAAATTGTACCTACATCCTCCGAACGCAGAACAGATTTCCTTTTTCTCTCGTTAAATTGATCTTCGAAGAAAAACAGGCTACGATCTCAGAAAGAAAGTTCTGAAAGATTGAAAAACTGTTCAAAAATCTCCGAAAAATCTACTATTCGTAGCCGCGCATACGCTTGACACGTTGGTTTCGATGATTTTCCTGGTCCAGAGATATTGATGTAAATAAGTAAATAGAAATATCTATCAACACTCCACATAAAAAAAAAAAATATCATTTGAAATAATTAAAAATAAATATAAATCTGCACAATTATATTTCTGTCGAGAACAGAAAATCGACACCAACAAGTATTAACATCAACGAGAATGTTATAGAATTCAAACGAAACGTTCAGACGAGCTCGATCCTACGTTACAGCACATTCAGAAAATTTAGCAGCAGCTAAAAAATTGTAAAATACAGTTACAGTAACAGAAAGTTGTAAAATCATTTGCAAAACCTTAACCACAAATAACTTCTCGAGATTTTCAACACATCGCGCCTGGTTGAAGCGTTGAAATCCCAGCGTCGGGAAACAACGAGAACAACGAACGTTCCGAAGCTTGGTAATTCCAGCAGAATCGAGAATCGGCTGGCAATTAAGGATAAACCATGAGGAAGAAGATGACGAGGGGGGGGGGATTACGAACGAGGACGGTGAACAGCATCCCGTGAAAACGTGATAATTCATTCCACGCGGTATTTTCCACGCGGACGGAATAAGTTAGCTACAGATTTTCGTCGCTCGCTGTTCGCTTATGTATTCATAAACGCGACTGTGTGTGCGACGCACCGCTCTTGCGATCATTTATTCGCGAGATCGTGTTTTCTGTGCCTGCTCTCGGCAGCCCGATTGATACACGTATATACTAACGACCGTGAAGAATTGATAATACTCTCTGTTGGAAACGAAGAGAGCGAGCGCGGATTTCCTGTTTCGTGCAGAAAACCGGCGGAACGAACGTGCATTTGTCCCGTGTAATTATCGACGATGAATATTTATATAACGATATAACAGAGTACCTAATGCCTTTCCCCTTTCTTTGTGCTTTTTTCCTTTTTTTTTTTTTTATTCATTCGAAGGTTGCGTTCATTTGCAATTTGGAAAGGAAATCGAGATCGATTCGCAGGGTCTGCGTAGCATTCGGAGAATTTTTTTCAATTAATTTTCGAAATTTCGCTCTCTTCCGAGAGAGAGTTTCGTTTACGATTTATCCTTTATATAATTACTGGAATTTTTTTTTTGCGTTAACCTCGATGCAGGCTTGTAATATTTTGATTTAATTTCAATGAAATTCGTTTCATATTTTCATATTGTCGGTAAATGTTTTCCACACACGCACACACACACACACACACATGGACGACTGTAACGGCACGATTTTTTAATCGCTCGCAAATTTCTCCCACCCTGTCTGTTGGAAATCTTCTCGAATGATGTTTTTTTCCATTTCATTTTTTTATGAAAAGGAAAAAAGAATGGAATGTTTGAACAGTTCGATGAGTAATCCCACAGCTTGTAATTAGGCAGCTTTATCGGCTCTTCTTCATTTCCACCGATTACACGTTACATAGTACCTGTCCCGAACAGAATTCGGGGTAATTTTCAACTGGAATCCCCTCTATTTTTCAACGATTAGTTTTGCAACAGGGTTTCTGGCCTTTCAATATCCTCATCAGTTCAACGTGCATCTGTTTTTGGTATCTGTGCGCGTACGTTGCTTTCATTGTTGAAGTTTTTCGTCGAATTTCCCTTTTCAAAATGAATTCTGCAATCGATCGTGCAGAAGAATTAAACGTGCCATTTTTCCGATTAACCCTCTGCCTCGGTTGTACAATATTTCCATTTATCATCGAGACGACAAGTTGTAATTAAAAATATATTAGTTTAAATTTCATTTCGAAGATATAGCGAATATATATCTCTTTTTTCCCCCCCCTCAAACACTTTGATATTTCGACGACGATGGTGCTCGACGACTTCGTATTTAATATCAATATTAAAACTTCACGTTTCATTTCGCATTTCATTCGTTCGTTCGCGCATTAATGAAACATTAAATTCATGGAGGCAGCGATAATTTCAATCGAGCCAAATTGGCACGTTGCAATTTCATTTTTTTCGGAAATGAGAATGACAGTCGCAAGATGTCGCGGCGCGAACAAACCGGTGTAATAACAAAGTTATTATAATGAGCGCGTTGCGAAAGTAATAGTAATTGTATGTTGCTGGCGAATTAATACGAAATTATTATATCAAGCAAGTCGGGCTAATAGAAGACGTTCAATGTTCAAGTATAATGGAAAGTATATTTTTATGGAAATGGCCGGAAACGAAACGAAATATCGTAGTATAGTGGGTTAACAAAATTAGCGATGGCATGAATGTGTAGAACAAAAGGCAGACTACGCTGCAGGAGGAGAGATAAATTCTTTTAAAATTTCACATGAAAAAGTTCTTTCTGTCAAGAAAAGTATGAAAAGTATGTACTCTATTATTTATCACTCTTTCCTTCAAAACTTCCTTCTATATGCGCTATATTGAAACAATTGCACATACAGTACAGTAGAATTTCATTTATACAAATTGATTACATAATCAAGGTCCAAATAAAATCATCGATCTCATTTAAAAATAGGAGGAGCTCACGTTCGATCGAACATTGAACATTTCAAACGAAGTTCAAATAAGCTTTAATTAGCGAATGCTTAACAAATTAAACAACAATTTTAATTAGCGACTTACCAGTCAAGTTACTAAGTAAATATCAAATCACTTTGATAATTACAAATTATCAAATTGAAGGAATATTGAATCATTAAGAATTAATATTATCAACCTTGCATTTTTTTAAAGCACAAAGTATAAACGATCCGATGTAAATTACAACATTGGCCGATCTATATAACCCAATTCCGATGATGCTCTCCGATTTTTCTTTATACTCGACTTTAACGCAATATTCGTTCTCCGTGTCGCGTGAAATATTTCATTTCGCGGAAAGCGATCCCCCTCCCCCTCCCGTGTAACGATTGCAACGCAGTCAATTATATTAATCATCGATCCGTTTCATCGTGTCAGTTTTCTCTCCATTCTCCATTGTTAATGCTCTTCTCTTTCACCCATTTCGTCCTCGTGCCCATCGGTTCGTTTTCGCGACGACGAAATTAACGCCTCGTCCCCGGTTTCTTCTTGTAAAAAAAAAAAAAAAAAAAAAAATAAAAAATAAAAAACAAAAGGGTGATTCGATTGGAATGCCTAGGCTGCAGCGTTCGATTCGCGCGCCGCGAGTTGAAATCCCGGTGTTTTTTTTTTTTTTTTTTTTAAGCGCGCCGCCTTTCGACCCCTTGTTTGTCCTCCGCGCTTTTCACGCGACGCGGGACGATAAATCCGCCGTCGTATAAATCAGCCGCCATTTTTTCGGCCGGAACTTTTTGACAAGGCAATTGGGAATTGTTTGGTAAACGACGCCACGGCGCGGGGGCTGAAAAATCATGAGGTACGCGGCCGTGTTACTCGCCCATTCAATCCATGTCCCCGGCCAGTCCCGCTCCTTTTTATTTATCGCGATCCGCGGAATTTCGTCCCCTCCTCTCGCTCTCGATCGTGGACACACACCGATTTCTCAACCTCCTTCTGTTTCTCCAGTCTCTTCGCCAGTCTTTCTCTTCTTGCTGCATCGATCTCTCAAACCTATGGATCGCTACTCGTGCCCGTAAGTTTCGTTTTCTTCATCTTCGTCGTCGATCCTCGGAATTGGAAACATCCTCGCTCGATTCAAATACAAAACCAGATTAACTGAACTCCTCGTATGCCGTCGAAAGGAAATTTCTCGAATCCTTTTCAACAGGTACAATCAGATGTATTATTGTTAAAATTGGAAATAATTGGCGTAATTAACGTATATCGAACGAAGTATTTATTCAGCTCTGTCACTGTAGATTAGGTTAGGCAGATCGAACCGTATTTATCCAGCTCTGTCTCACTGTAAATTTATATTTCTTAAATTTTATTTTTCTGCTTGTTCGTCGCAAGGTTTAGGTTAGGTTAGGTAGATCGAACCGTATTTATCCAGCTCTGTCACTGTAAATTTGTATCATTTTATTTTTCTGCTTGTTCGTCGCAAGGTTTAGGTTACGTTAGATAGATCGAACCGTATTTATTCAGCTCTGTCACTGTAGATTCTAGGTTAGGTTAGGTTAAGTAGATCGAGCCGTATTTATCTAGCTCTGTCTCACTGTAAATTTATATTTCTTAAATTTTATTTTTCTGCTTGTTCGTCGCAAGGTTTAGGTTAGGTTTAGATTAGGTTAGGTATGTAGTATGAAAGGAGAGACGTTCAGCACTCCCCTAGACAAGGATGGAACACACATAAATTGGTAAGTCACTTGTCGTCCTTTGGACGGCACTTACCAAAATTTTAGGTTAGGTTAGGTAGATCGAACTATAATAGAACACCAAAAACAATGAAATTTCTTCAAACGAATAAGTCTCTGCTTATATATACAATTTTGATGACTTTTAGAGAAGTTATATCATTTGCGCACGTCTACAACCCTTTTGACGATTATTTCGATTAATTAAATTGAACCATTGTCAATCTATCGACTACGAAACATACAAATGTGAACATACAAATTTTTTACATCTCGTTTGCGCCACTTGTTCGCCATTCGTACGACGAGAAATTTTCCACATGAAAAATCCACATGGTTTATTCCCTCCCCCCCCCCCTAAGTTTCGCGGTTGCTATTACCGTTCACCGTGTAAATATTAATTTTTCAATCGAAGTGGCGTTGTGCATTTTTCACGACGTGTTTTTCAAAGGATTCGCTCGCCGTCGATACGCGAGCATTATACATACGTGTCGAAAATTTTCAACCTTCGCTTCGGCGCTCGGATTTTTCGATGAACGTCGCTTACCGCGTAACGTGTATTTCATTTCATTCTTATGATAATGCTCGCGGAGGGATTTCCTTTCGGCCGATTGAATAGGTCGTAACAAGCGCGACGCGATTTTATTTCTCGCAATTCGGCGGGGGTGGAGAGGGAATTCTGACGGGATTCGGGGGCGTTCAATCATCGGGCGTTCCCCTCACCCCTTGGCCGCGATTGCTCGCCGCGCTATATTCAGAGTGAACGAAATTTTCACGCCGCTCTTTGTTTCAAGAGCCCGAAGAATGCAAACAGATAACGACGCTATTTTCGGACGGCTGAAGTAAATTATCGAACCCCTCCTCGGGTTCGCCACCGGATTCTTCCCGGTCTTCTCGCTAAAAGAAACACAACGACAAATCTATCAATCGATTCATCCGAGGCCTTCTCTTGGCCTTCGAGAAATTTCATGCTCCCGAATATGGAGCCAGTATCATTGCCGCGATCTATTTTTATTTTGAAAGAAATACATGCGTCACACGCGTTGCAGCTTGAACAACGATGGCAACGATGGAAAATTGTCGACGACTGAGTCGAACTGCTGTGAATTTGTTAAAGAGTAAATTACATAAAAGAAGAAAAAAAAAATTCGCCTGATCTCGTTTCGAAGCACGAAACTTCTACTTTGACAGTAGTCGTTTTTCTTTCAGTGATGACTTTACTCTTCTTCCCGAAAATTGAAAAATTTTTGGAAAATCACCTTTAGAAAATTTTTGTTGGACGTTTCTTTGTAAAGAAGAGCTATTCAATCTACATTCTCGCTTTTCTAGCGACGTTCGAATGTTTACAATTTTCGAGAGAAAAAATATATGTTTATTTTCCTACCCGTTGTATAATGTAAAATTATTCTTTTTTTTTTGAGGAAATGGACGAAGCTTTAAATTGAAATCAAATAGATTGTTATATTTTTTTTTACAAAGTTACCTTCCGTCGTTATTTGAGTCAGTTATACTCTTCACTGCGTACCGATGGTTATTGCAAGTAAAAATTATGTTTGTGTGAAAAGATGAGTTGAAATAGACGACGAAGCAAAGATTTTAAACATATATTGATTAACTGTTACTTGCATTGAAAAATAATATTGTTCTTACGTTCGATATATTTTTATTAAAACGTTTTCAAAAGTTTCGACAAGAACAAATTAATCCTTCGATTATATACGTTTCAATCACAATAGAAAAACAGAGAAGCTACAAAATAAAAATTGTGCATCGCTGTATCTATTTATCTACGCAAAACATTAATTTCTCACTGCGATAATCCTAAAAAAAAAATCTTCTCGCTTTGTACTTAATTCTGTATTAAATCTATTAAATTAAATCGCAAACACTTGAAAACGAGTTGCGCGTTGAAGCGACCAGTTAACAAAGACGACGTGTGTATAAAAGTCATTCAGAATTCACTCTTTCGGACTGAAGGTGTTGTTTAATTAAACGTCAATATGAATGGAGTTTCGAAACCGAAATCGAATGTAACACGACCTGCATCTCGTCAATTATTTCATTCTGAAACGGCAGATTACACGTGAAATTCAGAGCGCAGCTTTCGAATAACTTTCATCATTGGATCTAACATTGAAAAGATTTTCTTTGAAAAATACATCGAATTTATTAAAACGTTGTAATTCGATCAACAACGGTGTTTTCCAAAAAAAAAAAAAAAAAAAAGAAAAAATGCACGGAGATGCAATTCATCGACCGAATCAAAAACCGAATCCAACACAATTATATCTCATAATTCGTTCAGAATTATTTGTCCGAAAATTCGACACGTGTTCGCCGAGAAAAAAAAAAGGTGGAACGTTCTCAATCTAACGTGGCTAAAAATACGCGGAAAAGCCTAGAAAAGGCTAGAGAAAAGGGGGAGAAGATATTAGTAACTCAATTTACGTTTCGGCAACAGTCTGTAATCCTCCTTCTGGACGACGAAAGGAACGACGCTCGTAGAAAAAAGGAGCAACGGGAGCGCAGGGACGTGAAGAAAAGGAAGAAAGGGAAACGAAGAAGAAGAAGAAGAAGAAGATGAAGAAGAAGATTAGGTAGGTATACGATTTGGGTTAGCGCCAGCATGGTTGGCAACGTCGAGGGTTCGTCACTTGGCGCCGCAATTGCTACGCTAGGGGGCCCCCCTCCCCCCTCTAACCCCTCATAAAGGGCAATTCACATTTGCCTGCCGCTTCCTTTTGACAAAAGACAAGACCTCTTCTCACTTGCGCGTATTTCTTAATTTAATCGACTTTTAGAAGCGAGCGCAGCGAAGAGAAATGAATTGAACATCGTTTTTCGTTTCGAAACGTCGGTTTAATTTCTTCTCTGGATGAGGTGAAAAATCAGACGATTTTTTTTTTTTTTTAATGAAATAGGGTACAGGGTAACAAAAATGGAGTAGACGAAATCGAAATATCCGAAATTCGGGTAGAAATGATACTAGTAATAAAAATAATAATAAATAATGATGAATTATAATAAATAATGATGAATAATAATAAAGAATAAGGAATAATAATAAAGAATGATGAATAATAATAAAGAATAAGGAATAATAATAAATAATGATGAATAATAATAAAGAATGATGACTAATAATAAAGAATGATGAATTATAATAAATAATGATGAATAATAATAAATAATGATGAATAATAATAAAGAAAGAATGATGAATAATAATAAACAATAATGAATAATAATAAATAATAATAAAAATAATACTACAAAGTGAGGGAAAGCATCCAAAGCAGAGCGCTCGCTGTGACGTTTAATATTTTTGAAAGAAATTTCTAAATAAAGTGAAACTCAATTTCTTTGCTCACGTGTGTTGTATCGAAATGCTTGTTCTCGTTGTCATTAAGTGAAAATATCGCCAACTTTGAACGATTATGTTCTTCTTTTTCTTTTTTTTTTTGTAACGCAAATCTGTGTGCCAACGAGAATGCCAATTAAGGTTAAGTTCAGTTGACCTTCAACAGTGTGTTATCATCCGTGCAAAGAATTTCGAAAAATCGATGAGAAAGATAGACGGATAGTTGTGAGTGATTCACCATACTTGGAAGGAGCTTTCTTTTCTCGTTTCTCGGAGTAGTAATTAGGATGGTGAAACGACACTTTTTGAGTAGTTTTGAAAGATACGTTATCGTTACGTCAGGCTCATTTACGACGTGTATTAGGATAAAGATCTTGGTTGGACGTTGAAGATTTGCAGAGTAGTTGTTAGAGCCATTTTAGAGTTGAAACGAAAAATATCGTTCTTCTTTTAAGTCACTCGTAATGATGAAATAGTTCTCCTCTGATACGATACATAATATTTCATCCAACGTAACGTTTCGTAACGTTAGTGTTCAAGTGTGTCAGTATTTTTTAATCATCGAACGGTGTCGCATACCGGTTGATTTACCTGTTGAAAGTAGAACGCGTATTGCACAGCGATATATTCATTCTCACTAATTTAAAAAAAAAAACGTGCTTTTTATAAAAATATGTAAAAGTAAGAAAAGTTAGCGAAAATTTATTTGCACATTATGGATAATGAAACTTTGTAAATGAAACTTTGTAATAACTCTCTCTTTCTATATGTATTATATTTTATACAATATATTTTATGTAATATATTTTAGTAACATTTTATGTAATATGTATTATAGTTTATACAATATATTTTATGTAATCTTTACGAAACTGTCGGGCAATTTATACACCAATTAACACTTTATTCAATTAAAATAATTTAGTTGATTTACTATTAAATCTTCTTTTAAATCAATATTAAAATCAATTATCTAAAAATATAATTTTTTTAAATATACTACATTTTGATTCAAAGTATTGTTTTATAAAATATTTATATATATATATATACAATTTCTTTTTATACATTTAAATAACAATACATAAATTTAATTTAAATATATCCTATCAAATTAAACAACAAGTTTCCCTAAAAAGATTCAAAGGCCGCCATGTTATTCCATTTTTAATGATTTAACATTTAATGATAAAAACCTTGTCGCATATTAACACTTTACCGACCGGTAGCTTATTAATCGGCTAACTAACATATTTTAACACTTTACCGACCGATAACTTATTAATCGCTAACTATTCACCGCTAATACACGGTCGGTAAAGTGTTAAAATAATAGTGTATCTAATCCGTTTCACACGTGTCGGAGTCGTATCCAAGCTGGCGGCAATCGTTTAACATTCGATTAAATAAAACAAAGATCAAAGATCCCGCCGACGAAGGTGAATTTGCGAATTAATTCGAGCGGCGACTTCTTCTTTCCTTTCTTCACCGTCCTCTTCTCCTGTTCTTTCTGCTTTCTTCGGAGAAACAAGCCCGCGAGAACCACACGCCGGCTATATAAATAGCGCCAGCGCCGTCTGACTACGTGTCTGCGATGTCGTGAAATGTACGACGCCCGAGTTCCTTGTCTGCAGAGGCGTCTCGACGCCTGTAACGATAGCCGATCGAGAGATAATTCAGCGGGGCGAGCCGCGTTAAAATTAGCGAAACGGCGCTCCTCTCTCTCTCTCTCTCTCTCTCTCTATCTCTCTCTATCGCCTCGTAACCGCGAATTCGTCGAAACTTACAGACTTTTCTGTCTCGTAGGTAATCGACAGATCGATCGATGAATCGTAGGCTACGATTTTTATTTTTTTTCCTATTCGGCCAACACTAACAGCGTTAGCGAGTGAAATGTGACTTGTTAACTTTTTATTTCTCAACAGAGAGAGAGAGAGAGAATGAATATTTCAGCAAAATGATCTTCAGCAAAAAGGAAAATATCTATACAAAAAAAAAAAAAAAACAGAATGAATTCTTGTCTTCGACTCTTTGTCAATTGAAAAACTAATTTACGAGATCAGGTACGTAATACTCGATCATTGTTACACAAGGTGGTTCACATGTCAGAAGTCAGACGGCACTGACAATTTAAATAAATACAATCCTGAGACTAACTTAATCGGTAAACGCGATAATCGGTTCCTCTTACGATAGAAATGCAGGTAATCATCAATTTAATTACACGAAACAATGTGGAACGAGATATATAGTAACTTTCGGCTAATAAGAAAGAAATCAGATATCTTTATCCCTTTAAACGAAAAAAAGTTAAACGAACGAGAGACTGCAGAATTTTACAATCAAATTTGATCCGTGAAGTTTAATGAAATATTAGTACGTTGCTGTGTGCATAATTGACATAAAATATGTCATAACCAGTCTTGTCTTGATTTCGTGACATTGAAGAACATTTAAAAAGAAAAAAAAATTATAAAATATTTATAATTCGCTCGCTAAATTATAAAATTTTATAATTCACTCCTCACATAGATTGTACGAATAAATAATATATAAAATTCGAGATATCGAATTTCTTTTACCTCTCTCTCTCTCTCTCTCTCTCTCTCTCTCTTTCTGTGATATTCTTTCTGCACTCGTGGAAAATGACTTGCATTTAACTTACATTAAATGGATGGCAGTCTGTTAACGGAGAGAGTGGCAAAGCAAAGATTCTCGAGAGAGAAAAAGAAAAAAAAGAAGAAAAACCGTGTTACAGCGATATAATTTGAACGAGACATCAGAGATCACATTGGCCTCGACTCGAATTTACATCTGACGTTCTCCTATATTTTTTCTCTCTCTCTGTTGTTTTTTTTTTCTTTTCTTTTCTTGCTATTTCCTTTCCGCGAGATTGAAGAGTACGTTTATTATGTCGCTCTAACGACAGAACAACGCGTTTATCGGCCATCTTGCTTCAAAGGAGCACGTGTTACACGAGATTTATAAGGCCGAACGTTTGATTGGAAACCGTTTCAGGAACGGCAACGCTTCGCGAAGATTATTGCTCGTACAATCGTGAAGCGTAAAGAGATCTCTGGCGGTTTTTATTACACGTTCGTTGCAGTTTTTTTCGATTTCACGTAGACTTCAATTATTTTTGTTTTTTCTTTTTTTTCATGTTTTTCTCCTTCTCGCGAAGATTATCGCCAGCACGGATTGAGACATATTTCGATTAATTCGTTTGGAAAGATTTACGCTTACATTTTCGAAAGTATATTTGTACAAAATGATTGTTAACACATGGTCCGTCCGTGGCATTGTTTGCACCGCCATTGACCAAAAATGCCGCCATTTTTTGAACCACTATTTCTAGAAACGATATGCTCTGTACAAAATCAACCTAACTTTTAAAAAGTCATATATTTTTTAGTGAAATTTTGGGAAATGAAATAAAATGAATTTGTATTTATATATACACCTTTATTTTTGGTTTTCTTCTTTCTGAAGTTAAATGAAAATTAAATCCATGAAAAAAGTTGAAACGAATTACTGAAAACATACTCATTATTTTATTAGAGAAAGTAAATTATTTTCGAAACTGAGAAAATCGAAACGAACTTCATGACGAAGTCGTAGAAAACTAGAGGAAATTCTCTGTTCATAGAACTCGATGACGTTTAGGCTCTTTTGGTCCTCTGACCTGAGCTTACAATCTACAAACTACAAGCCAAACCTGCAACTAATTTTGCCGATACTACCACGAAATTTCTCAGTTGAATTTCCTCAGAAGCTCGTGCGTGTCAATAATCATTGAGATTTCCAACAAGATCAGAGATTTGACGTCATAAATGACTGACTGACACCGAGGTGTTCTTGATATTTTCGTAGATCGCTGTTCGTTATAAATGTGACAATTGCAGCATCTTGATAATAAAATCAAATAACGTGATAACGCTGTGTGCGGGAGAACAACGGTACGATCCGTGACGAGGTCAATTCGAAATTAACGTTTACGTTACGATACAATTATTAAAGAAACTCTGGATACGATTTTAATAACACGAATGTCCGCGCTCATTGGCACAGCAATTATTAATTAACGCGGCGATATTTAATTAAAGAATTGTTCATTCGTTGTTAATTATCGGAGTCAAGATTTATTTATTGTTCGTTACGTAATGAAATAATTATTGCATTTCAATACGTACGCGAAAGTTTATGCTTCAGCGGGTAACAAAACTAATGGAATAATGCATTTAATCTGTCGTATGTAAATTGGTTAATCATTATTACCGTGTTAAATATATATTATTACACTGCGATATATATGTGTGATATATTAAATATATGTTGAATATATATTATTACACTGTTATATATATGTGATATATTAAGTATAAAATCATTATTACTTCAACATGATTTTGACTTCTAAAATATATATTATTACACTGCGATATATATGTGATATATTAAACACATGTTGAATATATATTATTACACTGCGATATATATGTGATATATTAACTATAAAATATTATCATTACTTCAACATGATTTTGACTTCTAAAATTTTGCCGTGGCCGGGGGGAAATGTTTTATTTCCATCGAACCGCATCAAAATGTCGACCATGCGTGCATTATAAATAACGCGTGAAATTGAACATATCTCGTGCAGTAGTATCGAACCATCTATAAATTGCTGTAAATGTGTTTAACGTTATAGCAATGCGCTCGACGCGTCGGGAACGCACGACGAGAAATCACAGTGATTATACACGCTTTGGCATTGCAAGTTTTCAGAGAACTTCGCTTCATGCCAGTAATTACAGGCAATCGAATAATCAACAAAAACAACCAAACGACAGAGACATTTTTCAAAGCAAAACACTCTAAAACCTGAGACTAAGACGCTCGTCTGAATATATCCTCTGCGCTAAAGCGCGATAATAAGAACTTATTTCCCCCTACCGACAATGGCTTGACACGACAGAAAATAAACCAGCGCGAATCGATAGAAACGCGAGAGGGGTAGGGAGGGGCGGGGAAAGGGGGAACAAATCTTCTACATGTTGGCCGTCGTCGTCGGCGAGGAAAAGAGGAAGAGAGAGAGAGAGAGAGAGAGAGCGAGTTGAATCCGTTTTCTAGAGAGTGAAGCGGAAATTAGAATTTTCACGGCGGAGGGGCAAGGAGGGAAAGAAAGAAAAAAGAAAAAAAAAGAAGAAGAAAGAAAGAAAGAAAAAAAGGGGGGGGGGCGAACGTGGAGGACGAAAGAAGTTTCCTCGTCGGATGAAGAAAGGCGAATCTTCGGCCGGAACGAGTTGGCGTTGATGGAACGACAAGAGGGGTTGGAAAGGTGGGCGACTTTAGGCAGGCCCGTCAAATCGAGAGGGAAGAACGTGGCAGGGCCACTCCTCGAGGTCCTGGCGGAAAGGTCGTCCAACCCCTGGACTGTCGTGACACGATAAAGGACGAAAAGTCCACCACCATTCTTAGCCGTGACAGTATGTCTTATACACCGACACGATTTCTCCTACCTTTCCTTCGCATCCGCCCCCTTCTTTTTGTTCCTAGGAAACACAAACACCTAGCTAAACCCCAGTCGATTTCTCGTCTACTCCCTGCGACGAGCAGTCGACACTATTAGTCGAAAGAAATACGAATTGATATTGTCGTTGCTCCGACGAATTTTCCATTTTCATTCGGCGTACTTGGTCGTGGACGAGAAAATTTTTAGAAATTTCTTTCTTTGTGTTCTGGTTTTTGGAACACGTCACTTCGCTTTCAAACGAACCGTGGTATTTGCTGAAAGGTAGAATTGGATTTTAGATTGTGGTATAACTACAGCTGGTTATAGTTGCACCGATGTCCTAAAAAGATCATTGTAAAAAGTATTGATAATAATAATTTGAGAAACAAAATATATTCTTGAAGATTAGTATAGCTGTCAAGTGACAATAGCTTTAGAACATTTATCTGTTCTAATTTAACTAACACTGTTTCATTTCTAAAGTCAAATGGTTCAGTTAAGCTTGAATTAAAATCAACGTTATAATTCGTCGTCATTAATGAATTATCATGATGTTATACATAACAATATAATATTATAATATATAAGTAGCATTTTATTATATTATATTATATTATTATATATATAATATTATGTATAATTTATTATATTACAATTATATAATAATGAATGAATGAATTATCATGATATTATATATAATAATATAATGTTATAATATATACAGTAGCATTTTATTGTATTATATTATATAATAAATCATATTATATTATACATAATAATATAATATGATTATTATAATATAATAAAATGCTACTGTATTATTAAAATTATTGTAAATACTTTACGACTTACTTTTCAATTATTATCTCAAATATTTAGGGATCTGTGTAGATTGCATAACTGATTTACAGGATTCTTTTATTTTTTACAAGGATTATTTTTACTTGCACGATAAAAGAACGTACGCATGACGTACGTATTGCGTGTCGTTCACTTCGACAACTATTTAAATTCAGCAACCTTTATATCGTGGAAGTTTCAAGTTTCAAGGAAGTGTCAAACAGATATAACTTACATAAAATGTCTCAGAGGATGATCCCTTTAAGGGAGGCGCTCGTGTTAGTAAGATATATAGAGTTAAGAAACTCCGACCGATATTACATCAAGTGAATTTCATACGTGAAGTATATAAAAGGAAATTCTCGAAGAATGCCTGTCGATACGAATTATTGCCAATTCATTTTCACCGTATCGAGATAGTGAATGTTATTTCATTCTTTTATCTTTTATCTTTTATCCTTATTCCCAATTTTTTGTAAAATAATTTCAATTATTTAGACTAGCGTCGAATTTTATTATATATTATGTATTACGTACTACGTATTACGTATTACGTATTACGTATTACGTATTTTGTATTACGTATTATGTATCATGTATTATGTATTATGTATAATTTTGTTTACGAGAGCAAATGAGGATTGTGATAATTTCTTCTTTTTTTCTCAAATCTTCGGTTTTTCAAATTTACCTTTGACCCTTCACTTTTCGCGTTCATTATTTCTCGGGGGGAGGGGAGAGGGATCGAAATCCAAAGATACACTGAAAATGACGAAGAAAAGAGAAAGAACACGTTCGCGTATTATTGAATCTGCCGATAAATATTTAAGATCAACTGTAACTGTTAGATTTCTTTATGTGAAGATCCGAGGAACTGTCTCGCTTAAGTGACTTATCGGTTCGACCCGGAACAAATCGTTCAGAGTTCACAATCGTTTGTGTAACTCGTTAAGGCCAAGAATTTCGATCGCGAGAGCTCTCTGTTAAAATGCAGACATAAACCAAGCATCGGCGGAATTAATTAACAGGCACCTCAAACGACGAACCTTTGGCAAACATCCGGAAGTGCTTCGCTCGACTTCCTGCTCGCGCGTGACGCCCCGAAAGTCGAGGCAAGACAGACCGTCAGACCCATAAGCTACTCGACTCGAACTGTGTGTTTGTCAGAGAATTTCATCGGGAATTTGCCCAGAGATTTTTATTCAAAAGTCAAACGCTACGATTCACCGGGCCGTTGCGGAAGAAATCGAAGGCGAGAACATCAGTTACACGGCATGATAATTAAACGACGCATGAGACATTTAAGTATCATTATACTGTACTCGTTCCTTTCGTTGTTGACACATTGTTTGCGGGAAACTGAGAGACTCACAGTCTTAGAGTTCTTTATTAAAACGTTTGAATCTTTGTCCTGGTCTCGTCTATCGATATTTCGTTTCTTTTCACGTTACGTGAAAAATTGAAATTTTTTCGTAATAGTGTTCACAAAAAACCGGAGTGAAACACGATACATATGTGGATTTTGTCAAGTAGTACTTCATGAAGGAGAAGTTTGGTTTTTCAAGATACCATACTTTAGCAAAATATTGATTTCTTTTTGTACGTATATTGTGTACACTTTTATGTGTATATGGTAACTAAATGAAATGAAATCTAAATGAAATGATCTCGAAAAAACGTATACAGAGGTGCAAATAATGATGAGTGCAAATATTTCTTTCGAAAAAATTAGGAGCTTATGAAGGTGTATGCAATTTTCATTCGATTCTTTGCTCACCCGCGTAAGATTATGTGTTAACAATATCGTCGGTATACTCAGGCTGAGATGAATTAAAACTCCATTTAGCGCATTATTAACGAGCTACATAAAATAAAAAAAACGCTCGGCCCCCCCCCTCCGGACAATTATCTCGAAGCGTTTTACAACTAATACGCGAGGTAATTGGGAAACTTATAATTACATAATTAAGCTACATTAACTTCAGTTAATTACACGGTATACAAGTTGCTAATGAAGTCGCTATAGTGCTGCGCGGAATTATTCTACTGAAGTTTGCCGGTTCGTTCTTTTCTCTTTCTTTTTTCTTTTCTTTTTTTTTTTTTTTTTTTTTTTTGTTTGAGTATGTCTTTTAGTGCCTCGGTAAAGAAGGGAAAGAAGGGATTTCGGATGACTTTATTACAGTAAAATAATTTTTCGAGTGCCATAACGTTGGATCCTCGAGAAAAATCGACCGGGCAATTTACTCCGTGGCAATTTTATATTCCGCTTCTGATTCAGCGTTTCGTGTTTCGTGCGTAATAAGCCTATTTCCCCCTCCCCCTCTATTTTCAATTTACATTGTGCCATTTGTGTTTCTTTTTTTTTCACATTCTACGATGGTAATTAACGAGGATAAGGATAATTTTGTGCTTCTCTACGAAAGTCTTGTTATTTTATCCTGCGAGATTCGAGCTGAAACTAGATCAAATGGACAAGTTATCTTCAACATTTTCTAATAACTTCGCTCGTCAATTGAGAGAACAAGTTGAATATATTTTTCAATTTTTCAATTAGACACGTAATTTTAAGTACGCTTTTTTCCTTTCGATTAGGCGCGTTGCAACTTAAGTTGCAAGAGAAAAATGTAGATTACCAAAAATTTCTTATTCTTCTTTCAAACTTTTTATTGGTAACGACAATTTAAAATTGGTAGCAACAATCTAAATAATTTTTTTGGTCAATATCTAAGCAATTTTTCTAAGTCAAACCAGATAATATAAGTAATAAATATTATCTAATAGTATCTATCTAATAACATCTAATAATATAATAATAATAATAATAATATATCTATCTAATGATATCTAATAATATAATAATAATAATAATATATCTATCTAAAAATATCTAATAATATAATAATAATAATATATCTAACTAATAATATCTAATAATATAATAATAATAATAATATAATTATATAATAATATCTAATAATATCTAAATAGTATCTAATAATATAAGTAATAAATAGTACCTATTAATTTAATATTTTAATAACATTTAAAATATTACAATATTATTCAAAGTATTATAACACCACGTCAAATTTAAATAATATTAATAATTATAACAATAATAATGATATTCATCATGACAATACTAATAATATTATAAATTATATTATAGATTATAGATTATAACGATATTAATAATATTATAGATTATAACAATGCTAATAATATTATAAATAACAAATAATATCAAAATACCACGATGTCCGAAAATGTCGAACCGCGGTTCCGTCGTCGATCGGATTTTTCAAACATTTGTCAAAATTAACCAAGTAACACAAAACTCACGCCCTGTGCGTTTGTCAAATATCAGTGGCCACCGTGTTCCAGTGACAACAAGAAACACGATACTTTCCGTACGATCAACTTTGCCAGAATAGATAAGATTCTAGTTAGTCTTTATCCCCGTATAATATGGTTTCCGAAGTAATTAGTAGTTTTTGGTTGGCCCCGAAAGAGGGGAGCCCAACCCTCCGTGAAATTCGGCGTCTATTCGGTAGCCGGTTCAAGTGTTCGGTGTAACGTAAACTCATTTCTCGACAGATTCGCCCGATGTGATTTATTCGGATTAAGCTCGGCCCCGATCCCTTATCTCGATCATTATTAAAGACCAGCGTGAAATTTTCCTCCGATCGAGCTTGCGTACTCACGTTTCCAACGTTATATCGGAGGGTGAATTCGGCAGAGACCGATGAAGGGAGATGGTAGACAGAGAACGAGAGAGAGAGAGAGAGAAGAAAGAAAAGGAGGAATTAAATTACGTCGTTGAGAAAAATTTCCTTCGATCAAACGATCGTGAAATAAGCGAAGGAAACTGTGTGTTTGACAAACACAGGCGACGGCTTCTCTCTACTTGTGCAGCTTGTTGACAAGACCCGACAGAATGTGTTTTCTGCTCGTTGTCGAATTTACCTTGCCGTGATTCGCGAAATCTTTTTCGAACGCAGCCGCCGCATCCGTCTCCGTGATTTTTCCCCCCTGATTTTTCTCTTTCTCTGTTCCTTCGACGGGCGTTCGAGTGTTTTCGCGCGTTTTCGCGACGGAATCTGAACGAAAAAAAAAAAACGCGCGCATTATCTTGTTACATTTATTATCACGAAGACTAACACTCGGAGTTATATATGATTCGTACGACAAATTTACTTTGGGCAGTTAGGTTTGCTAATAAGTATCTTGAATATTTCACCTGAGGATCTTCAAAGACACGGAGAAACTTAAAGAATTATTTTGAATCGTTAAACTACTAAGTAACCATACATGAATTATATATATATATATATATATATCTAGGAATCTTTACTAGAAAAGATATAATAAAATAAACAAATTTAAAATTACTAATATAAGTAATATTTATTATCTCTAGCAAATAAAAATTTATACAAATTCAATAGACTGAACAACAAATAAAGTAAAGGTAATGAAAAAAATTAAAATATAGAATATTAAGTAGAATGCAGAATTAATTCGCCATAACCTCATTTTATAATTATATAGAAAATTGATAACAGTCTTGATTCAAATATAAAGTAAAAAATCAATCAAGTTTATTGAAAAGAAAAGAAAATATATTAAAATTATTAAAATTACATTTGCAAAGACACGATAATATTTTTATATTCAATTGAATTTAAGTTTATAATAATCACTGTAAAAATTCAGATCATTATAACAACTAATCCGTTGGAATAGAAGTTTAGACCAAAATTGAAGAAAGTCCCAGTTTGGAGTAACTCTGTAATTTTATCCGAATGTTTTGCAGCAAATATTTATAATTCACACGTTTCATAATATTCACGATATCAGTGTATATCCATGTTCGTACATTTCCGAGATATCGAAACTGCTCGAAACAAAAGCAAACATTCGCTCGAAAAGAATTTATACGCCCGCACACCGCGAAATGAAAGCGTTTCTCATGCAAAGCTCTCGTTCCTCGCACGAGCATTAACGCCACTTTTCATCGCAGGATTTCACCTTTGACTTAGTATGTCGCGTTATCGCGAATGTGCCTCTCGTTGATACGGGGCGGTGGGAAAAAAAATAATATTCGTATCACTCTGTGTCACACGAGCTCGAACAGAGCGATGCACCCACGATCGCGTTGCTTCCTTCTCGCTTCTGCCACGTTCGCAGCCGCCATTTTACGCCATATTTATCGAGATCGTTACGGCACGTCGACAGTAAGGACCGACGAAGCATTTTCTAGATGAATGTTTTGCCATAATCTCTCGACGCCGTGCGATGCAACGCGAGCGATCGACCATCGCAATAATGTCCCGTGACGCCAAGGCTGACGATATGTTCGATGTAAGAGTTCATTCATATCGTGTGCCGCCATCATTGTCGCCGAATGCTCGACATTCCTGAGAAACATACAGTGTAGACACTATAGCGCCACGATAATGCAAAATCACGTACGATTTCCCACGTAGTATTCTTATAGGAAGTGTATTTTTCACTTTGAAGGCTGTGACGGGAGTTATTCTGTGAATATTGTGCGTGATAGAAAATTTCATTGATGACGGTATTTATGATTAAACAAGATATTTCATTGTTCATTAGCACTTTAATGGCCGCATGTCTACGCAATCGAAACGTCGCGAAGTAAAATATCACACCCTATGGGTGTCAAGTTATCTCAAGGTCGAACAATTATCGTCACAACATGTCCCCTGTCGATGTCATACAACTTTCATCTGAAGATAATTAAAAAATTAATCCCTTATTGCATGCAGACTGAAAATTGTACAAGAATGCGTGTAATGTAGAAAATTATGTGTAAACAAGGTATTCGTTGCAATATATGGTTCTGATTCCTTTAATTACGTTCATAAAGATTTTCTCGCAGTGTGACGAGTCACGTGCGCCATCTTTGTCGAATTCGACGAGTCGTATGTTTCTTACAATTACAGATTCGTTCGAGAGTCTTAGGATTTGCTTCCTCAAGGTCGAACAATTATCGTCGAGAGTTAGTCTTAGGATTTGCTTCAGTCGTGTGGTGGTTTAACCAAGCGTTATATTGTTCGAGTAGCAGAGAAACTATTTCGCTATTAACACTTTAATGGCCGCACGTCTACGCAGTGAAATGTCGCCAAGGGCCGGCAATATTTTTGAAGAATCAATTTAAAAAAACTTCATGTAAATTCACGAAATAATTCAACATGTGCGAGCATACACATAAAACAAGAAACAATAACAACACATTTAATACAACAAGTTTAACAATAATTTAACAACAAATTTAATATTTTTTCCTTTGGTACCGGCCAATAACCTTCGGCGGTAGCATCACACACATGTGTGATGCCATTAAAGTGTTAATAAGCCTCCAACGAGACTATAATTATCTTTATATTTCGTACTTTCTACGTATCTTTTTTTCGAGGCTGGCTTGAAATTTTCCCCCAAAAAGTGTAAAGTTTCTTAATTACTTTGATCGCTTTGATCGTGAGAAGCTCTTCGAATCAAATGAACGACGCGCGTTTTGAAAGTAGAGACATCAGGCTTTAGAATAAGCCCGAGATTACTATCGTGCGATTTTCTCTTTGTACAATGGAAAACAATTGCAATTTTTTTAAAATGAAAAAGCTCAAGTTCCCGAATATTAAGAATGTTCCACTGTGAACCACGTTCTAAACACATCTGTACATAAAGAAAAAGAAGAAAATAAAATTTACGCTCTCAAATTAAACGCTCTTTTGCTATCTACGAACAAGATAAAAAACTGTAATTTTGTAGAATAAAAGAAATTGTAACAATCGTAATATATAATATTCAATGTCTATAGAAATGATCAAGTTTCTGAATATTAAGGATGTTCCACCGTGAACCACGCGTTCTAAAAACATCTGCACATAAAGAAAAAAAAAAAAAATAAAACTTACACTCTCAAATTACACGCTCTTTTGCTATCTACGAACAAGATAAAAAACTGTAATTTTGTAGAATAAAAAAAAAATTGTAACAATCATAGTATGTAATATTCAATGTCTATAGAAATGGTCAAATGTCTACAAACATCCGCACGCAAACGAGAAAAAAG
This sequence comes from Tetragonula carbonaria, assembly GCA_032399595.1. Classification (NCBI taxonomy): domain Eukaryota; kingdom Metazoa; phylum Arthropoda; class Insecta; order Hymenoptera; family Apidae; genus Tetragonula; species Tetragonula carbonaria. The sequence goes on from JAUCRC010000015.1 coordinate 867,080, forward strand.
GAAGCAGAATTTACACCCTCGAATTACACCTATCGAAAGGAAACCCATTCCTCGGTCGACATAACGAACAAACTCGTTCGTTTTCGATCAGTTTTCTACGCTGACGAGTAGGCCGAGAAACAATTAGGACAACGAAAAGATGTCACATCGTTTGAAGAAATGGCTTAATGGAGTTGGGGGAGGGGGAGGGAACATTAGCTGCGACTCTCCGCCGAGGGTGAAACTCGTGTGCTCGTATAAATAAATTACTTTCGCTCTTTATGTTTTTTGCCCGGTCCCCCGATAAACGAGGTGGTTTACAGTCAAAGCAACCGTACGTACGGCCACGAGAACCGCAATCTTCAAGCTCCTCCTTTTGTCTTCGCGCGGCCATTTTCCACTCGATCCCGCGGGACGTTTTCCCGTTTAAGTGCACGAGGTGTACGATCTTGTTAATGAGCCAAGAAACGGTATACCGGTGCCGGTGTAATGGCTGTTAATTGCTTTCACCTTTTATCGTATTCCCTGTTTTCGTTGTATTCCCCTCCCCCACCCCCCCAATCCTCTGTTTCTCTGTCTCTCGTCGCAAATTGCCAGCCGAATTATCGCCGAAATTTTCAGCGAAACAGCTAGAACGAGGGCGCTCGATCGACAACGTAAATCCCTGTTTTCACTGATCGTCGTTTAAAGCGCTTGGCGATAATCAGCTTCGTGTGTTCGCCAATGTTCGGAATATTCGCCTCGAATTTCTAACTGCTGCGAATTGTCTTTCGCGTCGCGATATCGTCTTTCGCGGAGGGCGTGCAGTGATTAAATTAACTCTGGGACCAGCGTCTCTCTCTCTCTCTCTCTCGTCGTATTTCAGATTTCATTTCTCGTCATTGTCAGAATTGCGGCAGAATTGTCGGACGATATTTCTACGGATTCTTTTTAATCTAGAAATATCGTCGAAAATGAATCTTAGATATTTCTTTCCATCGATACTCGACTAATCATTCAACACTAGAACTACCACACCAGTCAAAATGACTGGTTTTACAATTTCATTTTAAAATTTCTATTTCATGTTACAATTTTTTCCCCCCACAATGATGCAATGACTTTTACAGTGATAACTAAAGGAATAATGAATTTTATTTTATTTTTATTCATTAGAAATCAAAATAATTTTTGGTTAAAATAACCTCGGTCTTAACTGTCGGTAGTGTTCTAGTGTTAAATTCTGCCTTGTATTTTTGTATTCAATATATTGTCAAATTAAATCGAGTTGAAATCAAGAATTCCAGAAAGCAAGTGACTCGAGTTCTAGTGTTAATTCTGCCTTGTATTATTCTGCCTTGTATTTTGTATTTTGTATATAAATTGAATCGAGAATTTGAAATCAAGAATTCCAGAAAGTAAGTGACTCGAGTTCTAGTGTTAATTCTGCCTTGTATTTTTGTGTTCAATATCATTGTCAAATTAAATCGAGTTGAAATCAAGAATTCCAGAAAGCAAGACTGACTCGAAATACTGAATGCGCCGTTTTACGTAAGTTTAGCTCTTCGACAAGTGGTGAATTATAACGATTAGAACAACAAATGTATTTTCAATAATACAAGCCGAGATATTCAGATGTTTCGAAATTTGGTGAAAATTGGGAGAGCTTGAATTTTTCTATTTGTCATCATATTATCATCGTAGTAATTTTCATAAAATTAGCAGCTCGATGCTTCGGACATTTTTCTGCCGCTTAACCTTAACGACAGAGGTTTTTCAGAGTAATTGCCAGAGGTCGGATTAATAATAGTTGGAATATACACGTAGAATTATATTGTATATTGTTATAATGTAGGATAATCACAGGCCACCGTTTCGTTATTAATTTATTTGCATATTCAAGCTTTAACTGCCGCCGCCTGTGAAATGGAAATACGGGGGGGAGGGTAATTCTTTGGTCGGGTATGCTGCAGGTATATAAGTTATAATTACTATAAGGCTGAGCCTAATTGGAGATTACCGTGATACTTAACGTCATGTGTTATTCGAGAGGGAAAATTATGACGATATTTATTACGTCTGTGGTAACACGAGACCGTGGCTGGTAGCACTGTTCGGGGTTAACTGGCGATTATTATAAGTGTAAGTAATTAAATTTAATTTACATGAACATGCAGTTATTGCATTTGTATATTGAAATATGCATCGACAGCATCGATGCGGAGTATGACGATTGAAAAGCGAAAGCGAAATAATTAATTTCAAATTTCGCTCGAAAATCACGGGACATTTCTTATCTCCATGATTATTTAATTAATTTCAGTTATTTTAGTAAGTAAATGGTCGTACATTTAATTCGATTTAATGCCAAGTATTTTATACAATATTATACGTAATTTTATTTGTAATATCATTTTCAATGTTTCATAGATTTCAGATTTGAGATGAATAATGCTATATAATACTTGTCCTAAGTATTTTTCAACTAGGTCGTACAAGCGATGGGTAGCTAAATAAATTTGTACACGCGAGTGAGTGTGCGTTTTTTCTCTTCTCTCTGGAATTATCTCTATCCATAAAATAAATTCGGTATTACGAAATGTAACGAAAGATATTTATGACAAATATACACGTACAAGTGTAACAGAATTTTCAATCGAGGAAGAGAACGAGGAAAATAAAATTAATAAACACCAAGTAAGTAATCGTTTAAATTCATTCGAATCTCGAGGAAACATCGCAACGAAAAGCAGTCTTTATTCGGTAAGCGACAGTATCGACACATGCAACGTCAAATCGAAGCGACGGACACGTATCGTCGCGTCGCGAAGATGAATTTAAAACGGCAATCTCTCTTTGCACGGGCGAAGCGTTTAGAGGTACACGAATTAACATTCGAAGCGCGACGAACAAAAGGCGGACGAAATAATCGCGAAATGATTTATCGCGTGTCGGAGCCCGCTACATAAATCACCCGAGGAGCAACGTTTTACAAATACAATAAGCGAAATCTCCACCTCCCTGGCTTGGTAAATCGGTTCGTTCATTTTTTTCCAACCGTTGATTCGCACCCGTCGTGCCAACCAACCAACGGGACATGGCAATCATTATTTCCGGCCTCTTTAAACCCTCGCGAATATCGCGAATATATTACCACTGTGGGCAATGAAATTATTCGAACATTTTACACAGGAACTTTACACAGAAACTTTATATATACTTATTGTGTGCGTTATATGAAACATTTTACAATTTCATTATTACAACGAGGGACGACAATTACAATTATATTGGTATAGTTTGGAACCAATCTGAAAATGTAAGGTTGAAGCATTGTATGAGAATGTTTCATGTTTGAATTATGTGTTCGTACATCATACATCATATGAACATTATGTCTTCATATATCATATGAACATCATGTGCTCATATATCATATATTATATATCATATATCGTATATCATATATCATATATCATAATGTTCATAACTCATTTTAGAATTTCATTATTGCAATCGATGAAACAATAATCACAATTATATGGGTAAAGTTTGCAACCAATATGAAAATGTAAGACTGAATCATGTAGAAGATTATGTGAGAATGTTTTATGTATATATAATGTGTGTTATATAAATCATTTTAAAATTTCATCATTGCAATCAATGAGACAACAACCACAATTATATGGGTAAAGTTTGCAACCAATATGAAAATGTAAGGTTAAATCATGTAGAAGATTGTATGAGAGTTTTATATATATATTATGTGTGTTATATAAATGATTTTAAAATTTCATTATTGCAATGAGAGACAACGATTACAACTATATTGTTATAATTTGGAACCAATCTGAAAACACAAGTAAAAAGTTGAATCATGTAGAAGATTGTATTGTTTGAATTATATTTCATGTTTGAATTATGTGTTCATATATCGTATATAGTATATCGTATATGGTACATCATAATGTTCATAAATCATTTTATAATTTCATTATTGCAATCAATGAGACAACAACGACAATTATATTAGTAAAGTTTGCAACCAATCTGAAAATGTAAGGTTAAATCATGTAGAAGATTGTATGAGAATGTTTTATGTATATATTATGTGTGTTACATAAATCTACAATTACTAAAATTTCATTATTGCAATGAGAGACAACGATTATAACTATATTGTTATAGTTTGGAACCAATCTGAAAATGTAAGTAAAAGGTTGAATTATGTAAAAGATTATATGACAATGTTTCATGTTGGAATTATGTGTTCATATATCATATATCGTATATCATACATTATATATCACATATTGTATATCGTATCATAATGTTCATAAATCATTTTTCAATTTCATTATTGCAATCAATAAGACAACAACCACAATTATATTGGTAAAGTTTGCAACCAATCTGAAAATGTAAGGTTGAATCATGTAAAAGATTGTATGACAACGTTTCATATTTGAATTATGTGTTCATATATTATATATCATATGAACATTATGTGCTCATATATCATATATCACATATCGTAATGTTCATAAATCATTCTAGAATTCATTATTGCAATCAATGAGACGACAATCACAAATATATTGGTAAAGTTTGGTACCAAATATCTGAAAATGTAAGATTGAATCATATAAAAGATTGTGTGAGAATGTTTTACATTCGTACACATATTACGGGTGTTATATAAATTACTATAGAATTTTATCATTGTAATGACAGACGACAATTATACTTGTGCTGATAAAGTTTGAAAATATACGTAGATGGTATGTAAAAGATTGTATAAAAATACTGAAATCGCGAGAACTGGTGTAGCTGGTGTTCGATTGTTCGACCTTCGTTCCAGCTCGTTCTCGTGCTCGTTCTATCGAGCTAAAACGATGACTCGTCGAGTTTACTCGCGAGAGCCGGCGTTTGCCGGAACGGTACCAAAAATGCGGAAGGGACGGGAACTCGAAGAAAAATGTCCGCGCTTTTTTCGATATAGTCACCGCGACAGAACCAGGGGTACAGAGGCAGGGAAAGCACGCGGTTAATAGCGAGTCGTAAATCAAGCCCGCCGCCAGGAATGCGTTGATTCACCTCGATTTAACTCAACTCCGTCGATCGTGACCATTAGTTTTGACGCGTTTATTATTTTTACGCGATCGGTCACCCCATTTTATCACGATTGATACGCTGCATACGAGGTTAAAAAACAAAAAAAAGACGAAAGAGAAGAAGAATCACTTGCAATAGTAATGGTGAAGAATTTTTTCTTTTTTTTTTCTTGTGTCGACAAAAGTGGCGACGTTGAATCACGGGAGTTCAGTGATCGAAAGATAAGTTTAATTATTATAGACAATCTGGTGATGACAAGCAGTTTCAGAAATATGTAGATTGCAGATAAATTTAAGGGGACAGAGAAAAATTACAGAGAATGATCATAATATAATTATATGCACCTTCTACCTTTGTAACGATACCTTAAAAAATTATTTATGAATTTCCATAATAATCTGCAAACTACTTATCTAGTAAAGTAAGGAATTTGATTCTTTTTCTTTTTTAAATTATATCTCTTGAACCACTGAATACCACCACGTGATAAAATGATCGTGCCAACTACATATTAACTATTACGTCGACGACGCATTTTACTCAAGAAATCCGTAAGATGTCTGTAATATTTCAAAAATCTTCGCGCGAACTTCAGCGTGAAATATCCAAAGTATGAGATTCCAGAGAAACGAGTTTCTTAATTATTATTCCTCGACCTAGCCGTAAGACGTAAGTAAAATTTCGAGAATTTTCTCGAGAAACTAAAGAACGAGATACGCGGATATTCTGTTGAATTAACGTAGAAAAATGTAGAAAAAAGAATTGAAAACACACCATCCACGAATTAAAGATATGCAATCGTACTTGCCGACAATTCCCACAGTAAAACCGCGTATCTGCTTGTCCACAATTAATCAAAGAGCCGCATATTCAAGAAAACGTCACGGTTTTGAATCGTTTGAAGACCGTTTTACCGCGTTCGCCTGGCTTCACGCCGGTTCCCTAGTTAAGTCGTACGCTTCTGTTTCAATTACGGTAAGTAATGGCGAGAGGCACAATAACAGCGGCGGTTTTCTTTTTTTTTCTTTTTTTTTTTCGTCCACGAACGTGCAAGGCGGCCGAGTTTTTTAGAAAATTGCCATACAGCGAGCAACTCACCGCTAACTCACGTCACGTTGCCTTCGAGACAGAAGCCTAAAGATGGCTGACTTTTTTATACAAGCATCAGACGCGTTTGCACCGATACAATGGAGAAGCGTGGTGGTGTCTGTTCTGTTCTTTTCTTTTTTTTTTTTTTAATTTTTAGAAAGAAAAAAAAAACAAAAATCGTTCATCGAAAATTCGCAGAGTTTCCCTGAATGTACGGGGGAAAATTGATCTGAAAATTTATCAAGCGTCAAGTATATTTTATAGTACATTTTTGCGTGTGGAATAACTTCTGTTCATAATTCTTTTTTCCCGATACGTCAGAAAAGAATTAACCAAAGCTTACCAGGATAAATTTCCAATGTTTCTCGAAAACGAAACGAAATTCGTTCTACTAGTTTTCGACTTGTTTCTTTCACGAGGGATCGTCTACTTTCTAGGCAATTGTTCTTTTTAATGTTACCTACAAGTTTAATTGTTCGAAGGAATTCTTCAAATGCAAAATGAAAGATAAAAAGAACTCTCCGAGGAGAAACTGTGTGAGAATGATGAACAATAGATATCTACGTGTATTTTGTACAACACGCGACGAAAATAAATTTGATAGATGTTTGTAGAATAATAAGATGTTCATAGGTATACGAAAATGAACGAGGCACCGACATAAAACTAAGGAGAATGAATATTCACAGATATTCAGATACAAATGAAACAAACCACGAATTGCAAATATTTCTGAGAAATATTCACACAGGTATTAAGATACAAATGAAACAAACTACGAATTGCAAATATTTCTGAGACAAAATTCACACAGGTATTAAGATACAAATGAAACAAACCACGAATTGCAAATATTTCTGAGAAAAATTCACACAGGTACACAGATACAAATGAAACAAACTACGAATTGCAAATATTTCTGAGAAAAAATTCACACAGGTATTAAGATACAAATGAAACAAACTACGAATTGCAAATGTTTCTGAGAAAAATTCACACAGGTACACAGATACAAATGAAACAAACCACGAATTGCAAATATTTCTGAGAAAAATTCACACAGATACAAATGAAACAAACCACGAATTGGAATTACTTCTGAGAAAAATCTGTTCTGGGGGCTGCACGTCGCTCGTGAGAAGCCTCGCCAAGGGGATGAGCGATCATGCTCGTTCACGCGTATTTCACCGGCAACGAAACGTCAATCTGCGGAGCCTGCAAATGGCCAGCAGTGAATCATAGTGCAGCGGTTTCGCATCGGTTTGCAAACAAGGCGACGATCGCTCTGTTAAGATGAACTCGCAGATACATTCTCGTCTGCCAATCCAGAATCCGGGCTTTCGTTGATTGTTCACCAGATATTACCTTGTCCGCAATCATCGTCCTTACGAGACGAGGATGATCACGATCGTTTGCGACGTGTCGTCATTCCAGCCTTCGATGACAATTTTCAAGATATTGCGACGTGTCTGCAACGCGTTTCAATCTTTCTAGTTCGTGATTATACTAAGTTTGGACAACGTAGGTATTGATATCTTTGCGAGCAATTGTACAGGATCTATGGATCTATCACATAGAAATTTTTTTTCACTTATTTTCGCATGTACGTCATTAAAAGTTAGCTTTAAGCGTGAATCGTCAAACTCAATTTTCTCGAGAGCCTCGAGAATCGATACATTTTTATCCTACATTTTTCTCTTGTTTCTTCGCTTCTTCCGAGAAAAATTTTTACGTGTTATTCGACAGGATTTTGTACAAACGAGCATGCAACGAGCGTTTTCGTACATTTTCAATTTTCAACATTGTAGGACGAGAAGTTTACTACTAACGACAAGCTGGATATTTTTTACACGTTATATATATATATATATATATATATATATATAGAAAAAAATATTAGAGTTCTTTTAAACCTCGAATCGATACATTTTTATCCTACATTTTTCTCTTGTTTCATCGCTTCTTCCGAGAAAAATTTTTACGTGTTATTCGACAGGATTTTGTACAAACGGGCATATAACGAGCGTTTTCGTACATTTTCAATTTTCAACATTTTAGGACGAGTAGTTTACTACTAACGACAAGCTGGATATTTTACACGTTATATATATATATAATAGAAAAAAATATTAGAGTTCTTTTAAACCGACGCTGTTGCTTGTGCGACAATTATTTATTTTTTTATTATTTCATTTATTATATAAATTTATTAAATTATTAAATATTATTAAATAAAATTATTAAAAATTATTAAATATTTTATTTATTATATAAATTGCCTTTCCGAGAATTATTAATTCAAGCAATTTGCGTACACGCGTGAAACACGCGTAAAAAATATAATTCCCTACGAAGATCAATCTGCAAGATAGTAGATCGATATTTAAACAACAGAAGTATGAAAATACCTGCATGCAACTGCGCTCACTGTTGTACGTGTGTCATCGTAAATCAGCGGGACTATCACATCGTCACTATCCCTCGATCTGACAAGGTCTTCAACGTGCTCGAAATAATAATATTTGCAGAACCCAAGTATACCTGGCGAATGTATAAGGTATTAGGAAATTTCGCGAACGTCGCTGCGCGAAATAGGTGTTGTGCTTCGAAACGAGCTACGTTTCAGGTTGATTAATTCGAGTTCTCGGTCAGGCTTTGACGAGCTGTTCGAACGTATCCATCGACAGGTTGTTTCATAGTTGAAAATTAACGACGGTATGACGACACGTCGACTTGCATGCATTCACTTGGCGCTGTGTGCATCGACGTAACTGCGGCCGGTCAACCCTGATGAGCACGTATATACATATATATATATATATATATATATATATATATATACATATACATGGTGGAGAAACAAGGAGAGGGAGCAGATAGCAAGGCAGTCTAAATTGCGCTCAAACTGCCCTCGGCGATACGGGCGATTGCTCGTCAAATCGATTCGTTGAATTGGCCGTCGCTTCATTTGCAAACAAACCGATCGATCCAAAATCCATTGCTGCCCAGCCTTGATCGCGTTCTAATTAACATTCTCTCCCGCCGGCCGTAGTTTTAATGAAGAGAGATTCGTACGATCTTCTCAACTCGACACCGTGTATTTTCGTTCACGTTGCGATCATTGATTTTCGTAAGAACAAATTCACGATCGGTCAAACTGAAATCGCGCGTTCGATATTTCTAGCCACTCGTTAATATCGAAAATTTGTCGAAATCTGTCCGGGAATCTTTTGGGATTTATTTCAACGATCGTCGCGTGAGAAAGAAAATTGAAGAATCGTACGTACATTTTATTGCATTTAATTCGTTAATTGGTGATTGCTAAAAATTTCAATTGAACGTACGAGATATATCGAAAGCAAATTTCCTCAATTATCGAAAGCTATAAATTTTTTTCAAAAGACGGCAGTCATTCGAAATTATATATATATATATATATATATATATATATAATTTTCGTTGCAAACTTTCAACACCTTTGTCGACAAAGAAAAAAAAAGAGAGAAAAATGCACCGAGAACATTGCCTTGAAAATTTTTTATTCAAATTTCCGATACCGATTTTTTGAAGATTTCACTCTCCGGAGAAGGAGACAACAGTTTTCTTTCGGTTTTAAAAAAATTATTTGCCATCGGGATATCGAAAAAAAAAATCGTCGAGAGGTCCAAGTGAAATTATATCATCTGCAATGTAGAATTTTCGGTGAAAATCGATGTATCCGCGCGACAGAAAAATCATGCGGCTTGAGAATCGGCCGCCAAGACAAATGCCAAGGAATATGCGCGACAGAGGCGCAAGGGGATTTTCGAGCGATCGATCGATCGATCGTCCCGGGGTACCGGCGGGCAGAGTAACGATTTCCTTCGACAGGAAAATGAAAACCCCGTGCACAGGTGGAAATCAGCGGGGAAAAACGCGTCGCAGGTGACACGCGGCCGCCGTTTACGTCGTCGTCCGTTGAAATATTCGACGAAATTTCGCGAAATTTTTCGAAGGTAACGGAGGGAACGATTTCGCAACGTTACGTTACGCCCGTTATAAAACGCGAATGCGAACGATGGCTATTTTCGATTTCGAAAACTGGGTTAGTCAAACGTTCACGCGCGTCCTTCGCAGGAGTTGCGAATCTCCCTCTTCTTTCAGCCCGACTGAATTCAATAAACACGGACACGATATTCATCGCCGCGTGCACTTCCGAAAAATTACGCTTGCACTTTCTGTTTCTTGTTTCTTATCACGATGAAACGTGTGAATGCGTTTTTCATCTCGATGCAGATGTACAGTTCGAGCAATCTGTCAATTGCGCGAAACATTAACCGAATCACGTGAAATGACGAGCTACAGTCGCATGAAGTTGTTATGGCATTTAACAATCATACTAGTTGCTATGTATATTGCTCAGTTCAATCTTTCAGTATCATGCAAAATTTCGGACGAGTTTATCTTTGCTCGTTGATTTTATATGATTTTCTAAAAATCATGCTCTCATCGCCATTGGTAGGGTATTAAATACGATCGTATATTAAATACGATCTCATTAGGTTAATATCCCGGCTGTCACGATTGTATCGGCGAAATTTGAAATACATTTTAAAATGTATAAAACAGACGTAAAACACAATTACAAACGATTACTGTAGAATACTGTATTTATTACAAGTACCTATATCTACTTCGCAGATGTAACAAATGTATTTAAACGTGGCCACAATCTGTTATATTAATAAACTTTAATATTCGTAACGCCATATTTATCTTGCCACTCTTGTAGGAGTTTTAGATTGTTTTCAAATAAAATCGTTACTAATAATCGTTTCTCATTTCGATATTAATGAAATTTCAAAATGATGTGTATATATATACGTCAATAGAAATGATGTATAATCTTGATTAGTGTCTGACTATATTTCACTGTTTCTACTGATTAGTAGAAACTATCGTTTCTACTTCTATGGAATAGTAATTTATTATTCGTAAGTGTACGAGTTAATTGCATTGATTTGTACTAGAAGCCTCTTTTCCAAACAAATAGATTACGAATTTGATTATTTTTCTATTAAAATTTATACGTTAATTGTGCTTGTCTAACTCATCTTAAAGAAAGTAAAGACCCAAGTTGCACAGAGTTTTCTTTTAATATAAAAAAAAGAAAAAATGGAGAAAATATTTAAAAAATGAACTGTACGACTACGGGTAACTTCAACTTTTCGAGGGACAATTTTAAATATCACTACTTAAATCATGAACATAATGCCTCCGTCAGTTTGAAATGTCAAGATCATCAAGTTCAAACAATCTCCAACATTGGGAGAGAAATTGAAACGCAATTCCATTGTAGAAAGTTTCTCGAACAAATAATTTCGTACACGTTTGCGTATCCGTATTAATACGTATGCAATTCTCAATCACGTACGAAGATCAATTATTCTGCAATTATTCTGCAGTGAATATCGAGAATAACTCGATAGAGTTACAGAGTAGAACTGCGGGAAGAGAAAGAAATCCTGCAAAGCCTGCAGCAGCGCCATCTAGCCCGATGGACTTTACGCAAAGCCTGTAACAAATTACTGAAGCTATACTTCGCGGATTTACGTTGAAATTAATACGTGATTATTAATATTCGCGAGAATGCAAATACGCAGCAACGGGATTGAATTTTAAATGTTAATTCAGTTAATTACACCTGTGTGATTAATCGCGCGCGTATTTTCGATATCGGGCGACGAGGCGCGTGAGAAACGCGTCGAATTTGTTTCGCGTGCATCGAGTCCGATAATCAAGACATGACGTCGATACGAATAAGCGTGAAATCCGTGTAGCCGCGAATCTCGGTGAAAAGAAGCGGAAAAGCCTCTTACGAGCGACGAGGAGAGAATCTTCCTGTTAAAAATAAACGGCCAGAGGTAAGAAGGTTAAAGCTGTACGCGAGCTTCAGCCAACGCGCGTCAGAATTCAAGGTACAAAGCGAACGAAAGCTTTCACAGTTAGCTTAAGACCGGTCTATTTGACAATATAAGCGTAAAGTGGGTTCGTACATGTTCGTTTTTTTCTCGATTTCTCTTTTGCATTATTTATTGAGCAGACGTTGCTCGCCGATGCGAAATAATCAGTTGTCACGCAGCTAGGTTTTGTTCAATATCGTTGCTGTATCTCGCTTTTTCTTCTTTTTTTTTTTTTAATAGAAAGGATCCTTTCACGCTTCGAAAGAAATTCGATGCACTTTAATTTTCATAATTTAACACTGTCTATACAATACGATGTTGATATATTTCTCTGAAAATAATTGGTCGAAGATTGAAATGAAACAACGAAAGTTCGTGCCTTTTTCCTATCCCTTTGATTTCAATCTCTCTGACAGATACAGATGTTGCAGTTCAATCCTGTTTGGCAGTTGTTCTATCCCATTTCGAAACGAAATTGACGAATTCGAACGCGTTTGATATAATTATTCAATTCTACAGACGTGAAATTGGCAGAGTTTCGAGACTTTCGAGCTCGATAAAATGTTTCGACGAGTCCTCGTGCCCGAAGCAAATGTTTGTGGAAGAGCGCGAGAGTTACTCGTTTCTGTGATATTAAAATAGAAAGGCAAATATCACAGAGAGTCGCTCTCTCGTGAAGGTTTTCGAATTCGACTGGCAGTCCGGCTCGACTCGAGTTTTGATCGATGGTGACCACTTCAAGAAAAGTTATATACCGGTTGGGTTTCTGCGAATTCTGCCGATAACCGGCAAGCGACTCAAGTGTTTGGCAACCCTGGAAAAGATCAACTTGAAGTTTTGCCGCGCCGGATAAATGAAAGAAACTCGCTTTCGTACACGAAATTAAATTAAAAATTATATTACATGGTCATTCGATAGATAGGCCTACTCGTGTTCTGTGTGATCCGATTTGTGAAGTTGCTTCGCGGAAATATTTCTTACAAAACGTTGAATTTTATTCGACTTTTACTTTAACTATGTCGAACTCACACCTTCGACTTGAAAAAAAAGAATTCTTCAACGGGACATTCTGCTACTGCAGGCAGAATTATGTTACAATTTTCAGTAATGATATCGTACGATTAAGCGAAACTAAATTTGTTAAATATTCGAAAAATTTTCAACGATGGATCATATATATATATTTATTTCATTTAATATTATAAATGAAGCATTCGATTATTTGTCGTATCGATTTTAACAATTTTTTGCGAAGTGAGGATCAAAAATTTCCTCCAAATTTCATCATTGATCAGTTACTAATAATAAGTAAATTTATCGTTCACGATATTTACGTATTATCGTATATGACTTCTGCACGACATTAAGAAGTTATTTTAGGAATATTAAATTTCATTTGATAGCCATCACTATGTGTAGAGAGCCATCACTATGTGTACTAAATTATATTATTATTAATAATATTAAATTATATTATTTATTAATTTATATTATATAAAATTATATTTATATTTATATTATATAAAATTTATATTATATTATATAAAATTATATTTATAATTATATTTAAAATTATATTTATAATTAAATTTATATTATATTACATAAAATTATATTTATAATTATAATATTTATAATATTATATAAAAAAATATTATAATATTATATAAAATTAATACTAAATTATATTATTATCAATATACTAATACTAAATTATTCTTATTATTATTAATATAACTTAAACCCATTGAAAAATTAGTCAATGTAGTCCAGATAATCGGACGTCATTCCCGAAGGGTTGGTAATTGAAAAAAAAAAAATCACATTGAAAGACCGGCAGTAAAAGGAACGATAATAACGCAATTATTTTTGCTTGCAATTGAACGGAACGATAAAGAGGATTGCGGAAACTGTTCATTAGATGAAAAAAGGGGGATCAAAATCTTCCGTGGAAAGGAACTGCAACAGCGAGACGTGAGCAACGAGAGCATGGAAACACGGAGGAGAAAAGTCCATGGGGGTCCACGTTTGTGAGTGAGAAGCGCCAAGAATAGAAATCCGTGCTTATAGTTGCTGACTTAAATTTTGGACTCTGAGTCAGCCATGAGGATTCCGTCTGTTGAAACTCGCGCCTCTTTCTCCCTTTCTTTCTTTCTGTTCTCCTGCGAGCCACCACCTTCGTCATCGCTTTTAAACGACCTTAGATTAAGCTGCGTTCACCGACGAAAAGAGCCAGAGATCCCCGCCAGCCATTTCACGTTTTCCTACCACGCTGGTAGGAATTTTTTATTAATTTCGAGCATTATCCTCGCGTGTCCCTTTCTTTTCATTGAAATTGTCTCTTTTTTGTGTCGGAAGGAAGGACTTTGTGACTTGACGTGAAAGTATCTATCTCGCAATTGCAATCTTTTATAAAAAGAACAAGTATATCTAGCGAAATCTGGGAAGATTTTCTTGATTGTTAATTCCATTGTCATGTCATTGCTGTTAATATTACAACAAAATGCTTCCGTCAGAGATCGACAAGTGTCGGTGAAAATTTTTCAAAGCAAATTGTAAACGGTAATTGTGAACTGTGTAGAAGATAAATATACGTGAATTTACAATTTTGCAAATACGTGAGAAAACTATATTATACTTACGATTATATTATATGCATCGACGGAAGGAATTGTTAAATTGAAAATTTCAAAGCTTCTACAAAGTAACCGGGTGCTTTCACGCTGCAGTGGCGTTCGAGGTTCGCCAGAGAGAAAATTAAAACGTGAACATCTAATTAAATCGCTCTACAAATTCAGCGAGGATCGCTAGTTTCAATCGTTTCTCGCCGTAAAAATCAAAGGGGAACTGAAAATTCCCGTTCTCGCCGTTTCAACGCTCCAACTCGATTCCTCGAACGCAAACGCGCACACATTAAAGACTCGTATTTTCCATTAAACTGGCCCACCTCGTAAATATTCGATTTGTATACGTTGAACGAAGAAGAAGAAAAAAAAAGAAATAATCCGATCGATTCCGCTTCGATAAGCAGCTTAATATACAACGAAGCAAGATCGAAACGCTTACCCTCTATTTGCAATCAATTATTCCATTCTACGTGATAACGTTCACCGTTCGAATAAAGTTATTCGCGGCGAATACGGAAAACGCCCGATAGATATAGAACAAAGGATATATTTCTCGCTGTTTCAGCATTTAACGAGGGGAGGCGCGTCGTCAAAATACGCTTCCGCTTTGAAAATTCTCCCGTTTCACTCGAGGAGGGCAAGGGAGAGGAGGACGTCGCGACGACGATTTCCGTAACCGTTCTCACGCGGCGCATTTAAACTTTTCCAATTCCGTAGCATTTCATTTCCCAAATGGTCGAAGCTCTTTTCCCTCTTATCTCATTCTCGTTTCCGCTCTCCTTTGTTTTCACGCGGATGACACGCGGCAGAGACTTCCCCTTTTTTTTCTCGACCCCTCGTCGCGTGCGCGTCGAACGTCAGGAAAGCTTCAGAAGGTCGTTTCTCCCGTGGCTGAAAATCTTTCTCCCTGGAAAATCATTCGCAGTTCACCGCGACGACGGAAAATGGCCTGTTGTTGTGAGTTCCTCGCGGGACGAATGTTTAGTTCATGGACTAATTCCTAGGGAGTTTAAGTTTGGAAGGAATCGCAAGATCGGCTTGGAATGGAAGTTATTAGCATATATCGTATATCGCATCTCGTATATCGTATGTTATATATCATATATCATAATGTTCATAAATCATTTTACAATTTCATCGTTGCAATCAATGAGACAACAATTATATTGGTAAAGTTTGCAACCAATCTGAAAATGTAAAGTTGAATTATATATTATATATTATATATTATGTATTATGTATTAGATATTGGGTACTGGGTATTGGGTACCGGGTACTGGGTACCGGGTACTGGGTACGGGGTACTGGGTACGGGGTACTGGGTACGGGGTACTGGGTACCGGGTACTGGGTACCGGGTACTGGGTACGGGGTACTGGGTACGGGGTACTGAGTACGGGGTACTGGGTACCGGGTACTGGTTACGGGATATTGGGTATTATGTATTACGTATTATATATTATATATTATATATTATATTATAATATATATGTATATATATGTATATATGTATATATAATATATATATGTATATATATGTATATATATGTATATATATATATATACATACAATTTACGAACTTGCTACTAATAATCAATAAATAATCGGTAATCAAAGACGATTCTGAGATGAACGAAGCCTAAAATCTCTTACGTGCGTGCCTCGTGTTTTACCCTTTTCTTTTCTTCCTCTTCGTCTCGTTTGGACGGGGTTGTCAACCGTGTCGGTGATTTTGGCATTGGCTCTCGGTTACTCCAGTCTCGTTTCGTCTTGTCTCGAATTTTTCCTCCTTCTCTTTTTTCTTCTCCTCGCCCGTCCGAGAATTCTCTTCTCGTTTCATTATCATTCAAAAGGAGAGGTACACCTTCGCAAACGTGGAAGTACATAATTTCGTAGGGCATTACGTTTTATCTTTGACACGTTTACCAACGTGACACAGTGGCTCGTGATCGATGAGGTTCGAACAGAAAGTTCCTATCGGTTCATCAACAATACGGCGAATGTTAATAGAATTCATTGTTTGACAAATGAAATGCAAACGCGCAAACGTTTGCCGACGTATTTCGTTAATTTCGTTCCTGAAATGAATCGAATGATTTTTTTTTTTAATATACATAATATCGGAATATCGTGCTAACTCGCGTGAATTCGATTTGCTTGCCAGTTTGATTTCCCTATTTTCCAAAATTCGGTTTACTCGGGGGGGGGGGGGAAGAAAGAGAAATTACATTTCACACATCTAACGGCAAAATTTTCCAATTGCTTTCAAATCCGACCAACGTCCTTCATTGATCATATGTATAAATTCAAATACATGAATATAAAATATTTAATAATAAAATAATATGTTTATAAATATACTACCTACTATATAATTATATATATATATACAAATTTAAATGTATGAATATAAAATATTTAATAATTAATAAAAATGTTTTTATAAAATATTTAAAAATTAATAAAAATGTTTTTATAAATATACTACCTACTATATAATTTTATACATGTATATAAAAATTTAATAAAACAATCGAAATATCAAAACTGTTGATAAAGTTTCAGAATGTTTCATATGGTTTGTTCGCAAGTTTGACGCGACACATCGTATCGTGTATATATACAGAGTGTATGTGTTGCGTCTGAAAGAAAGGAGCACGACTATTAAACGAAGGTGTAACGAAAAGAACAGCCATATTCCCGTGACCGTCAAAGTTTCAGCTGGCGCGGGTTGTCAACCGTTTCGTGGTATCTCGAGTGCTTGGCATTGGCCCTCAGTCTGGTCTGGTCTGATCTGGTCGTTTCATCTCGTCTCGTCTCGTCTCGTCTGGTCTCGTCTCGTCTGGCCGCTTTTGCAAGAAACCTATTCCATCCTCTTCTACCGTGCACGCTGCGTCCTCGTTCGACTTGCTCGATACTTGAGAAGACGTTTTCGTCGCATTTGCATAGCTAACCGAGGCCAGTTTCGTCTCGGCTATTTCCTGTCGCATTTTCCACGGGAATAGAACACCGCGCGCGATCGTCGACCGCATTTCTCGTGGGGCCGTTTTAAACTTCGCGCCCGGAAATCACCCTCGCTCTCTGGCGAACCGCCGACCCGGGGCGAGAAGTGTGTGGGGGGGGGGGAGGAGGAGGAGAGGGGCACCGATACCACTTATCCGCCGCTTTCTCACTACTCTTTCCCTTCGAAACTCACTCGGAACTCGATCGTCGTCCAGTCGCTTTTACCCTTTCCTTTGAATCTTCGTCTGTCCTGAAAATTCATTTCCTTTGTTTTTCTCTCTTTTTCGCTTGATTTTTCACTTTCACATGTCGAGAGAAGTTGTCACTATCGAGTTCTCAAGAAACAACTTTCAAGAACGTTTTAGGATACTGCATGTCATTTAGAATTTCGTTACATTTCGAAACGTAACCTAAGCTAACAAATGAATGAATCCGTGTTACGAGTAATTCTTCAAAATTTAACCAGACACCTGACTGTGTAAATAATTTGCAACCGACCATGCATGAACTTTTCGTTCTTATTAAAGTACAATTCGTACGGGAAGAGCTTCGAATAAAATTTCAAACGCGTAATTGAGGTTAGAATGCCTGTGTAGAGTTTTCGTTACAGTGGTTGGCGAAACGTAAAAACTGGGAAAAACCAAGCCCAAAATGGGGGAGAAGAAGCAAAAGGGGACGAGAAGCATAGTTAAGAAGAACTGTGACTTTCAGAACAATCCAATCGTGTAATTCAATGATGCAAGATGCACTTGCGTTTTACAATCGAACCTCGAAATAATTTGCTTCGAGCTAGTCGAGGTATTTCTGTTTTACACGTCTTAAGTTTTTTGCCTCACGCTCATTACCCTCGTGTGCTCGGTGACTTTTTCACGTCCCTGCTCCTTTTGTTGTTGTAACACTATTGTTACATGTATATTCTCGGACAGACCGCGGCCATTATAAGTCACTTGGCGAAACAACTAATTGATCAACGTACGACGAGTTATGAAATTAAATTGAAAGAAGGTTAATATCGAGACGAAAGCGTACTTCATTAAAGGAAGGGATAAATCTGTAAATACTACGATAAATTTTGTAGTACTACGCTATAGTACACTATAGTACACAGTCTGAATCAAAATATATATTTCGCATTGCATTAATCTTTTTATTTATTTGTTTTAAACGATGTAATGTTATTTGGTGATACATGTTCCATACATATATATTTTCGACGAATATATTTCACTATTTTAAATAAATTACCACCCGAAGAATTTCATTCTCAGCGACGCTGAGAAATATCCCCGCGATTCCTCGGTAATCAATCGGCGTGATTTTTTGAAAAAAAAAAGAGCACGGGCACACGTGCGTTTACCTTCGCCCCACGTAGAAAAGAAAGAAAAAAGAAAAAATCGTTCGCGCCGAAGTTACGCACGTAATATCGGAATCGATCAGAGAGACCCGGAAAGCTAGAAACTGGTACTACAAATTTACCATATCGGCAAGAAAAATAACGGGAATATGGAGAAATATGACGGCGTAAGGTTTCTCTTAGTCACGTTCGGGTTATCGTTAGCGGAGCTGCGATCGTATGGTGCTAGAGCTAGAGATGGGATCGAATCCCGTGTATTTTCGAATCCGTGTCAAGTTCGACATACATCATAAGTAAGTTTCATCAAGTTCAATGCACGAATTTCATTGTGAAATTCAACGTTCAATGTATTATGTATAATGTACGTCTACATTTCATACATAGTTCGTGTAAGTTTAATCTGCACGTGTGTAAGTGTATTTCAAGGTTCCGTATGCAAATTCAATACACGTAGTATGCAGATACATTTCATGAAGTTCAATTTCAATCTATATCAAAGTATACATTTTAACGAAGTTTAACGTTGCAAGTTCGTTTTTCTTCCCCCCCCCCCCATTTGTCATATTCCACCGAGATCTCCAAAAGTCTGGTTTGCTACGAGCATATCGACAGAAGCATAACTCTGTCCACGTATACGTAGTTGCCACATTTGAAAGCAACAAAATCCGCTTCGCGTTCGATCAGAAATCCAAAAAATCGTTCACCTGCGACGATCGAAGAAATGTTTCTCTGAACTGAAAGACTATCCACACATGTTACTCGAAACAAAGTACATATGATATATGATATATGATATATGATATACGATATACGATATATGATATACGATATACGATATATAATACATCATATATCATATATGAGTACATAATATTCATATGATATATGATATATGAACACATAATGTTCATATGATATATGATATATGATATATGATATATGATATATGAACACATAATTCAAACATGAAACATTGTCATACAATCTTCTACATGATTCAACCTTACATTTTCAGATTGGTTCCAAACTTCATCAATATAATTGTGATTATTGTCTCATTGATTGCAATAATGAAATTCTAGAATGATTTATGAACATTATGATAAATAATATATGATACACGATATATGATATATAATATATGATATATGAGCACATAATTCATATGATATATAATATATGAAGACATAATGTTCATATGATATATGATATATGAACACATAATTCAAACATGAAATATTGTCATTTTAAAATGATTTATATAACACACATAATATATACATAATATATATATACATAATATAAAACATAATGTATACATAAAACGTTTTCATACAATTTTCTACATGATTCAACCTTACATTTTCAGGTATTTTTATATTGGTTCCAAACTTTATCAATATAATTGTGATTGTTGTCTCATTGATTGCAATAGTGAAATTCTAAAATGATTTATGAACATTATGATATACGATATATAACATACGATATACGATATACGATATACGATATATTTGTTATTTCTCACGCGAGGTGCTCGATCCAATCTCTGGATCGCAAGCGCGAAGAAAGGGTGAATTTTTAGCCGCGTCACGAGGAAAGAAGCGCAGTCTCGAGGTCGGGAAAGAAACTGAAACGTGAAACGTTTCCGGATCCTCCCCCCCCCATTCGTTCGATTAACGATTTTCAAGTGGTATATCCTCTATCACGGCCTCCTTTCTCACTCTCTGTATGTGTCCCTAATAACCCTCGCGAAATTACGGCTGCCGCCGTTATTGAATCCTAGAGCTGCGAGCTCGATAAGAATCGCGGAGGGGTGATTAATGACGAGGCGGCGGCACTCGAGAGAGAGAGAGAGAGAGAGAGAGAGAGAGTGCCGTTACATTTTCGCTCACTCGAAAGATTAACGAACTTTCAACGATCGTTCATTTTTTGATTTTTTCCCCGTTCCAGCCTGGGATTTTCTCAAGGGAAGGGGGCCACTCCCCCCCCCCCACCAGATTATTTCGCCGATCGAATTTCCCTCGAACTAGGTTTCAGGATGTTTCGTTTATTTCTAATTCGAGCCCTCGTTTACTCGCGTTTAACGTCGGCGAACGATAACTAATCCGATTTCCTTCGATTATCTCGTTTCCGTCCGATTTTCAAAATTCGATCGTTTCGGGTTACGAATTAGCCTAAGGTGCAGACGAATTGGATAGTTTTAAGAGTAAACGACGAGTAAACGGAAATACGCGTGTTACACGCATCCTTCTGTAGTTTCTTAGAAGCTTGAATCCTGTTTCTGAATTAATTCTTGCATCCTGGAGTCCTTGAATAAAATTGCAATTTCTTTTTTCTTTTATTATTATTATTATTCCAAAGGTAGTTCCTCAGTGCAAGACACACACTTTCTCTATCCTCCGATCTTCGCATCGATCCTCGTTCTTCGCAGAATCAGTAAACGATCCGATTTGAACGTGATACGAAAGATCGAGGGCCGAGAGTTTCTAATATCCCCTCCAAGTGCGTGATCGTCGTTTTGACTTGCATTATCAATATTCCATTCACTTCCGGCAGGTTTATTAAAATGTACATTCTTACGATGCTAATGCGATCTGATCGGCCCTCTCTCAGACGCAAGAGGTTACACGTATCGGTTTATCGGGAAAATGCGGGATTAAATTCAGCGACATTATTAAAATGGTCAGGTCTCGGGATTATTAGGTTTTAGGCGAGCACCGCCACTACGGCTCGGATGTTTGGTATTCATAAACATGCACGTGGAATCTTTCCACAGGCATTACCATATTTTGGCATCCGTTCAAGATCGCCGAGAGGATCTAAAACGTTGGCTAAAGCACGAAACACTTGCAATTACATCCGTAACGTGAAACGTCAGTTTACTATCACGCTGAGATTCTAAAACAATCTGAAACTTTGAGATTCTTTTTTCCGTGAAAATCTCGAACACATCACGGGTGAAAAAATTTTCCGGATAAGATACTCGGAGCATGAGAAACGATGAAATGAAACGCTTGTCGCAAACGATCGTGCGATCGTGAAGCAAAAAAAAGAAAAAAAAAATGGTAAAATTGCTAGAAATTGTCCAACATCTGTGACAATTCATTTCGATTCTATCAATGATAATTTCCTTCCTCGACGATATGTCACAACGAAATATGGCACACTCTTGCGTCTGTCAGAACGGAAGTTACGGATTTTTCCATCCGAGAAGCTTTCAACAGTTGCGAGAAAGGGAAGAAGTCACTTATGCTTCTCACTTTTTCGCGGGATCTTCGAAAGTTTCGTCATTAAGGAAATTTCAAAGCTAACCGTAACAAATGGAAAACTGTCAGTTTAATGCCTCGTGAATAGAAATCCGGCGAGATTCCTCCGAAAGTTAACTTGTTTGACTTCAGCTGCGTCGCTATTGTGAAGGATAATGCCTTTGTGCTTCGTTCACAATATGAATACGCTTATTCTTTCAAAGTTCGCAGAGAATTGCTCCAGTTGCCCCATATACGCGCGCTTGAGTTTCATATCAGAGAAAAATATACAATTGTATAATTGTATATGAAATATTTTCAAAGTATTGTTGACACTGTAATGATACACGGCGACTGTCGTGATTGTATCGTTCAAGTTTTTGAAACAAATCTAAAAGATGTGTACAGAAATTATATCCTGTAGCAAGTAGAACCTCCTGCATTTTTTAAATAACTTGGCAATATTCAAATATTGTTATCACCTATTTCCAGTAATTGGAAAATCGTCACTTAATAGTAGACATTTTATTTTCGTTGTATATTAAAGCATTGAAAAATGAAACAAAAGGATATTGAATATCACTCGATATTCAATGGGGCCATTCCCAGATTGAAAATCTCAAATTTTTTTCAATATATAATTGACTGTAATAAAATATGTTTGAAAATGCACTGACTGCGCGTCTAATAAATCATGTTTATGAATTGTTTTCCAAGATATCGATCGGTCTCTCGCGATTCTCGAATTTTCATCGGACGCTGATTGAAAATTAGAATATAATTTGTATACTTCTTTGGTCATCGATGAGGATGAGGAGTGTTCAAAAATTTTCCACGACATTTTATCGCATTTTATTTTCGTCGTATGTTAAAGTATTGAAAAATGAACATTCCCGGATTGAAAATTCCAAATTTTTTCCAATATGATAATTTGAAAATGCACCAACTGCGCGTCGGTGCATTTTCAAATTATCAACATGTTTATGAATTAATCTTTCCAAGATCTGTCTCTCGCGACTCTCGTATTTTCCCTCGAATATTCATCGGACGCTGATTAAAATATAATTTATATATGTACTCGTTTGGTCATCGATGAAGATAAGGGTTTTTCAACAATTTTCCACGACTAAGTCAATTGAAATTTAATCGAACGAAATCAGAAAGAGCCTACGCCTTTAAAACCTCTCTTCGTTCTGCAGTCGTTAACACGAATGTCCGCCGTGCAATTCCGCTCGCAAGACGAACACGAACAGACGCAATAAAACCTGCACCGAGTCCCCCTGTGTGTGTTCGAGAGGTCGATACCGAAATGAGATCCGATTATCGCCGAAAGAGCATGCTTCGTCGTCGTTTTCGAGTAGCAGAAAACTACTACTCTCGGCAAATATTAACCTTTCGACGGGGGACAATTCGTCCTTTGTAGCGTTTAGCAGTCTGAACGATCGGCCACCCCCCTCCCCCTCTTTCTCTCTCGTAGGAGGACGACGCGAGACCGCGATCTTTCGGCCAATGTCAACCTATCGGCTAGAAAATATAAGACGAGAGAAAGAGAGAAAGAGAAGCAGCCGCTAGCCTTCTAGGCTTCTAGGGTTCACCGATGAAAGCCGGTGACCCCAATTCCGATTCAGTTGGCTCGAAGCACTCGCAGCCACATTGTCCCAGGATCTCGAGCGCCCTTTGTACTCTCCATCGTCCACTCACCATCGGCGATATCCTTGCTGTCGTTCCAGTCGCTGTAATCGCCCTCGCTGGCTCGTAATAATAACAGAGACGAGAGCCACCCGCTGTCCTTTGCCTCGCCATTCCCATGTCCACCCCCGCGCTCTTTCTCTCTCTCTCTCTCTCTCTCTCTCTCTCTCTCTCCCTCTCGCCAACCTGGCCATTAATTGCCCCTCTGATTTAATTGTGTTTTAGCAAGAAGGATTTGAACGACCGCGTGCAGCGTGCAGCAGCAGCGTGTGCTCAAAGAAAACGGCGGAAATGGATATTTCGGGTAATTCACAGCGGCGTGTAAAATGGCGGACGATGACGTCGTGACAGCTGCCCTTTGCAGCTAGCCCCGCTCATGCAGTGTTGCATTGCAGCTTCCGGGAATATATACGGAAACGTTTCGCGTATTTTCATTGAAATATTTCATTAACACGGGAGGAGGGGGGGGGAAGAGAGTATTAATTTTCGGGAAGTTGACCGGCCCATACGACGCTGAGTCATAATGGGACGCAATGTGAAATAGTATAAGTTATATTTATATATATATATATATATATATATATATATATATATATATATTCTTGTTATATCGTGATCCTTTATCAGAGCATCAAAGTCTGTTTAAGAATTAATTTTAAGACAGATATAAAACGAAATAAAATTTTCACTGTGCGTGTGTGTGTGTGTGTGTCTGCCTTTGAAATCTCAAATCTAACAATATGGCGGCTCGTGAATCTAAACACCTGTTGGGTAACAACAAAATCCGGAAAGAATACGAAATTATTAATAAACGAGTAAAATTAATTGCGACGATAATAATAATAATAATAATTACAAATCGCAGACAGGTTTACAATTGGATTTTTAAGAGAGTTCGAAGGCTTTGCGCGCACTTGCCTCCCTGTATCTTCCACTATGCCACTCGGTTTCATTCGAAGAACGAATCCAGCCCTTGTTTTACCAGTTTGACGATTACTCTTCGCCATTTTCATTAGAAAAAGCGGGATCTGGGCAAAGTGATTTATGGCTCGCCCATATACACCGTGGTTATACATCGCGTGGAAATGTCCTTGCATATTTCCATTATTGGCATGCCGCGAGCTGCACTTTACGAAATTGCCCGGCATTCCGAAAGTTAATACAATCCAAAGTCCAAACAAGTTTCTGTTCGCGAGATCCCCTTCTCCCCCCTCCTTCGGGCACGTTTCTTGACTTACGCGAAGCGGAGAAACAAAAGTGGCAGTTCACAAAGGAACTGTTCTTCGCCACGCTCTTCAACTTTTCCCTCCCCTTTTTTACAATATTAAGGGCACAGTTTTCAGGAAAACTCTACCGAAACACGCGTAACGTTCGAGTATTTATTTTAGGCAACGAAAAATTCAAAATTTCGCGATGTACGAACAAACAAGGGTTAAATATCGCGAAAGAAATTTAAAGGATCTATGGAAATTACGAGTGTCCATCATCAACGATGAGAATTCATCTTCTTTGAATGTTCTGTTCACGTTCTTTCCTTTCGACGACATCCTGTACGTTTAAAGCCGCCTAGAAAGTTTATTATCACATGTGTGATTTCTCAAATGTAAAAACAAACGAAAGAAAATCCGAATTCGGCAAGCAAATTAACGTGAAAAAAATCGCCGAAACAATTTTTCAGTGAGCAAAAATTTCCCCAACGTAACATTCCCATAACGTAAGGACAAATATCGTGTGTGAAAAAGAAATTTAAAGGATCTATGGAAATTACGAGTATTTATTACCAACGATAACGATTCATCTTCTTTGAAAGTTCAGTTCACGATCTTTTCTTTCGACGACATCCTGCACGTTCAAAGCCCCCTAGAAAATCCATTTATTATCACACGTGTGATTTCTCAAATGTAAAACCAAAACGAAAGAAAATCCCAATTCGGCAAGCAAATTAACGTGGAAAAAAATCGCCGAAACAAGGGAAATCAATTTTTCAGTAGGAAAAAAAAATTTCCCTTTCGGTAAAAGGACCGTACGGCTGGTCGTCAATTTACTACTGAACAAGGATGATCCTTTACTCGTGTATAACGACACGACCCCCATCCTTTCCAGCATCTCTTCGATCTTACCTGACGCGATTCTCATCCGTCGTTTTACCCGGGTCGCGTCTAATATTTATCTCGAAGCCGTTCATTATTTTCCACTGGCTATCGGTCTTTGTGTACGACTCGGTGTTCGCGTCTTTCGTGATTAACGATGCAACCGGGATTACACGACGGCCGAGGGAGCATGAAATGAGGGGGGGGGGGGGCGGGGCTTTCGTTCGTTCGAAGATACGATTAAAACGACGCCATTGACGTCGTCTATGATGTCGGATCGGCAGCCACGATGAGGACCGAGTGACAGTATAACGAGCACGCGTTGACAGCATTGGGATAATGAATGAAACAGAGAGAAGATATACGAGCGCCGGGAAAAACAACGACAAACTGACTAGGCGAGGACACGATAAGAATGTTGTAAGACGAAGGTGAAGCCCCCGAATGGTCCAAGTGTTAAGCCTCGAGATCGAGGCTTAATAAAACCGGGGTACCTGTGGGTATCTGTTCGCAGGTATGTGCTAATCAACCGGCACTGCTGCGTGCAATCTCGATTTCATCGAATCGGTTCCATTATTCGGATCTTTTGTTCACTTCTAATGGAGCTTCTCCCAGTTTCCTTTTGGACATTCCTTGAATATTCCTATAATAATAATAATAATAATCCCAATAATAATATATATAATATATATAATACATATAATACATATCATACATATAATACATATAATACATATAATACATATCATACATATCATACATATCATACATATCATACATATCATACATATCATACATATAATACATATAATATATATCATACATATAATACATATAATACATATCATACATATAATACACATAATACATATAATATATATAATATATAATAGTGTGTTATAATATATGTAGTATATAATATATGTAGTTATAGTATATAATGTTATAATATATATATATAATATATAACATGTGTAGTATATAATGTTATAATATATATATAAAATATGTAATATTGTGTTATAATATGTGTAGTATATAATGTTATAATATATATATAATATGTAATATTATGTTATAATATGTGTAGTATATAATGTTATAATATATATATAATATATAATATTGTGTTATTATATATATGTAGTATATAATGTAATAATACATATAATATTAGATATATTATATTATATTGCGATATATTACCGACGAAAAATTCTCAAATGAATAAAATAAGATCTTTTAAAAGTATAGAAGAATTAACAATGCAATTAGACTCAGACTTTCAGACTGATGCTACGTTCTGCAACGTGATGGCTCATTCTCAACAAATTGACTGATACGATGGTTATCATTGATCGACGTTATCTTTCGGAACAATTGAAATAGAATGAATTTGATCGACTGAGTGATTATATTATCAGATGAAAAAAGAGAAAAATTCTGAAAAACGTGTATAGTATTAAGGTTCTGTTAAAAATCGTACATTCTCTTTCTCGAGAACAAGTCATCAGATTACACGATGAATTTCCGGTTTCAGATGAAGTTAATTACTTTAAGATCTATTCGAAGGAAAAAGAAAAAAAAAGAAGAAGAAGAATGCAGAAATTGCCTTTTAGCCGACATTCAAGAACAACGTTTTTCGTTCTAGTATTTCAAGCCTGAGAAGCGTTCGAACACTTTCACGACCGGCTGTGCTTGATCTTCCCTTATCAGATTCCTCTTCGACCTTGTCGCCTTATTAC
Organism: Tetragonula carbonaria; assembly: GCA_032399595.1. Classification (NCBI taxonomy): domain Eukaryota; kingdom Metazoa; phylum Arthropoda; class Insecta; order Hymenoptera; family Apidae; genus Tetragonula; species Tetragonula carbonaria. Next base: position 894,943 of record JAUCRC010000015.1, read on the forward strand.
CATCATCGTCCAACTGGAAATATTTTTCACAAAGGGGAGCCCTGAGCAGTCTAGACGTCATCTCGAGACTTGGCAAGCGGGGCCATTAGCGAACCGACTGACACAGAGTCGAGGAAAGAACCGGGTCACCGTCGAGTGAAAAAAAAAAAAAAAGAAAATGGAGCAACGAGATGCTGGATAACAAAAAGAGAGACGAGGAAGAAGAAATCGAACGCGGAGCGTCGGTGTCGTCGAAAGACGACGCTAATCAAAAATCGGGGGAGGACGCGAGCATTGACGAGTTGACGCGAGGAGATCGGCGCGTGCCAACGAAGAACGTCACTCTTTCGCCGGTTTCATTGTCCTGTGGCCGTGAAATGGAAAAGAAACGACAGAGAGAGAGAGAGAGAGAGAGAGAGAGAGAGAAGAAAGGAAGGAGGTCGCGCGCGACAAAAGGTCGAAGGGTAATACGTCAGTGAGAGTGCAGGGTGGATGGGGGGATGAACGTCGGGGAAAAACTAATTTCCCGGCGAGGCTGTAGTGCTGGGTGCAAGAGGACGCGGGTATTAAAAGCCCTCCGGGGTCTCCCGGCGGGCACGAGAGTCAGCAAAACCTTTTCGGCGATTCGTTCTCTCCCGCGAACGGGGAGAGCCAGCGTCGTATAATTTATATTCTTTCATATTCAAACGGCCTCTTGCCAGTTTACAGCCGACAACGCGTCCCTGGACACTTCGCCTATAAACATCCAGCCGTGTATTCCCTGTTGCTGGAATATTTTGATGGGGATGATTCACAAGTCGCGTAACTATTTATTCGATCAACGATCTCATTCTATTTTGTCTTCCTCTTCTTTCGTTCGTTGGTATTTCGACGATTTAATTCGATGAGGGATGATTTCTTTGTGAACGTGGTTGTAGTATTTGAAGCTTGACCGATCAGAGCTATCAGAATCTTATGCGCGATGATCTTGCACGGGAGTGTGAGTTCGTTGTTGGAAAATAAAGATATAAAACTCGAAGAGAAAGTTATTCGTGCACTACTCTCATTGTGACAGGTATATTTTATTTTAATTCGTGTAATTTATTTTAATACGTGCGAAATTCATTGAAACACAGGTAACAATTCCTAAGGGGTGAATAACCATAGCGATCGACCCCATTTATCGGAAAAAAAATGAAGAAACTTCTAAAATTCTTAAAACTCATCGCGAGACTGATGACTAATACGAACGAATTTGTGGAAGAGAATCACTTTATAAACTGACGTTGATTATTTCACATCAAGTGTATATCATTACAATTTTAGTATATATACTATTTATATTCACTGCGGTGAATATCATCGCATTCGTACAAATGTAAGATAACGTGGCAGCCGGGGATTTAAATTTAAAGTGCAATTTATCCCTCTTAATGTCCCGTGTTTCCTATAAATCAGTGCTTTCCGCATTAAATCCCGTCGTCTGGTTGCAGAAATTTTGCCACTTTGCCACTTTCTGAGTCTCTGATTCGGTTCATAAACCAACGAGATAGTTTAAGCATGGTATAAAGTTTATAGATGCCGGGAAGCGAATGACTCCCGAAACATAAGCGCATTACCGTTCGCGACACCATCTTATTCGACTTTTGTTGCTAATTACTCACTTAGCGTGGTCCCTATTCCATCTTCCACTCGAAATTTTGTTGATAGCCTCGAGTAATTAAATCCCTGTGTAATTCCACTGTGTTCATCAAACACCTTGATTTTCGCTCAGTTGCTATTTAATACAAACAATTGCTTTTGTGATGTTAAACAGGATTGTTCACACGGATTCAGATTTTTAAAAGAGTCTGCTTCTTTATAAATAAATAAATATAAATATAAATATATATATATATATATGTTTTGTGAAGAATTCGAGTAGTATTTTTATATTTTATATAAATAATTTTTCTTTAATGTCTGTAATACTTTGAAAAAATTTGAAACATCTTTAGACACCGTGTACAGAAACATGTATCAGTGTCTGAGGTCTATTGTTCAATGCTCAATGTTTAATCTGTGTCAATGACAATAATTTTATCCTAATTAGATCCATTATGATAATTGTTAAGTAAGTATTTAAAAAATTAAACAGAATATCTAAGTTTCTTCAATTTCAAACTCCTATATCTCCTGGTTAAACATCATCACATTTCTTCAAACAGTTCCACACCAAATTCAACAGTCTTCTATTTAAAAAAAAGTCAAACAGGATATCTAATTTTTTCAATTTCGTTTCTTCCAACAGTTTCACACCAAATCCAACCTATTCAAAAAAAATCAAACAGAATAATGATTAACCAGGAGATATGCAAGTGTTTGATTTGAAATCAGTAACCTAACCTAAACCTAACCTACCTTTCTTGCAACAGTTTCACACCAAATCCAACAAACTACTGAAAAAGATCAAACAGGATATCTAATTTTTTCAATTTCAAATCAAAGATCTACAAATCTTAATTAAATATCAATCTCTATCTTCATTTTATCCAACAGTTTCGCACCAAATTTAATAAACACTCCTACTAAAAAGATCAAAGGGGATATCTAATTTCTTCAATTTCAAATCAAAGATTTACAAATCTTCTTAGTTAAATATCATCAGTCTCTATCTTCATTTATTCCAACAGTTTCACACCAAACCTAACAAACACTGCTATTGAAAAAGACAAACAGGATATGTAATTTTTTCAATTTCAAAGCAAAGAACCACAAATCTTCTTAGTTAAATGTTATCATTCTCAGTTTTCGTTTCTTCCAACAGTTTCACACCAAACATCCAACAAACTCTGCTACTGAAAATGTCAAACAGAAGTTTTGCCAATTGTCAAGTGAAATTGTCAATGTCTATCCTGGTCACGGCCAAGCCTAATTCTTTTCCACTTCGAATCGAACGATCAACAAGCATCCTGGCTCCACTTATCAAAAAGTTATTTCAGCCGGGAGGCTGAATATGAAAATTATCAGCCGAAGCTACGTACGTTGAAACTTATCGGCGAGTTTCCATCGTTGGCCGAAACAACTCGTAACGCTTGGGTTTTCAAGCGAGTTTGCCGACGAATTCGCGAACAGTAACAAGTGCACGCGGTACAAAGGATGAAAGTTGCCTGGGAACCTGGGAATGACACGTGCGATCGCGCAGTTGGCGCGTTCTCGATGACAAGCGGCTATTTACCGGCATTTTCACCCTGCGTTTCCTCCATTCTGCGAGAAAGATAAGACCGGTGCGCGAGACGGTGGAAGCGTGGAAGGCAGGGGAGAGGGGGGGGGAGGTGTTGTATGGCCGAAAATACTTTACGCTGAACTTAGTTTACGCCGTGAGCGTTATTGAAACTCCGAGTAGGATTACTCGACTTGCCAGAGAGATACGAGGCGCGGCCCTTAAGATCGCGGGGCGAAACACAATATCTGCAAGCTTATTTATCGCCCTACGGCTCTCCACCCTCTACGCTTTTCTACGCTTGCACCCTCTCTCTCGCGTTGTTGTGTTGTCCGCCTCGTGTTTGGAAACTTGAGGCGACCCGACTCACAGCACCCGTATGCAGACCAGGTCTCGCTGCTCTGCGAATTACTAATGAGTTTAATACATATACACACCGGGCACAGTAAATATGTATGCACATATTTACAGTGACGAGCGAAACCGAACACGCGCATGGATTTCTGCACGTTGATGATATTATATCGAGAATGTGTAGAATATAAAACGGAGCAGGATACGTTTCGTAGGATCGTTTCTCAAACTATCGTTATTACGAAATTGAATATTGTTACAACAACGCGTCGTCTTCAAACTGAACGATCCAAGCGCGATCTCTTTGGACACTCTCTTTCGAAAAATATATACGCGAGACGTGAAAAGAGAAAAAGGGAACCGCTCTCATAAAATGGCAAGACACGAACAGAGAGAGAGAAAAAAAAAGAGAGGAAGGACGAGGATACCGAGTTGCAAATCGTGAAAATAGAGTTTAAAGCGGGCCCCCTCGAAGGAGAAAGTCCCCCGAGAAGTAGGGAAGGAAGGGAAAAAAAAGAGATTGCGCGAGATTGGCGAGTGGTAGCTTAGTCTCGCGAGTTGGGAAAGGACAGAGGAACCTGAAGTGCGACGAGAGGTAACAAAAAAAAAAAAAAAGAAAAAAAAATGGAGGCGAAGACAGAGGAGTCAGAAGGGAGGAGACTTCCTCGTCGTCGGGGGATGAGCGAGATAAAAAGCCGCTTCCTTCCGCATGGCGAACTATTAAAACCGTATGGGATACGTAGCAGTGTATATCCTCGTCGGCTCCTTTTATTTCATTACATCGTTTGCGCGGCTAACGGAATTACCGCAATTTCGCGGCGTGCCGGCCGCCACGGAGCCACTACGCTTCGTTGCTCTACGACTCTCAACCCTCCCTCCCCCCCACCCACCACCACCCCTCGAACTAGCGGCAAACCTAACCTCTTCGCCCGCTCTCTTTGCTCTGCTCGTTCGAACGACTTCCTCCCGACGGATTCCGAAGCGTGGAAAAATCTTCTTCGTCTCCCCTCCGGCGATGTCTCGATCCACGCCACTTCCTATCGAATGCTCGTTAATCACGGTTATTATAGCGAACCGATATGCTACCGGATGCGCATTTCGACGAGGATGTATGCCCAATTATCGACGCTTCGCGTGGCCAACGACAGCGTTTCCATCCGCTGATTTTTCCTCCGGCCGGGAGGCGAGGAAATTTTTGAAGAAGCTTAAACCGTAGCATGATTGTGCACTCGAGTGTTATCCGAGTTATTCAGCGTCTCGTGATTGAATTGATCATCGAAACGATCGGCTTGTAATTTGATCAGTTTTACCGATCTTGGCGTATTCTTGGAGATTTCAACGATGATTTGATAAACCAAGTGTGTATTTGCGCACGACGCGTTGCATTGTATCATACGTATCGTAGCATTTGTACAATTAAGTACCGAGTACATCGAATTTTTTTGAACAATGTGCTTTTATCGACGTTGAATTTATTTAACTTTTAGGTTAGGTTTCGAAACTGCAATGCGAAAGTGAATAGAATTTGCTAAAAAGTCATTCTCCTATTTATACAAGTTTAATAATTAAATAAAACGAATGAAATGAAATGAAATTGCTTATTAACATTATAGAGTCAGTATCAATAATAACAGATATTTATTGTATCACAGACTTTCTTCACTTCCTTGCACTTCAATCGTCGATACTTCTGTTGTTGATTATGTTGTCGAAAAATTGAAATATACGTAAAAATTCGCGATCTAACATTTAGAAGATTCCAAGCCAATTACAACTATAAATTTAAATTCCAAAAGAATGTAGAAGAGAAAAAAGAATTACTTTTCATTTCTCTCTCTCTCTCGTTCTTTCTCTTTTGAATTCCTTCGTTTCAGCTGAAATAAATTTAGCGTCGACGAATGGAGTGGAATATCGAATGCTCATCGAACAGAGAGCGACTCGATTCAAGAAAGGAATTCCAAACAACCAAACAGAAACGCGCCATTGAATTTATGCTACGCTAGGCGAGAAAGTTGCCACGCTTTTCAAAAGGATCGTCAAGGAAAAACTTCGCACCGGGAGCGAGATTTCTAACGTTTTACAAAAAAAAGTCTCGTGGAGGAAAGGCGCCGTGTATTAGAATTGTGTTTCTATTCGTTCGTGCAACGTGCAGATTCCGAGGATTCCACTGTCTGCAATCGTATTGATAGCTTTGCTCGAGATGTATATCCCCAAGGATCGAGTCTCTCCTTCTTCACAGAGGATCTTGCACGTGGAAATATATATCCTTACAAATGGAGTGACGAAGAATGGACAAAACACGACGAGTGACGTTTCTAATAATTCTCTGATATTTTTAATTCGATTCGCGAATCTTCTCTTTCACGCAAAGATTTTACACATGGAAACATCTTACAAATGGGGTAAAAGTATGAAGAATGGACAAAGCACGACGAGTGACGTTTCTGATAATTCTCTAATATTTTTAATTCGATTTGCGAACTTTTTCCTTCACGCAAAGATCTTAAACAAGGAAACATTTTACAAATGGAGTGACGAAGAATGGACAAAACACGACATGTGACGTTTCTGTTGATTCTCTAATATTTTTAATTCGATTTGCGAACCGTTTCCTTCACGCAAAGATTTTACACATCATGGAAACATCTCACAAATGGGGCAAAAGTACGAAGAATGGGAGAAAATACGACAAGCCCGTTTCTGATAATTTTCCAACTATTAATTTGATTCGCGATACGAAACTGTTCGTTAATCCGCGTAACTAATATCTTTGTTTTATTTTTTATATATTCAAGAGACTGAACTCGTATCTAGTCCCAAATTTCGACTCGCCGGGGGAACATATGATTCCTCAAAGCTTGATATATTCGCGCGTTCTTTGATATCTCGGCATCGAAATTGAAGGGACGCGGGGTTGAAATGATTTTTCACGGAGCGAGAAAGGCCGAAGAAGCGGAAAGGATCGGTTGTATCGATACGACAAGCCTTACGCACGATTTACAGATCCTCTCGGCGTAAGGGAGGAGGGCTGCAATGGCGGATGGAAAACAGAGGGTCGGTATAGTATTTCCGCAACGATGGAAAAGATTTCGCGGGCTGAGGAGAAACGAGAGCAGCGTGGGGGCGGAGGAGAGGGGTGTGAAAAATGCAAAGCCATCGACACGGAGGGAAACGGATGTGTTCGACCGTGCGGAATCTGCAGGAGCATGAGACATTGTTCTCTGCAATAATAGAATTTTCAAACTTCCTCGCAACGCCTCGCGCGCGCCGTGTTTTCATTGAAATTCTAATTTCCAACAGCGCCGAGAAATGTCTTTTCCCTTCAATTACCAGTTCCGCGATGGAAATTCTCTTTTTCCTGATCGCGATAAGATAGTGTTCTTATTAAGAGCATTATTAAATTTTTTAACGAAATTATTTGAACGAAAGATATTTTAAGATATATATATATATATATATATACAGTATCGAGAAGGACCGATTATAAAATAATTTTCAAAGATTTATTTCGGCCATTTGGAGATATAACAAAAGTTATTATCTAAAGAAATATTATAATTCATTTAAATTTAAATAATTTACTTATGGTCTTATAATAATATTCCTAGTATCATCAATGCTTATGACTTATTTATCCGTGAATTTATAATAATTTAAATTTTGGTTATAGTATAATTTCCTTGTTATTTATTGTAAGATTAAGTGTAGGATTAATTGTAAGATTAAGTATCCAATTCTGATTATTAGATGAATCTCGATTAATAACTATTCGATATGAAGAATATAATACTAATGATTTCTCAAATAACTTCTTTTGAATAACTTCTTCTTTTGATGCATCTAATTTTATTTATTATTATAATGATAACTGAAGATTTTAAATTAAGAAGTATCATTAATTATCAATATTAATATATTAAGAAGCATTATTAATTATCAATATTAATATATCAATATTAATAATACTAAGATTTTAAACTAAGAAGTATTATTAATTATCAATATTAATATATTAAATTCTTTATTTTACTATATCCTTTATATTTTGCATCTACTATAAGATTACTAATTAATCTAAATCGAGTTCCACTTGAATTTAATTGAAGGAGAATCTGAATTGGTTTCTGGATTTAATTTGCAACTCATTCTAGGAGATTATTTACTCCAATTTTTTGCATCATGGATTTAAAGTTAAGGAAATTTCTGTCTGAAGCCAAATCAAGTCAAAGATCGTAGAATTTTCTATTTTGCTAGTTCCGATGAAAAAAAGAAAAAAACAAAGTTTCAGGCTGGATAAAAAGCGACAAAATGTAAAAACCAAAGTCTCTTTCTCTCTTTCTCTCTCTATCGAAGGAAGGGACAATTTGTTCGTCAACATTAAAGAAAAAAAAAAAGATATTCGCAATACTAATACTCGATGTATCCTTTCCTCTGCGAAGTTCAATTTTTTTCTCGTCCACCGAATTTCAGCAACGTAGTAAAAAAAATCCACGGCTCGCGACATTTAGACGTTAAAAGCCCGGCGCCATTAGAAAATGGGTGAAAATCTGGAAACCGAAGCGTTCGTCGAGCGTCGAACGAGAGGCAATGGAGGAAAATGGAGTCGGTGCATTATTTTGGCGGGCGCATTCACGCGGGATGCGCGTGCATACAAGCACGAGCGAAGCGTGTGTCCCAGCGAGAGCATTCGCGTGTTCACGGCTGGCCGCGGATCGCAGCAGCTTGTTTTTCTCCAGGGCGCGTGAAAAACGCGCCGAAGGAATAAAACTCGACCGCGAAGCCACGCTTTTCAGAGGCGAGCGAGAGCACGATAAATCGTCCAGGATTTCTCTTAGATGTTTTCCGCCTCGTGATTCTCCCCGTTTTACCTGTCGTTTTCTCCGCTCGCGTGAGATTCCCACAGTGTTGTCACCGAATAGGTTAACCATCGCCCAAAGGTGAAATAAAATCCCGCGACATTTTTCGATGACGTTTCGCACGGCCGATCATTCCTCTCGATCGCGTACCGAGCATTTCTCTACCAGATTTGATCGCCTTCGACGCGATATTTCTCTCTTTTATGGCGTAAATTTACGTTCGTAAATTTCTGTCTGTTAACTGTTAATTTCTACGAAAAAGAAATTTTCTTAAGAATTCGACGAATAAGCAGTATTCCCCGGACCTTAAGAAATTCCTTAAAGAGGTTGAAAGGCACAGAATGAAAAAAAATCGCCATTTCGTTCAAACGCCTCTGAGAAAGCTAAAAAAATTATTTTCGTGATATTGTAAAAATCACGATCTTCGAGATCGAAACTTGCTTTGAAACGAAGTACATATCCATCTATTAGAAAAAAAAATATATATATATAAATATAAATAATTATATATTGTAAAAATTCTATTCTGACAAATATCAGAATGCATTGCGGAAAATTGTTCGAATCATCGTCGCACGTTTCAGCCTTGATTTGATAACACTGTCGTATTAAGCTACGACGCGCGAATGGCACGCGTTGCTGGTAACGACGCCACGTCTTGCCAAGGGTGGCTGGCGAGTAGGTGAGTAACGAAGCGTGAGTAACCTAACCGCCCGTAAGAGCACGACGAAACAACGTACGTACGTACGAGGCGGCACGCTCGTAAAATGTCGGCACGTGTTCGGCCTTTTTCTGCAGGCCAACTCTAAGATGACGAACTTCTCTCGCAAAACCGCTTTCAAACTATTCGCAGAACGACGAATTTCTCGTTGTTCACATCGCGCGAGGAAGAATTTACTTACTCGAGCACGAGTTGCACGAACTCGCCGAAATATTCGGACTGAATAGTTGAGTATCGTTGTAATTGTACCAATTGTCGTCAGTGACCAAACATTTGTAGAAAGTTTTTCGCGAATATATTTCGCGCATATTTCCAATAATTTTCCAACAATGAATTTAATTTGACCAGTTGGCTTAGAAAACACGACAGAGAGGAAATTCAAAATGGCGCGGTGTCACGTGTATTTCCAATAATTTGTAAATAACAATGAATTTAATTTGACCATGAGTCAGTTGGCTTAGAAAACACGACATCGAATAGGAAATTAAAAAATGGCGCAGTGGTACGGTTTTGTCACGTGTATTTCCAATAATTTGTAAATAACAATGAATTTAATTTGACCACGAGTCAGTTGGCTTAGAAGAGACGACAGAGAGGAAATTCAAAATGGCGCGGTATCACGCGTATTTCCAATAATTTGTAAATAACAATGAATTTAATTTGACCACGAGTCAGTTGGCTTAGAAAACACGACATCGAATAGGAAATTAAAAAATGGCGCAGTGGTACGGTTTTGTCACGTGTATTTCCAATAATTTGTAAATAACAATGAATTTAATTTGACCACGAGTCAGTTGGCTTAGAAGAGACGACAGAGAGGAAATTCAAAATGGCGCGGTATCACGCGTATTTCCAATAATTTGTAAATAACAATGAATTTAATTTGACCACGAGTCAGTTGGCTTAGAAAACACGACATCGAATAGGAAATTAAAAAATGGCGCAGTGGTACGGTTTTGTCACGTGTATTTCCAATAATTTGTAAATAACAATGAATTTAATTTGACCACGAGTCAGTTGGCTTAGAAAAGACGACAAAGAGGAAATTAAAAAATGGCGCAGTGGTACGCTTTTGTCACATGTACATCCAATAATTTATAAATAACAATGAATTTAATTTGACCACGAGTCAGTTGGCTTAGAAAACACGACATCGAATGGGAAATTCAAAAATGGCGCGGTGGTGCGCGTTTTGTCAATTCGTTGTTGTCGCAAGTACGTACGACGAAATGAGAAAAAAATAGAATGCAACGACGAACGTTTCCAGCGAACAATTTCACGTAGCAGTAAACGTATTATGCGGCAACTAGCTGGCTGGGTGAAGAGCGAGAAAGACGAGGAAGAATTCGACGGTGAGGTAGCCATTCGTGCTGCGGAACCTTAAGAAACGTTTGCCGGGGAGAAGCTGCCGTTTATCAGAAACCGACCTCGGTGCGGCTGACAAGCTATTACTGCACGTGAGATCGCCTTTGCATCGAGATTGAATAGATCGAGACTGGCTGGAAGGAAAATAGGTAACGGAAGGCCAGTATGCCCCGCTCCTTCTTCTTCTTCTTCTTCTTCTTACCTGACGAAAAACGACCACCAGCGTGGATCATGTTAACCTTGTTGTTCGTTTCGGCCTGCTAACAAACGAGAGCATTCGTAATAGCTGGCTGAATTTCTCGATCGGCCGGCTTTGTATATTTCGATCCGAGGGACGATACGAGGCGAGCCGAGTTGAATCGAGTTTATTAGACGAAAGGTCTGTGTAGTGAAGTTTTCCCCCCTTTTTGACGTTTTCCAGTATTCTTCTTCTTCTTCTCTTCTTGGAAGTAAACTCTGTAACGATTGATCGCGAAAGTACTCGGAAACGTTTACGATTATACACTTTGATTTAATTTCACTAACACTGTGGTGAGACACGAGCAGCGTAATTATATGTATATTCAGTGAAAAATATAATATATATAATATTTATAAAATTTGTATATTTTATATATTTATATATATTACGATATATCATAATATATTATTATTTGCATATGTTATATTTTTGCAAATAATAATATATAATTTACATATATTATATATATTTACATATATAAAAGTATAATATGTACATAAATAAAAATATAGACATTTATCGTGTGCGTATATATATGTATATATGTATATATATGTATATATATAATACACTATATCAATATGTATATTGTATAATATATATTTATGTATGTATAATAGTGTACATATATATATATATATATATATACACACTATATTGATATCTCTCGATAATGTTTAAAATGAAATAAACCAGTGATATATGTTGTAATAAATAACCTATTATATCGATATTTTTCAACAGTCAATGGAACATTCAATTTCATGCTTCAGGCACAATTCTTTGCCGAATACGCAAGTTTACGATAATTATGATGTAACTGTAAAATCAGTTCTAAACTTTGCCAGTACAATCGTGACAGTTGTTAGAGTGTTAGAGTGAAAATTTTCAAAATGTTTGACACACAAGCAGATAATACATTCGTACACGATACTGCTACATGCAAGGGTTTATAATTGTACTTATACTTGTAGATTCAGTGTGCAGTATGCGTTCGTAGATTTAGCATCCACGTTGTACGACACGGCTGTTTAGGAGCTTGTGATATCCGCCATGGAAAACCGGGAAAAGGTGGAATACATTATATAACAATGACGGAGCGAGCAACGAAAACGGAGTGATTTTTGCAAGTAAAATTTAATTCACTCGGCTTCGAACCGCCGGCTTGTATGATAATGTAATAGGATCGGCGGAGATCGTCCGATTGCAAAATAAAGTAAAAAAATCAAATATTAAACAAACAGAGGGGAAAAGTGATGGGATTGCTCGAGTAACAGCGGATCCGAAAGATCCGCTTTCCTAAAGGGCGAATGCACATTCTTTGGGTCTCCAAAAGTGACCCGGTAACATTTACCATTCTAGAGATGGAGTTGTTCAACCCGTTCCATTTTACCCTTTCTAGAAATTGCGCTGCAAGTTGAGACGTTTCGTTTCCTCTTTTTTTTCCTTTCTTTTTTTCTCTCTCTCGATTTTTGCGCTTAAAAGTTTTATACCGGAGAGATCGCGGTACTTACAAGATTGCTGCTTGGTTGCCGCGATAATAAATTTGTAAATGCTGTTGCAGCGCAGTGGTAATCCTACCTTACCGACAGCTTTGTCTCGTTTCTTTGTTTTTCCCCACCTGAGTTTCGTCGCCGCTATCAAAGCTTTTAAGCCAAAATTGCCACCGTTCCTTCTCAGTAACGGAGTTTTCACTAAATGTAAAATTGATTATTTCGCTTGAAATGATTTGAAAATTATATATATATATATACCGAATCGAGACAATTTCATTTACAAACAGTTTGTACAACAAGTTTAATTAAAAGGTGTTTTAAAGTGTAGCCATGAATGATGGAAATACGGATTATTTATAAATTTTGAACTTCTTAATAATTTCAAGGACAACTTTTCATGCAATGGCAAGTCGTAGTTTTGAAACTAAACTATCGAAATATCTATCTAGCATAAAGCTGTCTGATTGATGTCTGTCAAGAATTGAAGTTTCTTCGTTTAAAAAATGAATCCATTAAAAGCAATGGTGCTCCATTTTCTACTCGTACAAAAAAATTGTTCGAATTTTTGCTCTCTCTCTTTTTTTTTTTCATTACCGCGCTGATAGACTGCTAACAAATGAAATGGCAGAAACATTACTGCTAAATCTCTACAACACATGTTACGCTTGTATCAAACGTAACAAACGTGAGTTTGAAATTTCTGGTGTATATGCTATTTATCATTCGCCAAGTAAAATTGTCTAACTATCGCTTTTACTTTACGGATTATTTTTTGTACGACGAAGGATCTTGAATTTCTCCAACTATCAAAATGGTCAGACACGACCAATTCACGCAAGTTTCATACATATGTATAAGTTTCTAGAGATTCGAATAATTTTCGTATAAGAAGAACTTGTCGCAGACGAGAATAAAATTAAAATTCATTTTCATTTAAATTTATTTATTGGACAAATTCTACATTCGCTTCGTTATCGTCGATAATTCCACCTGTCGAACATAACACCGAATTAAAATGGAAAATTAAATCACATCAGCCGACATCAGTGTCCCCAGTTTGAACTTGATTTGAAGCAATATTAGTAATAAATATTATTAGCAATAAAATTAACTAATTGAGCAATTAATCTGCCCGACACGATTACTATGAGAATTAAGCTTAAATGCGAGCTAACTGGCACGCTAGTATCTGAACCTCACGTGGCCGCGAATATTAATTAAAGAAGAAAGACGTGCCTGCTACGAAAGTGGCAGCGAATTCTCAAATTATCCGAGTTATCCAATTACACTGCGAAACGACGCGCGGTCTTACATCGCGCGAATTACTTCGAAGGACAATTGCCAGAACAGCTGTCGTTCATCGTTTCTCCGAGGTAATTGTAATCAATATCAAATTGCAGAGAGCGAGCGCACTCTCTGCTGCTGAAGACAAATAGTTCATAGTCACGTGAACGAGGGCCGATACGAACTCTCCTCGACGCATCGCTGATATAAAATTTGAATTTCAACTAGACAAAGGCAATAATTCCTCGGTTCATTCCAAAATCTGGTTTAGTCGAGACATATATATCGGTTTGTTATATATCGGTTTGTTATATATCGGTTCGATTGTATAACACGTAATATCATAATGTACAAATGTATGAATATATCATATAAATATAGTAATAGTGTAATATTAATTCTTCAAGATTCTTGTCGTTTGCTTTCCTCTCGACGATTAATTAAATTATTTTGAAATTTGCAACGCGGTAGACGAATTCTTATTTTTTTCAAATGCTGTGTCACCTGTAATAGAATTATCTGGTAGAATTCGTAACATTCGAGTTATGTTAAAATATTGAAAAAATAGAGATTGACATAAGGGAGGCTGTAATATATTCTGTACTATTCTACTGAGCTTAGTAATTTACTGAATTTAGTAATTTACAATAGAGGCATTATATTTAGATTGATTGGTTTTTAAAAATATATCAATAAACACGTAAACTGAGAATAACAGAGATTTTCATCTTCGACTCGTAATAGAAAAACGAATATATATATATTTTTTTTTTTTTATTATTAAACGAATATAGAATATATATATATATATATTTTTTTTTTTTTTGACAATGAAATGACAATTAAGAAGCTTTGTATTTTTGCAGCTTCGAACAATTCACCCATAAAACGGATAAAAATTCGCAAACTACAAAATAGACGAAAATTTCATCTAGAATAATTTTTAGAACGATGACACTACTATAACGATAAGTGTTAAAAGGCTTTTACCATTTTGTAATACGACAGTAAGAAAAAAGACAGCCTCGATTATCTATTCAACATCGTCGAATGCTCGATGAATAAACAATCGAGATATCCAGAATTCTCTCTAATAGATCCGCGGCAAATTGGCTGCGTGCCGCACGAAATTCCGGCAAAAATGTATAATTGGCATTAGAGCGGTATGGGAGAGGGGGCCATCGTGACGGCCTTGAAAAGACAAACGAGCAATGGTCACGAAGTTCCGGGCCGGAGGGTCTCCGCGCGGAAATGAGAAAACGTCCGTCTTGCCCGTTATCGGAGATATTGCTCTTACGAGCAGACCTGTGTCTTCTCCTTTTTCGCTTTCCATTCCTTCTCTCCGAGTTTTGCCTCGGTGAATTTATTTCTCCTGACCACTCGCTACGGACAGCTACGTGACGCGAAATTTTCAATCATCCTGTGCCAGTCAGTCGAGGGAAAAACCGCCTCGAATACGATAAATATTTATGTATCTCATGAGATTCAGTCTCGCTAATTGTTAGAAAATTGTCGAACAGAGTGGAATAATTTCACATTTTTTTATCGCAACGTATCAAAACTGGTCGAATGATAATTTTGTAAAGCTAGCCAGGGATCTAGTTTAGTGTGACTTTTTTTACAAATGCCTCGAACAGAGTGGAATAATTCTCGAAATGATTTTTACTGACTTCGCGAAAGAAACGAAGATCGAGCAGTAGTTCGTAATTTTATAAACACTTCGATTTCTTCGAATTTCAATCGCAAACTGTAGAATTTAGATGGGAGAGAAGTAGAAACAAAATATCAATGGCTTTACCGACTGAGATATACTATTTGCTACATCATGGCATGTTTTATCTCGAGGTATTACGTACAGCTACGTGTTTTGAGCGCTTTTTATCCGACAACGTTATCAAAATATCGCATATTATATTTTCCGATCGACGAGATTTATTTTATTCCGATAAATAACGTCGATCATCGTAGCTTAACAAATTCTTGAAATTCCCCTTGGTACCTAGAAAAATATTCTGACAATATAAATTCTGTTGACAAATACAGTATAATACAGTGAAGAGCATATCGAATACGAAACGTTAAGGTTTCTTGGATTTTTTTCAAAGTTCAATGAAAAAAAACGACGAGAAAAAGGTCATTTGGTTAAATTTTATACATCTCGTTGACACCGCGGTAAATTCACTAGGGAACGTTGAAATTTTAACAATTCTCGAGAATAGAATATAATAGAATATAATATAAATTCCTCCAACCTCTAGCACGGTGTGAGAAGAAAGCTAAAACACAGGTCAAACATAGTATATTTTATCGCAACTTTCAAAATGACTAAATAATTCCGTAGAGCTACCAGAAGAGATCTAGTTTTAGTGTAATTTTTACAAATGCCTCGAACGGAATAGAATAAATTTTTTAAATGACTTCGCAAAGCGAAGGAGGATTGTCAAATTGTAAAAAGAACTGTCAAATATAATTTCTCCTTTACGAATTCACGAAATATTGTTTGAAATATTGTTGACAACTGTTCGTATTGATGCGACTGTGAATTCCTAAATTCATCGTCAATTTCAATTATTTCAACCTGGAAAACCTTCGCAATTACGCTCGAGTAATTGCAATTACGTAGCAATAAACGACGTTCGTACAGTGATAAAGAACTATTAACGGGTATATTTTTAGTGTACACTCTTCACATTTGACTGGTCGCACGTGCCGATGATAAAGCTTCCACTTTGTTAAGCCGATCCGCGAAAACGAGTTTCTCCCACCGAAAATGGTGAAAATAAACGCGTGCACGCATGTGTGTGTGTGTGTGTGTGTGTGTGTGTGTGTGTGTGTGTGTGTGTGTGCGTGTATCTCACCGACGTATTTTTCGATATTACGTCAGGACTGATTGGCATTTTTAAGAATTTAAACGAGGCTACGTAAAATCTCTCGACTATTTATCGGCCCCCGGTGACGTCAAATCATTCATACTCGTGGCGGAGGAGTCCGAGGGGTTTGCTCCTGCAAAAACACACGTGTCGATATACGTGCTTGCGTTGTTGTTCCAAGAAAGAATGTGCATAAATAACCATTGAAGAGCGACAACAAGCTTCCCTACGTCTTGAGCATCTGCTCAACTCGTGAGTGAACCCAACTATCGATCGTGTTTCTGTTGATCGAGTTGCGAGAACGTTCGAGTCGAGCCAGAGCTATACTCTGTTATTACGATTATTAATTAACAGACGGAAACGCATTTCTAGATATCACGAAATTATTCGATATCGCTCGCCACACGCGTCGTCGGTAAAAATAAAAAAAGTTCAAAACGTTCGAAATCTGACTGTGATAACGATTGCAAAATTTTGAACATTTAAAGAAGAATGATAAAAGTTATATTCAACACTAGAACCACCGAATTCGTCAATTTATCATTTATTTTGTTGGAAATTCTTTTACATGTAAATACGATGTATTTTCAGGGATCTAAATGATTTTTCATAAAGTGTATTTTGCACTCTATCTAGTATAAAGGTTTTCTATTTTTTTCTCTTTTCTTTCTTTCGATTCGAATTCTATGCGATCGAGTTCTAGCGTTAATAGGATCGTCTACGTGCTAATTTATTTATTCTAATTTTTAGTCTACCAAATACAGTAGATTGGTTTCCGATTCGACCAATTTGGCCATTTTGGCCAATTTGACCAATTTGACCAATTTGGTCAATTGACCATAGAAATCATATTTAAGGACTGTCTATAATACTTATGTATAAATTATGTATAATTTAATGATGATATAAATATGCATGTATATTTATAACAAGTATATATATATATATATATATATATTTGCAGTAAGTTTCTATAGCTCCAGATTGGTCTCAAATTTAACCAATACAATCTCGTTATAGCGAAACATTTTCGAATGTACACGAAATTTGTCTAGTACTCAAATACTTGCAAATACAGCGAATACCGTGGGAAACATTATGCTGAATGAAGAGCGTCGTATTTTCTTTTGCTCGTCTTTCTTTGCTCGTTGTCGTGTCGGGGGCGTTAAAATTTCACAAAAAAAGAAAGAAAGAAAAAAAGAAAGACGGTGCAGAAGGAAAAAAAATGAAAAAAGAAAAAAAAATGAAGGAACAGCACGGCGTTGGAAATGCCTCGCGATTTGACATTGTTAATAAAGGATCCGCGTCGTGCGTGACACCACCATAAAAATGTCGGCCGCTACGTTACTTTTTTCTTTTTCTCGGGATGGAATTTACACGCACGGCATTTAACAATGCAGAAGCGCGTTAAAAGCCGCGATAATGCCGCGAAACTAGTCACGGAATAGTTTGACGAAATACTTCTGAACTCGCGCCGACGGCTGGAAATTTTAATCACGTTCCTCCTCGCGGATATTCGCCGATGTTTTTCAACGTGATTTTAGAAATACGATAAAACGAGAAAGAACGGTGAAAACTATTTCTTACTTTCTAACTCACTGCACTCTGTGTTACAACGGAACCACAGTGTTGCGGAATAGCTGGACTCTGTGTAACCATTGGACTTTTAGGAAATGCAAAATTTACAAATTTATGCAAAAATATAGAAAATATTATATAAGAGATAATAAAATATAGAAAATATTATATAAAAATATTATATATAGAAATATAAAAGTGTAGAAAATATTATATAAAAATATAGAAAATATTATATAAAAATATTATATATAAAGTTAATATTCGTTAATCCTTGCTCGCCTCTTCTGAGTCAATTTGACACACTTTTCTCACAAAGTGTTACACTATTTCGCGGTTACCGAGCGTAGCTACAGTTGGGTTGAGAGGTTAGGTTTAAGTTTAGGTTAGGTCAGGTAAGAAGTACGTTGCAATGTAAATATATATATTTGATATTTTTGGCAACAGAATATTACCGCCAGTGTTGTCAATAATATTCGTTTTCAAGTTCAACAGGCAGCAATGCATACAATTATGGCATTTGCAGTACGGCGAGTATAGTTGTAACAAATGGGAATCCAAGAGCAAATGATCGCCTGCGAATGTTGAATAGAAATTCAAACCCACTACTAATAAAATAGAGCGCAAATTGAACTATTTATATTCTAATTGACAAGCACTGATCCCTTACTTATGATACTGTAAACTGGTATCAATCTTATACTAAAACTTAACACTTTACCGACCGATAGCGATAAATAGTAGAGGTAAGTAATAAACGATTAACAGGCTACCGGTCGGTAAAGTGTTAATATCGTATAATAATATATTTGTATATATTAATATACAATATTACCGGTCGGTAATAAAGTGTTAAAATATATAAATATATTATTATACGATATCAATACTTTACCGACCGATAGCGATAAATAGTAGCCGATTAATAGGCTACCGGTCGGTAAAGTGTTAAGTTAAAAAGAGAAAAGAAAAAAAGTAAGAAACGAACATTCAGACAAACGTAATATTTAAATTACGAAGATATTATTCAAATTGCGATGATATATTCAGTGATGACAGGATGGTTCAATTACTATATACTGATCCAATGGTTGCAATAGGTGTGTTCCAACAACTCGACAAAAAAAAACAGGGGGTGAATGAAAAAGGGGATGCGAGAATGACAGAGAGCGTACGTAAACGTGGCGTGCAACGAGTGAAACGTCGCCGGATCAGTGATCGAGATACGTGACAAAAAGGCAGCCAAATGTAGGAACAAGCCTACCGGCGATTAATTCTCGGTGGACGTTCCGTCGCGATTATCATCTGGAATTAATAGCATCGCGAAAGTATTAAAAAAAAAGAGAGAGAGAGAGAGAGAAAGGAGAAAAAAGGAGAGAAGAGAGAAAATAATTCGGTGGCTTGCATCGAGCGATCGTCCATTGCCACGGCTGTAAAAGCGTGATCGATACGTCGTCGCATTTTATAAATTACCGCGCGCATCCCCCTACCCTCTTTGCCCCCTCACGTTTTAGATCGCAGCCGCAGGCGAACACATTCAAGTGGCCAGGCTAAACGAAATGGAATGCCGATACTCACGCGATGTATACTCTCCCCTATATCTTTCCCGAGAGTTTGTTTCTTTTCCGTGGTCACGATCGCATGAAAGTTCATCGCGTTCGTTTTCCACTTCGTTTCCAATGGAATTTCCATAAAAATTCACGCGAAACACGCTTCGTTATCGTTCGATTTCGTTTTCTATCGAATTCCCGCTCGCGTTTCCCGTATTTAGGAAATGTACCCACGTGTTTTCAACGTCTCTCGGCACGCTTACAACGTATGGTAAAAAGCTTGCATACTCGTACAGAGGATCGTGGAAGCATTGAAGAGGTTCCTAAACGTTTCACTGTCGTTTAACTGTCCAATGAAATTATGAACCTCGCACGAAAATATCGTGCGATTATTTCACGTGGTGGACAAACATGTTCTTGCATGACGTGTAACGTTTCGTCTTTTATCTCTAATAATACGATGAAAAAAAAAATATATATCATATGATGAAAAAATATATATATATATTATATTATAATATATTATATTATATACAAATATATATATATATATATTTTTATTATCGTTTTATGGTGGTTCGTGAAAAAGCTTATGACCTAAGTGAGATATACATATTAAGCATTATTATCATATGATGAAAAAATATATATATATATTTATCATATATATACTTATATTTATATATATTTATATTTATATGTATATAATATTATTTATATTTATTTATTATATATATATTTATCATCATATACATATATCATATATACATATATATATCATATGATGAAAAAAAATATATGATATATATATATATATGATATATGATATATATATCATAAGCGAAAGATGAGATACAGCATGGTACACTTCAAACTATAGTCATTCTTAAAGAAAAGTATACAACCAGGCACGATATAATTACAGTTTGAGAACATAATACAAAGAAATAAATAATAACGTAATATAAACGAAATACAAAAATAAATGATATAATATAAAAAATTGGTATCAGGACAATGCTAAGGAATGATAAAAAAATATAATAATAATAATAAAATATTCCACTTTTTGCCTCTCTACAACTCTAACTGCAGAAACATTGTTATATGCAAGTCTCACGAAGTTCCAAGTACAATCAATAAAAAGGACACCAAATCACTAACGATCGCTAACGATCTGCCAATGAAACAGCCTCTTACCGATCAAATGGATCAAGTCACCGCGAGAAATTCAGTTATTTCTAGATTTTAGAGAAACAAGGAGAACATTTCGATGTACGATCGCGATCAAAGTTCATTGAAATTTATTAAACGCGCGATTGTAAGTCCTCGAGTGTAGAAAAAAAAAAAAAGAATGGAGACGATTTTTCGAGTGACGAAGGCATGGGTGTCGAAAGTATCATTCGAAGACAACGTCGAGTCACGGGCATTTGAAAATTTCGACAATTTCAACAAACTCGTTTCTTTCCTTTTTTCTCTTTCTTCCAGAAGCGTTTTAAGGCCTCGGCGCGATGAATGCCGATGGTTCTACGCAGCGTTCAAATATTTGGATCCCACGGCACGTACGAATTCGGAAAGCAGGCGTAGGTTCCGCCTCGAGAGAGCGAGTCGAGGAGAAAAGAGGCCTAAGACGGAGG
This sequence comes from Tetragonula carbonaria, assembly GCA_032399595.1. Lineage (NCBI taxonomy): Eukaryota > Metazoa > Arthropoda > Insecta > Hymenoptera > Apidae > Tetragonula > Tetragonula carbonaria. Next base: position 916,055 of record JAUCRC010000015.1, read on the forward strand.
CAACTTCAGAGAATCGTCTCGAGTAAGGTAAAAAGAAGACGAAGACGAAGACGAAGACGAAGAGTAAAGAAGAGCAAATCGAGGTGCGTGGACTTGACGACGGGGAAAACACGACGATATGATTACAAACTCTGAAAAACGATAAAACCAAACCCAATAAACCCGAATCCAATAAATGGATTTTCTGATTTTCATCCTTGTTTTTTTTTTTTCACAATTGCTGAAGAAATGCGGAGCACTTCTGTCGAAGCCGAAACGTCGATTCCATTTCAGACAGAAGCATAATATATTTTTTTTAACTAGAACTGAGGATACTTTGATACGCTTGATTTGCAGGTTATGGGTTGGGTTTAGGTTAGGTTTAAGTTAGCCAGAAAAGGGACTAATTTCTGTTTTAGAAATAAAACACACAGTTTCTCACAGTTGGGAATTTTAGACATTGAGATGAACTTTCAGAGATTTGAGTGATAAACGATCTTTACGATTAATTGTTGCAGAACATTTTTATTATAAAAAATGATGCGAATGTTATGAATAGAGTAATTTAGAATAACATAGGATAGAAATAGAGAATACACTTTGAACTCGAAAAGCTTGCTACTGTCGATATCTTGAATATTTAAAAAATAATTAAACAATTGAGATTCCTTTTCAGACAGAAGCATAGTTTATTTTAACTACAACGAGGATATTTTGATACGTTTTATTTGGAGGTTATGGGTTGGGTTTAGGTTAGGTTTAAGTTAGCCAGAAAAGGGATTAATTTCTGTTTTTAGAAATAAAACACACAGTTTCTCACAGTTGGGAATTTTAGACATTGAGATGAACTTTCAGAGATTTGAGCGATAAACGATCTCTATGATTAATTCGATTCGTGGCTTAATTGTTGTAGAACATTTTTATTACAAAAAATGACGCGAATGTTATGCACAGAGTAATTGCCCCTGTCGATATCTTGAATATTCGAAAAACAGTTAAACAATTGAGATTCCTTCTTTAACGGAGTAATTTCCATTTCTAATTTAAGAGTATTAATTTATTATCATTATTGGCAATCCGTGTTCGAAGAAATTAGCGAATGAAAGGTTCGTCGTTTTGACTTTAAAAAAAAGAAAGAAATGTTAATCTTAAAAAAGAAAGAAATGTTAATCTTAAAGTCAGGAAAAAATTGAATCCACCCTCTTGAATCGTTTCTTGGACCCAAATGTTGAAATTTTTTACTAAATTTCTGCTGAATGAAATTTAGTTAAATAAAGCGTGAGTACGTACGCTATCGAAATAAGCTTCGATAGCAATTGGCGAAATTGCTCAAAATCCAGCGTCGGATCCGACTATCAGCTTTATTCGTCGAATGAAATACATGGTTTTAACCATCGAATATTCGGTGAATATTAACTTTAACATTCGAGATAATAATCCAATCGACGATACGAAAGGCAAATTCATACGATCATGCGATCAATATCTTAGATTTCAATGTTCGTTATAATCTTAGACCGCCATACGAGCTAAATTAAGTCATCTCGTATTATACGAAGCTTGCATTAGCTATAAATAAAGTTCAAATTTAATTCTGCGTTTATAATGCAAGAAAAGACGTGACAATAAAAACATTTAATAAACATTTAACGGAAATACTACATGACAAATATTATAGAAATGAAGAAAGGAATATTTGATATTAATATTTCTTATTGTTAATTACAAACGCATGTATTTCGATATGTTTCTGCAAAAGATATACTATTCTACATCGTTTACTAAATGCAGCGAATCTGTAATTCGCAATTTGATAATATAATAATTTAATAATTTTTCATACACTGGAACAATGAAAAAGAGAGAGAGAGAGAGAGAGAGAGAGAGAATGAAGCTTTTCAAAATTAAAATTTCTCCGGGAAATAACGATTAAAAGCGCGGAATTTCTGAGCGTAGAATTTCAATTAGCTCGATATTAATAAAATGGGGGAGGGGGGGAAAGGAGGAAAAAAAAGGAAAAAGAGAGAAACAGTTTACATTAAATTTCAGATATCAAATATGAAATTAGCCGGCAATATTTGCATGCAAGCTGTTTTCTCATCAACGAACGAAAAAAATGGACATCCAAACAAGATAATGTTTGTTCCGTGCTATTTAAAAAAAAAAAAAAAGAAAAAAATGCACGCCATGCAAACGGACCGAAAATATTTCCGTCAGATTAATTTACCAGTTGCAACGTTTTGCCGAGTTTTCTGAAATTTTCATCGGCCTTGCCGGGCGAAGGGGGAGAAAAACAGCGCAGAATAAATTAATAATACTAAAACTGTAATATTGTAATATTGTAATATTGTGTAATATTAAAACTCATCGACTGTACGTCATCCTTCCATTAGCAGGATTCTGTCATTTTCTGCTGTCTTTTGTGGCAAGCTTCGCGAAACAAATATCACGACGTTGGAATATTCATGGTTTCGATATTGAACGAGGAGACTTTTTAAAGAAGATATTCTCTTCTTCGGATATTATTCGACGTGTGTGACCACGAGGAAACTCGCTCGAGTCAAGTTCTTCCTTCGACGTGGATTAGATTCCAATCGTTCCTTCGAAATTCGATCACCAGCCAGTATAAAAAAAAAAAAAAAAAACGTAAATGGAAGTTCCGATCAGTTAATTAACTTCGACAGACACTAACGAGAATGTCTGCAAACGTTGATTAATTTCTATGTAACGTGTAACGAAAAATAGTATACGTCTGAGAAATTCAGTAAATCTGAGACCGTCCAAGGTCGACGTAGATTTTTCATTTAGCTTCCAGCATTTTTCGAATGCCGCGGTTACGTTTGATTGAACTTTGCCCCTATCCCACGCGGAATGAAATTTTCCACTGGCCTAAATTTCCATAAATTCCTCGATGCAAGTAATCATCGTCCTGGCGATACTACCAGTTCAATGTTCACTTCTTTCAAGGTCTTTCTCGTCGAGCACGATTGCGTGAAACGCGTTGCAAAACAGTTTCGTATTTCACAGCCGGAGAGGTGTTTTAATTGGAAAAAGAGAGAGTGAGAGAGAGAGAGAGAGAGAGAAAAAAAGAATCTTATCCACGAAGTTTGGATCCATATTGGAAACTCGGTTCTTTGTCTCGATTGGCGAACGCAATTCCTTCGGAACGGAGCCGGAATTTCCCTCCCTCTCCTCCACCAGGTATCGGTGCGTCGTTCGATAAGAAAGGAAGAAAGAAAATTACGAGGGTGAGAAAAAAAATCGTCGAATGCAATAAAAAGTCGAACTGGAACGCCAACGCGATGTTCCACCGACGAATCGGCGACCCAGAATTCAGATCTACGACACCGTCACGTGTTTCTCATAATGCGCACACAATTCGTGTATAAACGCGAGAACGTCAGCTGATAAACGACACACACACACACACACACACACACACACATACACTTGATTGCTTCGATCAACGAGACGAATTCATTGATGAGGCACTTAAAAGAGAAATGAAAAAAAGAGAGTAGAAAACTGCGCTCGAGAAATAAAATGGAAATGAAACGAATCATTTGAAGGAAATGACTCGAGTGAAAATCGGTTGGTTAAAAATCGACGCCGGATTCTTATGGAGAAAGTTTTTTACTCGTTTTCAAGAACGAAGAGAATTATTCGAGAAAGAAATAGAAAAAAACGACAGGCCAGAAATTTTATACTCGAAAGAACGCATCATAAATATACGTAAAAAATATAAAAATGAAAGTGTATCTAGAAAAAAAAAAGAAAGGAAAAAATAATTCACATCAGATAACTGAAGTTCATGACATTTGGTCGTATTTTTGCAAGAGGTATCGCGCAAATATATTCAGCAACACGGTGTATGAAGTTCAGCCGGTTGAAATTAACGCGTAAGTCAAACATGAAAGTCTGTATGCTGTTTACGTTCAATTATAAAGTATCAAAGTATTACGGCGGGGCAAGTTATTTAAGAAAAGCAACTTTATGCGAGCGACTGCTCCCACAACTTTATGCGAGCGGGAAATTTCTTCGTTGACGCGCCACGTATCATCGCGTATCACGAGTTGAAAATTAAAATCCCCTTTTCAGAAATTATATAGAGAATTCGTTCAGCTTTCTCTATTTTAAATTAAATAACACCCTCGCGTCACTCTCGATTCGATTAATTTAAACGAACGATTTCAACCTGTTTACATATATTAGTAGTTCGAGAAATGAGATACAAACGTGGCTACTCGTCATTATAATTCTTTGATATATAATATAAACGTACAATTTATCTGTCGGTCGAATAATTATAATATCAGTGATTAACGATAACGAAGTGCTCCTTCAAGCATCGCACACGAGTTGAAAATTAAAATCCTCTTTTCAGAAATTATATAGAGAATTCGTTCAGCTTTCTCTATTTTAAATTAAATAACACCCTCGCGTCACTCTCGATTCGATTAATTTAAACGAACGATTTCAACCTGTTTACATATATTAGTAGTTCGAGAAATGAGATACAAACGTGGCTACTCGTCATTATAATTCTTTGATACATAATATAAACGTACAATTTATCTGTCTAATAATTATAATATCAGTGATTAACGATAACAAAGTGTAGGAAATAATTGAACGAAATAATTCACTGAAAATTGACACACAGCTTGACACGTTGACGAGTTGCGGCTAATTTTTGAAAATCAGGCGAAACTAGAAATTTAAAAAGAAAACTTTCCGCCATTAAACGCGGCATATAAATTAAATTCTGCATTCACCGGTTGAATCGCGGATGTTTATGCAAATTCGCAGTTCTGTCGCGAGTTGTCTCGCTGTTAAAAGTTTATTTTTATTATCTCTGTGCAGGGTGGATTGTTGCAGGAAATAGAAACAACAAGAGAAAAAGAGAGAGAGAGAGAGAAAAATTTTATGGTAAATATCAGTTGCAAGAGCGAATAAATAGGAGAAAATATATATAGAAATTACAGGATTGGAGATAGAAAAATACGGCGAAATTCGATTAATCGTTTCTTTAAGCAAATGGCGTCGAATCTGACGAAAGGCAGTAATAAAGTGACGAAAATTGAACGTATTGACGGGTTTATTGCGACCGACTGTACATTATTCGAACAATCAAATGTAATCAGAAACTCGACGACCTCTCGTCGGGCGAGAAAACTTTCCGCAACTTCGGAGGACGAAAGTTATAATCGAAGTCAACTTAATAGAGCTTGCGGATGGAAACTGATAATTAGGACATCGGCTCTCGATACTTTGCCACTCTCCTTTAATCGAATGGCACTTTGGGTAAATATTCGAACGATATGCCTGAGTTTCGTACGTCACGTCGATATGCCTCAGTCTTACTTGTTATTCGCTGAAATATACAACGCGTGTTGATGAAATTATACAACATATGTAAAAAAAAAAAAAAGAAAGAAGACGCGCGATTATATATTTTCTACTCTGTCGTGTGTTCGTCCCTGTCGTTCGTTCATTCCATTGTCAATTAAGGGAAATAAAAAAAAGATACTGAATTTTTCAACTCGTTATTACGTGGATTACGTTTTTTTTCCCTCCTCCCCCCCCCCTTTATGGTTGAACATTTGCCTCGTTTCACCTTTCGAATTATGAAATTTCGCGGAAGCAAATAATCGCGTGACGGCACGGTTGCAAAACGCAGCACGAACGAAGCATTAACATGGAAGACAATAAAGATCGAAAAGATATCCCCCTACTGTTTTAGAATATTATTTCGATCCGCGTGAAACTTGTTGAAGAACGGTGCCGAAGAAATATCGAAATGTTGAAATTTTGAGATATATTGTTCGAATTATTTATGTCTCCTTTCTTTCAAATCAATGGAAGTAAGACATCAGTGTTCATTTTTATACATCACTTTAATCGATATATCTTAATATTAAGATATGCACGATACTCGTCAAACGAATGAAACAGTCGTTTGTAAATTTTAATTCTAATTAAAATTATTTATTAAAATTATTTAATTTTAATTTAAGAGGAGGGGGGGCGGAGCATACTAAATCTTTGGCACTTCATTCATCCAAAGTCTGACCCACTGAAATATTTACAAAACGCAATAAGCAAACGCAAAATGGACGAAATATCCATTAGAATGGCGGTATCAGTCCTCTCTCTCTCTCTCTCGATATATTTAACAGGCGAAACGAGATCCATGGTTGAGCCCCCTCCTTGGTAATTATTTCCCCCAAAAGGGCGTAAATTTGCGTAAAAATTCACAGCGCACGCGGGCAGAAATTTCGCGCGGGTGGACACGTTTCGAGTGGCGGAAGAGTGACGTTTAAAAGTGGTCGCGAGATGGGTAATTTAGCAGGTAAACCGGTGGCCGCGGTAGACACGCGGAAGGTGTTAATGGAAAACGATCCAGCGGCTGCGTCATACCCCAGATATATATATATATATATATATATATGTATGTATATTGAAATTGTCACGTGACAGAGTATACACAACATACGGGCCGCAGGGAGACACGTGAAACGCGGCAGAGCGTGAGTGCGCGCCAGGAATGGCACAATGGCAACGGCACTCGACTGACAATGAGCACGAGTGGAGATGTGCTCCTCTCCCATTGGACCGTCTTGACGTACTACACACACACACACACACACACACACACACACATACACACACATCACCGATACTACGAGCATTGGGTTAATGCGCTATTGTCCTGCGTGCGTACCTGCCGAGGATTACACGCGTTTGCTCGCGAGCGAGCCTTAAGGTGCTTGCATAATGCACATACGCACATACATGCACTCCACCGGATTCTGCCATATCCTTTCAGCCGCGACACGTGACCCTGGCCTCTAATCACTGTCGCTTTTGTCCACCGTCTGCTGTTCGTGGATATAATCGGCGGAACTGCTGAAAGGTACGATAGACACGAAATGTTCAGCAGCCAAACAGAATTCATCGTCAGCTGATAACGGAAAATTCTTTTGTAAAATCACGTGCAATACATTTGTGATACATCGAGGAAACTTACGATATCGAATTTCCGTCATTTCCGCCACTTCTGTTGAAATTCAAGGCACATTAATTACATTTAAAAATCAGAAAGTTTCTGCTTCTGGGGGAGGGACAAAAAGAAACTAAGCAGAAGAGAGAAGTTCGTTTCGTCTGGAAAGATTGGAAGACGTTCAAGGGCCGTGCTCAAGCGGAGTTAGGATGAAACTCCAGTTAGTGCGATGCACGTATTACAAAACAGCCGATCCCGATACCGATAGGGAAACAGTTCCGTATTATTTTCAATTAACGGCGTTGCCCGCGGCACATTCGTCTCCGTTATCGATCAGCTGTTTCCTCCTCACTGTGCTTTTCTACGGGACGTCCGGCTGGCTAATACGGACCTCCCGGCATTCAACTAGCGATGGCCTCGAGTCCAACACGCACGTCGCGAGTCCGAGTGAAATTTCGAGCAATTCCAAGCAAGTTTCGTTTCGTTTCGTTTCGTTATCGTGAATTTCAAAACGTCGCATTCGGTGAGAAAAATAAATTTCGACGAGTGATACGCTGACGTGATACAATATTTTATACATCGGCTGCCTTCGAATCATGGAACGAGTAGCTGCAAGTCCGCTATAGTTCGTAAGATTCGAAACTTGAGTGAGTAGTACGCGAATCTTGGAAATCCTCTCGCTACAGAATCCAACGATCCGACATGAAAATGATATCACCTGTGTTGTGTGTTATATCTACGACTCGTTCGAGATAAGATTTCTTTTCAGTTCTCACGCGGTGAAGCTGCGAGCCTTCTCAAAGTGGGAAAATTTTACTATGAGCGTCAGACAGTCGCGAGCCTGTTTTTCTATAAGCAAAATCGCACACGGAAAAGAAGGAATCGAGAATCTGCAAACGCATACATCAGAAATGGTTCGTCTGGTAACGTTTAGGGATTTTCCCCGACTAAAGTATTGCAAGTATGTAAATCGCGGGCTATACAAAATTTACATTTCACCACCAGCATTTCTTCAATCAAGAAAATCTCCCAATTTCTTATCTGAAAGTTTAAATTCAAGTGGAAAAAATAGACGTCAATTGAACATAACTTAAAAGATAAAAGAGTAGATATTAAAACTAAAACATAACCTCCTAAAAATAGTCTAATCTATTTGACAAATTGTAAGCCTTAATTTCAAATAGCTAATAATCCACACAAACAATGAATGCTAAAGAATAAAGCAATTGATTGAAAATGCCTGAGTAACATAAAAGAAAAGACACTAAAACTAAGACATAACCTCTTAATAATAGTCTACCCTACTCGACAGATTGTAAGACTTAATTTCAAATTGCTAATAATCCACACAATCAATGAATGCTAAAGAATGAATTTAGCAATTGATTGAAAATAAATAAATAAATTTCTTTAAATAAGCTTCAAATGAAGCATATTATTGTCCAGTGTAGAAAATAGACATCAACTGAACACAAAATCCCTGCCTGAATAACATAACCTAAAAGATGAAGAATAGATATTAAAACTAAGACATAACCTCCTAAAAATAGTCTAAACTATTCGACAAATTGTAAAACTTAATTTCAAATTGCTAATAATCTACACAAGCGATCGATGCTAAATAATGAATCTAGCAATTGATTGAAAATAATAAATTTCTTTAATTAAGCTTCAAATGGAACATATTGTTGCCCGGTGTAGAAAATAGACATCAACTGAACGCAAAGTTCCTGCCTGAGTAACATAACCTCAAAGATAAAAGAATAGACACTAAAACTAAGACATAACCTCCTAAAAATAGTCTAAACTATTCGACAAATTGTAAAACTTAATTTCAAATTGCTAATAATCTACACAAGCGATCGATGCTAAATAATGAATCTAGCAATTGATTGAAAATAATAAATTTCTTTAATTAAGCTTCAAATGGAACATATTGTTGCCCGGTGTAGAAAATAGACATCAACTGAACGCAAAGTTCCTGCCTGAGTAACATAACCTAAATAATAAAAAATCAATCCTAAAATATATGATTAACCTCCTAAAATAGTCCGACCTATACGACAAATTGTAAGACTTAATTTCAAGTTGCTGCAAGCAATTGACGCTAATATACAGCTGATCGGGGGGCAAGAAATTTTCAAGAATAATGAATTTAAAAAATGCACGCGGAGATATTGTTTTTGTTCGTGTTCGACGACCTGCTTGCGAGGTACTCGATCCCATCTCTACCTGCATTCAACGTGTTTCCGCATTGCGGTGGGGAATAAAGTCGAGCGTCGTCGTGGTCGTCGTCGTCGTCGTCGTCAAGAGTTAAGAAGAGAGAAAGAGAGAGAGAGAGAGAGAGAGAGAGAGCTTTCGTGGCTACCTGTCAGAAGGGCAGCTTAATGAAAGAGCTGAGGGGCGTCTCTCCTTAATGGCCTCGACTTATCCTCGAGACAATCTTCTCTTCGCCGTCCGACTGCCGGCCCGTACACTAGCAGAAGGCACGCGATTCTTTCGCGCCCGACGCGCCCACCTAATGCCATTACACGCCGCGCGATCCTCGATGATCTACAGTCTCATTTCTGGCCCCGGTTTGCATCGAAAGCTGCTCCGACGCGGAAGGGATCGCCGTTTTCACCCTTAGCCTTCATACTCGCCGAGATCTGAACTATTTTTCTCTATCCCATCTCGCGAACCACTGACCTTATTTCTTCGATTAACTTAATCCCCAAAGTGATGATCTGGCCGATATTCCGCGAGGGAGCGAGAAGAATCGTTATTGCACCGCGTGGGGTTTGCTTCTTATAGCGTAGAATTCATCAAGTGGTCCAAGTGAAAGTATTTTAATTTACTTGCAGTAAGTTTAAGAGTAGGTTTCTTCTTTCTTCGTGTGAAAAACCACAACACACTTTGACAACATTTAAGCAACGTTACTCAACGCTGGAACTACCGACGAAACTGAACTGTGTATATAATATTCGTAGCAGAGAAGATTAAACTTAACAATCAGCTCGAGTATCTAGAAACACACTGCTGTATAATATGTAAATTACATTATATAATTTGGTCATTTTAATCACTTTGGTTCAACCAACTCCAGTTTGTGTAAAATACACAAATCTGAACAGACTAGATAAATCTGCAGAAATCGTGGCCAGCAAACGTTCCCATAGTATACATTTGAATATTTATATATGTCCCATGCGATATATTTCCCATGCGTCTTGATCTTACACTTTTTGGTCGTCGAGGTCGCCAACTATAATTGTAATAAACACTCGCAGATGCAAAGACGGTTGGACAACAAGGATCCGTCAATTCTTTCCTAAGAGAAAGTGGAAAGTTATTTTTTACTCTGGCAGACACACACACACAGGTTCGAGGTCCAAGTTTACCAAACGTAAGTCGAGAACAAGACTCTCTCTCTCTCTCTCTCTCTCTCTTGATTCAAGGCTTGAGTAAAGACGCGTGGAACTACCACGGGGGCCAGGTGGTTAACTAACTGCGAGCCGGGGCCATTAGCATTTATAGTGCAAAGTTGTTCGGGCGTTAAATCCACTTTACGTTTTATACGTTTTTCTCTTGGCACGCGCGATCCCAATCTGTAATTACCCTCGTGGAACACTTTCGAATGACTTCCGAAACGGGCGGCGCAATAATTTGAACGTTAAATCGCGCTGATTAATTTTGCGGGTTAATTTCCTCCGCGGGTCGCTCTGACCAATTATGCTCAGGGCCAATTAACAGTAAAAATATATATATATATATATACATATATATATCGGCACGTATCTCTGTTTTTTTCTTTTTTTTTTTCTAACTTTGTCGTGCATTTTCGCTTCGAAACAAATAAATCTGTTCGTTTAGTCTCGAGATAAATATAAACATTTATCGTTCGCATCGAATTATGAGGGAATTAATTCCATTAAAGATTCAATGCGTATGGAATCAAGTTGCATTCAAGGACGAATTATCATCAAAAGTTGTAGTGCAAGAGTTATATACTTGCGATGTATTTATATGATATTTAATATCGCACGATATTTATATTGGGCAATGTCATGCCGTATTTAATACGTTATAGCGATATTTTCGACTAAGAATAACTATTATAAACTACTACGAGCAATTACGTTTATGCTACACAAACGACTATAAACTTTATAAACGACATATAAATAATCATTATAGTCGAAATTTCTTTCTCAGCAGTCGTCGAAAAGTAACCATTTTTATTTCGGTTTTTGTTACTGACTGATAGCGATCATTAGCAACCCAAAAATGCCCAAAAGGAATGTTAACTATTAAAGGTGTAGAAAAATATGGTATACATTTTAATATTTTTTTTTTGTCCGAAAATATGGTATACATTTGAGAAAAAAAATCAAATAAAACTAAAATTAAATTCATTTATTTTTAGTTCAAATGAGATTTAGCCTTGAAACAGTTAGGAAAAACAGTTTTTTCATCACCTTTACTTCATTTGTTATTTAATATAATTAATCTTTTCGATACAATAAACTTTTATCTATTGGAAATAATAAATATTGTTTATGTTAATAATTTTAAGTTTATTTATTTTATTATATCATTTTTAGTTAAGATTCCTACATACATAATTCATGGATGATTACTTAAAGCACATGTCGAAGTCTTCGTTTTTCAGATCAATAATTTTAGCTTCTGTAATATTAATAGCAACGATTCTTTATTGTTAGGGTATGAACAACGTAATTGATTCCATACACGTTTGTAATGTTATAAAAAACGTTGTCAAGAGTTATTTCTCTCTAATTTATTAAATGCATCTTGAACACATTCGATCAATTCATTGATAGCACAGTGTTCTAATTTCTCTTTGTTCTTCATATACTGTAATAGCTGTTGCAAGACACCATAACGTTGTTCATTAGTCAATTGCTTCGATTTGCCATCTCTTCCTTGTAAATTCACGTTACTTGGGTTGGAAATTTTCCATTTTGAAATCACAGCGGCGACTATTTTATTTCTCTTAAAAAAAGAAACTAATTTTTGGTTGCTTCGAATTCCAACTTAACTCAAAAGCAACGCCTGTCGAATATGTTGCAGGTTATTTAGGCTATCAATGTAAACATAATGAGTATTGCCAGTTGCTTTCGAAACTCTAGATAATCAAAAATTTCCATTCAAATGTACACCATATTTTCAGACAGATGGAGTGATACTTTTTAATCCACCAGAGTGCACGATCGTTGGACGTTTCTTCCGAAATTTTTCCATAGTTTAAATCACGTTGGAACATTCGTCGGTGTATTAATTACCGGCGAAACCGGATGGAACGAAGGGGGGGGCGGATAAGATTATTTGTAAGGGGGTGGGAGTTCTTTGTTCGACGAGTTTCGTTCGTCTGGCTTTCTATTTCTGCGTATCGGTACGTGGTTATGTCTCTCCCTTCGGACGGCGGTGTCTCTCCCTCTTCACTCTCACCCCCTCCGTTCGAAAGCCCGCGAAACAGAAAGTTACCGAGAGTGACGAGTCCGCTGGGAAATTTCCAAGTTTCCTTTTAATGGAATTATAAAGAGGAGCGGGCGTGACCGTGTGACAGCTGACGAACTCGTGGAGGAAATCCCTCGCGGGTGGCGCGCGACGCGTACACACATCCCTGGTAACCGCCAATTTTTCACCCGTAATTATCCCCGTCGATCCGTTCCACCCTTATTTGATCAGCTTCATCGAATTACCCTCCCGGAAAATGGTAAACAAAGTTGAATCTCTCAGCAAACTTTCGCCCGGAGTTTCGTCGTCGATTTTTCTGCAATTCGGCTCGCCCGATGACAATCGCGCGACGATCTTCGCGCAGACGTTTGTTTAATCTTTTCATTTTTTTTTTTTTTATTGGCAATCCTGCTTACCAGCAAGTATTTCGGGACGTGTTACGCGTATCGATTTCCGATGTCACTGCTCCGTTCCGCGTAATTTTGCATTTCAAATTTGTTCGTCTCGCTTTCTTATAAAACGCGTGACAAATTAATTTTGCTTGAACTACGGAGATTTATCGAAAACTTGAAAATAACAATAACTTTAAAAGTACAGTTGAATTTTACAATATTTATACAATGTAAGATATTTTAATATTTCATACGCGTAATTTAACGTGTGTGTACCTTACGTTTTACATAAAATTATCCGCATCTTTCGCCAGTTTAAATTTCACCGATAATTTATCATCGTATTTAAATAACTAATAACTGTAACAATTATCGTGAACAAATTGCACAAAGACAGTCTCCTGTAATAAAACGATTCCTGTTTATATATTCTCTATTTCTATTTCGATTTTATATAATAGGATAACAATGTTCCACGCCATCGTATTATTTTCAGCAAATCACTTTCGGGTGAAACGGAGATTTACCGAACTGAATTTAGATTTCGTATAAGCAGCTTTTAATAGCACGTTCGCGTAGTTTAAATACACACACACACACACATATATATGCACTAATGTTGGCCAATCTATTTCCAAGTGAAGCAGTATTTTTATTTAACGCCGAAACTCCTTAATTATTTCGCATTCAGTGGCTATAGTTGGCACAACAATCCTTCTCCGGCCACATTAAAACGTTGCGCGAAACACATTTCCACTGTTAGACGTACAATATTTACGAACACACGCATCGGTGTCTCGTACGCTTAACACGCGAATAATATACGAACGTTAATTACACGGCGTTGCACACACGTGCGCGAATTTTAAATCGGATCGGCAAGAAGCCTGACTGAAATCAACGATTTTCAGAGATTAACCATCGCTGCCCGAGCTTTCCAATTAAACCGCCACTTTTTTACTCGATAGATATAATTTTAAACTAAATTATATACATATATATACATACATATATATAGGAATTCTCTCTCTCTCTCTCTCTCTATATATATATATATATATATATATAGGAACTGGCACTGATCGAGAGGAGAGAGCAAACACAGAGAAAGAGAGAGAGAGAGAGAGAGAGAGAAACAGTACAAACAAATTCAGAATTAACACGAATGTAACCGGTTTCGGTTGGTAAAACGATGTAGTACTTGCTCGCAGCCGTACAATTCTGCATCATCAACACGATACGCCCCAGAGGCAAACGCTTCCTCCTCGGAGCGAAGCGTGCAACTCCAACCCCCGCAGCCGTTCGTGGAGCGCGTAATGTCGACGATAAATCGCGAAACAAAAGACGCGGCGAACGACGCTCGTTTACAACGCGTCTGCGACGCGTTAAAAGTCATCGTGCATCCATCTGAGCGCAAATATTTTTTATTCGCCTGTTATTATCGTGTTATGTCACGTGTTGTTTACCTTTGAAAAGAGAAAAAGAAAAGAAAGAAATATTCGAATAATATTCGAAACAATGAAACGCGCGTTTGAAGAAAATGCTTGTCCGCAAACGAGGGGCAAAGAATTTTAGAAATTCAGAAGTGTGGAGCATATGCGATTTGTAAGTTTCCTGAGAACGCTGCGTTATGCTTGCTGCACGTAGGAAATATTATTAGAATTATCGTTAAATGAATCTCTTAGCGGTGTAATAATCGAATAACGTTCTCTATTGTTATTCTATCTAGATCTATTTATCGTAGACCATTTTCTTGAATGCATTGAACATTATTTAACATTATCAACACGTTCTGACAGCGTTCCCTTGGAGTTGTGACAGTTTATGCTATTAAAATCATGGGTGTTAACACGTTGCCATATTTTTGCAGCTACGATGAAATTCGTAGTCGTATCAGTGTAAATATGAATAGATAGCCTCAGGGAAGAGAACAAGAAATCGTTATTGGCTTACGTGAACAGAAAATATAATAATACAAAGTTTATTCGAAATCAACAAGCAAAAGAATAATTTTATATAATTTTATCTTCCACGCAACGGGCTGGCTTCTCTTGACAGATTGGCATACTCTGCAAATAATGAAACTCTTGCGATCTAATTTTTTTTTTTCAAACTTTTTGGTTTGAATCTCTTCTGCAATCAACGCGTCGACGAATGCTTCTCTAAACTTTACAAGTTTTATTTTGGAAGAAGTTGCTCTATGAAAAAGTTTGTGCGCATATATATATATATATATATATATCTTTTTGGGCCATCTAATAGTCTTTCTTTACATAAGCCAACTACGAGATAATTCGCAAGATCTTTTTTTTCTTAAAAAAAAAAAAAAAAAAACATTCTATATGCTTTCTGATGATCACTATGTACTATAATAGGAGTTTTTAATAATATGGTTGAATTAAATTGGCTTCTTAGACAGGGATCGTGAAAAGTACGTGTTAATAGAGCAACGTAGAAATCTTGAATCCCCCAGAATTATTTTATAATTTTCCATTTTCAATGATAACAGGTATGCTTGAAATCAACTTCTTATCTTCTGCCAGGGATATGATATATATATATACGTGCAACCGTCCAATTAGCTTTCACAGTGCGCGCCCTAAAATGTCCCACTGACCGCGCAGAGCATCAACAACCCTCTTCATATCGGCCAACCCCTTAGGATCGAACGGGAGATTAAAAAATCAACAAGAGAAGATCGGGTCGATGATTAAGCGGAGTCGTCGCCTCCGGGCAAGAGCCGAAAAGTCTACGACCTGCTCGATGACGTTCTTACCACCCCCGAAGAATGGACAGCGGGCACGACTGGCAAGAGGGTCGGCGCGGAAGATCCGCAGAAAGTAATATTAATAGCTCGATATAAAGGGGATAATCCGAGCGGCTCTCTCTCCTCCGGTTCTCGCGCTATTTGTAACGATCAATACGACTGGCGCTGTCCGATCGCTCGTTTTTCAACGCAACGGCGCCGGGCATTTTTCGCTCGCCTAATAATCCAGCGAGGAGTGGGAGGGGAGTGGGGGAGGGTGGTCCCCCGTGAAAAACGGGCCGGATACCCTCGTTGATTCATTTAAAGGGATATTCATATTGCGCCGATCAAACGACCCGCCATTTTTCATCCAACCGGTCGCCTTCTATTTTTTTTCCTTCTCACCCTCCCTCCCTCTCCCCCAACAACACCCTCACTTTCTTTTCGTCTCTTCCTGGGAAAAATTATATACCCACCGTGTACGGAGGAGTGTAATTCAGGAAAACGCGTGTATAGAGAAGATTTCGATCTTCTTTTCATCGGGCGGTGAAATATCCTTTGACGCGGGAGACAGGTTACTGGGTTTGATAAATTCTCTGCCACGAGGAGCTGCAGAATGGAGGGGGGGGCGGGGAAGGGGTGAGCCACGTATATACACGGTGCTTGGAAATTTGCACGAATATGTTATTTCACACGTGTTGTGTGAAAATTTTTCAAATTTCAAAGTTATGTACGAGGTACGACTTGTAATTATATTGATGAAAATTTTATACACGATCCGGAAATGCGCGTATAGTAATGGTTGTGAGCTTTACGTACAGCGCGAGTGAATTTTTTTTTTTAATTACTCTTCCTTCGAAGTCACAGACGTCGCAAATTCATCAAATTTTATTCACAGACGTCGATTGATGATTCTGCCATCGGCGGAAGATTGGTAATTAATTACCCGTGAAAGAAAATCGCGAATTTTATTTATTCCTGAGCTACCTCAGGGTAGTTTACCCCTTTAAACAGTTAGAGGTGACTTTGTTAAATATTGCAGCCTACTTCCCCTCACGTAACAATTTTCCAAATTAATTTAGAATTAATATTGCGATATTGATTTAAATTGTCTGAATTCACATGAATTCTGAAGAAATGTCTGAACATATTCATAAACAATTCGAGAAAATTCTAAACAGTTCGTCGAACAATTTTCCAAATTAATCTAGAATCAATATTTGCGATATTGATTTAAATTGCCTGAATTTACACGAACTCTGAATATATTCTTAAACAATTGGAGAAAATTCTAAACAGTTCGTCGAACAATTTTCCAAATTAATTTAAAATTAATATTTGCGATATTAAATTAAATTGCCTGAATTTACATGAACTCTGAATATATTCATAAACAATTGGAGAAAATTCTAAACATTTCGTCGAACAATTTCCCAAATTAATCTAGAATTAATATTGCGATATCGAATTAAATTTCTTGAATTTACATGAATTCTGAAAAAATATCTGAATATATTCATAAACAATTCGAGAAAATTCTAGACAGTTCGTCGAACAATTTTCGAAATTAATTTAAAATTAATATTTGCGATACTGAATTAAATTGCCTGAATTTACATGAACTCTGAATATATTCATAAACAATTGGAGAAAATTCTAAACATTTCGTCGAACAATTTCCCAAATTAATCTAGAATTAATATTGCGATATCGAATTAAATTTCTTGAATTTACATGAATTCTGAAAAAATATCTGAATATATTCATAAACAATTCGAGAAAATTCTAAAGTTCGTCGAACAATTTTCGAAATTAATTTAAAATTAATATTTGCGATACTGAATTAAATTGCCTGAATTTACATGAACTCTGAATATATTCATAAACAATTCGAGGAAAATTCTAATCAGTTCTTCGAACTGTAGTTTCTTTCTTTCTCAACAGAGGTTATTACGTTTTTGAAAAAAGGGAAAACGTTTGCCTCGCGATCGACAGTGAACGAGGCAAATTCGACGATCGTCGAAGAATTATTATCGGTTAAACGAACGAATAGGCAATCAACGTTGAATCTTCTCTTTTCCACGATGATGCCGATTCACGTCGATTTCAGACAGCTCCTCGTCTCAGAGGAGACCGGAGATATGTCGAACCAGAGGCAAGACAACGTCCAAAGAACTCGATATATAAATCTTTGCCTGCTTGGTACGTGCCTTTCTATCTACTTTTATATATCGAAGGAAGTTGCATCTCGATTTATCTGATCGACGTAAGGTTAAGCGTAATTACACGCGGCTAATTGCTAAACTCGTCTCGATGTTTGAAGTTTATTTCTAGCTTTTGTAGCAGGAGAGTTGACATGGCAAGAGAAAAGAAAAAGAAAAAAATATTTGAAGACTCGAAAGTTCAATTCAGCCCGCTGGAAGGACAGTTGCGACAAAAATGATCGTCATTCAAACGTTTGTACTTCGTACTTTCTGTAAATAGCGTACAATCTATGTTTCACTCGTCGGAATTGAAATCGGAATTGTTCGAATAAAATATTCAGATTCAGTTAAAAATTGTTGCTGTCTAGATGCGTGCTTCGTATCTTGAAAGAAATAATAACTTCCTCGAGCGAAAGTTGTTTGATATTTTCATTGATATTGTCTTGACTTAAGCTTGTTTTTTAATTGCATTTTAATGTTTGTTCAATCGCAGCTGATCACATTTGAAAACGAAAAGCTTTTGCTTCTGCAAAGAGAACCGCATTCAAAGAAAATTGAAAATCGAAACGTAGAGATCCGTTTCTCTAGATCATGACCCATTGCTATCATTAAAATTGTAACACATCGTCATCAATTGTTATTTTAGACAGAGAATAAAACTTTGGAGTCGTGCAATTTTAATGAAGCTCTAATGTAGAAAATTTTATCATTCGAAGAATAAAATATTATTATCGATGTGGATCCTATAGATTATAGATTACGGATATTACAGATATAGTCCGTAGTTACTTACATTTAGACACAGAATTAATTTTGCAAACTTCGGAGTCGTGAATTTTTCAGTAAAGACTAAGTTTTTCGTTACCAGCCGATATTAGAATCTTTATTCTTTCAGTTGCTCCATCAGTGTGAGACTATTAATTCTCGAGGAGGCGAATCGACTTTCCAACAATTTAGTATCCGGAGGGGGAAAATGATCGCGTTATGTTTGCTCGATGGCGGACCACTTGTCGTGTCATCGGCTGATAATATATTTTTTAACGGCGCTGCAACGATGAAACACGAGTATCTGCGAGATCGTGATAACACAACGATGGCAATAACAATAAAAACGAAGTGGCGTGTAAACATCGAACGCCATAATACATACGCCATAATTTCGCGACCGTCTTCAAGAATTACGCTCGGTGCCTCCGCGAGCATTTTTTCCCTTACGCCCCTTACGTTGCTGACGATTGAACGAAAGAAAACGATTCAACGAAGGATCGATGCTTCTTTCGCTTTTCAATCGAGTTTGTATTTTTTATTTTCGACGAGAAGAAAAAATATTTTTGTTGTTGGTTCATCCTGAGCCTGATATTTCGTCCCGAATAAATTAGTCGCGGATTTAAATTTTCACACAATTTTTACACAATTGATTCTCTGTATAAAACAGGAGTTTCATCGAATTATTTGACCATGAATTTTCAACTTTTACATTTGTTCAAACAGGGTTGAACAATCTTGATTGAACTTGAAAATTTGCCGCGAACTAGAGCCGTAGAATTTAAACTCCAAATTGTGGGGCTAAAAGCAGTGTTTTAGATAAACAGGAAATAATTGAGAAAAAAATTTTCCAACAATTACGGATCATTCTTAAGACGATCGAATTCTACAAACGAACAATTAATCATTGAATCAATAAAATTATACTACAAGTGATACGAGACGAAGTAAAAATTTCGGGAATTTTTCTCCCCACTGTTTTACGCTGAAATTTTGCGTTTCATTTCTCGATGTTAAAAAAAAAAAAAAAGAAAAAATAGGGAACAAGATACGAATTATCGAATTCACGCCGATTATTCGTGAATGCGAAAATACCAATGTCGCCGCGTGAAATAATCTGTCCATAAAATTGATATCGCTGAATATCGTTACAATGTTGGCCAATAACTGCGAATAAATTTCGACAAATAAATCGACGAACGAAACGACACGCGACGCGCACGACGCATAATTTTCTCGTAGGCAAAAGTGTCCCGCCTACACGAAAATGCAATTAAACGCGGCGCATTTCAAAATTAAACGCGTCTAGCCTGTTCTAGATTAACGCCAGAGATGAAGTTTCCCATTTCCCGTGGAAATACGTCGCCGACTTTATTATTATGCGGATTCCGCGACGCGCGTATTTTATTATATCAATGAAATCGACGTGCTCGCATGCGCTAACGATCAAAAGTTTACTGGACGACATTGTACAAATTTCCCACGGATTATTGCGAAATCCAGTTCGTTCTTCTTCTTCTTCTTTTTCTCTCTTTCTCTCTCTCTCCTTTCAATTCGATGTCAGTGAAAATGAGCATTTCTGCGGCGAAATCCGACAATCGAAACAGATTTTTTTATTACCGATTGAGAGACTCGACGTTGCGTTTTCGAAAGTTTCAGCTTTTCGATGCCGGTCGTGATGTCGAATTTTATTTCACGTGAAATAATCGTCGATTGAATATTGAATACCTCCTGAATTCAGGGAGATCGGACCATTAATTTGTTTTGCAGCACGAATTCGAACTTTTCTCGCGCACAATTTTTCGAGAATATTGCAAATGAATATTTGCAATTGGAACTTGGTATCTTGAATATCTGTCTTGTTTCCGGAAATGTGAAGAAACTTTGTCAAAGAAAAATTGTTCGGTATACAGACGATTATAATATAGCAGTAATAAATCTTTTGCAATCGATGAGGTTTCCGAGATTTTCGTCGTCGTATCGTCATACGATTGTTAAAAAAAAAGATCATTCGTGGAATTAATTATTTCTGTAAATAAAATAGCGTTTCTCTATATTTCCATTTGTCTAATATTTCTTTAAGAAATTTTCATACGCTCTAAACTTTAGAGCAGAAATGTAACGCACGCAAGACGAATAATTCAGAGTAGATATAACAAGAAAAAAAAATCTTTTTAATCGACTTATCTCCGGAGGAGATATTACTTCGAAAATTCATCGAACGATACTCTTACACGATGAAATTAATGTTGAAAATAATATTTAAATATTATATATAATTGAAATTTTATTTATAATTGATATTTGAATTTTACACTATTAACATTAATTGATATTTTATTTACAATTTTATTCATAATTGAAATTTGAAATATTATATATAATTGAAAACAATATTTAATTGTACGAGATTGTTCTACGCGCAGCGAATTAGAAAAAACGAAACCAAAAATCAACGTGTCCCAGAGCAGTTCGAGTTACAGACAACTGGTAACTTTAAGTCGAGACCACGTGTTGCAATAGTCGTTCTTTCTTTCTTACAAACCGTGAGAAATTTTTGCTCGCAAGTGACGAGAAAAAGTTAATGAAGTTTCATTTCTTCCCGAAAGAGTGTTCTTCTTTCGCCGCGACAACGGATATCCAATGGATACGATAATTACGCAAAAATGCTCGAACGTAGAACATTTTTATCATACTTCGCCTTCATCTGTTCACTTAATCCCGCTAACTCGAGTCATTCACCACGTTGAAGAAGACGTTTAACTAAGAACGTCCCTCTTAAAAATGAATCTAACCGACTAATCGTGTAAAAGCTAGACAGAAACTTAAGTGAATATTACAGAACATGAATTTCACACGATAAATTTGCGATAAATTTGAGAAGATATTCAAGGTGTCAGGATGACGTTGAAATGATTGCTTGGATTCTCAATGGATCGATGAAGGGGAAAATTTCTAAATGAATTACCAATGTTGATGAACAATCAATAAACTGACAAACCAACGAGAGAGAGTTTAGTGATTCTCGACTAATAGAGAAAAAAAAAAAGTGTAGGGAAAGTGGGAAGTTTAAAAAAAGGAGAAAAAAGGAAAAAAGAACGATTCTACGGAAGCATCTCTCTACATGCATCAATGTCGACTCTTACTTTGAAACGACGTGCGTTCATAAAATAAACCATCTGAAGGGCGATTAAAGCCCGGACGAATTACTCCAGCATCGTTTGCACGATCGACGTTAATGGGGGTTCCGGCGATGAGAAAAAATAAACCTATAAAAAGTGCTTCTCCTTGTCTCCTTTATATCCCGATGCTTTCGTTTCTTTTTTCACTCGTTTTCCTTTTCCAATCTGTCGATCTTGCCTCGCTGACAAAGAGCGAGCCAACAAATTGAAAAAAATAATAACAATCTGGTAATTAAGATGATAATTAAGAAATAAGTAGAATAAAAGACGATTAAAAAAAAAACAGAAAAATTCCTCGAAAATTCACATTTTTTTTATTTCTTTCTTTCGTCGAACGAACTGACGAAAATGAGCAACTTTTGCAACAGAAGCACAATTCACGAAATGCATTGAGGTTCGACCGATCGAATTTTCACGCTCTGCCGAATGTTGTCTTCGAGCCTCGTTCAGTAGCGTGGCTTTCACATTTGTGACAATTTCGAATTTTCACTTCGAGCAGCCCAGGGCAGTGTAAATTTAATACACGACGAACGCGAAGAGAATACGAAACGGTCACGGCGTAACTGTATCAGTTACATCTGGTTCAGTTTTCGCGATAAATACTAAAAATGTGTCCCTGGAGCTTAAATGCAAACACTGCATCGAAATAAACTTGCGATCCCAGCCGTGCGAGAGCAGTAAAACTTCGCGACTGTTACGACTAAAACGCGTAGATAGCGAGAATAGGGCGCCGCCATTCGTGCAATAATTTTTACTTAAAACGACTTGCCCGGATAATTTCTCGAAAAGCTTCTCTCTCTGCCAAGTTTTGCGAGGGCGAGGTTTTACAAAAAAAAAAGAAGTATTAAAAGACAGTGGTTTACGACGAATTTCAAGTTCGTCAGACGATTCGCCATGTCATCTGTCTGACACTTAGCCTCGGCCATCTTCCTAGATAATTTTTACGATCGTGCAAGTACTTCGATTTCTCGAAATTCCCTCGAAAAAAGGCACGACGAAATGTATCTGAAGTTTCGCTCCATTTCTGGAGAAATAGAAATAATAGAATTTCGCAACAATTTCACAACTGAATTCAATTAAATTCGGGATGTCGTTTCAGAGATCCCTTTCAGAGATCTTGCAACGAATCTGGAAAAGAAAGTATCGCATCGACGCGATTTGTTCGAAATAATTTCGCAAAATTTCGCGCGGAATTTCGAATTCTCTGGTCAACGTAGTTTTCTTTTGAAAAAAAGAGGAAAGAAGACGACGACGACGACGTAGGTTTCTGTGACCTACAAACAACCTAGGCCACGAAAACGTGGCCGCCGACTACTTTTGATCTCTCTCTCTCTCTCTCTCTCTTTCTACTGGCATTGAATAATAAACGTTTGGCCGCGGAACGGGTCAAGGGGAATGTATTCCCCTCTCGGAAGGTGTATTTTTATAGAGGAACCACTTGAAGAGCGACAAACTGCCGTGCCAGGAACGTACGATATTTATTTATAACCCTTGTCGCATGAATTTCACGATATGCAGAGTGAAAGCACCCCAGAGAGAGAGAGAGAGAGAGAGAGAGAGAGAGAGAGTGAAACGTGTTTCCATCCGGCCATACCGGATCGATAAATAGGAAACCGCGGAATCCACCGGAGCTGCTCCTTCTTTTTCTTCGTTTCGTTATTACGGGTTCCGGTCCGAGTGATTGCCCCTCGCATGCGAAAATTCTTTACCGATCGTACTCGGGGATTTTTGCCAACCTCTCGAACAAAAATGCGAGAAACGGGACTATACCAAGTATCTCTACAGTGCTTCCGGTGTCTTTGAAACCGTGCTCGAAAGACGGTATTTTGTCGCGAATTTATTTATTTATTTATTTATTAATTTTTTTCTGTTTAATTTAGGAATTGTATACAGATACGTGTATCTTGCAGATACATTTTGTTGCAAACATTTCTTTTTTGGAGTTATATTTTCAACTGTTTAAATATATTCTGAGAAATATTTATTATATATTTATTATAACTATATAAAATTAAATTATCTTAACTATATTCTGGTAAATGTGAGTTTGGATGGATTGAAGAATATATATTGTTGCAAACATTTTGGAGTTATATTTTTAACTATTTAACTATATTCTGAGATATTTATTATAACTATATAAAATTAAATTATCTTAACTATATTCTGGTAAATGTGAGTTTGGATGGATTGAAGAATATATATTGCAGATATATTTTGTTGCAAACATTTTTTTTTTTTGGAGTTATATTTTTAACTATTTAACTATATTCTGAGACATATTTGTTATATATTTATTATAACTATTTAAAATTAAATTATTTTAACTATTTATTCTTTTCTCTTTAATTTACAGATTGCTATTGGCACTATTTTAACGCACGTGCGTGGAACTTGAAAGTGCGAAATTGCATTTTGGAACACATTTCCTGTAGAACAAATAGTAATCTCGTGGGGAGTGCCTTTTTTTAACTATAGTCTGGAAAATGTGAGTTTGGATGGATTGAAGAATATATCTCGCAGATATATTTTGTTGCAAACATTTTTTTTTTTGGAATTACATTTTCAACTATTTAACTATATTCTGAAAAATATTTGTTACATATTTATTATAACTATTTAAAATTAAATTATTTTAACTATTTATTTTTTTCCCTTTAATTTACAGATTGTTATAGGTACGATTTTAATGCACATGCGTGGAACTTGAAAGTGCGAAATTGCATTTTGGAACACATTTCCTGTGGAACAGATAGTAATCTCGAGTGCCTTTTTTAACTATAATCTGGAAAATGCGAGTTCGAATAAAAATCATTGAAGATATATTTTATTGCAAATTTCTTTTTTTTTGGAACTATATTTTTAACTATTAATTATTTGACTATATTCCGAGAAATATGAGTTTAGATAAAACTCATTTTTATTTTTTTTTCTTAATTCACAGTGGCTGCTATTAGTATGATTTTAATGCACGCGTAACTTCGAAACTTGAAAATGCAAAAATATATGAAATGGGGAATAACCCGTGTTACGAAGAAATATAAATTTGGATAAAAAATCACTGAAATATCTTGCAGACTTCAAATATTATGTACGCAATGAAATATCAATTAACGTAACCATTAATAAGAATAATAATAATAATAAAAAAAATATTGATACAGACACATGTTAAACAAAATACGTTGAACATAGACAGACGTTAGGTTGATAATGCAAATGTTAACTCCTTAACATATAATGAGGAGACGTCATACGTTTCCAAAGGAAACTATGAATTATTAATTTGTTCTTTCATCATTTTTTATTAATTTTCTTTACAAGTATTGCGTTTCTCAGTACAAGTATAAGAGTTATCTCAGTACAAAAGTTATCTCTGTCAAGTTTACACAAATGGTTAAAAAATGAAAAATATATATCATCTTTTTGGTTATATCGAATTTCATTTAATTCGTACGTTAAGCGGTTAATAAGTTAAACGAAGAATCAATTTTCTTACGTGTAAACGGCACGAATCGAATAATCGAATAATCGAAGAACGTAGGCACGTCGACACGCGAGTGCCAAGAGAAACGAGAGAGAGAAGCGGGAGAAAGAAAATATATTTCTGATGCGGAATTCGATGCACAACCTCGGATAAAGGCCTATTGGCTTTGTATTCTCTGGCGATGGCGGAACGTTCCTCGATTTTCCGTCCGGATACCGCACAGCCCGGGGCACTGCGCAACATAAACGAGCTACCTAGCTACTATGGCCAGCGATGGCCGGAGCAAAGTGATCCAAAGCAGCAACAGCGGGGATTATTCCGCCGCGTTACAACGGAAACAGCGACTCGGTCAAACAACGCGCGATATCCTTTGTTTTAATATTCGATTCTTCCCCTCTTTATTTCCTGCTGGGGAGGCTCGATTCAACACGGGGGTGGAGGAGGGGGGGGGCGTGATCTGTTACGAACACGTATGGATTCGACGTCAGATCCGAATGGATTTCCTTTTTTTTTTTTGACTCTTGCGTACACTCGCTGAATTTCGGTTCACCAAAACTCTCTCTCTCTCACCATTTAAAAATCACTCGCCTGGCAAATATAAAAGGAAGAAGAAGAAGAAACACGCGTCCACGTTTCCACGCTCGCGAGCCTTTGAAAATTTCGTTTCAAACGACGCGCACGACGGCGGTCTTTCAAACAACTCGCCGAAAGAGAGAAATTCAGAAAACACCTTGCAAGCAGGGAAACGGGCTTTGTTCCTCCTTGGTAGGGCCCGGCGTCGCAGAAATTTACCGCGTCGCGGCGGAGAGAGAAATTGCCGGGGGTAAATTTGCAGAAAACGCCCGCTCGAGTCGACTACACAACGAGAGAGAGAGAGAGAGAGAGAAGATTGTTCGGCGCGGAGATCGCGACACACACACACACACACACGCATACACGTCTCGTCTTTGTTCCTATATGCTCGCTATTTTCGACCGAGCGTTATCCCCTTCCGGTTCACGCGGTCATACAGAGAATATCGAGCACGTGCTCTTCTCTCTCTCTCTCTCTCTCTCTCTCTTCTCATGAATGAGCGTCATGCGGCGTGCGGCTGATGCCGATTCCGTGTACGAGACGGACGCGAGACAGCGAATGAAACGAAAAAGCTACCGCCACCCCCCTTCCTTCCCCCGTCCCCCGCGTTTGTACATATACACGCGAAACGACGATGTAGAATTCGCCCCCTCACGCCGGTCGTTGAAAGGCACTCTCAAACTCTACAACGAGGCGATGCTCGTTACACGTTCGCCATTCAAACGATCCGCTACATTGTTGATCCCGGTTCATTCGCTTGAATGAATCTCATGGCTTTCACCGACGGGTACAACGAGCATTGACAAGTTTCTATCGACCTTTCTCTCTCGCTCGTTTTCTTTCCACGAGTTAGAGAAAATTATCCGAATTCTTTTTTTTTTTTAAAACTACGTTTTCAATCCAATGAGTTTGGAGATTTTCGTTGAAGATCGGAAGAAGTCGCTGGAAACGTTCACAGTGTTCGTTTATTCGCGATGGAATTTCGATGGACGATGATTCAATGTTCAGAAAGGGGTGAGATCACGCGAAATTGAAGCCGTGTCCATCACAGGGCTATATATATCTCGTAAATATAATATCGGATATCGGATTGTAAATGTATACATATTTCAAAATCACGTGAATATATCTGACTACTTACTATTAGATCTACACTAATCTTGTGTTCTTTGAAATTCACGCACGTGCATTTGAATAATTACACGTCTGTCTGTATACAGTTAAAATGAACAAATTCACTGTCGTTACGTTACTAGTGATTTTCTTTTTAACGTCGAACATCGCGTTATTTGATATTATCGATCTACAGGAATTTCAGTTGCGTTGTTTCAGAGGCGCAGCGACTTTAGACTTAAACAAGGAGTGCCAAATTATACTGACTATGTTCACGGCCACGTTCACTCCGGTGTCTGCCCTCTTACTTTATTAATCTTCATCTTCAGCCTCGTTAAATGAACGTAGCTACGTGTTTCAATCCCCGGGCCACGTTTACTCCGATTCATTTCAGTTTGCAGTAACGTTAGCTTTAAACAACTTCAGACGTCAAAGGAGCCATGCCGATAAACGCCGCTGCGATTTGATATCCGATATATATATATATATATATATATAAAATATGTATATATATAATATGTATATATATAATATGTATATATATATCATATATACAATTTACAATAAGCGTTTATTGAAATTTACGCGCTATATATACATGCTATATATATCACATATATATAATTTACAGTCCGCGTTTATTGAAGTTTACGCGCGCTATATATGTATATATATATATATACATACATATGTATATAATATGTATATATATACATACATATTATTATATAATATGTATATATATATCATATATACAATTTACAAAGAGCGTTTATTGAAATTTATATATATAAATATCATATATATACAATTTACAGTGCGCGTTTATTGAAGTTTACGCGCTTTAAACCGGCATTCAGATCCGAGGCGTTCGAATGTACATAGAATATCATTCGAACGTCATTTACCATCGCAATTCTCTATTAATTGCCTTTGTTTTCATTCGATTAAACGCGCGTTTCACTCGGCCGTGTGTGAAATGAACGTGAAATAACGTTTTTACGTTAATTGGAATTCAACGTTTGAAAATGTAATGTAATCTTTCTTCTATTGGCGCCGAATGTGATGAAAGTTATTTGCTCGTTGCGAACTGCGTGTATGCACGTGACACGTTTGAGGCAACCGTGCAACTCGTTTCAAAGGTTCACGCCTATGTTCATTTCTTCAATCGATCGCATCAGCCGTAGCGTTGATCACTAAAAGTAAGTTGCCGCGCTATTTGAGAAACTATACGAAACCTAAATAATGGAATGTAATTGACAGTGGCACGTACGAAACCTAAATAACTGGATGAAAATACACAGTTGTTGCAAGAAGCATTTCCTCGCATCGTGTATTTTCCGAATGAAACGTATTATTTATCAGTATTATTCTGCATTTAATTTCGTAGTATATTAAATTTCATATTACTTAGTAATATAATATAATCAATATAATGTACAATAGACAATATACAATATACGATATACGATATACGATATACGATATACAATATATAATATATAATATAATATATTAAGTTTTCTATTATTAAATAATAAATATTAAATTAATGTATATCATTATTAAATTATTATTAAATTAATATAACATTATTATTAAGTAATAAATATATATTATTATTAAATAATAAATATTAAATTAATATATATTAAATATTATCTTACTAAATAATAAAATTTAATATACTTGGATCTAATTAAGCATATATAAATACTATAGATATATATATATATATATATATATATATATATATATATATATATATAAGTTGGTATAAGTTTGTCGTGTACAGCAAAGATCGAAGACTTATTACAATATTATCCCACGTTCGAATCGCGAAATTGCTAATTGAATTAATCGAGTTAAACGTGAACGTTAACGCATTCTATGAGTAACGCAGGAAACGTGTCAGTGGCTCGTTTTAATACGGATATATCCACGAACGTGACTTCGTTGTAGCTAGAGATGCGGGACACCTACGCACTTCCGGTTCTCGTTGCGCCTACCGACTAACTCGAACGGCCATTTCCATCAATGTTTTAGTACGTTCGAAATCGTTTAAAAGAAAAAGAAAAGTCGAGCAAGCTTTATGCAATAAAGATTTTCAAAAAGAAGACAGGGACAGAACGATGTTGAAAGAGATGTATGAAGAAATCGTCAATTATTTATTGGAAATTTTGCAAAAATTATCGAAACATCTGGATGCAGTCGATTATTCGCTTTATTACTTATGGTATATAGCTGTAGTATGGTATGTAGCTTTATGTATAGTATATAGCTTTATTATTTATAGTATATAGTATTACTTATAGTATTACTTATTTATAGTATTACTTTTTATATTATTATTACTTATAGTATAGTATATAGTATTATAGTATGTAGTATTATACAGTATAGTACATGTGTAGTTACAGCATATAGCTATATATAGTACTTAATAAGATCATTTTTTTAAACACTAGTTTTACATTTAAATATACTATACTTTACTTTGCGGTGTAATCTACAATAAGTATCTCGTGATTTCTATACATACGTTTTCATGTTAATGTCAAATTTTGAATGCTTTTACTATCGTAAAAAGTTTTCTGATCAGACGCGCAAGGATTCAAAACCCTCGAGACAGAATCATGTTCATATTCACAAGTTTATAAAATACTACCTTCAACTACAATTGATTTCAATTAAATTCGCGAACGTGACGAATTTCGAATACTACATCTCCAAGTACACGCATATTTGATCGAGAACTAGAATACACGCCATACTCCTCGTCGTTCTATCCAAAATCCGAGACTGACGACGAGTCTTCAAATAACTATTATACACATTTTCATGTTAACGTCGAATTTTGATCAATGCGCGCGATATGATCACTGTGAATGGTGTCGAAACCCTTCCCGTGAGTTTTACTATCGTAAAAAGTTTTCTGATCAGACGCGCAAGGATTCGAAACCGTCGAGGCAGAAGCATATTCATATTCACAAGTTTATAAAATACTACCTTGATTATTTTATTATATTACGTTACAACCGCAAGCGAAGCATATTGCGCTCTCTTTCTCTCTGGTGGCGCACGCGTAAAATGGCCCTTTCGTTCGCCCAGAGACAGTGAGCAAGGAGAGAGAAAATCAACGTGAAAATATATAAATACGCGACGCGTGTTTAAAAAGCAGCTTCTCCTCCGCGATCGTGGAGATCAGCGATAAATCATCGGCCGATCTCGCCGAGGAAAAAATGGCGCGAAGCGGCGAGACCTCTGCGTGTATCGGTGTCGTTGGGGGCCCTTCTCGTTCGCGATCTCGCAAGGGCCCTTGCCGAGATCGATAAGCAAATAGAAGTTGCACGCCGCACGGCAAGTAGCGACGGTCGTAAATAACGATTAACGTGGCAGCACGGCGGCCGAGGAACGGCGAAATTGGTCCTTCCAGCGACACGGGAAAGCGAAACTCGATGTGTCTTCGTTTGCCGGTTGATTGGTGGGCCGCCCGCTGCCGAAGATGCCGGAGTTGTTTGTCTTTTAACGCCGCGCAGCCAACATCATTCCACGCCTTGTTGTTCCGTAAGCCAAACGAGTTTGTTACCATCCGCCGGCAACCTTCCTGCCGATTTTTCTACGGATATGCACCGTTACTCACGTTAACGTGTTAACTAACGTCGGCGAGAAAAGGGCAACAGTTGCGTGGACCTACGGCACGTCGTTGATATTTGTATCGTCGTTGACGTGATTCGTGATTCGAGATCAACTCGTGTCTGCACATTAGCTTATTCGAATCTTTGACACTTCTTCGTCATAAAAAAAATTACTTTTAGGTTTTTCCGAGCAAATCTTAGCGTTGCAAAAATTTCAACGACGAATTGATTCGTCTCTTAAACTTTTTAAAAGACAAAAAATCAGAAAAACATAGTCAAAAAAAAAGAGTCCAACGCGTAGAGTATGCTCTTTAAAAGGAAATCGCAGATATATATATTTGCAACACCTGTTGTGTACCATTATATACGTAGGTGACTGCTGTGTAGTTTGTCCAAAAAAAAAGAATTACATGTACGAAATATAAGAAGTATACAAAGTTTCATTTAAATTCATTCTGCATAAGTAAAGCATATTGAAGTTATGCGTTAAAACTCGATTCTTGGTACTCGCAGGAATACATCGTACGATCGGCACGACTCAAATTTCGAGATTCTTATCGAAAAGCTTGATCGATCGGCGTTCAACTGATGGATCTTGCGATTTTGTTTTTTTCTTAATTAAAAATACGAAGGGAGTCTCCGAAGCGATTTAAATTAAAAAGAGAAACTTTCGAATGGAAATATGTCACATTTCTCGTTTCTGCAAGCGGCGCTGTTATATTCATATGTTGATTAATTCAAGCATTTATATCAAATTTCGTATCATTTAATGGTACTTTAAAAAAAAAAAGAAAATATCGTGGTTATTAAAAAAAAAAAGAAAAAAGAAGATAATCGAATTGAATTTTCATTCGTACGAGCAGCAACATTGATCTTCCAGATAAACACAATGGAATTCCAACGAATAACCGATTTTAAATACATGGAATTTCAACGCGATTTACGAACGAAATCGGATATCCATGAATAACATGAATGAATTACTTATGAATAATAGTTTGGATGAATAAT
The DNA here is from genome assembly GCA_032399595.1 of Tetragonula carbonaria. Taxonomy (NCBI): domain Eukaryota; kingdom Metazoa; phylum Arthropoda; class Insecta; order Hymenoptera; family Apidae; genus Tetragonula; species Tetragonula carbonaria. The sequence continues at coordinate 947,608 of JAUCRC010000015.1, forward strand.
GGTCTGGAAAGAGCCTGTATTTGTTAGCAGGAAAAATGATGGTCGTTCTTCACGCATTCAATACTGAAAAAAAAATCCGTCAATTATATCTCCAAATAAAATAATGAAAAATTAAAAAAAAAAAAAGAACACGTGTTCGTAAAAACTTTACTTTTGCTTGATATCGTTCAGCCTTTCAGTGGCCACCCTGTACATATTTACATACTAATTAATTAGGTACGAGCGCGCCGAGTTTTCACGAGTCGTTTCGAAAGGAACTGCAGCAGCAATCATTAAAACGGGCTAATGAATTTTCGTTTCGAGTCTCTTGTACGAATTACCAACGCCGATTTTTCTCTCCAATTGGAGAAAACACGGGGGAATTTTCAGCAAGTAATTCCGCCCGTATTCCAGATAGTCACAATGCGTCGCGCACTCGCGTAATTCCCCCCGTTCGCATGGTAACAATGAAAATGGATCGCGGAGCACGACGTTAAACATATGCGTAGAGGGAGAGGGTGGATGTATTTCACGCGTAATTACAGAATTTCTCCTCTCTCCCTCCCCCAGAAAGAGGGAGGAAAAAAGCTTCCAGCCAATATTCCCCAAATGAATATGTACGACTATCTCCATCGCCCTTCCACTATTCTTCTCACCGAATTCTTTTCCCAATTTATTTTCCCTTTCTTTTTTCTCGTTCTCTTTACAAACTCGGACAAACAGAGGTGAACAAACGACGAAGATCAAGGCGCAGTGAGCGAGATAAATAATTCGAGAGGAAACGAGATAAAAAAAAGAAAGAAAGAAAGAGAGGGAAGATCGATCTAGCCAGGCGCAACGTTGCTTTAATTAAACGCGATACGTAAGAGACGACGTAACCGCCGCTGCTATGGCATGTACTCTTATTAAGATAAAACAAGCAATTACCGGGGAGAGAGAGAGAGAGAGAGAGAGAGAGAGAGGTCAATACCTTCGTCCTGTTCTTCCACCGTTTATACATTTTTCCCACTTTTCCCACCTTCCACGCTTTTGCCGGACTCTCCTCCGATCGACTTTCGTTACGAATCGCGAACAAAATGGAAGGGGGGGGGGGTGGTCGAGCCTCGATTCCATTAGCGAAAGGAAATTGAAAATTTTCGCGACAGCGAGACGCTCGGCGTTTTCGTCGCATTCTTTCCATCAGCTCGCTGCCGCCACAGCAACTTACAATTGGCTTAGAGTAATGTCTCTCTTTCTCTCTCTTTGCGAAATACGAAGCGATTCGCGAAAGTACGTATTTGTAATACCGAACACCGAATGTGGAAATTTTATGTGTGTCTGTGATCTCGTGTTACACTGTTAGTAAAAATTCGAAATGTTTTACACACACGCGTGATATATATATATAAAAGATACTCAAATAATTATAATTCAATTATACGTATAAAATTGAAAATATTATTAATTCAATTGATAATAATATATTGTTATTAACATGTTACATTGTCAATATATCGTGCGTGTGTGTACATGTTGTAACGTTTCGAAATTTCATTAGCAGTGTAGTGAAATACGACAGTCCGATGATTGCTTCGATAAAATTTCGAACAAGTTACGAAATATTTGTATAATATGTAAGATATTAGATAGTTACGTAACTGAACGAGACAACAGAAAAAGGACTTCAACAAACGGAGAAGGAGAACAGAAAGGAAGAAGCAAAAGTTTGTACAGCGTGTGTTTCGATGAGTGTTTCAATGTGTCAAGGCTTTGGAAGTGTAAAAAATCAATTAAAATCGATAAATCGAATTGAGGGAACAATTATCTTTCAACGAGCGAAAATTCATTTCAATTCCGATGAAATTCAAGAGATCGAGTTTATCTTGGTTTCACTTCGAAGCTTGGCGAATGAACTCCTCCTTGGCGATGGTCGACTTTCTCTCTCGCGTAATTTTGCGGATTTTCGCCACGGGCGATCTAACGCGACTTCTACGTTTCGTCGCAGTCCGCTATAAAATGGCCGGTCACCGTCCACGTGGAAGAACGTGCGCGCGGGTCGAACAAATCTCGGGGAAAAGTTGGCACGACCGATCCTCTAGACACTCTCTCTCTCTCTCTCTCTCTCTCTCTCTTTGACCGTTCGTCGTTCCTCGGACACCTCGCTCGATCTTTCGCTTCATAAATCGTGGGTGCAACGGAGCGTGAAGCCATAACTCGTGGCAGTGAGAGTCATTGTGGCGCGCGAGTACGTGTGTGTGTGTGTGTGTGTGTGTGTGTGTGTGTGTGAAGGTGGAGGTGGCGTCCGTCTCGCGCTGTGGCCTCCCTTATCCGTGTCCTTACTCGCGCGACTAAATCGTGGAAGGAAGAACTTCGGATCCGCCGGAAGCTAGCAGCGTGCCGTACCGCGCATACTTATGCCGATCCTCGCCGAATCTAACCGCGTTCTTGGCCGTTGTATTTTTCACCGGCCAAGGTGAAAAACGATCGATTCCCTTACATCCCTGACGACGAATTTTCCAACCATTCTTCGTTCCCAGAATGGGAATTTTCTCGCGTCGTCGCGTTTCTTTCCCAGTTTCTTCGAGCTTGTCAAGCTTCCGATGATCGAACGGCTGAAGGCTAATAATTATCGAAATCATATTTCCACGCAGATTGTTCACGTAAATGTAAATTTCTGACAATCGTTCGCGTGTATCGCGCGTACGATATTTTTCTCAACGATCAGTGTTGTGTTTCCCAGCGTAAAAAAAGATCGAAATAACAACTGTCCCGTTGGAATGAAACAAGATTGTAATTAACACGTACGACTAATTAATAATCGAACGAGCGAAAAATTAATTATCGAGATTAAGTTCTAAAATTAATTCGCAATATACAGATATATTATGTTACAAATTTATTTATCGAGGGATTTTTTAGTAAACGTCGAGAGACCGATATTACAGATTTCGTGGAATCGCCATTTAAATTCCTGCGATGTCTAATAATAATTCGACGGCGTACGTTGAATACTTTGTCGTTTCAATTCACACACGGTGGAAATCCAAACGGTGTCTATAAATAACGCGACGTTGAAAACTTGGTTCAATTCCGACTTGAATATGAATAATTCTTGTGAGGAGGTTCGGTTATTTGCGCGAAAGAATGGCCGGTAGGTGTGCAACGTGTGCGAGACCGAAGAACGTTCACACGAGAAGCTTAAATTATACGTCGAGATTTTATTACTTCCGGTGAAATATTCATTCTAATATTTCAAACGACACCGTCATCTTTTCGAGACACGGATAGTCATTCGCGTATATTCGAATTCAAGTGTGAATCTAAAGGTCCAACTGTCTCTCTCTCTCCGCGTGTGATTTCAGAATCAGCGCACGTTCGAAATTATTATTATTATTTTTCGAGATTCATAACAAGAAGTTGTTTGTGTCGTCGAAAAATTTCACCGCCTTTCTTTCCTACTCGAAACGCTGAAATATCGTACTGCGATCAAATTTTAATAAACACCACAACCTTGAACTAAATATTTCTCTTTTTCTAGCTAAAATAATTTATTAGAGGTATCTACAAGTTATATTGTTTTTTTGATGTTACAAAATTTTTGATAAACATAAAATAATTTCAATAAGTTATATTGTTTCTTTGACACTACAAAGTTTTAATAAATATAAAATTTTAATAATTTTAATAAATATAACAACTCTATACTAAATATTTCTCTTTTCTAGCTAATAAATATAAAATAATTTTAATAAATACAACACCCTACACTAAATATTTTTCTTTTTCTAGCTAAAATAATTTATTAAAGAGACCTATAAGTTATATTGTTTTTTTGACACTACAAAATTTTTAATAAATATAAAATAATTTTAATAATATTAATAAGTTATATTGTTTCTTTGACACTACAAAATTTTAATAAATATAAAATAATTTTAATAATTTTAATAAATACAACACCCTATACTAAATATTTCTCTTTTCTAGCTAATAAATATAAAATAATTTTAATAAATACAACACCCTATACTAAATATTTCTCTTTTCCTAGCTAAAATAATTTATTAGAGGTACCTATAAGTTATATTGTCCTTTTGACACTACAAAATTTTATTTTATTCAAAGATTGATCTATGACATAATTTAACAATCATCTGGATAACAATATTTAACTGTAGTATAGGTTATATTACAACGAGTAAAGCTGGATAACAATATTTAACTGGAGTACAGGTTATGTTACAACTTGTGAGTAAAATTATTGTCACTAGATGTGTGCAGTGTTTACTGAACTTAAAAAGAAAACTCCTAACACTTCCATCTAGATGCCAAATAATTTCTATGTAATTTCTGATGTAACATCCACCATCAAAGTCTCCTTCTTTTTTTTCCGTTTCTATTGTAATTAAACACTGTTGCTAACTGTTATATATAATAAATTCCAATCGTTACGTTCCAGTCACACTGGTCAAGTACTTTTCTTTCTCCAACTGATAGCAGCCTCACAGAGAACATGAGAACATTCGTCATAGCAAAATCTCTGATTCCTTTTTTCCTCTCTCCCCCTTTTCGAGAGATTCACGCGCGTCAAAGTCAAATTGTAGACGAATTGGAAGCTACGCGAACGGAAAATGGCAATTTGTACATTTTTTTTTCATTTTTGAGACCTAACGAGACCGTGAACAGAAATCTGTCCATTAAAGTGATCCATTAAAGTTTGTTGAGCAACAACGCGTTTTATCGATCGATCGGCCACGTGGGATCGTTTCTATGCGACACCCATACGTGGCAAACCCACGTGGCGCGCAACAATTGCGCAACTTATGCTTGTGCACGTGCTCGCATGGAGAAACGAAAAGAAATGAAAAATGAACGTTTCGCAAAGCGACGTATAAATACATGCGAGGGAACAGATTGGATTTATTTGCTTCGAAGAGTCGAAGGCTGTAACGAGCGGGCAGGATTTTTGGACGATGCGATCGTTTATTAAAGTGAAAATCGTGAAAATCGTGAAAATCGTGAAAAACCGCGAAACGTGACGGAATGAAATTTCTTCTGGAGATTTTTCGGCGAAAAACGATTTCTTTTTCTTTTTTTTTTTGGAATTTACGAGCGCGTTATTTATTTATCATGGGTGTAGGTTCGTTAGTCGACAATGAATTAACGACACATTTTTTTGTTTCTCTTTTTAGCGCGTTAATATAATGAAAGAAAAATTTTATTTTTTTTTTTTCGAGAGAGAGAGAGAGAGACATTGTCGCTCGAATGTGTTTGCAGCATGTTTGTGGGACTTTGAGAGGAATGTAATGACTTTCCCGAGTAAATACAAATGTTTCAATTGCGATGCTAACATGTATTTTCAAGGATCGACAGAGAAAGACAGAGAGAGAGAGAGAGAGAGAGAGAGAGAGAAATGGAACCTGTAATTTACAATGTTCTGTATCCCGTTTAAAAATGAAAGATATCTACAGAACTTGCGTAACTTTCGCTTTTAACTGGCGATTATGAAAATGCGAAAGAAAATGCAAGAACCTGTTGGATAATGTACTTTGGAACGAAAGTAAATGTTTTACTCGTGCAAAAAAAAAAAAGAAAAAAAATACCTTCTCCGTGATATTTTAAGTACGAAATTGGAAAGTCTTTAGAGGAGCGAAAATATTGCATTATTAAGTTTCGCTAGAATCCTTTAAGAGAACGTTCCGCGCAACGTGTAATTTTCTTTAAATTAAAAAACTTAAAATACGCGTGCATTGTCTTATACTCTTCTTCGCTTCATTTTCAGAAAATTGTTATTTCCCCCCCCCCCCTCCCTTTCTCTTTCATGCACACTCGTATTTCGTTCCTTTGCCTGGCGGATATCGCGTAATCTTATATTTTCTTGTTACGAGAGTTTATCTTTTCTTTTCATGAAAATTTCTGCTTGTGTCCTGGTGTAACATGGAAACTGTTGCATTCAAAGATTGATCGTTAACAACAGAGAAATTAATAATTTAAATAATAACCTAAATATATATTGTGTTAATTATATTTTAGCAATACGTTTAAATATTATAATAAGGGCAATGATATTTAAATGATCTGGCGCAGCGCACCGCCGCGCATTAATTGAAAATAATCTCGATCGAGTTTTGCTCTTTTCGCGGAAAAATTGCCACGTGTTTTCGACAAAATCGCCCTGTCTCAGAAACCGTGGAAGCTTTTTAAAATTTAAGGGGCAACGAACCACTATCCCTGCCAGATTGAATCGTTTAATATCACCCCGAGTCTAACGACAATACGTAATAACATAAATATATTCAGCAAAAATATATCGAAACTCAACAAGAAGAATCTAAAAGAATTTAACCAAAGATCAAACAAACGCAATATATTGAAAAGAAGATTCCCACGAATTTTCGATATTTTCCTGAGCAAATAGTTTTACTCATTGTCTCAAAATTGTCGAATCTTCACTCCAAAAAAGAAAAAAAAAATTTAGAACTCGCTACGCGCAATGTTCTTGCACGGAATATAATACTCTAAGATAAGGTATAAATTTTGCATTTTATAAGTAGTTTCGCTGTTAATTACCAGATTACCTGCTACAAAAGCTGGCTATACCGAGTCTCCAGAATTAATTCTAAGAGCTCGAGCCACGATTATGACAAATCAAGCACGAAACGAACAAAAAAAAAAAAAATTAATTATTATAATAAATTTTTTATTCAATATTATCAATAATAATATTAGACTAGAAAATATAATTTCGTTAAATATTTTTTCACATAAAATTTCACATTTACTTAATAAATTGAAATAATTTACATGTATTAATCATATTACAAATGTAATTCTTTAAGAAAAATTAATATAACATTAAAATTTAACTTAACGAAAATCAAATTTATTAAATATATCCTGAAACAAGTATTTTCATCAACAAAATACTTATATATCTCAAACAGATTACAATTAACCAAGAAAAATTTAAAATTAAACATAACTTCTCTTCAAAAATAATACAGTCATTGATATTACAGTTATACTCATAACCTTTCTCTGTCAATTAAAAATTAAGTTTAATATTAAATATTAAATTACAAATAACATTCGAAATGAATATGAAATAGTAAATATAGTTCTAAACATTGAAACAAAGAAAAATCTAAAGATATATTAATTTTCTGAAATATATCAATTCAATTATTTGAATCATTAGAATAAAAATCATTAGAATTACAAAATCATTAGAATAAATATCATAAATAAATAAATATTAAAATAAATATTAGAATAAAATCATTAGAATTATTTAAATCATTAGAATAAAACTGAAAAAGAAAAGCCACGTATTATTAAAGACTAAATAAAATATTATAATAAATAAATATTATTAAAGATAGTATGAAAAAACGATCTCGGGGTCCAGCAATCGTCAGAATCGTTGTTACACGCGTTTCTCAACGAGCGAATCACACACCCGATTGTCCTCTCGCGGCCACGTTTCTCCCGGGTATCCTACGTTCTCTGAACTTACGTTCTTGCGAACCACACACACACACACGCACACACACGGGTCACACACAGCTTCAGCTACTCGTGCCGCGGCGAACGTAGGTTGACGCGCGCCGATTTCGCGCCCGAGAAACTGTTGACCGGCGGCCATTGAGCGACCATTGATGCGGTACCGCGTTGGCCAGCCTTTCTTTCGCCGCTTCCGCGAGTCTCGATCTGCATTCTCCGCGAGGCAGGTGACGACGCGGGTACCCTCGGCCACGCGTACGTCATTGCTAGCGATGGGATCGAGTGGCTCGCGAGCACTCTCGAATCATCGTTTGTTGGATTCAGTTGCCTGAACTTGTGTACTGTACCTGTTACTGCACTGTTTACCACCGTAACTATACTTTCAATTCAACGCGATCATAATTGAAGTGTAATCAAATCACGAGTGTTCTCCCGTTATTATCTGCTTTCGTTTTTATTGAAATTAAACGTCCAGAAATCAATGTGACTCGATTTCTAATCGAAATGTCACGAGTTTTCGTTCTTCCGTCCTTTGTCCACGCTTTTCACGTTTCTTTCGTTTCGTTCGAATTACGTCGAACAGTTAAACTCGATTGTAATTGAAATGTCACGAGTTCCTTCGTTCTTCCGTTATTGTTATTTGCTCTTTTTTCACCGTTTCCTTTTTCACCGAAGTTTAACAACGTTCGAACACGCCGCGCAACGAGTTAATCCAACTCGATCGTAATTGAAACGTCACAACGTTTCTTCTCGTTCTTTCATTCTCGTTTCGAAAACACGCTCCGCAACTTAACTCGACAATTGACAAGCGTTACGTGCAGGCGGATTTTTTTTTTTTTCGTGAGAAATACATCTTTCGACGAAATGTGAATTCAAATGACGAAGCGCGAATTAGCGTGTTCGGCAAGTTTTCGATCTGCGTCTGCTTGATTGGACAATCAAGTCCCTCGAGGCCTTTAGGTTAGGCTCGAATTAGAAACAATGATAAATCTCGTTTCAAATTGCTCATTCTACAAAATTCGAGCAACCAGTCGGTAAAAAGTGTTGTAATTTAATTTTCGACGAATTCCAGCGGACACTAGACTAAGTGTCGAGACTATTTCCACTTTCGATAAGCGACTGGATTTTGAAAATCTACCAAAAAAACGGAGTTTCTTTAAGTTCGAATTTTGACTGATGGGATTGATTCCTTCTTTTCGACGCGTGGCCGGAAGCGTGTTTCACAGCGAACCACAATTGGCTACTAATGGCACACACACACACCCTGGCTGTGTTTTACCGAAATTTTAGACAATGCTGCGCCACCTTTGATTGGTATTATTGTCGCCGCGTTTGTCCACGATGAATGGCTGATTGCGTACTGTTAACCTAACCTCCATAGTTGCATATGGATGTATAGTCCCGAGAGTGAGTCACATTTAACTCTGGTAAGGTTGAATCTGGTTGCTGCGTGAAGAAACTTTTGTTTCAAGCAAAAGTGACGAAAGATCAGTCATATTCGGAGAGAATCATCGGAAAATAATATTCAATCACAATAATAATATATTTAATTTGTTAATTGTAATTGCAAATTTATTAACTGTAGTAATATTGTAATTTTATAACGATCTGTCGTGTGAAATTATTTCGAAATACGTATTCGTATAGTATTGAAACTTTAACTAATTAATGATTAACATTGATTAGTAATTTGTTAATTAATTAGTACGTGAGTAAGTAGTTTTTTTCTTAACACCTGATCTCGCAAGAATTCGAAAGTACAAAGATTCTTTGGATTCTTTGACAAAATCGTTCGCTGACTAATCTCGTCATCTCGTTTATTAAATATTGCACTTCTTCGCTTGGAGAAATATCGAACTATTAAATGTACCTCGATACTTTTGTAATGATGAACAATTATTACATAATAATAGGATAATATCGTAACAATGTGAATAACTGGCTAACACCAATTATTAACTGTTAATGTACTCCCGTTATTGAATACCAAAATATTGGACAATCGAATGAAACAAGTGCTAATTGAATGTAAATTTAACTCGATGGATTTTGTGACCGTGACGTGTCACGAAATTTAGGGGTAATCTTGATCATAATTTCACGAACGAGTCTGCTGATTCTACTTTATTCGATACGAGAGCAGTTGTTTCATTCGTTTGAATTCATCGGGACGACAGACAGTTTTGAAAAGTAAAAGTAATTAGCTCAACTCAATTTACACAGACAAATTAATTTTATTTTATTTTATTTTTTTTTTTTTTTGATGTTGAAGCTGACAAAAAGAAATTCCAAAAATCGAATGAAACAAGTGCTAATTGAATGTAAATTTAACTCGATGGATTTTGTGACCGTGACGTGTCACGAAATTTAGGGGTAATCTTGATCATAATTTCACGAACGAGTCTGCTGATTCTACTTCATTCGATACGAGAGCAAAGTTGTTTCATTCGTTTGAATAAATGTAATTAGCTCAACTCAATTTACACAGACAAATTTATTTTATTTTATTTTATTTTATTTTATTTTTTCGATGTTGAGGCCGACGAAAAGAAATTCCAGAAATCGAATGCAGACAATTCTGCAACGATTTTCTTTTTTTTAATGAAATTTGAAGAAATCGAAACGACAAACTTACTGCTCGATGATTTTCAATGGGTTGATATATAACAGAAATATTTGTCGAAAGCACAAAACTTCAATCATCATAATTACATTAAAGTAGAAAAGAAAAAGAAAAAATATACGAGCTTTCATTTGCACATTTCACGAAAAACCATTAAAAAGAAAAAGAAAAAAATACGCTGTTCCGCGAAATGTCCAACAGAAAAATAGTTTCAACACTTTACCGACCGTGTATTAGCGGCGAATAATTAGCTGATTAATAGGCTACCGGTCGGTAAAGTGTTAAAATATGTTAGCCGATTAATAGGCTACCGGTCGGTAAAGTGTTAACATCGATCAACCACTATCCTACTAACCGTAATATTTATTCGATTTACGTTAGGTTTAGGTTAGGTCTGGCAAGCACGACACTGAATCAGCGGTGCTGGCGGCGTGTAAATTTGGATTTTTAAGGAGCCGTTGTTGAATGACCGGCGAGTAAATCAAGATAAGGTATTACATTCAACCGCGAGGCATATATAATATCGAAACAATAAAAATGACGTTTCGCAGCGATAAAAAAAACGAACCGGCAGAAGAGAAGCGTCCGCGACCACGGGGGATTTGCATTTAAAAAGGGGTGTAGTGGAGAGAGGTGCAACTTCTACCGAAATATATGGCCCCGCGGACCGTGGTTAGCTAGAAATAAAGAGAAGGATACAGGAAGGAAGGAAGGAAGGAGGGAAGGAAGGAAGGGGAGAGCAAAGCCGCACACAGGAGGAAACGAAACACGCAAGCGTATATAAGGACAAGCGCGTTATAATCCGTGGAGACAAAAGAAAAGGGGAAATAATAAAGAGAAGTTACGATAAACAAAGTGGCGCGGCGAAGAAGACGTAGAAAAGGAAGCTGCGGATACACAGTGTCGAGTATATATATTCGTTGCACGTGAAGCAATTGAAAACAAAGTTGCAGAAACTTTAATAATAACGAGAAATGAGAAATTATTACGATTCGTTCTTTTTTTCTTTTTTTTTTTTTTTTTGACAGTTCGTTGGATTAATCCTACGTGTATGTGAAAAATGAGGGAATACTCGAGGATTGATTCAACTTCTGACACCGAAATGTCGTTCCACTTGATCTTGGAGAATCAAACGTAGTTCAAACTATATTTTACCGATCGCCGTGATCACGATTCAAATCAAAACTGAAATATATATTCGAGAAATTGGAATCAATGTTCGTTGAAGTCATTCCAACCCTTCGTCGAGCCATCGCGTGAAATACATCGCGTCGTTTCATTAATCCACGCGATATATATATATATATATATATATATATATATATATATCTGTGCGTCGTGATATAAATTCTGATAAAGAAAATTTTACCCGACGTTTGGAATGCTTTGTTACAACACTTTATTACACGACGTCGTCTCTCACGAGACACCAGAGTGAGCTAACACCGTTACACGTTCCGCTCGAGGCGAAAGGATTAACACTAGGTTTACCTCAAACGGTCATTTTGACCCATCTGAGAAAACTTAACTCGTTAATTCAAGAAAATATCAAAAATAAAAAAAAACATTGTTAAAACTGATGTAATTTTATTGAGGTCCGTTTTTTCTACTTTAACTTCATAATAGATAGGTTAATTTATATTTTTTCTAGTTAAATACCGAAAGCTTTTTAATTTTAATTTTCTAATTAATTTAATTTTCTTTAATTTTCTAATAAAGTTCTCTTTAATTTTCTAATTAATTTAATCTTTTAATTAAATACTTAACATAATAGATAGGTCAATTTATGTTCTTTTCTAATTAAATACCGAAAGTTTTCTTTAATTTTCTAATTAAATACTTAACATAATAGATAGGTCAATTTATGTTTTTCCTAATTAAATACCGAAAGCTTTTCTTCAATTTTCTAATTAATTTAATTTTCTTTAATTTTCAAATAAAGTTCTCTTTAATTTTCTAATTAATTTAATTTTCTAATTAAATACTTAACATAATAGATAGATCAAGTCATGTTTTTTCTAATTAAATACCGAGAGCTCTTCTTTAATTTTCTAATTAATTCATAATTATAATCTATAATTAATTTAATTTTCTTTAATTTTCTAATAAAGTTCTCTTTAATTTTCTAATTAAATACTTAACATAATAGACAGATCAATTTATATTTTTTCTAATTAAATAACGAAAGTTTTCTTTAATTTTCTAATTAATTTAATTTTCTTTAATTTCCTAATTAATTTAATTTTCTTTAATTTCCAAATTGATTTAATTTTCTTTAATTTCCTAATTAATTTAATTTTCTTCAATTTCCTAACAAAGTTCTCCTTAATCTTCTAATTAAATACTTAACACAATAGACAGGTAACACAGTTTATATTTTTTTCTAATTAAACACCGAAAAGTGGTCATTTCGATTTCACCCCTTTGGTAGAAATACAAGAAATGGTAAACCCAGTGTCAAGGTTCGAAAAAACACAGGGTACAGAAAACGATCCACGCATTATACGCATACGGTTGTAACACACACGGTTGTTCGGCACTGATTCGTAAAAGGGAGAGATTCGTAGAGAAACATAGACAAAGTGTGTGCGTGGGGGGTGGAAAGGAGAGAGAGGAAGGGATAAACGCGTTGGTGAATACCGCAGCAAGGGAAAACTGGCGAAACAGATAGGTGGTTGTAGGACCGGCCCCGTCTACTTACTCGCGGCTAGTCTTCAACTAGCAGCTACTCACTCCAGCGAGTTACTCTCTGCCTCGCGGAACCCACGAATACCGTCCATTGACCACCGACCGCCAACCACCAACCTTTGGCCGACCTTTGGCCCCCGCCAAGGGAAAATATTGCCCCTCTGTTTCCACCCGCGAAACTGAGAAACGTTTAATCAAATTCCAGAACTAAACGGGCGAGCGGGGGGCAATCGTTCGATTGCCGGCCCCTCGTTGTGCTTCTTTTGCCAGCGACGAGTTCGCCTTTTGCTTCGCCGCGACCGCTTCTTTTCATCTGTATACCGTGTAGGAATTTATACTCGTTCGATTCGATTTCATAGGAAGTGTTGCTGTCACTGTAAAGTCACACGATGTTATCCAGTTCTACATCGAAGTGTCGCTTTGTTAGAATAAAAGAAACGAAAGGTGCTTTTTTTTAGGATTTTGTCACGAGGAGTGTCACTTTGAAATTTCACTTCGAAACGAGTTATATCATTGCTCGGCAATGAAATTTCTTCAATATCCGAACACTCGAGTGCTTGAAACTTTGAACGCAGTACCGACTAATACGTTTTTAAATTAATTTCTTTTTTTTTTGCGTTTGCAGCACCCTTACACGACGCAACTGAAGCTGAAATCAGTTCTTTTCGTAGAATTATCTCTCTGTTGTGGTAAAAATTACGTTTTAATTTATTCGGATATAATGAAACAACAATCAATCATTTACTGTAATATACAAACGACGAATTTTCGTCATGCGTTAAGATGCTAATCAGCCACGTTGCAAACGATTCTCTCGTTATCGTTGTCGTCGTTTAATTTCTCGGTGTACGGGTTGCAATCGGGGTGGTGTAAGGAACGACCCCGGTAACGATAAGACGGTTCCACACGACGAAATCGAAACGTCGAAAGCCTGCCGCCACGGTTGCTCGTAAATATTTACAACATGCCTGATCACATTTGCATGTCAAACTCGCCAGGATTTCTAAACGGCGAGACATCACAATCGAAACCCGCCCATTTCGTTTCGTTCTGTGCCGGAATACTCGATCGTCGCCGCCCGAAACGAAACGATATTGAATGTGTTTAGGTTTCTACGAGGATATTTGCTTTCCCAGCGGTGGCTCGTTTCCGATCTAACCGCCTGTGCAAAACCGGATGGTTTCCTTTTTTTTCCCTCTCTGCCTCTCTTTCTATCTGTCTTTTTCTTCTTCTGCAGCCGACTAATGGCCCCCGATCGAGAAAAATTCGCTCCCCGCGAATTTTCATTTTTTATTCCTCGCGCTCTTTCCGGCGGATAAATTTTAATAGCCCGCGCGCGTTGTACACGAATTCGCAGATACCTACGAAAATATTGTTTCTCGCTTCCGCGAATGTTTTTTCTCATCGTCCAGTTATCTCGCGCGAGTTTCCACGCCGTTTGGACAGATGAGAGAAAATATTCGCAACAGAAATCCTCATTCGCGGAGTTTCTTTTTCGATCAATTATTCTCGGTTGATCGGCTGCAATTGGATCGTCAGTAGTTCGCGAATTTCTGTTCGAATTTCATAACTTTCAGGAGCAGCATTTCTTCGATTTGTCTTTTCTTTTTTTTCTTTCAAAAAGCCTCAAATTAATTTACCTCTGTTGAATATTGAATTCTTTCAAAAGAAAAGTGTTTCATCAACAGATGAAAAAAGTGGAACGAAAAGTAAATGCTATTAAGACAATTAACTCGGTTAGGTTAGTAACAGGTTTAGGTTAGATTCAGGTACACGAAACTGACTGTTTTACACAGAAAAACATCAGAAACGGGAAAAAAGAAAAGAAAAAAATAAGAAAACGAAGAGAAATTTCGTGTTTTCAAGTTCGGCCATTACCGATAAATCGTATGATCGTCTGCACGCCGAGCGATCAAATTGAATTTTATTAAAGCGATTATTACACATTTTCAATCAATTGTGACATCCTCATCAGCGGATACAGCGCGTCGCGCGAAAATACATAACCATAAATACATAATTTTTTTTTCAATGAAATGCACATTGAATGCCATTAACTGGCTGTCGGAAATTACAACGTGAAATTAGCGTGAGATCGCTAAACATAAAACGATAACGACTACGTATATATACGTATAGAGCGCGAAATGGATTGATAGATAATGAGGTAGGTCGATATTCTCCTTCCATTGTTAGAAATTGTTGAATTCTATTAGTATACCCTAGGCCAGCGTTTGGATTTACTTGAATGAAAACGCATCACTGTCGTGTCATGCGATCCCAGTGAAAAGCCATTGTCCAATTTCGAAACGGGAGTGTAATTTGCGTTTCCATCGGTGTCTAGTTGATAATCGATATATACAGCATTTAAGAATAGAATAACTATCGTGATGTAAATATAGCGACGTTCTATGCTCACGTTACACTCTGAAGTTAAAAGTAGATACCGATTTTTATTTCGAAAGCGAACATTACTTTGGAACGAAATATTTTAATAGGTATATAAAATATTTAACAGGTATAAATATTTAAGAAGTATAAAATGGAACGATGTTCAAGAGTAGAATCAAATTTGCGTCGAATCACATTATTTTCTGTTCACACGCGAAATTTAATATCGAGAAATTCTTATCGAGAATCTGCGTGTTCAAAGTTGAAACGAAAAGAGTTGTTTGAACGAAAGTTTGCTCAATGGGATGATTTATTTTCCGTTTAAAAATAATATAACAATGAAAAGAAAAGAAAAACGCATGGAATATTTTATCACACAGCGTGAGACAAAATATTAAATTCATCCGCGATTGCTCTGCGGATATTTATGAAAATTAATCGATTCCCCGCGACTGCAACTTAAACAGCAAGAACTTTCACCTTGGAAAATACTTTTTTCCAATCTCATTTCCCCGTTATTGTCGCGTTCAATGTCACGTGATTATTTATCATGGAAACGCCACGATTGTACAGTATATACCTATAGGTTTCATCGCTAATCTTATCGCAACTCCTCGCTGAAACGTGAAAATTCCTCCAGAGTGGGGAAACTCCTCGGAAAGGTCCCCCTGACAAAGAAAAAAAATCCACTCGCATCCGCTTACTAATTTAAACGTACAATACGTCATCTCGAATTGCATCGTGCGTGTGGTGCACGTGGCGAAAGAGTGCCTCTGAATTTTTCAAAAAACGTTCACGCGAACGTTTCTTGGTCGATGATAAATATAACGGATGAAAATGGCCGTCTCTGCAGCGAAATATACTCGCCCGTCCGAAGGTTTGCAGGCTCGCGTTTAGAAATCACTGCCGAGACACACCGCATGCAAATGCATGATCGGGTACACTTGGTGCGTAAATATTTACGAGCTCGGAACGAGGGTGGTTGCGGTAAGAGGGGCTAAAATCGGGGGGGGAGGGAGAGAGACGGAGAGAAATGGACGAGGGCATGTATTATTCAGCGAACAATCTTCGAGGGCACTTATAAACGGGCGATATTTAAGAATGAGAATAATCCCCTTATGCGGTGCATAGGTACCTATATATATGATGTATATGATATACATATGATATATATATATATATATATATATCATATACATGAAGAAAGAAATAGGGGGGAGTAGACGTTGAATGTATATATATGATATATATATGATATATACATACACCTATATATATGATGTATATGATATATCATATACATACAAAAAGAAATAGGGCGGGAGTAGACGTTGAATGTATGTATATTATATATATATGATATATATACCTATATATATGATATATATATACCTATATATATGATATATACACCTATATATATAATGTATATATGATATATATATGATATATATATATATATATATTATATACATGGAGAAAGAAATAGGCGGGAGTAGACGTTGAATGTATGTATATGATATTTATACACATATATATATATCATATATATGGAGAAAGAAATAGGGGGGGGGAAGTAGACGTTGAATGTATGTATATGATATATATACACACCTATATATATGATGTATATATATCATTATATATATATATATATTATGTACATGAAGAAAGAAATAGGGGGAGGAGGGAGGAAGTAGACGTTGAAAACGAATTGAAACTTTATGGGGCTTGTGGATTGGGCAGGTATATTTATTGTTCGCGATGCTTTATTTATTGCCTTATCGCGTGTGCACTCACCTCCTCCCACGCGAGTCGACGATGTGGCGCGAGTGCTGCTGAGAAATCGATTCCGCTCACTTACCTGAAACAGAAAGACATTTGCGTGGTCAGTCTAATTCCCTAATGGAAAATGTTAAAATTACACCTGACAGAAAAATACAGTAATACCGTTCAACGTTGACGTTTATCTTTCGTGCAACGTAAACACGTGTTAAAATCGTGTTGAAATCGTTGAATTCTCTGTGTGCCGCGATAAAGATCAAGGATACTTTTCATTTACTCGGGTTGTTTGAAACTTTGCTTGTTATTGATTAACATCGAAACAACGCAGATTTTCGGAAATGTTCCCTGCAGTACGAAATCTGAGAAAAAATCGTTCCTGCGAGTATTCGAACACTTTCGCGTATCCGTCTGACGAATACAAAGTCACAGATTCCCCTGTTAATTTCCCCGGTCAATCCACCATTTTAAGTATTCACTGTATTCATCTGTGGTTTCGGGAGAACAAAGATGTAACATGCACGCAGCATTCTCCCCTGCTTTCCGTCTCGGAACTATACACGCAGAGTGTAAACTATTTATCATTTAAAAAACAAGAAATTATTTATCGAAAATCGAGTCCGATCGCGATTCGTCATTGAAGCACTCAGCTCGGCAGAGATATATTTTGTATCTGAAGTGATACATCCGATATGGCTGGCAAGTAGCTCAGACTGGGGTCAACTAGCTCAGACAGATTCGAATATGATATGCAGAGAGACGTTGAAAAGATGGTGAAAAGAGAGCGACAGTGAAAAGGGGTCGGGCGATATTACCGCGGCGGCTGAGGCAAGCAGCAAAAGACGAAGGAGAAAATGATGAACGAGGGTTGAGATGCGTCGATGTGAGTTTCAGCTTTGCCACCTCTTTAGCCGGTAGAGCCACAAGAGGCGCGTGAATCGCGTGCGTCGATTCGCCTCCGACGGAGTGCTCGCAACAAACTCTGCTATGCACGACTGCCAGCCAGCCTTCGCTTTTGCTTTGCTTTTCATAGCGGAGCCGAGACCCAGACCAACGTTGAGTCGTAGGTACGCCCTGTTTTGCGTGACCTTTCAAGGCCTATCCTCTGCTTCCTCGCTGCGTGGAAATGAAAGAGAACCCGCGTTTTCCACGGGGCCTTCGAACGTAATCGCCCGGGGCACGGGGGAGGGAGGCGAGGGAGAATATGCAAACCGTGTCTTTTTCAACGTCGCGATATCAAAGACGCCGGGCAACGTTAATTGCTGCCTGCACGGGTCACCGACGGATCATCCTCATCGTTGACACGGACTGATTGCAACGTGCGAAACTGAGTGAAACGTCCGACTATTTCTCTCTTTTTCTCTCGCAGAAGGTTTAGCAGAAAGAAGGTTCTCTTCTTCTTCTCCTCTGACGAAATACAACGAAGTACGAGGGATTTTTCGACGTTGCAATCGAACGTGGAGACGTGATCTTCAAATCGACTCCAGTGTACGCGTAGTTTTTCTTCACGTTGGTAGCAATGGCGGCGGTTCCTCGTCGGTAACCAAACCATCGAGAACTGTGTTATCATGGTAAAATATTTACATTCGTTCGTAGTTACCGACAGCAAACATCGTTTATTAAATATATATCGTTGTAACATGTAATTTATTAATATACTATTTATAATATTTAATTAAATTTAATATTAATATTCAATATATATAATTTATTAATTAAATATTTATAATAAATAATATATATATATATTGATAATTTTGCCCGGTGTGTGCATTTTAGCAATTTCTTGCGAACCTCTTTCACTTTAATTACACGCGTGACAGTATCCGGATAAAAATTCGATCGTGCACGCGATGAAATTGCAAATGAAAACTGCTTCTTTCATTTTTAATTGTACATTTACCATACAATAATTGCGAAGTATTCGTTCGGGTGGAATATAAGCGTTGGGCACGTTCGATACGCTCAAAGTCACTTCGGGATACAAGGCCTGCGTTTTAAAAGCGTTGGCAAAAGCGCGACAACGACACATTCGCCGAATTCCCAAACAAATTCCGAATGCACGGCTTCGCGTGTAATATACGATTTTTACGCGGAAAGACGTACCGCGAGCTTAGATAAACTCGCGACAAATGCACGCAAACGTCTGAATACCAATACCCGAATACAACACTGTTCGATCGTGCGTTCAACAGAGAGGAACATGTTTCCCCGTTTTGTCTCTCGCGGGGGCACGTTTCCAACCAAATAAAACGTTCGTCAAACGTTTCGACTTTATCGTCCTCCTCCAACACGTCAAACGACAAAATAAAATCGAAACAACGAAACGACTACTGAATTTTGTAAATATCACAATTCCCAGCCTATAGTATATAGTAGTATATTTATAATATTTAATTAAATATAGTAGTATATATTTTCTTATTTTTCATACAGTATATAGTATATTTTTATGGTATGCAGTGTATTTTATTATATTATATTGTTATAGTATATAGTATATTTTATTATATTATATTACCTATAGTATACTATACTATATATTACCTATATAGTATATTTTTTATAGTATACTGTAAATTACCTATAGTATATAGTATATTTTTATAGTATACTATATATCTATAGTAATAGAGTATACTATATATCACCTATATATTACCTATAGTATTATAGTATAACTATATATTACCTATATATTACCTATATATTATCTATATATCATCCATATATATCACCTATAGTATTATATATTACCTATATATTACTTATTACCTATATATTACCTATAGTATTATAATATATTTTTTTTATTTCGCTGCTTTCCCATCTCGATTTGTTTATTAAAGACGCTCATTGCACAGACAAGCGTGAAACGCAACTGTGAAATCGCGAATCTACGAGATATCAAAATCTGTTCTGTTATTTTCTGTAGTAAGTAAAAAGGGTCGTTGGTTGCTATTGCTCTCGTTGAAACGACTCGGCAAAACGACTGAAACTCCGGATTCTTTATTGGAAAAAGCCGGTATCACCCTCATGCCGGATACTGCGTTAATGCCGATAACTATACACACAGCAATGCTGATAAAATAGGCTTACGCGTGCCCGCATGTATGACCCCGTTTTCCTACCAAACACAGTTCACGACCGATCCGAAGGAACTACGTATTTGCGTGCGAAACTATACTTGTGCCGCGGCGTGATAATAGCAATCGACGCACGATAAACGAGAGCGGTACGTATTATCCCAATTTATGTGAAACTCGTTGGGAAATCTCGGCGTGAAAATTGTTGGAATCGTCGAAGCGAGGACAATGCTCTTTGAAAATGTTGCGCGGCGAAGATTTACGATTACCTTCTCCTGATAATACTGTTACTGTCTTGTTATTATCTTTCGTCGAGTTCTTGACACCGAATTAAGTACTGTGTGTAATAGATAAAATAAATTCGTTGATAAATTAATAAATTCGCTCAATAGAGAAAAAGAAAGAAAGAAAGAAAGAAAGATAATGGAAGAAGTAACACAGTTTTACTCGAAGAGCACTTGCAAACTTCCACTTCGACGCATCTGCTTTCGAAATATCTGCAAAGAAAATGAAGAACAGAGAAGAAAAAGAACGTGTCTTCCAGTGTCGACGCACGTGTCAAAAATCAAAACGTAACGACAGTGTAACGATACGGAACGAAGTAGTTCCGTTGGCGACTGAAAATGAAAATAACGCGACGCGGATCCGGAGGAAACGAAAAAGAACACGACCTATCGAGCTATCTGCCAGTTTTGTTTGCGCCGGTACTTTATGTAGGGCATTACGCTGAAAATTTTATGAATATTCGAGGCTCGTTGAAGAGGACGAAAGTGCTCTCGACGAATGCAGCCCGATGTTATTTTCATTTATTCAATGGACTGCGCCTTTTTCCATGACGTCAAACTCTCCTTTCCTCCTCTCTCTCTCTCTCTCTCGCTTCATCTTTCTCCATTGCGCATTCTAATTTAATTCGTAAAAATGGCCACTGAGATCTCGAGTGTTTTCCAGCTGGCCAACGTGGCTGCAGCATCTTCAACAGGCATTCAACGTCAGTAATATTTTATCTGGATCCACCTCCGAATTCACCGTTTCTGCACGCGTTGAAACGTTTTTCTCGCCGATTTACACTCCGGTGGTCGTAAAATCCGCGGGTAGTAATCGCGCATTTTGACATTTCCGGTATCCATTTTCAAACCCTTTCCCTGACGCGAATAAATATACTGTGATTCGCAGACACGAGCTGACAAACGGGAGGATTAATGCAATGCCGAAACTTGCAAACATGCACGCGTTTGTAATTTCATTTTACCTAACCTAAGTTTCTTGCGTTTGGGGGTACCCTTGGGGGACCAGCGCAGAGAAATTCGAAGGAAATTTTTTCGCAGAGTGACGTAATAATGGGAGAGTGACTGCTTTCGAAATCGTGACGAGGAAAAGAAATATATGTCTCTTTGATTCGAGGCTTCGTTTAGAAAATGGAGACCAAGTACTTGATTTTAGACATGACAGAAAAGAATAATTCGTGGGAGAGATTCTGCCATAAAGAAACGTAGAGTAAAATATTTTCATAGACTGAATATGTTTCGTTAGAAGTGTCTTCGTACATACACGTTCCTTGTTAATTGGAAGAAAAAATTACAAAATCCATCGTATATTTTCAAGTTTTTTAACACTTTACCGACCGTGTATTAGCGGTGAACAGTTAGCCGATTAATAGTTACCGGTCGGTAAAGTGTTAATATTCACTGGTTTGGTATTTTTATCTTCTTTTTTTGCATATCGTCAATCTTTTGTACACGTTAAAGTATACAAAATGTGCTTCACTCGCAAGAAACATTGCCAATATTCTAGAGTTGGTCCAATTTTAACTAAAAAAAAAAAAAAGAAATTATTAAGATGCGTAAGATGTCTATGAGCCTAAATGTCTATTACGTTGCCTGTAAATCCTTAGTGTTTTATTTCATCTCGAGATCGTGATGATCGTGCTTAATTGTTTTTAAGCTGCGACGAGTTAACTCGACAGTAGCTCAAACACGACAAAAAATTTTGTTTTTTAAATCATATCACCGATATTTTATCACAAATCTTTATCACCGATATTTTATTATAAAATTGCACTATTTCGTAAAGAATGTATGTATCGTTACAATTGATAAAAATCTCTCTTTTCGTACATGGAATATGTTTTTACTAAAATTTTATTTTAATAGCGAAAATTTCTTTTACATACAACTTGAGTAAATTTAATATTTAAATACGTGGTTCATTTAAAAAAATTTAAATATATTTTATATTTAACAAATTTCTAAATATATAAATATATTAATTACAATTAAATTATATTATATATATATATAAATATATATAAATTATATATATATATATATAAATTATATATATATATTAAAATTAATAATTTTAAATTAATAATTTTAAAATTAAAATTAATTATATTTAATATTACATTTAAATTGCATATTAAATTTTGAATTTAAATGAATTAAAAATAACAATAATATAAACAAATTAAATTGAAATTTAATTATGGTAGGATTATTAATTACACTAATATTTTATATATAATTAATATTAAATATATATATATAATATAATATATTTATATATAATGTTAAATATATATATATAATATAATATATATATATAATGTTAAATATATATATAATATAATATATATATAATATTAAATATATATATAATATTTTATATATAATTAATATTAAATATAAGAATTAAATTAAATACGTTCACTAAAAAAATTCTAAATTAATTAGTGAAAATTGTGATTACATGAGTACATATGCAACAAAGAAAAAGCCATTCTCTTCACGGCGAGTACACTCGTGACGTAAACATCGTGAAAGGCAAAGAAAAAGATTAAAAAAAAAGGAAAAAGATAAAAATACCAAACCAGTGAATATGAAACTCGGATTATCATTCGGCTCGCTATATCGAAACGTATAGTATCTGCCTGAAAACGCGAGGGCCATAAAAGGGACCAAAATTCGCTCGATCGTTAAGGTTGAACTCCTTTTACACGCCGAAAGATAGAAACCATGAGCGAGCGAGGCGTTTCCGACATCGCAAACGGGAGGAGGCACGTCATATTTACGCGTTGTTTGCCTCCGTTGATTACTGTTTGACGTGCACGACTTACGTCTTCTCCTTTCTCTCTCTCTCTCTCTCTCTCTCTCCTGCCAACATCGTTTCACTATCGGTGCACAGTTGCCTGTTCCTCCTCCTCCAGTTAAGATTAAACGCACATACCCGACAGCGAATTCCTAGCTAATGCGAACTGCTGGCAAATAGGCGAATTGTTTTATCGAAAGCCAACCGAACGATTTGCATATTACGCTCTGTTTACGGGGGGGGGGGGGGCGAGGCGTAGTCGACTATTCTGTTCGACTATTCCGTACGAAGGCATTAAATATACATGTAAATGAGAGAAATCAAATTAGCAAGAGAGCGTAGAAAATTGCGCTAGACGTTTAAGTTTTTTCTCCGACAAAGAGAGAGAGAGAGAGAGAGAATTGAATTTTTTCGTAATATTTTTCGCGAGAGATTCGCTGCGAGTTCGTGATTGTAAAGCCAAAGTTAAGAAGATTTTATTTTCGAAATTTAAAAAAAAAAACAGCAGTGCTATGGCATTGGTGAAGAATGTTTCGTCTTGTTAATTGTATTAACTTTCAAGCTTAGTCACTTTGGAATATATTCGAATGTATCTTTATACGCAGTATTGATATCCGGATCGCTAAATAGTCGAAACTGTTTCAATTTCGCGCAACGATAAACTTGGTGGTCATTTTTTTTTTGATGTACGAAGTCTTCGACTCTTTCGCCGTTTTGTCGAACTTTTCGACGAAGATTGTCGCGAATCTCTTGATCTTTCGCCGCCCGAAAAGTATCCGATATTCAAAAGTTCGACAAAGCAATAGGAAATAAAAATATCGCGTATCGCGGGTCTGAAATGTGAGAATGCCTGGATCGTTCGAAAATAAAATCCATTGCGAGATTCAGTGGCGAAGAAAATTCGAGACACTTGCGCCGAGATCGTCGGGCAATCACTTTTTTTTCACCGACGCGAACGAAAATGTCCGGAAAGAGAAAAAAATTTGAAAATGACTCTACTTGAAGAGAATCAAGGCTCCAAGATTTAAAATGATAAACAAAGGCTCGTCGTTGTCACGATATTTTATTTCACCTGAAATTGCGACGGTTCAAATATTCCTGAGCAGAGATTAAAACTTGATTCTCTCCACGATCGAAAGGAACGACATTGGCTAATTAAAAAAAATCCCTCGTCCGCGGAAACGAATTTGGATTTTCGTCAACTTTTGGTATCCGCGAGGATTTTCTCCAAGGATCGTTCAACCTTGTGAATGAGCGGCCAGATAAAACGACGAGAGAAATTCCTAAAGAGACGTTTGTGAAAACGTGATGTGGTAGCATCGTCCCGATAATACCGATTAATGACCTATCCGGTCCAGATATTAAATCTCTCCCCCTTCCCCGTCATCGAGAAACGCATTAGTCCCGGCTGCATTTGTCGCGGAATGCATTCGTTCTTACGCAAATTGCAAATGGATCGTATCGATACGACGATATTAGCGAAGTTGACAAGATGTGCTTAACGAGAATCCGAATCTTCCTTCGCGTTCACTTCTTGTTTAGATCTCTTTCTTACTACCGGTATTTGATAAAACACTGTGAACATTGCTGTCGCGTGTTCGATGATAATTATTTAATAGCATTAAATTGATTTGATTGATAATTATATATATATTTATTATCATTATTGTATATATTTGTATATATCATCATTATTCATGTATTTATATATATATTTATTTATATATATATTTATATATATATATTTTATTAATTTATTGATTTATTTGATTGATAATTATCTCGTAAATTTTATATATACATATATATGTATATATATACATGTATAAATCGAATGTTAATTTATTGATTTCATATAGATATCAAAATAATGTTTAGAATATTGTGTATTTATATATATATATATATGTATGTATAAATCGAATGTTAATTTATTGATTTCATATAGATATCGAAAATAATGTTTAGAATATTGTGTATTTATATATATATATATATATATATATATATATGTATGTATAAATCGAATGTTAATTTATTGATTTCATATAGATATCGAAAATAATGTTTAGAATATTGTGAAGTTGCACATTTGATTGTATAATGTGTTACAGATACGACTTAGACCATTTACAATGTATATAAAGGAATATATATATATATATATATATATTCCCCTTGTGAGGAGAATATAGAATATTCAGGTCGCTAATTCGACCTAAATTGCGCACATAGTTATCTGTAATAATATGCTGAACGCACGTGCTGCACCATTTTAGAATTTTCGCGAGTAAATCATATTTAATATATTATTGATAATTTCTGTATCTAAATGTAATACAATGTACCTTATTATTTAAAAGGGAAATATTTTGTTGCAAAAGGAGTTTACTTTATTACTAACTGAGTAATATAGTGTCAAGTAGAGGAACAATAAAATACATAGATCTATATAATTAAACGTTATTGATTGTTTTTCACGCACAATTTTGGTATATTTAGAAATCATGTATATATTGATAACAGAGGCATCGCGTGCAACGCTTTCTAGTAACAATTTGATTACTAGAATTTGGCGAAACAATTATAATTCGTTTTATATCGATTAATTCTGACGTTGTTCAACTTTTTAAAATTCAATTCACTCGTCCTGCTGATCAATGAATGAATCAATGAATCATCAATAAATATGGAAAATAAAATTTTCAATTGTACGAACTTTGGATGTACGTAACTTTCAAGTTGGACGATATTACGGAGGGTTTAAAATCTCATTCGTTAATCTCGGAATCGTTGTTGAATACATATCGCGTGTCACAGAATTGTTCAACTTGAAAATCACGTATCCACATTACACCTAATCGTTATAAACAATTTCATCGAAATACACAGTAACTGACAATACGAAGTGCATATCGGTGAAATATCGATAATTATTGCTCATCGGGAATTTGAAATTGCAGCAACTAGCTGATAATCTTCGTTCGACAAGAACAAAAGTACTCTTCCAAAAAAATACTGAAGCTCGAGCGCGTAATAGCTTTCTAGATCTGTGCGAAAATTTTTTGCAAGAAGAATATTTTTCACTTGCAACAGGCGAGTTTCCATCAAACACGCAAACTGCCAAATATCGACGACAACAAAGAGAACGAAGGGAAACGACGTTGAGAAACAACAATCACGTTTTGCATTCGCAGATTCGAACTCGACGCGCTTAGGAAAACTTCGTCTTCGCGACGCAGATGCGAAAGTAGAGCGAGAGAGAGAAAGCAACACGGCAGGAAATTAACTAAAAAGGACGTTCCTTTTTCCTTTCTTTTTTTTTTCGCCTGTACGGAGACGGAGAGAACTCTCTGTTTCTATACCGTGTGTGGCGCGTGTTTTTCATCGGCAGTGCGAAACGCGAGTTTAAAAGCTGCGTAAAAATTCGCCGACGAGCGACGGCGGCGGTGGCTCTTTAGCCAGAGTGAGTGTATATATCTCGCGTAATAGCGCTTGCAATTAATGAGATAGCTAACTGTAGAGTGTAGGTGTCCCTCTCGTTCGTAAGAGTTCTCGAGCGGAAGTGCTATTGAAATTATGACGTGACGCCACTTCGCCGAGTGGAAAAGTATTTCAACGTTTCTACACGAGCTTCAGGCGCTGTTCTCTCGGCGAAGGAGAGGGAAACTTATTATCTCTTATTATCGATTTTCTTATCGTCGATCTTTCGCGATCTAACGTGCGTGCGCTGAACAACACATTCTTCTTTTCAGAGGTGTATCTTCGAGATTGCAATTTTCTCGAAGAAAATTTTCCCACAGAGCGCGGAGCTCGGGCGAATTTTATTCGAGACAATTTTATTCATCGTCTCGACACTTTCGTTTCGGTGAGAGGGGCGAGTTTATTAACACTAGAACTACCAGCACACCAGTCGAAATGACTGGTTTTACAATTTTATTTTAAAATTTCTATTTCACGTTACAACTTTTTTCCCCGCAATGATGCAATTATTTGACTTTTACAGTGTATAACTAAAGAAATAATACAATGAATTTTATTTTATTTTTATTTATTAGAAATCAAAATAATTTTCGTAGAAATAACTTCGTCTTAACTGTCGATAGTTCTAGTGTTAAAGCATCGCCTAATCTCACTCGAGTTGGTTCATTGAAATAGATAAATAGTTTGTAGGAGATCATTCTACGAATACAATTTTGTAGAATACTCGCTCTTCTGGCTCGAAACAAACGAACGCGAGAGAGAACGTGAATATCGAATAAAACGACGGCTGTGTTCGAGTAAAGAAACTATGTAAAGACGACGTGCTGTTAACACTTTACCGACCGGGTAGCCTATTAATCGGCTAACATATTTTAACACTTTACCGACTGGTAGCCTATTAATCGGCCAACTATTCACCGCTAATACACGGTCGGTAAAGTGTTAAAATTATTTCATTATCTGCTTATCGATCGCTAGATTCGATCAAAGCATCAAATCAGACTCTGAATATCTCAAAAAAATGTCAATTTGATAGACATCGTGTCTTTATCGTTAACACTTTACCGACCGGTAGCCTATTAATCGGCTAACATATTTTAACACTTTACCGACCGGCAGCCTATTAATCGGCTAATTATTCACCGCTAATACACGGTCGGTAAAGTGTTAATTTCATATTTATAACAAGATGTGCTAGATTAAACTGATGATAATTTTCTGTTTTTATTTGAACGATAGCCCCCTCCCCCCATCGTTCAACATATTGCTTTCGGCTGTTTCAAAGTTTCCTTTGTATGTTTGTTTCAAGAAACGCGTTCTTGCGATTAAATTTAAAAATCCAGCCCGAGAGAGAGAGAGAGAGAGAGAGAGATTCAATCTCCGTGCCTTTTAAACCTATTCGCGTAGCTTTAGCCGCCTGTGAAAAAGATTTCGTCGTGGAATTTTCGACGCGAAGTCCGTCGAAAAAAAAGAAAAACAAAAAACGACGAACGACTGAAATAACGAGCCGAACGCGGATATAAATCGTAGCCAGTTGGAATAAAGACATTTATAACTCTCTCTTTCTCTGTTAATTATGTACTTGTCGAGAGTACGCCGTCACTTGGGAGTACGTCTGTCACATTCGGAAACGTACGAATCGATTCACTCACGCGGAGAGACTGTTGCAACACGCCGCGCACCTGTCGCCGAGCAACGTGTTTTTTTTTCTTCATTTTTTTTTTTTTGCGAGGAAAGCTGCGAGAGCGTTGATGGCGCATTGTTACACACTCTGCGCGATATAATGCCCGCGTAAATGTGACGTCTTCTCTTGTTACCGGTCACACTTTTGCTTCTAACCATATATCCGCGCGTCTATTCTCTTGCTGAAAACCGGCGAAATAAAACCGCGCGGATGCGCAAAACTTCTGTTCACATCGTTCGCGCGTCACAGGGGAAGACAAATTGTCCGTTTGACGATTGCTCCATATTATTAGAGAGGTAAAGAGTGTAAAAGTAGATTCGTTTTTACGGGGGAGGGTGGAGGAGAGGGTGCTTTCACGCAGAATATGATGAAAGTTGAAATTGCTGCGCAAGGAGATTCTACTGCTTCGTGAAGAATTACGAGAATGTGTTGAGAATATTATTACCTCAGATCATTACAAGTTGGTATATCTGTGATATTGTGGTATATTTGTGTTATTTGTGATATTACTGCGGTATATTTGTTATATATGTGGTATATCTGTAACATTTTTGATATTGTGATATATTTGTGATATTATTGCGGTATATTTGTGGTATATTTGTTATATATGTGGAATGTTTGTGATATTTGTGATACTGTGGTATATTTGTGATGT
Source organism: Tetragonula carbonaria (assembly GCA_032399595.1). Classification (NCBI taxonomy): domain Eukaryota; kingdom Metazoa; phylum Arthropoda; class Insecta; order Hymenoptera; family Apidae; genus Tetragonula; species Tetragonula carbonaria. The sequence goes on from JAUCRC010000015.1 coordinate 976,551, forward strand.
TTCTGATATTATTGTGGTATATTTGTGATATTTGTAATATTGTGGTATATTTGTGTATAAATTTGTGGTATATTTGAGATATTATTGTGGTATATTTGTGGTATATTTGTTATATATGTGGTACATTTATGATATTTGTAATATTGTGGTATATTTGTATTATTTATGATATTATTGTGGTATATTTGTTTATTGTGATTATATATGATATATTTGTGATATTATGGTATATTTGTGATATTATTGTGGTATATTTGTGGTATATTTGTTTATTGTTATTATATGTGGTATATTTATGATATTACATCAGATCATACAAGTTTGTGGCATATTTGTAAAATTCGTGATATTATGGTATATGATATCGTTTCATTTTATTATTTTTTTCTTCTTTCATTTCTGTCAGGTTGAAAGATTCGAACCCTCTCTCGAACTCTCTCTCTCTTGTGTTTCGTTGTACAGTATATTTAACTAAGAACGTCAGATTAATATTCTCCATATGCAACGTGCACTATGTAATTGATTCTGACGCGACGATCGAATATTTTGACAGATACAATCACACTTCGAATAATTCAAACAAACTGTACGATTCAATAATCAGCAGAGTGCTCTTAAGTGGACACTTTATATATATATACATCTATGTGCTGCGAGGCAAAAAATGTTTACACTCCTCCTCGTACTTCGTACGAATCTGTTCGTTAAGATAAGAATCGCGTTAAAAAAGATTCAAGTATGTATGTTAATTTTATTTCCCGGGGCTCTCGGGTTGGTTGGCTAAGAAGTGACTTTCTCAATGAAAGTGGCTGACTTTAAAGAATAAGCGCCACGCACACACACGTACGTATTTAGAAATGGCGGTGCTCTTTTTTCTCTTTCAATCGGCACGGGAAAAAGAGTCGTAGACTCTTCGAGTCTAATTATTTCAACTCTTTCTTTCTTTCTTTTTTTTTCACGCGGGCTAGTGGTTTCGTAAGGAACAGAAATAAGTGTGCTTCCGGTCGACAGTCGTGGCTTCCCCTTTCGAGCTTCCTCCTCGTGCTCCTTTTCGTGCTAGACGTCCCTCGAAACCAACCTCCGCCCCATACACGTGACGAGACTCTTCGTTCTTTTAAATAGAAAACGCTTCTTCTTAGCTGGCCTTTCGGGAAAAATCGTCGTTTCCCCTTTCCAAGTCGTCTTGCTCTTCCTCGTCTTGGCGCTTGATTAACTGACGATTCACTTTTTAACCACTAGTATCGGACTGTTAAACATATACGAAAGAAAAATTGTTACGAAGGATCGAGTAATCCGAAAATAGATACATCGTGTATCTGGTGTATATTTGCTAAATTTGCAGCGTAGTGTTCATTGAAAAAAAATAAAAATATTAATAGACACCAAATTACAAATTAGTATATGAAGATCTTAAACGATACTAAATATAATGACAGATCAATGTAATTTAGTAAAATCTCGAATAATACCGTGGTTAGTGTCAACAATAAATCATTAGTACCACCGTGTTAGTATTATTAGCCTTAAAATAAAAATTCTAATTATTTCAAATAAGAAATAATGGTAATAATAACAATAATAAAATAACAATAATTTTCAATTATTTTAAAATAAAAAAATTCTAAAATTGTTCACACAAAAATAGAAAAATCTGTAGATGTCAGATTGCTAAAGTAGAGTGATGCAACTGAGAACATTATCATTTTCAAATGACGTTTTTCATTCTCTTTCCCTCAAGTTATTACTTGATATTTTTCATTGACTTTTTGAAAATTTCTAACACGCGTATCTCTGGAAACGTGATTCTTCGTATTGTCCTTTTGCGAAAAATGCGCGAAATCTGCTCAGTTTTCTAGATCCTAGCGGCAGAGCTTTCGTAAAAAGATTTTACGATTCCACGTAAACGCGTAAATGAAACGTATTCAGCCAGAGGTCGTAAAACGAAAAGCAAAGGACCCTGGACGATGATGATGATGCGTGAGAAATTAAATACGTCCATAGAAAACACTAAACGGTTACTACCGTGCTCGTTTATAGGTTTACGAGCTTTTCTCACTGCATCTCGACACACCGTGTTGTCACCTACTTTAGTCTTTCATCGCTTCTCCTTATTACTCAGACCCTCGTGGTATCATAATTTAATTTATCGCAGTGTTTTTCTCTGCGATGAATTAAATTAACTCCCTCTGTCCGAAAATATGGTTACACATTTGAAAGGAAATCTTCGATTATCTAGAGTTTCGAAAGCAACTGGCAATACTCATTATATCGGCATTGATAGCTAAATAACCTACAACATATTCGACAGGCGTTGCTTTTGAGTTAAGTTGGAATTCGAAGCAACCAAAAATTAGTTTCTTTTTTTAAGAGAAATAAAATAGTCGCCGCTGTGATTTCAAAATGGAAAATTTCCAACCCAAGTAACGTGAATTTACAAGGAAGAGATGGCAAATCGAAGCAATTGACTAATGAACAACGTTATGGTGTTTTGCAACAGCTATTACAGTATATGAAGCTATTACAAAGAGAAATTAGAACACGGTGCTATCAATGAATTGATCGAATGTGTTCGAGATGCATTTAACAAATTAGAGAGAAATACTCTTGATAACGTTTTTTTATAACATTACAAACGTGTATGGAATCAATTACGTTGTTCATACCCTAACAACAAAGAATCGTTACTATTAATATTACAGAAGCTAAAATTATTGATCTGAAAAACGAAGACTTCGACATGTGCTTTAAGTAATCATCCATGAATTATGTATGTAGGAATCTTAACTAAAAATGATATAATAAAATAAAGAAACTTAAAATTATTAACATAAACAATATTTATTATTTCCAGTAGATAAAAGTTTATTGTATATCGAAAAGATTAATTATATTAAATAACAAATGAAGTAAAGGTAATGAAAAAACTGTTTTTCCTAACTGCTTCTTACTAACAATAGAAGCGTTCAACAAGGCTAAATCTGACTTGAACTAAATTTGGATTACACTAAAATCATTTGTATTTAGTTATATTGTGATAATAAAATGAATTTAATATTTTCTTTATATTTGATTTTTTTTTTCGCAAATGTATACCATATTTTCGGAGTACAGAGGGAGTAATACATATTGTCACATCGCTCGAAGATCATAGTTAACGCCTATTCCTACGGTTTCGTTGAACTAAAATTTATAGTTACACTTTTTTACCTATTCTCATAGGTATATTTTTTTTTAAATTCTACATGAGCTAGTAGAACACGTTGTCAACATATTGATTCGATTGTGAAAGAAATTTTCTCAAGTAAATATCATGTTTCACGACATTAAAGAGAAAGAAAAATGTGATTTAAAGTCTCGTCCTATTATTAAATCCTAGAATTAAATTACGAATTAATTAGAATTAATTATTAGAATTAAACTACGGACTTTGACGTTGATATTGATATTTTCATGGAACGTAATTTCGAAACATATAACAATTAAACGTACGTATAGATGTTTGTGTAAACTGACACACTTTTGCCGAACATAATTTGAAAAATGTAATTTAAAAATAAATAAAACGATTTGTCTCGTCCTTTGAGTTATATTCGAATTGTTATATTTATAATTATTATAATAATAATTATTATATATATATTTTTATAATTATTACAATCTGTGGAGACGTATTATTTTTGGGGGGAAAGGGGGGGGGAGAAATGAGAAGATATCAGTTAAAAAGTCAAGCTAGACGCAGGCATGGAATTTTACAATAACAAAGGAAAGCTACGGAATGGAAAATCATCGAAAAATATGGCAGCAGGAACCTCTCCTATTGTTCTTTCTCTTTCGTTCTTCCGTAAAAGTTATTTCTTCGTTCCTTACGTAACACGGGTTCCGCAAATGTTATCCTACGTTTGCTTTTTTTCCTTCACTTATTTTTCACAAACAGTTACACACACACACACACACACACACACACACACACACACGTGTTTACTCTCCGCTTATACTTCCAACGTCGCGCGATCACCCTATGTGCATTCGGACCGTGAAACAGAGCAACGAATTTTTACAAAAGGCCAGAGAGAGAGAGAGAGAGAGAGAGGAGAACACACACGTCCTCTTTAAGTGACGAAGCGGAGATTCGTAAACGAGGATAATAAGGAACGGCTAATTAGCAAGTAGTTAAAGTAGCCAGTTGCTTATTAACCATGCACTTTTTCCCAACGTGGCGAAGCCTTCCACTCGCTTCGAAGAGGAGAGGCAACTAGCCAGCAGCGTTATACACGTCATTCTCTCTTGTTTCATTCTCGGCCATTCCAACCAGAATCCGGCGGGGCTTTCTTCGAGCAGGCGAGTGCGTCCGAGAGCTCGCTCGTTTTCAGCGTGTTTTCCCAGCATGGGAAATCCGTTCTAGGACCAGATCCAGCCATAATCACCGCGACACGCCTAATACCGTCTTTACTCGCGAATTCACGTTCGCTGTTTAAACTCGGCTCTTCTCTCTCTTCGTTCCCGAGTCAAAACCTACACTCACATACGGTAGTTTTAATTCTTCAATTAATGTATAATGTAAAATGGCAATATAAATGTATTCTAGACACTTCTCTTTATTTTGCAACTTTAATATATATATATATATATATGTGTGTGTGTGTGTGTGTGTGTGTGTGTGTGTGTGTATTAATATGTACAGTTATTTCATTACATTTTACATCTTCCAATTTCACTTTACAATCATATCTTTATTGTCGGCCGTTTGATTTTAAAATGACAATATAAATACTCTTTATTTGTAACTTTAATAGAATTATTTTATAATATTTTATATTTTTCTAATTTTATTTTATGATTAGATTTTATGCAGTTTCATTGCAGTTTACATATGATATTAGTGAGAAGTATGAGTCTATATATATGTGTGTGTGTGTGTGTGTGTGTGTATTAATATGTACAGTTATTTCATTACATTTTACATCTTCCAATTTCACTTTAGAATCATATTTTTGTTATCGGTCGTTTGATTTTAAAATGACAGTATAAATACTCTTTATTTGTAATTTTAATGTACATAATTATTTTACAATATTTTGTATTTTTCTAATTTTATTTCGCGATCAGATTTTATTATTGCAATTTATATATGATATTGGTGAGAAGTATGAGTCTATATATATAAGTATGAGTTTTTATATATATATATATATATATATACAGCTTTGAAAGACGATGGATTTTAATATGAGAACCATATATAGCATTTCGAAAAACTTCATTGCTCCACATGATATTGAAGACTAGAATCACAAATAAGACTAAATAGAGTAATTGTTAATTATGTATTTATCCAGATGTTATTCTACAAAAATTCCATGACGTGCTAATTATTATTCAATACAAATAATATCGTCTCGTTGAAACGTGGCACTTTGTGTATCATCGATTTCTCTAACTACGCGTTACTGCAACTCAACGGTGCAAACGTCTCTCCGCGTTGATTCGAAAAAAAAAAGAGAATTCGACGTGCCTCGGATTTTCGAATTCTCGTCGTCATTAATATCGTCAACGTTTGAAAGCGAGATTCGTCAACAATGTTCCATAAGGGAATTCCTACGACACCGGAAACGTGCTTCCCGCAGCACGCGCTCGTAGCACAGTTCCGTCAAGTTTTGTCAAAGTTTATCACATTTGCTCGTGAATGCGCGAGATCTGCTTTCTCTTTTCTCGCGATATATCGCGGAGTGTTGCAAGTGTCGCCACGAAATGCTGTCCGTGAACGATCGCCAGCAATTGAAATCGCGAGGCCACACTAACGCGATCGTTCGTTGATCCTTCGCGATGATCGGAAGCAACACGGAATTTCGTTGCGGCGAGCACGTCCGAAGCGGAGCAGAACGTGCCGCGCGCACGTTCTGCTCGGCTTCATCTTTTGAAACTCGTTGTACGACGAGGCGCGCACGGAACCAGCCCGCCCGCCCGTAAATATTCGCCGCTGCCTAGCGTTCTTGCATATTCATTTTCTAGCGGACGTACGCAGAACTCCGGGGGCCGAAATAATGGTTACCGACTCCGTCGGGACACGCGGCCCAATCTCTCCTCTATGGAACTACCTCCCTCTCCCCCCTCTGCACACCATACTTTGCGCCATTTTCCTTCCTTTGTCCCTCGTCGTCGGAATGTTCCTCTCTCTCTCTCTCTCTCTCTCTCTCTCTCTCTCTATATATATATATATATATATATATATATTTCGTCGCGATCTTTTTTTTTTCGCGCAGCTTCGTTATGCTCCGGAAGAAATCGCGGCTTCGACGATGGAGGGAGAGAGAAGGAGGCACGCACGAATGCGAAAGAGTTTATTATGCAAACCGGAAACACCGGAGGGAATTATCTATCAAGAAAATGGCGAACACGAGATCGCGATTTTCAATGAACGAGTAATTGAATAAATGTGATTAAACTGCGTGCGCTCGAAAAGTACAAGTATACGTGTAAGTGTGTAAAAATATAGAACGTGTCTGTCTAATGTATTGTTTTGGTTTTAAAACCTAACCTAAACCTAAACCTAAACTAAACCTAATGTATGAAGCTTGAATTTTGAAACCTAACCTAACCTGAACCTAATCTAAATCTAAACTAATATACAATGTGTCTGTTTGATGTATTGTTTAGGTTTTAAAACCTAACCTAAATCTAAACCTAATGTATAAAGCTTGAATTTTGAAATCTAACCTAAACCTAAACCTAATCTATACCTAAACTAATATATAATGTGTCTGTTAATGCATTGTTTAGGTTTTAAAACCTAACATAACCTAACCTAACCTAAACCTAAACCTAAACCTAATGCATAGAGCTTGAATTTTGAAACCTAACCTAAACCTGAACCTAATCTATACCTAAACTAATATATAATGTGTCTGTTTAATGCATTGTTTAGGTTTTAAAACCTAACATAACATAACCTAACCTAACCTAAACCTAAACCTAAACCTAATGTATAGAGCTTGAATTTTGAAACCTAACCTAAACCTAAACCTAATCTAAACCGAAACCTAACATAACATAACCTAACCTAAACCTAAACCTAAACCTAATGTATAGAGCTTGAATTTTGAAACCTAACCTAAACCTAAACCTAATCTAAACCGAAACTAATATATAATGTGTCTGTTTAATGTATTGTTTAGGTTTTAAAACCTAACCTAATCTAAACCTAATGTATAAAGCTTGAATTTTAAAACCTAACCTAAACCTAATCTAACCTAAATCTAAAATCTAACCTAAATCTAAAACTAAACCTAACCTAAACCGCCTCACTAGCGGCAATAAGCCTAGAGTAATAAACAAATACTGTACATGCGAAATAAATTTCTACCATTTGAGTTTTACTTGTAGAGTACTTGAAAGTGAAAATTTCGCTCGACAGAAGTGACTTTGCGGAACTCAGCAAAATTCTTAAGAACTTTATAGTGTTACTAACTCTATCATTCATCGATATTAATTTTCTTTTCTTTTTTTTTTTAGATGGAATTAAAAGTTATTTTCTACCGTATTGTTGTAATTAATTATACGAAATTGTTGGCATGAAAAAAGACATCGTCTGCGTACATGATGGAAAACACGTTACTTATATATATATATATCATATACACAATATTTACTCATAACTCTGAAACAAAGCTTTTGACGTCGAATTTCACGTAACGTTTTCCCCCCTTCTTTTTATATTTAGATCAAGTAAAAAACGAGTAGATAAATGAATTCGTAATTGAAGAGCTTCAAAGAGCTGTTCCATCGTTCAACCAAATAAGCGTTTTAATACTCGTGAGAAAGATCACCTCGCTCAGAATCTTAAAAAAAGAAAAAGAGTTAAAAGAGAAAACTTACAGGAGAATTACGTCCAACGTCCGATCGCGTATCGCTCAATTGAACGAGATTAATAAAGTAAAATCTCGTTTGCGCCAAGTATTAATCCCTGTACGGCCCATGGGGTGTCCGAATGGATGGAATTGCTGAAAGTTGAAAGTTGGGAAACGTGCGATATAATCATGTTAATTAATTCCCGTTTTCCCGCCGCGTTCGCGCACCGCGCACGTAAAATACTTCGCATTATAGAATAGTAGGAGATATGAGCTCACTGATGGTCGCGAGCTGATCACGGACATTACAGACAAGTTTCATTCAATTTTGCAAAAAGTCCTCGCGCGTTTCGTCGCGAATCGTCGGGCTAATTTAGCGAAATGTGTTCGAAAACGTACGTGGCTCCGGCGGGATTAATTCCGCGCGATAATTAAGAAAATTTCCAGCAGGTATTACAGGTTTTTCCGTTGACAAGGGGGAGAATTTTCGGCAAAACCAGGAGAACGTCACGAATTGCGAGGAATTAAAGACAGAGTACGGAAGAAAGAAAGAGAAAAGAAAAAATGGCCCCCCGACAACGAGGCATTGAAACACATTTCTAGCGTAGCGGTTTCAACGACGCGTAGTGCCACGTGAAATATATTACGAAGCTACCCTACCGTATGTATGGGATCGCAGAACTGACATTTCTGACGCTGAATGTAATTAAGTGGTGTACCTCAAAGCCGGTCGGAAGTTATGTGGAAGCAAAGGACAGGGGAGATCGTGCCCAACAACGTAAAACATAACGTCAGACTTACGCGGATTAAGCTGACATTTTCACTGCAACAACTTACTTACTCACGAGTGACTTTTCGTCTTATTTATAACGTGAAATTATGCGGTAACAAAGCAGGGGGATAAAAGCTTCGTTTTACAGATAACGAGGTGGAGGGGGGAGAAGCGACATTAATCAGGTTATTAATAGGTCCAAGACGTTCGCTTCGAGTAGGCCATTTGCCAAATACTTTTTGCATTATTTGTTATATCGCGGTATGTTGCGTATTTCACATTCTACAACCCGAAAATACTTATCACTGTTATTTAGTATTTTAATTGATTAATTTTTACCTTGGCCCCTTATTATTTTTCACTCTCTGGATATTTTTCTGGCTTTCGTTTACTTTAAGCGATATTTTTTTTCATCTACCAGTAATTGAACAATTGAGGAAACGGAAGTGAGAAACGCACGAGGAAAGAAATTTTATACAGCGTACAGATATACGTTTAAAAGGTTTGAACAATTTTTTTCTTTCATTTTTTTTTTTCTTGCAAAGAATATCTCCCGATATTTCAGTTTCTTTCATTCGTGTTTTTCATAAAATATAAAACGAAGAATGTCCGTCGAAACGACGAAAGCTACGAAAATATCTAGAAATTTCGCACGTTTCACCTTCCAGTTTTAATAAATTCTATTTCACGCTGTGCGTTAATATTTTACTTTCGATTAATATTCTGAAAAATTGAATTAATTATAATGTAAACAGACGTAAGGTAACATCCTCTCGGTAAAGCGAGAAAAAAAAAAACAATACAACAATGTACAACTTTCGTTCGTTTATCGTCGTCCACGTGTGTGTGCGCAAAATGTGCTATCGCCAAAGCACACACGCTGTTGTGCGGCTGTTTTGAGCGACGTCAAACACCGAGGACCGATTAATTAAGTGTTTCGATATTTGTAGGCCGTACATAGATGCGCGATGATTAAATTGGCCGGTCAATTAGCCAAGTTTTCTCCGCAAACAGCTATCCTTCGAACGGGCAGCCCGCCGTGCGTGCAAATATTGAACGATTCGATCGTCTGTTGGCCGCCATGTTGGCGCGTCGTACGATCATACGATTTTTACCGCGGCCCTGTGTGGTAAATCATCAGGATTAAAGATGAAATAGCAACGCTATTGTAGAAACTTCGAAACTTGCGCCAGCAACTCGAAGAATTTCAATTAAATTATATTATACACGTCGAACACGAACACGTTTTAGGTGTGACGAGATAATCCGCTTGAAGTAGAATTCGTCCAACCTAGATCAGACGGGCACGCGCCGATTTTAATTTTTATTCTCGATAAATCGTTTGGGATTAAAGACGAAAACAGTAGCAAACAACAGTAGCTACGAATAGAATCACCGAAAGAATTTAAATAAATTATAAACGAAAATGATACATGTATATTTAGATATTGCGCAGACAGACACGCCATAATCTGTATTTCAAATGAGATTGTGACGCTATAGTAACACTGTAAATACGTAGAATCGAACTTGCATCGCTAAGAATTATGAGCACTTGGAACGAAGAGATATATATATATATTTACGTAGATATACTACTTTAAGTAGTATATCGTCCAATCTAGAGTACACCGCACCGGATCGCGTGTCTGATCGCCATTTTTTATTCTCGAGAGGTATTAAAACATGAAACAGCAACTAGATGTTTCATGTAGATGTAGAACTTGCATTATTGCATGTACTGAAAGATCTTAAATAAATTATTAGCACTTTCGGCGCGAAGTGACAACGCGTTTAAATAGACACTGCTTCAAGTAGATTCGTCCAATTTAAATCAGACAAACTTGAGATACGTATTTATAAATAGGCACTCTAACACAATAATATAAGTTTTTGGTGTAATCGAATCTTGAACGTATAGATTTGATTCTCTTTGTGATCAACTATAGTAAAAAAATTAAACTCGTATCAAGATAATATCGATTGAACTCGAATGAATAAGTGTACGTTACAGCCAAGTTTTGGTTAGCAAGTTTTTCAAATTTGCAAATTTACATTTGAAAATTGCAAAGGTGGTAAATAATACTTTGTACGATAAAGAAATCCTGAGATCTTTGGAAATATACATATCATATCTAGCATACAGTTATTGGTACACGAGTGCCATTTTTACAAGATTCGATTCTTTCAAACTCAAAATTGAACTCGAATGAATAAGTGTACATCACATTTAAGTATATGTTACATTCAAGTTTTGGGACTGGTGTTACATTTATTTGAAAATTGCAAAGATGGTAAAAATAATATTTTGCGCAACAAAGAAATCCCTAGATTTTCTAGATATCTAGCATGCAGTCATTCGAGTGCCATTTTTACAAGATTCGATTCTTTCGAACTCAAAATTGAACTCGAATGAATAAGTGTACATCACATTTAAGTATACGTTACATTCAAGTTTTGGGACTGGTGTTACATTTATTTGAAAATTGCAAAGATGGTAAAAATAATATTTTGTACAGCAAAGAAATCCTGAGACCTTTGGAAATACACATATCACATCTAGTATACAGTTATTGGTACTCGAGTGCCATTTTTACAAGATTCGATTCTTTTAAACGTCATTCCTCTCGAAGCTCAATGCCTCGTGTATCAACGTGTACCAACTTTGCAAAAATGAAAAGAAGTACTTTAAAAGGACACGAATTTCTCTCCCGTGAAGTGAAGCGAAGTGAAATGGTACTCCTAACCTCGAAGTTCATCTAAAATCGACATGTTTCACAGACCTTGTTGAAATTACCTGAGATCAGGCCTCAAGTGGCCTCGGTAATCGATGAAATAAGCCGTGGTTTATTACGCGATCGTTGGTAAATAGACGGCCATTTCTAAAGCAACGTATCGCGGGGCATTCCTCGGAGAGAGAGAAAGAGAGAGAGTACCGTTTCTCTTCCTGGCGGCGTGTGGATGCATATATCCGCGAAACGACGGTGCATAACGGCATAACGTGAATGCAGCCGCGCGATGTAAAAAGTTGCGACACGCTCAACAAGGCTACAATACGGTCGCTGATAGAACTCTCTTTCTTTTCTCTCGCCACTTTTTTTTTTTTCACCCCGCCTTCATTCCTTTCGTTTTTCCTTTTCGTGCTTGTACACTCCGGAAGATCGCGATCGCAGTTTCAATTACTTCGGCGTCTATCTCTTCGCTTCTCTTCGTCGATCCTCCTCCCCCCCCCGTTTGTTTCTCATCGTGCCATTTTCGGTTCGGAGTAGAACTCCCCGTGTCCGGGTAAATTGAACGACATATATTTCAATAACGCGAGATAACATACGTGTACAATTATATGTGCAATTCAATATATATTATATGTGTAATTCAATATTAAATTATCATAATTTTAATTATAATTTTATTTATTTTAATTTATTTTATTAATTTATTATTATTTATTATTATTTATTTTATTAATTAATTAATTTATTTATTTATTTTAATTTTAATATTATAATTAATTAAGTTATGTGTAATTTAATATATAATATATATTTAAGTTGTGTCAAGTAATTCAACATAATTATATATGATTGAATAATACTTAAAAAATGGTAAATTAGACGTTACTTTCTTATTACTCGGCTGTCAAATGAATTTTCTTTCCTTTCATTTCTTTGAAAAGATTTAATTCAAATTCAAATAATAACTCTTACCATATTATCTTTTATTTGAATAATCATTTGGAAACGATCTGAAATTTCATACTAAATAATGTTAATGTTATTGTATGATGTTTCTAAATAATTCATTATTTTATTCCAAATGAAATTACGTATCCAAGACTTTAATACGAACCCAATTCATTCGAGTCAAATTTCAATGTAAATGAATTCTTACTAGAACTCCGTTCAGAATTCTGTCTGTTTGAATCGAATTTAATCTACTTTTACAAATGTGACATACTTCTTTTTATTTCGTATCAAACTCAGTCGATATAACTGTTTAAACTCTTGCTCATTGAATCCGACCTGAACTCCCCCGATCAATAATTAAAATCACTTGCACAGTGAATTTTAATTATTATAATACAGCGAGGGAGAGCCAATTATTATGACACGTTCATACAAAGGGTGGTACACTATTCGTTCAAATCTGAACTGTATTGTAACACCGACAAAATATTTATTAATATTGTAATACTGCAGTAACAAAGTGTCCGATTCTTTCGAGTCTTATCTTCTTGCAAGTAGAAAGAAATTAAACAAAGGAGACCGTGTCCTTTAATTTTACTTTTTTCGTTCCACAATGAAGTTTCGTACAAAACGAAACTTCATTTTCCCTTCTCTGCCTTGTTTTCTTACTTCCCTGATTCTCAGTCGTCTATTTCCCTCTCGCGCCGTCGCAATGCCCCGTCATCCGATCCTCTATTAATTAGACGAAAACAGAAACAGAAGATATCGAGGTTGGATTTGGATTCAGCAGGTGGAAAATACTTTCACTGCCGGTCTTCGTTCCAGTTTTTCGTTTGCCGACGAGTCCCCTATTGTTCGGTATCGATTTTTGTTTGCACCCTTCCCTCCCCCCACCTTTATTCTGTAATTGGACGAAACCGCCGGCTAAATCTCGCTTGGTTCGCGATTCGAGATTTCCCGAACGCAACGAGCGAGAGGGGGAGCAGAGGTATCGCCATACAAATGTAAATTCCCACGACGGACGACGATGTCGATGTCAAGTGACACTTTAAAGGCCTCGGTGGCTTTCAATTTGCAACGCCGTTAATTAACGTCAAGGCGATCTTCGTCCTTGACGATGGGTCGGAGAACGAAGAGCGAAAGGACGAAGAGTGTGAGGATCGAGAAACCGAGAACTCGTTCGACACAGAGAGAGAGAGAGAGAGAGAGAGAGAGGGGGGGAGAGAGTTTAAGACACGCGCGAGTTAATGTTAATTAAGTCGAGACTGTCGACCGAGATTTAATTAAAAGGAGCTGCAGCTCGGCGCGAAGAAGAAGGTGACGCGCCAATCCGGCGTTGGAATAGCCTTCCACTTCTCTATAACTGTGCAATTATCCGATATTTAATAATCCCATCGAAGAGGCACACTCCACGAAAGTTTCACCCACCCTTCTCTTCTTTTTTCCTTTTTTCCTTTTTTTTTTTTTTTCTATCGGAAAGCTTCGAGAAGACCTCGCGATCCGCCGCTCTTTCTCTTTCTCGCGCGATTATTGCAATACGGATTCCGCCTATTGGCCCGCCGGAGGATCGAGCGACGATCTGCACGATATAGTGCAGATACAGACGCGACGGTAGAATACCGCAATGAGGTTTTATCAAGACAACGTGGGGAAATACATGAGAGAAAGCATGGAGGGAAATGTAGAAAAAAAGTAAAAAAAGATCGTACGGAATAATAAACGGAAGGGGAGGAAAAAAATTTGCGCGAGATCACGGTCGGAAATTTGGAGCACGTTTCGTAGCATCTCGATGTATATATTGTTTGTTTTATTCGTAGCATTGCTTTTTTACAGCATTATTGTATATATAATGTATTTTATATGTGCAGTTCATTTTTATATTATATTATATATAGTACATTTTTCTATTATATATATATATAAAATATATATAACAGAATTTCTTATATATATATTATATATATTTTATATAATTTTATATAAATATTATATATAATTTCTTGTATATATTATATATAATTTCTTATATATATTATATATATTATATTATATATATTATATATAGAATTTCTATTATATATATATTATATATTATATATAGTATATTTTTCTTATAGTATTATGTTAGTATTATGCGTATAATACGTGTATAAGATACGTAATACAATAGTACTAATATGTTTCATACGTATGATACTAATATTATTTTTTTATTTTATTACTTTACATACATATGCTATTACTATGTTAGTAGTATGCGTATAATAGGTGCATAAGATACGTAACACAGTAGTACTAATATGTCTTATACGTATGATACTAATATTATTTTTTAATGGTATCAAAAATTCAATCAAATATTTTCGTCTTAAAGGAGAAATTTAGAAAGTCTGTTTTGTTTAAAAAGTAGAAGGTGCTACAAAACTTTCGAGTAAAGTAATACTCGAGAGTAGAATACTGGTTAAATTTCTGAAGAAACAGAGTAGAAGCTCTAGATTTATTTCGGATAATAAATATCATATCGAGTACTCTATTCTCTATATTTTCTATATTTTGGCATTCGTAAATACGCGAGAATAATAATTGTTAAAAATATTCTGAACTCGACGGTGCATTAGCTTTTCCTTATCTTTTTTTTTTTTTTATCATTTTCTGAGCCAATTTCGGTATTAACTTTAAAATGTGCATTTCATCCCTTCGTTTTCCAACAAATTTTTCTTCCCATTAATGTGAGATTTAAAACCGATTGATAAAATTTACACTTGTTGTTCCCGCGATGCACACACACATACAAACGTTCAAATGTAATTTACGTCGCACGCATCTCACTTTATTTCAATACATTCGTTTTAAATTTTTCAGCTTGTTTCAGAGAGTGATTTAGTCTTAATGTCTTTGTTTCTTCTTTCCTCCTTTCTCCTTTTTTTTTGTTTTTTATTTTTTTTTGTTTTGGACAAAGCACAGCACGAGATGTCGATTAACGACGTTAATAATTAACGAGGCTAAAGGCAGAAAGCGTTTGCATTTTGCTGCGCGAGATAAAAGAGTTCTCCTCTCGTCGATGCTCGACGAGATTCGTTTCTTTCGTTTCTGTTAATTTCGATTATCCTAACGCGATATAACAGAGAAAGAAGAAAAATGTAAAATAACGCTAGCCTGATTCAACTTCGGCGATCGAATACATCACTCGCTCGTTGCCTAAATAAAATCGACGACGAAAGGGTAACGTTCGACTTTCGAACGAATCGAATTCTATCCGGTGCAGGTCGTCAAAATCGTACTGTCGACGAATGGCAGCGCTGGAACGAGAGCGCGAGAGTCCTGACAGCGGCTTAACGGTGTCTCACGGTACAGTGGCCACGTTCTCCACGCGGAGGCACACGCAAGAACTAGAACGCGTAACATTTTAATAAACACAATTACCTGTAACGCGGGGGGAGGAGGGGGGAAGGGCAAGAGGCCAGGTGAAAAAAAGGAAATGTAAGAAAGAAAAAAACGTCCCAAGAATGAACCGCCAAGTCTCCATTAACCTTTTCGCTATGGTGATCCTGCGCTCTCGCGATACCGAGCGAACCTAACCTAACCTAGTAGCGCTTATTTCAATCGCAGTTAAGAAAATAAGTTGTCACATTTCTCTGTGTCACACCGTTATTACAATTTATCACACATCAAATGTGACAACCAATTTGGAACGGAGGGAGTATATATATATATATATATATATATAAATAATTGTTATTACAATTAATTTAATGATAAATTAATTATAGGTTAGCTTATCCACAAGTAATGTCGTTTCCAAATTAAAATTGTTTCCTGTTTTCAAAATCACCCTCATTTTACAAAAAAGGGAATAGACAGTTTGTCAGAGAGCAAACAACGATGGAGATTATATTACAGATTAAAATTGTATTAACTCTTAAATAAAATAAAATTCTGTATCAGAAAAACGGGGTTTCATCAGAAAATCAATCAGAAAAACATTACATTAACAGTTATGGATACCCCTTATACAATAGTAATAATAATAATAATAATAATCTATAATTACAGAGGACTTGTTCGACAGTAATTACTATTATATATTAAATAATAATATATAACAGTATAGTATAATATAGTATAATATATAATAATTGTAATAAATATATAATAATGTTGTTATAAATATATTTATTATAATGAATATAGTATAATATATAATAATTGTAATATAGTATAATATAGTATAATATAGTATAATATATAATAATTGTAATAAATGTATAATAATGTTGTTACAAATATATATTATTATAATAAATATTATACATTATAATATAATAATGTTTATTTGTTATACATTATATACATTATTGTATATTAATAATAGTATAATGTAATGTATAATAATATAATAATAATTACGGTACATTAGTTTGTTCGAGACTATCGTTCCCATTTGCAAGAGTACTAAAACGAACGAAAGATTTGATCGCACTTGCGCGACGCTCGTTCCCATCGCTACCGAAGCAACCGTTTCCTAGCCACGCGTTGTTGCTCGCGCCTACGTCGCTTATAAATAACGTAATTAGTCTTTCCGCTTGGTCCGCGTCGGTTTCTGTCGCTCGCAGACACCGGCAGTCTTCTTTCCTTTATTCTTTGAGTTCGCCGTCGTCTCTTCCTGTCTCTCTTCCCCTAATCTTCGCTCCGATTCTTTCCACGTGCGCCGATTTTTAGCCTCCCTCCCCCCCCCCCCGTCCCTGTCGATGTACTCCATTGTACACGCCATCCCACGTCGCATTTCTTTCCACCATCTCGATCTCGATCGATCAACGCGATCAGGTCGCGTAACTTCCGCCTCGAATCGACTTCCGTAAACACAGACTGCGTCGCGTGGATTTGACGAAAAATTGGGGACTCGAGTGTTTGCTGATTCGAGCTGATTCGCCAGACGACGTTTGACGAAGTTGAAGAAGACTTTGCTTCATCTCACTGATGATTTTAATATCAGATCGCAACATGGTTACATCCAGTTTGAAATCTCTGGACTCTAGAAGGATCCCTGTCTCTCTCTGTAAGATGACCAATGGTTTCGTTCTGACGATGATCCTCGAACTTATCAACATCCACGCACTGAGAAGATCTTCTAAGCATTTCGCAATTCTTCCCGATACTTCTCAAACTGTTTTCTTTTTTTTTTTTCTTCTCAGAAGAAAAAAAGAATTTCATTCTCTTTTCTTTTACAACATCCACGTGTTCTTTTAAGACGAAAGTATATAGCGTCTTGGAACTGTATATTCCGTATTTTGTTATATTGTTTCTGTATTATTACTTCTTTTTCGACGTGTTCATCAATCTGGTAGTAATTATTCCCACAAGACAGCAATAAATAATAACATTTTGGAGTTAAGAAAATGGCACCTGGACCAAAAGAATTAAAAAGAAAAAAGAAAAAGGGACATTGTACCCGTGGATACTGCGTTCGTTGAAATTTTCTATAGATCTACATAAAGATCCGCTGTTTTAATAACGAGTAGCTCTTCGTCGGATATTTTATACGTCGTACAATTTCGGGTGATATGGCGAGATAACGAGGAGCGTTTCACGTGGAAAATATTTCGATAGTTGAAAGTCATCGTGTTGTTTTTGCCGCTAACGAGCCTTTGTCTGCAACGTGTTTTCCTACGTTCAAGCATGCGGAAATTTTGGAAATGCCAGGTAAATTGACGATCGGCCTCGTGGGAGTTCACGGCGTTCGAAGTCTGAAAGAACGGATCGAAGAATCATTTCATTGCGATAGTATTATTATCTCGCGGAACATTTCAACGTGTTATTATTATTGGAATATTCTACTGCAAATGATATTTTAATGTGCGCCGTTGCAATGCAATTGAAATTTAAAACTATTGGGAATTCAAAGAAAAAAGAAAAACAGTGATTAAAATCCCTATTAAAATTCCTACAGGTGCACTCGTTTGAAAATACGAGCAACGAAAACAAAGCGAACAACGATCGAACAAAGGCTCGTTAACGCTAAAACACACACACGCACGCACGCGATGACTTTCAACCACCGAAATATTTCCACGTGAACGTTCCTCGTTATCTTCGTTTCACCGCGAGCAAGACAGCTTCTGCGAACGCGTCTGGCCCTGGTGAAAAGCGAATAAAACCGAATGTGCGATGCGTCGTACATTCCCAGGAAGTATCGAATCGTGAGACAAAAGGGGTCGACGGGGGGAGGAGAGACGATTCCTCCGCTAAGAAGAAGGAAACATCGTGGATTACGAGCGTGGAAAGCACGCGGTGTCGTTGCATCCCCTGTGTTTCTTTCTCTCTCTCTCTCTCTCTCTTTCTTTTCCTTTTTTCCTGGGAAACACGGGAAAAGCCATTCCTCAGAGGCTTTCACGCGGTAATAACTGTAACACTGTCGAGACGATGTTACGAGCATCGTGACGAAGTATCAGGGATATAGTAATGCGAGGCTATTCGAGTCGCTCAGTATCCGACATCTTAAAATTCGAGCTGGCATTTCACGGGCGATGGATGGTAGACACTTGCCATGCGTAGTTGGACTTGGTCATTGATGTTCAATGTGACAATGGATATATGATTATGACACCATCACATTGTTAATTGCACTATTGTTACACCATTACACTGTTATTACGCTATTACACAATCGCACTAATTATTACACTACTACAAAATGTAATTATTGCACTGTTGCACTGTTAATTACACTATTGCACCGTTGGTCGCACTATTAATTGCACTAAAATTACACTATTACACTGTTAATTACACTATTGTACAATCGCACTAATTATTACATTATTACAAAATGCAATTATTACACTATTGCACTAATTGATGCACTATTACAAAATGTAATTATTACACTATTAATTATACTATCGTCACGCCATTGCGTTGTTAATTGCACTATTACACACTCAGACTAATTATAAAACGTAATTACACTATTATAAAGTACACTATTACAAAATGTTTATTTTGCACTATCATCGCATTGTTATTACACTATCATCACACTATTACACTGTTAATTGCACCATTATTGTTACACTATCATCACACTATTATTCTGTTAATTGCATCATTATTGCACTACTACACTGTTAATTACGCTATTATTACACTGTTATAGCAATCACAGTAATTATTACACTACTATAAAATGTAATTATTGCACTGTTATACTATTAATGACACTATCATTACACTATTACACTGTCAATTACATCATTACGCAACATTTTTCAATTAGCGATTCTCGTCTAATGGTTCCTTGATAACTTTTATTTCAGAAAGGCATACAAAACGAAATGAGTGAGAAATGAAACAAGTTTATAAATGAAAAACGTTTCTAAAACAGTCTAACGCCGCGTCACTCGCGTAAACAGGTAGTAATTTTGTCGACGATTTTAAACTTTTTCAATTTTTCGCGTAGATGTTTGCGCTCGAAGGGTTAAATCGTTATTAAACAATTAAGAAGAACATGTTGCGACACCGGATGAGAATAAAAAGTGAAATTTTATTCTATTCCCTCTCGTCGAAAATTCAAATGCGTATACACTTTCTCATTAGGCACTTATTATTCTTTACGAACGAATTAGTGAAACCTTATACAAAATAAGAGTACCAAAATTGACACCATTAGCTTTTGTACTTCGTTCGATTTCGCTGTCAAATTTCGAATTCAAATTTGTATAAAAAAAATAATAGGTCGAAGTGTTCATTTCATTCAGCTCGAAGGAGTTTCAAACTTTCGACCACGATACGTAAACGTAACGATACGTTTTAAGATACCGATTTGCTCGAAACAGATCGAAGCAAACAGATTACAAATCGATATACGAGCATCCGCAATAACAGAGGCGAACAGGATCGGAGTACAAATTGATCTGTCCTTCCGAGTCAGGGGAGGGTTAATTTTCTCTAATTTTCTCTCTCTCTCTCTCTCTCTCTCTCTCTCGTTGCCACTCGACTGAAGGAGAATGACCAGAGGGCAGAGCAAACACGAGGACGAGCGGGTCGCCGAATAAAATTGCGGTGCGGCAGGACAAAATCCTGGCTGATTTTGCGGCGATGGCCACGAATTAACAACCACGGTGAGACAAAATAACAAACCGCGTAAAAAAAGGTGCACCGATCTCGATATACGTACCGATTTCGCTTGCTCTTCTCGTTTCTTCTTCTTCATCGTGTTCGCGAGGATCGAGAACACGAAGTGTGACATCACATGTTGATCCTCCTACGAACGAGCGAGGATGAGACATTCACACATGGGAAAACTCGTGAGAAATGCTGATCTTACGCCGCCGATCGCTAAAAATGGCACCCGTTCGAGGCGAGCGCCGTGATCTCATCGACCGTGCGTCGATACGATCCTTCCTTTGGAAATTGCTTTCGGAGGATTATTTTCTTTTTTTTTTTTTTTTTTTTTGGCTGGTATTAGACATTCGTTTCTCGAGATTGGAAGAGGAATGAGAAAACTATCCTTCCTCAGCGAGAGAGAAATCAAGAATTTCGAAAGAGTCGATTGCAATTTGTTGTGCATTCGATGTTCGGGAAATTGGAAGTAGAATGACGTGAAGATGGTGAAATGGGGAATCTGTCAGAGAAATGAAAAAGCTATCGCGAACAATTCTAAAGAAACTTGAAAAAAGAGTAAATTCTTTTAACGAGAAAAAAGAAAGTATTCTAAGAGAATTTTGCTGCAATTTGTTGTGCGATCGGTAAAAATTGAAAGGGAATAACCAAGAAGATGAAAACGAGGAGTGATTCGAGTGTCGGAAGAATAAGAAAACTTTCTTTCTTTAACAAAAAAAAAAAGATAGAGAATATGAAAAAAAAGAATTATAAATTGTTCATTGTTTAGTAAAAATTGAAAGAGAATAACCAAAAAGATGAAGGGGAGAGTGATTCGAGTGTCGGAAGAATAATGAAACTACTTTCTTCCTTTAACAAAAAAAAAAAAAGATGGAGAATTATATGAAAAAAAAAGAATTGTAAATTGTTCATTGTTTGGTAAAATTGAAAGAGAATGACTAAGATGATGAAATGGGGAATGTGTCAAATAAGGAAACAGAATTCTAAAAAAAGTATCAGAGGAGTAAGAAAACTTCAAAATTCTTTTAACAAGAAAGAACAAAGAGAATTCACTGCAATTCGTTGTGTATTTAGTAAAATTGCAAAAGAATAAATAATAAACCAAGAAGATGAAAACGAGGAGTGATTCGAGTGTCGGAAAACTATTTTTTCTTCCTCTTTAGCAAAAAGAAAGATGAAGAATGGTAAATTGTTCATTCGTTCGGTAAAAATTGAAAGAGAATGACTAAGATGATGAAATGAGGAATGTGTCGGTGAAATAAGGAAACAGAATTCTAAAGAAAGTATCAGAGGAGTAAGAAAACTTCGAAATTCTCTTAACGAGAAAGAACTTAAAAGAGAACTTCAAAAAAAGGAGAATTCACTGCAATTCGTTGTGCATTTGATAAAATTGCAAGAGAATAACCAAGAAGAAGATGAAAACGGGGGAATGATTCGAGTGTCGGAAAACTATTTTTTCTTCCTCTTTAGCAAAAAGAAAGATAAAGAATGGTAAATTGTTCATTCGTTCGGTAAAAATTGAAAGGGAACGACCAGGAAGATGAGACGGGGAAAACTGTCTTCTTTACCGACTTTACATCCCATCAGAATTCTACTTTTTCGGTCCGCCATTCTTCTAGAATTTCAACCGGTATCGCCAACAGCAAAACGAAATTTTCGTCACGGGAATTGCATGCGTTCGCCGCGATAATGCAAGAAGCAAGGATATCTCAAGAGGAAAGGATCATCCCGGTTTAATCGAATTACTTCGCCGAAGTCGAAAAAAGGAGATGATTCAAGCGACGGCGAGGATACGAGAGCCGAGACCTCCCATCTTGGCTCGATCCACGTCCACGTCCACGTCGCTTTTCGTCCAGCTCCCCTCCCCTCCCCCACCCCAACCCCCCACCGACTTAATAGTTGATCTTTCTTTTTTTTATCTGGCCACGTTGTGTGACCGGCGTGCGGGTGGCAGGTAGAATCTTGGAAAGATCCTCCGCAAGCCTGTGTCTGTTTCTCAGACTCGGCTCGCGGCTCCAAACGAGATCGACTCACTCTCTCTCTCTCTCTCTCTCTCACTCTCTCGCTTGGCCGAATCCGTGACGTTCCCTTGGCGCGCACCACGCCAACACATCCAATTTCGAGCGAACGATCGCGGCGGAACGCTCCGCCACGATGATTGAGTATCAAGTAATTGTTCGTGAAGCGAATGTCGAAATTCTAGGGCAGACGGAATCGTTGTGAACGGTGCTTAGCTTTTCTGACAGCCAGTCCGGAGAAAATGGTGAAATATTAGGGACAGAAGTGATCACTGGAAGTGATCGTTGCTTCTCCGATATTAGCAGATATCCTTCGGTATATATATGTTCTTCTCGACAGCTAGATTTTCGAGGATTTTCTTTCTTAATTTTGAGATTAATTTTGATTATTTTATTATATACTGATTATACTAATATGTCGTCGCACATATATACGTATAATTACGTTTTAGTTATATTAATATAATAATATTGCATTATTTTATTATTGTATATTAATATAATTGGTACATAATTATATTATATATTGTATATATTGTATAATTAGTACATAATTATGTTGTATATTTTATAAATTAAAATTATGCTGTACGTATTATATATATCATTGTTTTTTGTATATCATAATTATATTGTGTTAATATGTTTATAACTAACTATAACTAATTATAATTGTATTAATTATATCAAGATATTGTACAGTTATAATTATATTACATTAATGCAATAATTTTAATAATCACATCAATATTAATTAAATTGAATAACAATTACATCGAATAATTAATAATTGAATAATTAAATTGAATAGTAATTGCATCAATATTAATTAAATTGGAATTCATGTTAATAAATCGTTCGTTCAATTCAATTCATCAAATTTCAAAGTTTAAACTTACACGCCACTGGATAACTAAAATTTGACTGTGAAATATTTACACGAATGTTCTAACATTGGTACACGCACGCGCACCCGTGAAAACGATAGTAATCTCCTTGCCCCCCGGAATGATTCTGTCAGTTGGCGAAATATTCAGGGAATGAAAATGCCAGCGAAAAAAACATAAGCTGGAATTATAGACTATAACATTCAAGTATCAGTTACGAATTATACAATTTACAAATACTGTTCGTCTGTTCCAGAAGATACTGAAATACTATAGTTTGTCCTCTCGAAGATTGTTAAATTACCACAAGCTACGCTGTCCTATCGAAACTCGAATAACAAATTCGTCTCTAAATCCAAGCATCACGCTGAACATCGATCCAATGATACCTCTCCCCCCACTCTCACGAAGATTCCTCTTTATCAGAGAAAGAAAAATCGCGAATCGTACGAATCGTCGAGGCGAGCGGTTTAGCTAAAACCGCTGGCTAAAAGCCCCCCGAAATTTTTTGAAATCTATTCCCGCGGAGGAACATCTTTCTCCGCGGTTGGTGTCAGTATGTCTTCGTCGGCGCGCCTCGACAGACGCGTGTGCGACCGGAGGTACGAGCGGAGTCAAGCGGAATGAAAAATCACACCGGTCACCTGGGCGTCGAGGGCGAGATAGCAGCCGGCCACACCACACCGCCACCCAGCCCAGGGAAATCTCATTCCCGGCGAGCATCCGTAAAAAGTCCGGCGAATTTGTAGAAGGGGGCGGGAGGGGGGAGGCTGGCTGCAACGACGCCGGAAATGGCGGCCAACGAAAAACGGGAACGTCCAATCCAATTCGGAAAGTCGCTCGGGTCGTTCGTTTACCTTTCGCTCACTTTTATCCCGCGAGTGTGCGAACTTCCGCGCCTCCCCCCCTCCCTCTCTAGCCACCAACATGCTCTTTATCAATCGAGCTTTTTAATCCCCTCTTCTTGTGGATAACATTCCCGGATGCAGTGCGACATCCTTTTCTCTCTTCGTCCCTGTGTCTTCGACCCCTTGAGCGTTTTATGCGGAGCATAATACACGCTCGTCACGAAGAGATGGAGTTTTTTTTTTTTGTTTAATGTCGCGTGGAAATAAAAAAAACTTCGCGTTTTGTTGTAACATGTAGATAGTTACAGCGCGTTTTAGAACGTCAATGTAACATATAATATAATATATAATATATATATATATATATATATATATATATGAAGATACGGCACGCCAAGTCTAAACTGGAGAATCATCACGGAGATTTTTCTTTTTTTTTTCTTTTTTTAGACCGACTTTTTCATTCGATAATCTAACCACACTCTCGCTCGGGAGAAAGTTTCAAGCGCCTTTTACTTTCCAGACGAAACAAACTTTTTCCCGCATTCCGCCGGGAAACTTTGAAATTTCTCTTTTAAATTTCGAAGTAGCACGAAAACATAACGTTACGAACGGGGATATTCCTTTGCTCGAAGGAGCGATTATTCCTATTGGAGTGTTCTCGAATGTTTTGAAATGTTCTCTTCGAGGTTCAGCTACGACGGTACTGTATTTTGTTGTTGAAAACAAAGTACCGATCGAAGAGCTTTCTGTGAAATTGAGACAGGAATTTTTATTTCGAAATGTACCGAAGTCTTTCGCAATTTTTCCTTTCCAAATTTAAGCAATCCAACGTGAGGTGAAACTTTCAATTTACAAACATGGACAGCTAAATGAAAACCTCAGTTTTACACGAATGTAAATAATTTGACGAAGGCAACAACCTCGATATAAAGATATCGAAACGAATTGAAAGGAACCTTCGGTTTACAAAAAGCAATTGTTACACTATTACACTGTTAATTGCACTACCATTACACTATTACACAATCACACTAATTATTACACTACTACAAAATGTAATTATTGCACTGTTACACTATCGTCACACTATTGCACTGTAAATTACGCTGTTATCGCACAAATCATCACTCATTACAAAATTACACACTAATTACACTATTATAACACTATCACACAAATATTACTATTAATTACACTATTAATTGCACTATCGTTACACTATTGCACTATTATATGTAAATTATACTATGTAAATTATACTATTACATGTAAATTATACTATTATTACACAGTCACACTAATTATTACACTACTAAAAAATGTAATCATTGCACAATCACATTATTAATTACACTATCGTTACACATTAATATTACACTAATTAGGTCACACAATTACACATATATATTATTGCACTATCGTTACAGTATTGCACTGTAAATTACGCTATTATCGCACAAATCATTACACTATTACAAAATGTAATCATTGCACTGTTACACTATTAATAACACTATCGTTACACTATTTGCACTGTTAATTACACTATTAATTGCACTATCGTCACACTATTGCACTGTAAATTACGCTGTTATCGCACAAATCATTACACTATTACAAAATGTAATCATTGCACTGTTACACTATTAATAACACTATCGTTACACTATTTGCACTGTTAATTACACTATTAATTGCACTATCGTTACACTATTGCACTATTATATGTAAATTATACTATGTAAATTATACTATTATATGTAAATTATACTATTATTACACAGTCACACTAATTATTACACTACTAAAAAAATGCAATTATTACACTATTGCACTGTTAATCACCCTATTACAATATTACACTAATTGTTACACAATTACAGATTCTTTAGTTTTCTATCGACGAAAGTATTCCGTCGAATTTCATTTCGCCTTCTCCGGTCGTTTCATTTAAATCCGAAACGAGCGAGCTAAATAATATCGTTTTTTTATTCACGTTCCGCGCGTGGCGCCGCAACGCGAATAGACATAACCTAGAATTTCACGCAGAGAGTCGGGAAATCACGGAACCAATAAATTGATATACGTCTGTTGAAACATTGATGCGTTTCACGTGTTGCGCGTACCGTGGCAATAAAATCGTCTATATATTCATTTCCTGGTGAGGGGGGGGGGGAGAAAAAAGAAGGAAAAAAAACAAGTACGTTTAGTCATAGTACTAAATCGGACGTACGACCGAAAAATATTACGGATCCTTTCTGTATCGGCGCGCTGATTGCGATACATATTGACGCGAATGAATTGCTTTATGAAACGAGATACCGCCTATCGAACGTCGAATTGATTTTACTCGGCGAAAACAATTAGCGAATTAAACGGCGTGAATATGACATTCATCGGGAAATCGTGAAACCGTGCCAATATATCCGGAATGATAACCGCCGAAATTCTCCAATAATGCGGACGAAACCCTTGCGGACGAAATTCCCGAAATTAGGTTATACACTTACAAAATTTCGAGTTCATTAGCGGCCATTTGCATTATTAAGTTCAAGCGGGCGGGCGTTCGCAAAATTCGTCTCGGCATCGGTGTTTGCTCGTTCGAGCGAACGACAATATATAAAAATTTGAGAAAAAAGTGCACCTCGGCAGTTGCAATACTTTTCAATTGACATTATCCGATTGTTTAGCGATTTTGATGGAAACGAGTCAGCGAAATGCTTCGAACGTGCTTTACGAAAATATCGGGGTAATGTTTAAATTGATTAAGAATGATTTGTCTCAAGGGTGAAACTACGCGTCGACAAATCGATCTAAATTTATAAGACAAGCTTTTACGAGAAGTTACTCGAATTTTCCAAAACCCGTTGCAAAATTTCTTTGGAATATTTCAATCGCTTCAGTAGCGTCTACTAGGAATCCAACGTTTCGAGATTTCTTCTTCTTTTTCATTTTCGAGTACTGTTTTTCATATACAAAACAGCCACGGAAAGATATTTCAATAATTTCATTCCAATTCCTCTGAAATGATCAAAATTCAAAATTTTCAATATCAAATAAGAATATATTCATCTTTAAATCCATACTCTTTGACGTATTCGTTCAATCGAACGTAATGTTGAACAAATAAATCAATTATTTTATTATTGTAAGATTACTATCACACAACAAAAGAACTATAAAGTTATACTCTACTATGTATATATTTTTTTTCCAATTTTAACTTGTTTCCAAATCTAAAGAAATAAATCAATTATTTTATTATTGTAAGATTACTATCACACAGCAAAAGAACTATAAAATTATTATATTCTACTATGTGTATTTTTTCCCAATTTTAACTTGTTTCCAATATTTAGAGAAATAAATCAATTATTTTATTATTGTAAGATTACTATAATACAGCAAAAGAACTATAAAGTTATAGTCTACTATGGATATATTTTTTCCCAATTTTAACTTGTTTCCATAATCTAGAGAAATAAATCAATTATTTTATTATTGTAAGGTTACTATCACACAGCAAAAGAACTATAAAGTTATACTCTACTATGTATATTTTTTTTTCCAATTTTAACTTGTTTCCAAATCTAGAGAAATAAATCAATTATTTTATTATTGTAAGATTACTATCACACAGCAAAAGAACTATAAAATTATTATACTCTACTATGTGTATTTTTTCCCAATTTTAACTTGTTTCCAATATTTAGAGAAATAAATCAATTATTTTATTATTGTAAGATTACTATAACACAGCAAAAGAACTATAAAATTATACTCTACTATGTGTATTTTTTCCCAATTTTAACTTGTTTCCAAAATCTAGAAAAATAAATCAATTATTTTATTATTGTAAGATTACTATAACATAGCAAAAGAACTATAAAGTTATACTCTATTATGGATATATCTTTTTCCAATTTTAACTTGTTTCCAAAATCTAGAGAAATAAATGAAACAGTAAACTTTGATTGAATATTGACGAAACCAGCAAATATATATTTCACGAAGGAATAGTAGGATATTCTATCGGAATATTTTCAAAATTTCATCGGCTTTTGGCAACACGGTTACTTTGAGTGCAACGTGATTCGAAGAAGGAACACAAGTATGAAGCATGTACATGCAAGTACGCGAGTGTTGGATGGAACATTATCCCCTCTGAGAGAAATGATACAAAATCGAATAGGCTCGTTCCAGTGATGTCTACGGCAAATGTCGGCCATTCCGCGAACCCTGAGAATAGCGGCGACAAAGTTCCTAATTAACATTGTTGCCTCGGTGAACGAGAAGTGCGGCGTTCAGCTTTTTAAATAGAACTACCTTCCCCGAGCGTTTAAAAGCTGAGAACTCTTTTATAAACTTCTTCCTATAAACGGCTCGTAGATTGTATTCTGTATACTGAACGAAGAATGAAAAACGCGGGACAATGTCGCGAAGTATTTCGAGTATAATTTGATCAGAGGGTCAAACGATTATTATGGAAAGTTCGTCGTGGACATTCTTTTCGAAAGTCTTTGAAAGAACACCGAGGCAACGATCACAAATCTTGCTTGTTCCAAATATTTTACAACGTTTCTGCGACGTTTCGTTTGCAAGCTTTCGCATTGTCTTTTGAATTGAGATCGGTATGAAGGCGCAAATCTATCGTCTGGCAGTTTTGGGAATTGACTGACAAAAATAACGTAACGAATAGGCAGATGTCATAAATCGTCATCAGTGTAAATACAATTTTTACGTCGCTTTTCGCTTCGATGTGCCTCGATGGAATTATCGAAATGGCACCAATTGCATTATACCTGCGCGCGTTCAGCAACTATATTGATATTTGTTGAAAGTTGTCGCGAATAATGCAATTTTAGTATTCTTGTAATACAAGTGACGTGTTAATGCTTCACATGTTTCTCAGTTTTTAATCAGTGAAGCATCGGTTTCATAAAGTTCAGTTTCTCCAGTTTTCACGCGAATTTTTTTTCCTAAGAGCGGGAGGGGGGGGGAGGGCAGACTTTAATTACAAACAAAATAACTGGCGACTTAATCAGAATTGGAGTGTCTCTTTCAAGTCTCTCGAGTTGACGATAGCTTTATTAAACAACTAAATGAAATTTCACGGTAAAAAGAACGAAGTATCAGCGACGAGTGAAAACATGTAAGTGAAATTCATATCATCACGCCGATGATCATGATACTTCGTGAGCAAAAATAAACGTTGTTGTGATTAATAATTTAAGTTAACGACTTAAACCGATATTTTACAAACGAGAAAAAAAAACGATAGACGGGGATGGAGAGATGAGAAGAGAGAGAGAAAGAGAGAGAGATACCAATTTCAGTGGCGAAGAATGATAAGATTTCGTTAAAAAGAAGAAATTCGATTCGCGCTCGATGCTTCACGGCGAAAGTAAAAACTGTGTCGCAATTAAGAAGAAAGATGGACGATTGACGAGCATGCATGCGAATATTGGCAAATGATACCGTGCACGCAAACGAATCAAAATTTTCATGGGAACTGGCCGTTAAATTACCAGCTCAGAGGTGCTGTGATCAAGTGGCAATTAGCGGTGATGCGTTTACACACTGTGTTTCCACGAACAGAGAAAAAAAAAAAAAAAAAAAAACGTCCAAGTATGAAATCCCCCCTCGTATAAAATTCACGACGTTGTGCATTTATTTTGCAAAGATTGCTCAGATTACGGCGGGCATCCAATTTGCGTATGCTTTCGCAGCGGCAAGAATTAAACGTGAAAGATTGCCGGGTTGCTTAAATACACTTTCGTGAGTTCGATCCTCACAATTATGCGTTTCAATCGTTGTAAATATTGAAAGTCGCCGGGAACAAAAATGTACATTTTCTCGCTGGTTGCGATATTTTTGCGCTCGAATGTTTTCGCGTTGAAGTTTCTTTCGTAACTAAATAGAAAAAAAAAAGAAATATGGGTTTTTTTCATATCCCATTTATTTCAGACACATGAAATTATCCTAAATTTTCTAAATGAAATCTGACGTTTCTCGTATAATAATCAGTGGTGATCTGCAATTAAAGCGGATCACCGTGCATTTATATATCCATAAAAACACATTATTATTATTATAAAATATTGCATCTCGTTGAAAGATAACGATCCATGTTATTAAAGTAACGCGAAAGAATTCGTAGAGTCTCGCTAATTTGTTGAAGTACAGGTTAGGTTTCGCAGATAATCGAATTTCTTTCTTTGCAATTACAAGAGACGAAATATATACTGCCTCTGTCCGAAAATATGGTTACACATTTGAAAGGAAATCTTCGATTATCTAAAGTTTCGAAAGCAATTGGCAATACTCGTTATATCGGTATTGTTTACATTGATAGCTAAATAACCTACAACATATTTGACAGGCGTTGCTTTTGAGTTCAGTTGGAATTCGAAGACCAAAAATTAGTTTTTTTTTTTTTTAAGAGAAATAAAATAGTCACCGCTGTAATTTCAAAATGGAAAATTTTCAACCCAAGTAACGTGAATTTACAAGGAAGAGATGGCAAATCGAAGCAATTGACTAATGAACAACGTTATGGTGTCTTGCAACAGCTATTACAGTATATGAAGAACAAAGAGAAATTAGAACACGGTGCTATCAATGAATTGATCGAATGTGTTCGAGATGCATTTAACAAATTAGAGAGAAATACTCTTGATAACGTTTTTTTATAATATTACAAACGTGTATGGAATCAATTACGTTGTTCATACCCTAACAACAAAGAATCGTTACTATTAATATTACAGAAGCTAAAATTATTGATCTGAAAAACGAAGACTTCGACATGTGCTTTAAGTAATCATCCGTGAATTATGTATATAGGAATCTTAACTAAAAATGATATAATAAAATAAATAAACTTAAAATTATTAACATAAACAATACTTATTATTTACAGTAGATAAAAGTTTATTGTATCGAAAAGATTAATTATATTAAATAACAAATGAAGTAAAGGTAATGAAAAAACTGTTTCTCCTAACTGTTTCTTACTAACAATAGAAGCGTTCAATAAGTCTAAATCTCACATGAACTAAATTTGGATTACACTAAAATCATTTGTTACTTAGTTATATTGTGATAATAAAATGAATTTAATATTTTCTTTGTATTTGATTTCTTTGTATTTAGTTTTATTCGATTTCTTTTTTTCGCAAATGTATACCATATTTTCGGACAGAGGGAGTATATAATATGGAAAAGAACAAAGTATCTATCATCGAAAGGAAAATCGTTTCTTAATGGTAAATAGATTGCGCACATATTTACGCAAATTGATAGTTTTCTTTTTCTTGTTAACAATTTAGTAATTTAAATAATTTATCAGTGATTCGATATGTAGAACGAAAGCTGTAGAAGAAAATTGTTAAGCTCAGCTGATATTTTACATGGCTTTTTCCATATCGCGTACATTCTTTTAAAAATCCGCAGTTTGCAATCTTTGCAAATCTGCGAGAATCTTCCACCATAATTGTGAAACATTTGTACAGCGTACCAGAATTTTTCTACAATAATTGCACACAAACGGATAGCTACGGACTTTTTATGAAATTTACAAGAAATCCAGGTGAATAAAATATATCACGAACAATGTCCGAAACAAAATGTGACAAAAGCAATATCCAATTTCAATCTCTCTCGAGAAATTAATTTAATTTCTTCGAGAGGAAGAAGAAGAAAAAGAAGAAAAAAACGAAGAAAATCGGCTGGGCAAACAGCTTTTTCCCTTCATACTCCGCCGTAAATAGCAGACCATCGATGGGGAAACCGTCGATGAAGGAGCGATCGGTTATCGCGTGCTATCGCGATCGTTCAATCAGGCGATCGAGCAGGAGGCTCGAGTGGAATCGGTGGATCGGTTCGATCAATCGGGCAATCAGGCCAAGTGCAACGATCGTGGAATCGCTCGACGAGACGGGGAGGGGGAGGGGGGACGCGGTGGTTTAAAGAGGCGGCCGCTGTGTTCTTCGGGGCCGGCAGGTGTTGAACCGCGGCAACCGGAAGGCACGAAAGGGATAAAATAAGTGTGCCAAACTAATATTTTTACAAAACTTCGTCGACGAGCCACGATATTTCTGCGGACGAGGAGAGAGAGAGAGAGAGAGAGAGAAAAAAAATAGGAAGAAAAGAGCGAGCGAGCGAGTGAACGCTCGCGAGAAAAAAAGGCCGGAAGAGTGAAAAGGGGAGGGGAGGGAAGCTTCCGGCGAAGTGGATAGGTAATAACCTTCTTGCCGTGGTGAGAAATGATTGGCAATCAAAGTTGGTATTGCCAGAGTGGAGGACGAGAGTGACTCGCGCGCGAGCCGAGAGTGCATTTGCTCCTATTTCCAAGAGTAGGCAGACAGACAGACAGACAGACGGACAGAGAGAGAGAGAGAGAGAGAGAGAGACTCGTTAACCTAACCTCTATTCCCACACGCCGGACAGTTCCAACAGTAGACTTTCCTTACTTCGACGAACCTTTCATCTTCGCCAGAGAGCCATTTTCCTCGCCGATGTGAGAGAAGCCCGGAACACCGTCGGACCGGAAACTCGATCGCGAGTTTTTTTTTTGTTCCTTGCATCAACGACGAACTTCTTCGTCTTCCACCTTATATATATATATATATATCCGTCCTATTATTCTTCCTTTATTCGTCGCGGCAGGAATGAAAAGATACAGAGAGATGTGCGAGCGATTCTTTTGTATCGAGCAGCCTTCGATCGTTCGCTTGATGAACGAGGGGAGGGGACAAAGCGTGTTGTTTTCCCCCCGCGATTTTTCAGTTTTTAACGCGAAATAGAATGGAAAGTCGAAGAAACAGAGTCGAAGAAGAATCCATCGATCCGACGATCCATTGATATTTTTTAGTGCCTTTGAGTTTGGAAAATTTCACGGTACAGTCTTCGAGTGCGAAGAAACGACAAAGTTAGGCGATGGCGAATCCCAGGCGATGGTTCAAAAATGTTGCATGTTGTTCGTGCAATTCGATTTCGTTTCGGTAAGTAATTTTTTTCGAATGAAAATCGTTGAATTCAATCAGGAGTCTTATCAATTATTCAGTCTTGTGAAAGCTTTGAAATATCTACTATTAACTATTAATTGTACACTTTCTTCGGTTCCATTGAGAATTTTGTTTCTACGTATGGAGAATATAAAGAGTTGCAGGCTATTTAATTGCAAAAATAGTGGAACTTTTGTAAATTAAAAATGTAAAATAAAAGCAGATCAACACTGAGTGATAAATTAATCAATTATTTCTCAAGTATCGTCAAGTTTTGATCGTAGCGATTATATACAGGGTGTCTCGGGACGATTGGTACAATTCACGTACGACAATATTATTCTTATGTGATAAAAGATGAGTGGAGAAGAAAGGATAAAATGTTTTTTCATTAAAGCCTTCGATATTTAATTTAAACATGATAGAAAAGAATAATTAACAAGGGGTCTCATTCTACGTGAATGTAGAAATAGAATCTTTTTGCAAGATGGTTTGTTGTCTTCGAGGAAGATTTATCGAGCATACGTGTACCAACGAAACACATTCAAAGTCTATTTTCTTGAAAAACGAGGAAACATTTTTCACGCAGTGAGCATCTTTAACTAACCTTGATCGATAAATTTTTCCAAATTTTTCGACTTCCTCGAAAATCGAAGGCTTTCAAGGAGAAAAACTTCGTTCATTTTTTCCTTTTTTTTTTTCTTCGATCAGGTTGAGACACACGCAAAAATCCAGGTAAACACAAGAACAACAGAGGAAATGGACAGAAAAATGGCAAGCTAACGTCGTGGATATCCCGCTTGTTACGAAACAAGTTGCAGCGCAGTTCTTCTAGCTGAAGAAGAAGAGATATAATACTATTCGATGCAAATAATCGCGTTTCCATAGCTCGCAGGTGATTAATCGGCCTCGCACGGCCACCGCGACTACCTTATACTTGGGCCCTATACTTGTATACCGGCGCGAAGGAAACAGGACCGACGGGACAGACGGGTGATTATTTCGCGAAGATCGCTCCGTCATCGCAGAAGGCGGCACCTCTGATCTGCCTCCGGTCCAGAGGCACCGGGGGCCTTCCCATAATCACCTGCGATCCTCTCTCGCGCCGACAGCGATTTTACACCACCACGAAAACAGAAAACAGTGTGTGTGTATGTGTGTGTGAGAGTGAGAAGGAAGACGCGGCGAGACGAGAGAAGATGCTCGCTGGAATCCGCGGCCTCCGTCGCGCTCCGGCAAGGTCGCACATTCTTTTGCTTGTTCCCTCCGCCTCGTCCTCCTCGATCCACCACCATCGGCCACCGGCTGTTTTCCTTACTCCTTTCGGTCCCACATCCGAACAACTACGCGCTCTCCTCGCCGCTACACACGCATTTATTGGAGCTCTCGTGCATTCACTCGCGATTTATCGCTGTAATTGAATAGGGCGAGGGGAGGGACACGGCGTCTCGATTCGTGTTTTCCCCACCCTTGGGGGAATAATTAAGACAGCGATGGGACACGAGACACGAGAAAGTTTTCCTTTCTTTTTTTTTTTAAATTACGTAGCAGCGTAGACAGCGTAGAAAGTCGATTTGTTGAATATACGGAAAATTGTTGACTCTTATTAACCCTTTCAACTCGTATGTCGCCATCCTACGTTTTATTGTTATACATATGTTTAGATTAGTATTACATTCTTGTTACAATGTTTTCTTTTGGTTTCTGCCTTAAATACGCGTGTATATAAAATAAAATAAATGAATAAGATAGTAAAAGATTTTTCTTCTTTTGGTCTGGCTGGTTGGTTTTGTTTTCCCGAGATCATTTATTTATAAGAAAATCTTCGAAGAAAAATAAAAAATGAAAGATAACATAAATTTCTTTATAGTTATTATATGTATAAAATAGACGCTATTGTATACTCTTATACACGTACAACCATAAATATAGCCGACGAGTGGCACATTATTCCTGTGTGTTCTATGTGTTCCTTCCAATATAGAAGTTAGTTTAATTTATTTTTTAAAAATTTCGAAAAATCAAAATTTACGTACGCATACTATATAGATTTTCACTGAGCAAAGGGTTGAGATGCAGATAAAGTTTGTGTGTTTTTTAAATTTTTCCTACTAGAACGGCAAGTTCAATTGCAACATATTCCCAGAAGAATGTTTTCACTTTGATGGAACATGAAATATAATTCCGAGTTGATTGGCAACTATTCTCAAATATAAATACGAGCGCAAAGGGTTAATAACCGTGGTTACGCCACGATAGTTTCATTCCCGGATATTTACTTCTTACTGCATATGCACGAGGTTCGAAATCTTGATGGTCTATCTTGTTTCTCGTGTAACACAGCGAAGAGTATAATGATGAGAATTTTTGAATGAACATCGTGGGCAACTAGACAATTTACACGATTTACAATTAACAATGTCTAGAAATTTTTTAAAAATACCCTCGGGCATCTACGAACGTTCGTTTCTCCAATTGTTCTAATTAAATTTCACTCAGCTCGAATTTTTTTAAAAATAGCGTATAAATATCACGAGCTTGAATTAGCCATTTCTTAGTTAAGAAGATTTTTGAACGAATAATTTCCCATTCCGTGTCGTTAACAATCGCGTGGTATTAACATGTCACAAATATTTACTATTACAAAGTACCATTTCTAATTGTTCTAACTAAATTTCACTCAGCTCGAATTTTTTTAAAAAGGGCGTATGAATATCGTGAGCTTGAATTAGCCATTTCTTAGTTAAGAAGATTCTTGAACGAATAGTTTTCCATTCCGTGTCGTTAAAAATCAGGTGGT
The DNA here is from genome assembly GCA_032399595.1 of Tetragonula carbonaria. Classification (NCBI taxonomy): domain Eukaryota; kingdom Metazoa; phylum Arthropoda; class Insecta; order Hymenoptera; family Apidae; genus Tetragonula; species Tetragonula carbonaria. The sequence goes on from JAUCRC010000015.1 coordinate 1,012,532, forward strand.
ATTAAAATGACACAAATATTTACTATTACAAAGTACCATTTCATTGTTCCTAATTAAATTTCACTCAGCTCGAATTTTAAAAAATAGCGTACAAATATCGTAAGCTTGAATTAGCCATTTCTTAGTTAAGAAGATTCTTGAACGAATAATTTCCCATTCCGTGTCGTTAACAATCACGTGGTATTAAAATGTTTGCTATTACAAAGTACCATTTCTAATTGTTCTAATTAAATTTCACTCAGCTCGAATTTTTTTAAAAATAGCGTATGAATATCGCGAGCTTGAATTAGCCGTTTGTCAATTAAGAAGAATTCTTGAAACGAATCTTCGTTGATAACCAGGTAGAAGTTAGATTGTGCCTTGACCTTGACGGAATTCGCAAGATCTCGAATCTTACTGAATTCGAGACGCACAACGAGCAGTCGCATAACGAGATATTTAGGGATCGTCCGCGTCAATCCGCTTGACCTTGTCCTTCTTTCTTCATTTTTTCTTCTTCTTTTCTTCTTCTTTTTTTTTTTTAAACTTATTATTCCTCGTCTGCGGCGGCCGTTCCTTTTCTCATCTCTTCGATACTCCTCTCTGCTGATGTGTCCTTTCTCCTCGGAATTTCTCCCCGCTCCGCTGTGTTTTGTCAGGGGAGCATCATCTCCCATCACATCTGTCCTTTTTGCGCTGTTTCGTTGCTGAGTTTCAGCTGTGTCATTTGAAAGGGATCGCGAACCGGGATGGAAATGATGGATGCGCGGCTTCTTTCGACCTTTTCTTCGACTGCAGCGCCCTCCTCTCTTGACAAATCGTTCCCGCGGAGCTGAAGTCTCGAACCAATTAATTTTGCCGGTTTTCTTCAAAATTGGAACAACGAAACGAGCGTGTTCCAATGATATTTCTCTGATTTTTGGTCTCTTTCCATTTATAATTCTCTTGTTGTATTGTTTATGTGTTACGTAGTTTATTACTATCAATTTTCATAGAGAGTTCTATCGTTGGCAAGAAAGAAAAAAAAAAGAATCAAATCATGTCAAACGATTATACTCGACGGTGTTTAATCTTGTAATCACAGATATCTTTGGTCGAGTCTTAAAATACGCACGTATTGGGTTGGTCGAAAGATAATCTTGCAAGATCATTATGCAATTTGATACGCGATTGTTCAAGCTTGTCTCTGTTCTCGTTGACAATCGTTTGCTCGGCGTCAATTTCAAAATGGCGGATCAAGGAAGAACACAGTTTTCCGTGCTATCTCCGACAAATTTACTCGACATATGAAGTCAAAGCTACGACAGTGTCGAAGTTGGTTTACTAACTTGACGAGGAAATTCAAATTGTTCTTGAAACTTGCCTGACAGATGGCAAAAAATATCGAACAGAATGTACTGATGTAACTTTAACGAGACGAATGATACGTTGATCAAATTTTGTATCGTGAAAAATTCGCGCATAAAGAAAAAAAAAATAAAAGAAAGACTAGCAGTTACTTCATGACTAACCTAACAGTTCGTCTTCTGTTGCCCCTCGATGACGAGTCTCTGAACACGCGCCCCTCGATCCGCCAGCATTTTTTTCCAATTATGCAAATGCTTCGTTTTTCCCTTCTAGGATAAACTATCCGCCGCTCAATTTCAATTTCAAATTTTATCCCGTGCGTAGACGTGGTGTATTTCTCTCTCTCTCTCTCTCTCATTTAGTTTTATAATTACTTAATGCGAGTAATTTCATGCCGCGCTTAATAACGCGTCATTAAATATTAATTCGCCGGGGAGGACGTCACGCTGTGTTGTTCGTGCGTCGACGTAATTAGCCCGAATCTAGGATTCATCCATCGAGCCGAATCATCCTTAATGCGACGATTATGTTAATTAGAAAAAAATTTTAAAAAATTCGTCCGATTTGAAACGTTTGTTCGAGATAAATATATATATATATATATATATACCGCGTACGTTGCTCGGTTTTTTCTTTTTTTCTTTATTAATCTGGAACGATAAGGATCTCGCTGCTACGTCGAGCATTCTCGAGCAACGTCTCGTCTCGTCTACGTGTGTACCGTATAAATAGACACGTACGTAGCGCTATGAGAAAATCCAGATTAAAATCCAGACTGTGCAGAGGTCTGCCTTTCGCGCGGAATAGAAACAACGACGAGCGCGAGATCCTCTCACACGTTGTTGCACGCTGAAAACGCGAACGGATGGACACAATGCGCGTAGAGCGGGAGCGGGAGGAATAAACGAGCCATAAAAATCGATTATCCTGAAATTATTAGCGGAAGGTAACGAGCGGATGGTAAGAGATAAAAGAAAGGCACAATGCACTGTACACACCGAACAGGCCAAATACTGAACCGCCTTACTATTTAATTAAGGATAATGATTGCTCGCCGACGATTTCGCGCCGATAACGCGCGCGGCGTTACGTCCGCCGAGTGTGCTTATTAATTTGGTAATGGCGCGGGATTTGCATCGTTCCCGACTTCCTTAATTCGCGTGCAACGTTCAGGATGGGGTCTTTCTTTTCTTTTTTTCAACTTCCTTCCGATTTTATTTCGCCGGGGTTTAAGTATCATCGAGCAGAAGTTACCTTGGGGCGATGTTGGAATTCGAATTTTTTGCGTCCCGTTCGAGTTCAAAGATCGGTCTAGCAGTTCGGACGACTAACTTCTTTTCGTTACAACAATAGTTCAGCTACAATTAGGATAGTCAAAGACAAATTCTTTTTCTTACAGAGTGAAAGACAGAGAAAGAAAGTCTCTAGCCAAATATTTGGTACTTCGAATTTCTGACAGTTCAATTAGGAACATTTCCCCTTTTTCCATCTTCGAGGACAATAGTCCAGCTACAATTAGAATAGTCAAAGACAAATTCTTCTTCTTACAGAGTGAAAGACAGAGGAAGAAAGTCTCTAGCCAAATATTTAGTAATTCGAATATTTGGCACTTCAATTAGGAACTTTTCCTTTTTTTCCATCTTCCAGAACAATAGTTCAGCTACAATTAGAATAGTCAAAGACAAATTCTTCTTCTTCTTACAGAGTGAAAGACAGAGGAAGAAAGTCTCTAGCCAAATATTTGGTAATTCGAATTTCTGACAGTTCAATTAGGAACTTTTCCCTTTTTTCCATCTTACAGAACAATAGTTCAGCTACAATTAGAATAGTCAAAGACAAATTCTTCTTCTTACAGAGTGAAAGACAGAGAAAGAAAGTCTCTAGCCAAATATTTAGTAATTCGAATATTTGGCACTTCAATTAGGAACTTTTCCCCTTTTTCCATCTTCGAGGACAATAGTTCAGCTACAATTAGAATAGTCAAAGACAAATTCTTTTTCTTACAGAGTGAAAGACAGAGGAAGAAAGTCTCTAGCCAAATATTTGGTAATTCGAATTTCTGACAGTTCAATTAGGAACATTTCCCCTTTTTCCATCTTCGAGGACAATAGTCCAGCTACAATTAGAATAGTCAAAGACAAATTCTTTTTCTTACAGAGTGAAAGACAGAGAAAGAAAGTCTCTAGCCAAATATTTAGTAATTCGAATATTTGGCATTTCAATTAGGAACTTTCCCCCTTTTTCCATCTTCGAGGACAATAGTTTAGCTACAATTAGAATAGTCAAAGACAAATTCTTTTTCTTACAGAGTGAAAGACAGAGGAAGAAAGTCTCTAGCCAAATATTTAGTAATTCGAATATTTGGCACTTCAATTAGGAACTTTTCCCTTTTCCCATCTTCGAGGACAATAGTTCAGCTACAATTAGGATAGTCAAATTCTTATTCTTCTTCTTAGAGAGAGAGAGAGAGAGAGTCTCGTTCTAGCTAAATATTTTGTAAATCAAATATTTGACACTTCAATTAGGAACTTTTCCTTTTTTCGATCTTCGAGGACAATAGTCCAGCTCAATTAGTATTCAAAGTCAAAGACAAACCCTTCTTCTTCATCTTCTTCTTCTTCTTGAGGGAGAGAACGGTTGGAAACGCATAATAAACAAGCTTGCGAAGCCTATTATCGGATTATCGTCGCTCTGCGTCGGCCCGTCGGTAACCACCGCGGGTGTTTGCTAACTACGCGAACGGCTGACTCAGCTGCCGGAAGGATAGGAGAAGGAGAGGAGAAGAAAGGAAGTAGTCGCGTGGGTCGCGGAACCCGATACACCGCGATCGATACCTACGGCTGGCCGGTTCGGCCGCTGACGATGACGAAGGGCGTTCGAGCAACGATACCAACAAGGCAGACGGTCTCACACACGGCACGTCGCCGACGATACGTACGACGGCGTAACATGGCTTCTAGTGTCGGATATCTCTAGCGAGGGGACGTTCCGCGAAACGAACGTCGGTTCCAACGGATCACTCCTCTCCTCCTCCTCCTCCTCCCCAACCCTCACCCCTTGCCCAGGGGAGAACTTTCACGACCAGTTCTCTCTGCCCTTGGTCTGCCTAGACGTCCCTCGTCCTCTATTTATGCGTCTACTCCGCTGCTGGATACACGAGAGCTGCTTATTTATGGCGGAATTTTGAAAGCCACCCCGCCCATGAAATTGCTATACAACGTGATTGTTACACGGTGACATCGTGCTCTTCTCGCGATCGAATTGACACGAAGTAGTTAACTAACTGAGAGTCACTCTGAAATTCGTCTTGTGCAAAAGTGAATGTTTTTTCTTTCGCGCGGATTCAACCCTTTGGTGCCCATTCTGAGAACGACACACTTAAATCCAGCCAATTCTTGCAACTTTCCGATAATTACAACGAACGTATACAGTTTGGCGATTCGTACGATGAGCTTTTACAAACACAAATTGGTTCTTTAATTTTTTTGTTTGTTATTTTATTTGGAAATATGATTGATGGATTTTCTTTTCAGCGTTATGCGCGTAAATAAAAAAAGGAAGGAGAGATAACGAAGAAAGAATGAATAACGAACAACTTTTTCGAACCGTTCAGTCTTTCAGTGGCTTATGTAAGTAGCGATGTCGCAGAGTGAAAACTATAACAACGACGTAAGATGGACAAAGGAATTTCAGGAGAAAAAATTTCTGTAGACGATCGTGAATCGATTGACTCACTCGTTGGAATAATTCACATAACCTAGTCGCTTCTCGTTGCCTCTTACGAAAGTTTAAAGGACGGCGTAGGATGTTATTTTTCCAGAGATTGAAACTGTTTTATCATTAAAAACTGTTTTATCAGTGAAACTGTTTTATCTTTGTTCCAGCCGCACAATGCACGATGCTTTAAATTTGAACGACAATTATCACACATTAGAAAGATGTGATCGAACGATGTGTGATTTCTTATCAACAAAGAATTTTATAATCGCAAGACTATAATCGGCAGTTAATTAAGGTAAGTTAATTTTAGTTACTGCGATTAAATTTATCGTGTTTAGCATGTTATTGGGGACAATGTGTGTAGATGTTATTAATTATGCATTTCTAAATGCAAATTTTAAATATGGAATCTAAATAGAGATTTGTTTTATTTACTGTGATTTTTTTGTGTAAATTTTTATCTAAAGGTATTTACAATTACAAATATCAATTTTATTATTCCACATACTGCGTATAATTTAGTTTTCACAATGGCCAAAATTATATCGAATCTGGTGAACTATAATTTCATGACTGGTTACGTTGATGAAATTTTAGAAATTTTAACTTAACTTTTCATTTAATTATTACTGTTAGTGTGTTCGAACGATGACAATTTGAATGATTGTTTCCAACGCTATGCCATTTTGTTCGAAGTGACGTAGATAAATTGCTTCGTAGATAAACTGATGATAGACGATGCGAAAACAAAGAAAAAGTTCGAATTTAAAATCGTATCGACGTCGAGGTACTTGCATTTTGTAACATATTTTGCAATTATATATTCGTAATATATATTCTTGCAATACAGACCAAGCATTCGAAGCGTTCTCTTCAGATGATTTTGAAAAGTCAGAGCAGTGGTGGGAATTTTCTCTGCCACTCAATGGAAAAATAGAAATGTGACAGATTCACGCTAGAAGTCACGCTTCTAGTTTAGAAAAAATTTTATAAAGTACAGTGGACATATACATTTTGGAAGTAAGCAACAATCTGGAACCCGAGGGACAAAATATATTCCTAATTTCAACAAAGTTCGAAAACTGTTCGTCTTCGTCGAACACACGTGATCTTCATTTTCAGCTACAGAGAAGATTCGGATCAGAAATTTCGCAGGTATCCAATTATTTCCCTCGCTCCATCCAGAGATAACGTAAATGTAAATAATAACAAGGAGATTGATAGCAAATGAGAATAGGAAAAAAAGATGAATGCGCTAAGAAAGGAATAATTAATCAGCTTGTTCTAAATTCTACTTGCTTATTAAAGTCGCGTTGTTTGCGACTCGTTGAACAACTGCTCGAGTTTCGTGTGTGATTTGATATGCAATCGAGCAAGATAGATCTAGATATTTCTTATTATGCTGCAGGTGAAATAATTGTTCCTCGCATAGAGCTTCGGCACATCTGCTAAAGTACATACAGGTTCTTGGAATTATAGATTATGTGATTCTCTCGTCGCGAAAATTATCAGATAATACAGCAACCACTTCTCTAAAATTTTAACTTCCAATTGTATGTTGTTTGTTTCGAAGATGTCCATCTGAGAGTGGGCTAGTAAAATTGTTCGACTATGATCGAATGCATGACTATCGAATAGTAATCCAAGTATTTTGTGCAAGGTAATAAACTTGCAACGAGTTTCTCTAAAGCGGATATTTTCATTAAAAAGGAAATGATCAGTTCCAAACGCATTGGCAGATTATGTTGATAATCTCCTTACTTATCTATATGATAAATTCGCTTAAATGGCCAATCAACTTCACAGATTAACGTCAGCTAATTGCCCGCCAGTTTTTGCTGTTTCAAAGTACCGTTAGCAAAGCGTACAGTAGAACACGTCGTCTTGTAAAAACGTTGAAACGGTTGTTAGTTAAATTTTATTATCGTCGACCTCCAGTGACGAAGAGACGAACTGTTGGAAAAAGGTTAGGCAAAAGTGTCACGAGTTGAACGAGTTGCAAGTAAATCGTCGTGTTGGAAACTGGAAATAAGCATTAACACTAACGTTTGGATCTTTTTAAACGCGTCGGAGAAAATAATAACGTGGAAATGATGATTCTTCGAAATTATTGTTCTTCGATTTCAAGCGAAACTCGTCCCGTCTGCGTGTAAGAATTTTTTATTTTTTCTTTCCCCCCCCCCCCTAAAAGTGTTATGCCGTGAGATTCTTCAAATTTTCACGAAGCTTACGCTGATGTTCAAATTTCGTCTTCGGCCGAGAAAACAAGCGAAAAGTGAATTACACTTCGCGTAAAATAAAGCGATGTTTATTATGTTATTTCCACCTCTTCCGTCCCCCTCCTTTATATTACAGGCTAATTTGTTCATCTTTAAATTTTTCATACGCGCATAAAAACGTCCGTAGGTCTGTTAATCATGCACGATTTTTCATCATGGTGGATAAAAAACAACGCGTGTCATTCGATCGCTCCCTTCCAAAAACGAATCAATATACGTGGAAATTCGATTGAAATTGTTCCTCGTGCTCCGTGACGTGATTTTCTTTTTTTTAAAAAAGAAAGAAGAGAATGAAAAATTCGCGATGAAATGAGTGATTGTTAGCTATAATGATATATATACGTTATATAGGATACTTTGAAATAAATTTTTTTCTGTTTATTTCTAAAGAACGAACGAATCGTTTCTCTTTGATAATTTTAACGCAAATTTTCATGGTCAAAACATGTTACATTTCTGCTGCTTCGTTCACTTTCTCTCTTAATTTCTACAATACGTTAGCTAAAAAAAAAAGAGGTTCATCGATCTGTCTTGATCCCTGTTCAAAGTTCTGCGATTTTGACACGGATTTTCGTCGAGAAATCGGACAGAACGACGGCTCCGAAGTTTTTGTTAGAAAATTTAATAATTCCGAGAGAGTGATTGAGTATCGATTATTAAATTCGTCAATTTAATTTTCTTAAAAAAGGTGCCAAATTTTCTGCTACTTTCTCTGCAGTTTTCCTCAACTCGCAATATATTATCCCTCGAAAAAAATATTCATCGCCTATTTGTCAAATTTGTTCTGCAATTCTCCGCGCAAATTCTGCCGAAATTGCTGCACGGCGCGGCGCTTAATTTAATTTGATTTAATTTCCTGAAGAAAGGTGCCAATTTTCACGCAGATCTTCTGCTGCTTTCTCCACGTTTTATTATACTTGTGTCAAGAGTTCTACAATTTCGGCGCAAATTCTCTTGAAATCTCGTACTTAAAATTTCCCTAAAAAAAAAAACTCCTCATTAGTTTACACACTAATATTTAATTGGATCCTTTACACACTAACGTACTCTGATTGATCTCCTTCGCTTGAATAATAAAACAAATTTCTCTGTCTGTGTTTAGTTTGTAACTTTCGATAATAAAGTAATAAAATGATAAAAATTAATAATAAAATTTTTTGTTGTATTGTCCTTTACCAATATATATAATAGTGGATCATGATCTGATCTAATCGAATTTTAAGTTCTAAGTTACGAATTCTCAAAATTTTGGACATGGAAATCTTGTCACCCTCAAAATCTGTCAACATTGATCAAAACACGAAGATTTCAAGCGATGGACCACAGCGACGTTAATGAATTTCGAAAGAGAATTTCAAAAAGTTAGAAATCAAACAGAGCCACGGTTTTTTTCGGTAAGGTTTACGGTCTTCAAATTGGGTTTACATCCCAGACCGGATGATCAAAAGATAAAAGTGGCTCCAATTCTTCCGCACTTCCTCTAAAAATTGAAAGATTCACTTGGAAATTTGAAAACTAAAAAAAGTTATAAAACTTCGACTCGCTCGAAGATATCGGAAGATATCGGACATTATCATTGAAGTATAGCAATCCGATTTTTCTCGATCCGATTATTACTGCGGTGCATCGATTTGCGATTAATTTTTCCCGAATTTCAAGGCTCGATTTCGAGACTCTGGCTTCGTCTCGCCGTTGCCCGCCTCGCGATTACGGCCTCCATTTTTACGCGAACCGGAAGCGATCGCTGCTGCTGCCTGGATTTCGCGTGGAGCAACTGGGTAATTAAAAATCGTAACTTTAATCCCGATGAGAATCTGTCGACGATCAGGAGGACCAGCAGGAAAAGAAGAAAAAACGTAAGTAAGTTCGATCGGGTTCGATAGGGTTGTACTCGGGATTTTAATTGGTAGGCTCGCGATCGGTAAAAAAAAAAAAAAAATGCCTCGACTGTCAGTGAGATGCGTATATTCGCCGGTTCGAGTGGTTTATCCTGCCGATGATTATGGTTTTGTTGATTGAATTTGAACGAACGATGGATGAATGGCTTGTGATATCGAGTGGTGGGTTTGTGCAAAATGGCTCGTTGTTTTTTTTTTCTTTTTCTTTTTTCAACGATGACGAAGGAGCTATTTATATATAGAATGATTTATCCTTGTAGATAACGACGGAATGATTCACTCAATAGGTACAGACAACAGAGATGATAAATTCGTAGCGACGAATCGTTAATTCGTCAATTTATCATTTTTTATTTTGGAAAACGTTAAAATGTGGTCGAATTAATAGCAATTAACTATACTAACGAAACAATTCGATAACTCGTAAAATAACGAGCAGTCGGACAATACCTGATGTAAACAGAAAATAAAGAAATTACATCGTTCGATAGCCAAATAACGAAAATGACACGAAAATATATCGCGTTAATTGTTGTCGAGAATTTGACGAGATAACATCGAGTCGAATGAGACAAATCTGTTAATTTATCAGCTTATTATTTGTTATTTCATATTTTTGAAATGTCAATCATATCAAATTGATTTTAACTCATGCATCATGAACACACACTTTGGCGTAGTTACTAAATTACTAGATTACGAAGTCCGTGTAATCGTACACATTTTTTCAGAATCCTCGTTAAAAATCGATTTATTAATAACCGGGAGATCCAATTCGTCGAGGAAAAAATGAGAAACACGCGTATAGTATTATTTATCTCGAACGTTCAGGCGTATCATCCTAACCTCCAAGACACGTTATGTCGAGAAGAGGTCCACCTTGAAAGCGAGCGATCGTACGTGTCATGATTATAACATCATATTCAATGCGCTGCTTGATATAATGACGATCAACTATACGTGCAGCATCACTTTGAAATTGACGTTTCGTCGTTTTTTTTTTTCTTTCGCAGCGAAATAAGTCTGTTGTCTATCGAAATATTTCCTTGCCATTTATAATAATTCACGGACTAATATACGAAATCATGTGAAACACCGAAAGTGTAATACTTACAACAATTGCCAGAGAGGACGATAGTCTAGTTTTCTAGAATTCTACTTATAAAATGACGAATTATAATAATTAATAATTACAATAGTTAATAGCCGATTTTCGCAAGATATTCGAGGGCGCAGAATGCAGTATGCAAGAGAATACAAAAACAGTCAAAGTGCAGTAATTAACACTGAGAGAACAATTTTCTCTGTCTAAGTCGCCTGTTTCAAACTTGTTGTAATACGTAATTTGCGTAAAAATTCGCAGTTCTACTAATTTTGCTGTAATACCCATTGTGGTAATTAGGCATTTCAACATTTTTCGTAACGTATCGTGCTTTCCCTCTCTTCCTCCAATTTGATGTACACGTCCGGCAATTAGCTTTCGTTCATAAAGATCGTATCGGGCAACTTCCTTGTCCTTGTTTTCTGTTCTTAGTTTTCGCGTTATTATAGAGATACGTGAATATAAATTTTCACGGTACGTATACATATACATATACATATATTAATTTCCTTCTCCGTTTCTCATGTTTTTCTCTATTCCGCGTCGAGATAAATTACTCTTGCAAATTAGGAGCCTTGTTGAAGCTAAATGTTACTCAGATCAGATGATTTCGATCGGTCTGTTCGCTTTGGTCCGCGAAAATCAACGATTTCTGACTGAATTGTCAGAGAAACGGAGAATAACGTCGCCTCGTTAGATAGACGATTCTATCTGAATTTAGAAAAATCGTTGGAAACGGATCGAATGAATAATCTTATTAGACAGGTGTAATTAAACGCGAAAATAGAATATTTCGAGTTCGTAATTAATCATCGGAAGCTCTACGCTTTGAAAACTGCTCGTAAAGGAAAAGAAAAGAAATGAGAAAACAGCGAATCTCGTATCCCAATTGTTGAAGTTCTGAGCTAAATAATAACGAGCTCATAATCTATCAGGCGTGCGAATTATAATTTTACACCGCGAAAATTGTGGATCGAACGATGGAAATGTAAAAAATAAAAACATCGAAAATTACAGATCGATACAGAAAGCTGCATCGTTTTCAAGGAGTTCGTGATATCGAGAAATTCACGTGAAGAACAAATAAAAATCACGAGAAAACTAACATTATACGAAATTCAGTGATCTCGTTGCGTCAACGATTCACGCGGGGATGAATTTCTCTACTCTCGCGCGAGTGTCGGAAGTTGACGCACGACGCGTCCATTTATCCGGAAGCCATTTTTCTCGAAGATGGCTCGTGGCCACCGTTTCGCGGCGCGCGGACGATTGCAATCGGTTGGAAGCTTCTTTAATCGGCCAGATACGGACGGATAAAACGTCGGTTGAATCATGGATCCCCCGGAGTTCGCAGACTCGCATAGCTGTGCCTGCGTTCCGCTGGATGAAGCCGTTCGGGCGTTGAAATTACCCGGGCGTCGCGGTGTAAAAGCGGCCCCCGAAACGATCGAGCAAGACTCGCACACAAAGTGCGAGCGCGAGTCCAACGAGGATAACGATAGAGCCCAAAAAGTTCGAGATCAAAAAAGAAGAAAAGAAAAGAAAAAAGAAACGCGTGAGAAGGTACGAAAGGGCGGGAGAAAGAAAATGGTGGAGAGAGAGAATCTTCGGTATTAAGCTGTTGGCGATTGGTGGGAACGAGAGACGGAGAATGAAAGATTGTAGAGGAGAGAGAGAGAGAGGGAAAAGGTGACCGAGGGAGAGGAGGATGGGATATAATGCGTTGCCGATTTCGCGATGACGCCGTGGAAAAAGGAAGAAACGAAAAAAAAAAATACCAGAGGGAGGGTGGCCGGGTGGAGGGGTAACGACGCCGATGGAAAAGAAAGTCGAGAGAACGGTGAGCGCGGAGCGGATCTTTCAAAGAGGCAATTTCGTAATTACGAGAGAGAGAGAGAGAGAGGGGGGGGGGACGGGGGAGCGACCTGCTGGCCGGAACGAGATCGTATCGCGTTTTTCTTCTTCGGCTACGGGGGCCGAGAGACCGCACCGCGTCGACCGCGGGGGCATAACCCTTTCCTCGATAAGAATCGGCCAACCGACCTCTCGTACATATTTTACGCCGCTTCCTTCTTTTTCGTGCTACTTTAAATATCGTATCGATCCCTGCCGATTCGCCCACGGACGAACGATCAACTGTATATACGGAGATGAAGCAGCGTGTCGTCCTCGAGGTGCTTTGTACCATAAACGATGATAACATACTTTATATAAATTGACATATCGTGTATAACTAATATTGGTATAATTATAATATAACGTAATATTAATATAATTATAATATAATATAGTATTAATATAATTATAATATAATATAGTATTAATATAATTATAATATAATATAATATTCATATAATTATAATATAATATAATATTCATATAATTATAATATAATACAATATTAATATAATTATAATATAATACAATATTAATATAATTATAATATAATACAATATTAATATAATTATAATATAATATAATATTAATATAATTAAAATATAAAGTAATATTAATATAATTATAATATAATACAATATTAATATAATTATAATATAATATAATAATATAATATTAATATAATTATAATATAATACAATATTAATATAATTATAATATAATTATAATATCATATAATATTAATATAATATAGTATTAATATAACACAATTATATTAATATATATCATATTATAGTCTTAATATAATTGTTATATTATATATAACTTTATATAAATTAAACAAGTTATAATATAAGTTATTACGTTACACGGGTAATGTACTTTCTCCTTATTTGTATTATTTAATTAAAAGAATTTACATCTTTATGTACAAATTTGCAATTTACTTCTTTCTCAGACATAATATTAAATTTAATTTAATTTAAGTAATTTAATTACTATCAATATTCAAGATTGAAAAAAATTTTTGTAACAGATTTTTATAAGTAAATGATTAATATCTACTAATCATAAAAATATTGGAATTATATATATATATATAATTTTTATGACCAGGAATTGTCGGTTCTTCTTTTAGAATATTAATTCGAATGGAATTGAATAGATCTGGAATATGAATTAATAACGATCGAATTTACAATTCAATTATCACAAGAACATGAGTTTCTAATAATTTTTTTTTATAATTATATACCTTTCATAATTGGAGGATTTTGAAATTGTTTTAATTCCATTAATATTACGTATAAATAATATTGGATTTCGTTTGCGTTTTTCGTTTTCTCTGTATACCGATTTTACAATTCAGTCGTGACATAATTCTAGAAAGAGGACGCGTTGATCGAAGTACCATATTTATTATCCGCTTCTCACATCTCGCGTCACCAATTGTAACGAACACTATGTCAATTACTTGTTATCTTATTTATTATTTTACACAAGTTGCCGTTCAGCAGTAATTAAGAAGCAAAATTTCTGAACATTTGGATCGTTAGTTTCATTTTCTCAATCAGTTTCATTCGTTGAACAAGTATAGATGTCATTTTCTTTTTTTTTTTTTTTTTTTTTTTTGGAAACGATGTAAATTATTGCAAAACTGAAAACTCTTTGGAATGTCAGCCGTCAGATCTCGTCAGATGTGTTCGTGTTACAGACTTGTTCTGGATAACGTGCGAATGTTAATTTCACGTTTCAAAAGTAAAACGAAACCACCACGATACTCGACGTGAATGTAAATCTAAACTATGGGAAATGCTCGTGGCATCTTCGAGTAAAACTCGACTTGTTCAAAAAAAAACGATATTGTTTCTCGCGCAGGCGGTGAAGGTTCATTAAAAAAAAGCGCTTCCGCTTCTGAATCCTCTTCGCTCTTAATACCTAGGTAAGCTTCCTATTGTATCAGGTTCAGGGAATAGTTCTCATCATTCTCGTATTCAGACGAAGATCGATCTGCTCGTGGTAAATGAGAGAGCACTTTAATAAAAATGAATCCGTCGTTTCAGCCCGGCGGAAGCAATTTTAAGAGTCAAACGCTTCTCGAAGATGCAAGGAATGCGTTGTTTACATTTGTACAAAATTCACTCGAAGCATTTGTTACGCGATTAACGAGATCTCGTCGACGTGAAGTTTCTTGCGCGTGACTATTCTTCACATTCGATGATGTTGATCTGACGGAACAGAAATTACGAATCAGCCATTTTGACCACAAGCGTGTTGACAGAGGGTAGAAAAGAAATTCTATAGTTTCAATAACTGTTTGATCTAGTGCACCGCTAGAATGCGAGCTAGCATTGTCTTCTAACGAAACGAATTCGTTCTCTAAGTTTCACGTGTTTTTTCACCTCTTAACGAGTTTAACACTTTACCGACCGTATATTAGCGGAGAATAGTTAGCCGATTAATAGGCTACCGGTCGGTAAATTGTTAAAATATGTTAGTTAGCTGATTAATAGGCTACCGGTCGGTAAATTGTTAAAATATGTTAGTTAGCTGATTAATAGGCTACCGCTCGGTAAAGTGTTAAAATATGTTAGCCGATTAATAGGCTATCGGTCGGTAAAGTGTTGAAATATGTTAGTTAGCTGATTAATAGACTACTTGTCGGTAAAGTGTTAAAATATGTTAGCCGATTAATAGGCTACCGGTCGGTAAAGTGTTAATAACTCGCCCGAGTTTAATAAGTCGGGTCTAAGAAAACGATTTTTTCCCTGCAGTTTTGGTTTTTTTCTATATAAATACAACACCATATATATATACACTCATTAGACTCGTTGTCGTGCTTCTTTCCTCACACCCGAAAGAAAACTCTCAATCCCAGCTTTTTAACTGGCGCGTTAAGAGGTTAATCTCTGATGGGAAAGTAAAGTGTTCGAAGCAGAAAGCAAAGCTTCTGTTCTGTGTAACGTAACGTTAATTCGATAGCGGAACCTTCCAACTGTGCTGCAATAATCTCGAAGTGTGGCGTTTCCTTGAACTCGCGGCGGAAGAGATCGGCCCGCCGAGAACGAAGGAAGGAAACCACCTCCTCTCTGTGTTGAATCATGCAAATCCGCTCGCGTCGCGCGCGAAACGTAACTTGTTGAATTAACGAAATCGTATCGAGCGACGTAAAACGTCAGCCGGTCGTCGTGCAGACGCTCTGTCAGTGGTTCGTACTCGACAAACAGCCGACGAAGATGGAGGTTAGGATCTCGCAGGCTGTTAGAGGCTGAGTTTCTGGTCTCGTCCGATCTGGCAAACGATCGAGTACACACATCGCAAAGAGGGAAAGAGATGTTCCTCCCTCGATTTTCAGCCAGTACACACTACCCAGGCTACCTAGCCAAGCCGCAAAGTCGTTTGCCAGCCAAGTTTCGACTTGTGGTGAGGTTATGTACGACGAGGTTATGCGAAGCTAAGAGGACTGCGTTCCCGGCGTTGCAAGCGAAAAAGAGCGGGCTGCATTAGCTTATTACACCCTTCCCTCGATTCACGCGAATGAAAATCGTGTAAATCGAATCTCAGTCGGTATAAAAGGAAAAATATAAAAGTTCATTTCGCACGACTTAAACGAACAAGACACTTCAGAAAAAAACGGAAGTATGCAAGTTTTATTCGATGTCGCTGTCGCTATTGTAATTCAAAATGACAAGCCTTTTCTTTTTTAATTCGGGGATAAACTCGTCATCTTCGTCGCTTGAAATATTTGGAAGTTCGTCTTCACTTTCATCGCGAATGTAAATATTTTTCGCATGAGTTTTTCTCAATATTTTCTGTTACCAAGCTTTCATAAATTTTCTAAGCTAAGTTTTCAGAAATTTTAAGGCTCGTTGAATGCCTATATGTTTATAATTCGAATTTTTTCCGCAGTGAATCTGTTTCTTCTCGTTGTCACTGCCACACGCATCGTGAGATTTTGGGTTTTACATATATTTATTAATTCAGTATCGGTTGATTCACGATCTGCTAGTAAATCATTAATGTCACACTCGTTTCAATTGGCAAAGCCATCCTCTTTGTTTCAACCTCTTGTATGTATATACATATCTGATCGCGTAAATCAATCACGCGTATAAAAATTTCTTGAAAACTTGCAGCTGCTCTTCGTGATCATCGTGAACTTCGGAATTCTGGCTTCAGTTAACTTTTCGATTTTACCGATTTCGGTCACATGTCTGACCGGGACCTGTGTGTTGCCAGTCGCTTACTGCTTCGTATCGATAATCGTGGTCGGTCAACGACGATGGACGTTTTTTTTTTTTGGAAGACCCAGGTGTCTACTTACTAAACAATTGCTCCGTTGATTTTGTAAATTTCAAAACGTAGAATTTTGAATTGTCGAGAGCCGATTTTTTTTTAACCCTTAACGGTCGAGAGCTTTTCTTGTGATACTTGCCCGTAAGACGACAGAAAAACGTTCATACGAACGAGAAACTTAAATAAGACATTTTTAACTGGTTTATTTAGATATAAGTTCAAGATATTTGGTTGATTTATATAATTTTATAAATGAGATTAATTTTAAGCGTTATGTACAAAATGTTAATTTCTTTTCTTTTTTTCTTTAATTTCGCGTTTCGAAACGAGGAACGATAAGAATTTGCCTCCGAATTGTTTCAGTGAATTAAAGAGGCGAAATCTACGCAGACGTTGTTTCTTTGGCATCGTATTTGAATGTTCTTTTTTTTCTTACGCATTTTTCTATCCCTTTGTGCGGATAGTATATTAAAACAAACGTCATGCGAGTGAATTTCACGTAATTAATAATAAACTTCCAAATTTTGGTAAAATATAATTCCTCTAAATATCAACAGCCTATGCCTTCGAGATTCGGTGAATATTTAAAAAAAAAGCAAAGTCATCGTTTCGACAAGATTTTTCTACTCCGCCTCGTCGCCTAAATTCACTTGCGATGAAATAAAAATTAGATTTTAATCATCGTAACGAGGGTGTCACGACAATCTTACAAGACGCTCTTGTTTGTAGAACATGTTACAAATGAGAGTTATTTCGACGAAAGTATCGTCAATTATCCACTCGAAGTCGGAAAAAATGATTTGTCAGCATTTCGACAACCAAACCTCCACCAGGCATAAAAAAAGAAAAAAAAAAATCATCGAGATCGTATTTCGAAAACATGCAAAGTAACTCGCGCTTAAAAAGTATCTTCGTTATTTACGGTTGATTAACGAGGATTTTCGTTGCGAGGGACGAAGGAGAAGCCGCTTTTATAAATATTTCCAGTGTAAAACGCACTCTCATTTTTCCCCTCGTCTACTTTCCGCGTCCGAATCTGCGCCGTCCGCATAAAACAGATGACTCGTCTCTTTTCGCGAGATGAAAGAGAGAGAGAGAGAGAGAGAGAGAGAGAGCTCGTGACAAAAATGCTCTGCTTTCAGCTGCCACGGCCGGACGGACTTTAAAAACTACGCCGGTTTTATCTCCTCCTCCTCCTACTAAGTTTCTTCTTTTTTCTAAATTTTTTTTTTTTTATTTCCTTTTCAAGGTCCGCTACGTCCGTCGCAAGTACCCGTATTACAGGAGGGGGGATGGGGAGGAGGGAGACACAATATTAAACCCGTTGCCCGCGTGTCATCCCGCATTTTTCGCGAATGAACAGCTCTCCAACGTGAAATATGTAAATACTCCTCCCGTAGGTGCTTTCAAAGGACAGGTAGAATAATTCGCGCGAAATGTTTCAGTGCCGCGTAATCTTCGCGTTTAATCTTCAGTTACGCGAGTGTTTTCCCTCCCCCCCCGACGATGAAAATTACATTAATATACGTTCGCGTTGGCCGGGGCGAAATGTCCACCGCTGTTTCGCGATAACTGTGTATTTTCTTCTTTTTTCTTTTTTTACTTCAGAGAGATCAAGTTAATGTTACGAGTTCGAAACGAAGTGTAAATTAATTTTGAAGCGTGAGTAGACAGCTTGAGACTCGCGGTGGCTATCGTAAATTAATATATACTGAACAATCGCTTGAAAACTAATTTGAACGAACTATTTTATCTTTTTTTGTGGGAAATATAAAAATGGCTCGTAATTCGATCTGTTCAAATTCACTTGCCACGAGATGACGTTCAATTTGTGTATACATAGGCCATATACAGGCGATATACGAAACGTATCAAACGTAAATTTTCAATCAGAAGATGAAAAAGGACAAGGAATCGATATAACTTTTCTTCGCGAGCGTCCTTCGTTTCTGTCAAGAAGAACGATAGAACAAATAGTGCTGCTACAAGGTATAGAGCCAAGTTGCTCGTAAACTTCGACTTGAAAAATCTCATCGGGCTTGCACGATCGGCTGCAAACTTATAATAAGTCCGATCGTGACGATAAAGAGAGAGAGAGAGAGAGAGAGAAATCAATTGTTCTTAAATTTGTCTCAAATATTGTTGTAGAATAGAATGTCGCGATTTTATTCACACGACTCGTGACTGTATTGGTGAAATTTCAATTCGAACCTCTAAAAATGTTACAACGTATTTGCAGTTTACAAGGAAGAGCCATTTTTAATAACATAGATGACAATATTGTTGTAGAATAGAATGTCGCGATTTTATTCACACGACTCGTGATTGTATTGGTGAAATTTCAATTCGAACCTCTGAAAATGTTACAATGTATTTGCAGTTTACAAGGAAGAGCCATTTTTAATAATATAGATGACAATATTGTTGTAGAATAGAATGTCGCGAGAAGTGAATATTAAAAAATATATTTATACGTATATCTGAGGAAAAGTCGCGAAGTTCAAAGCCGATTTAATTACGTTGTATATAGAAAATTCTAATCGAAATTTTAAAAGACGGTCATTTGACCGGTCGTGGTAGGTCAGACAGACTGCAAATTTTCCTCAACAAATAAACAAATAAAAAAAAGAAGTGAATATTGAAAAATGTATTTATACGTATATCTGAGGGAAAGTCGCGAAGTTCAAAGCCGATTTAATTACGTTGTATATAGAAAATTCTAATCGAAATTTTAAAAGACGGTCATTTGACCGGTCGTGGTAGGTCAGACAGACTGCAAATTTTCCTCAACAAATAAACGAATAAAAAAAAGAAGTGAATATTGAAAAATGTATTTATACGTATATCTGAGGGAAAGTCGCGAAGCTCAAAGCCGATTTAATAACGTTGTATATAGAAAATTCTAATCGAAATTTTAAAAGACGGTCATTTGACCGGTCGCGTGGTTAAGGAATAGCGTTTAAGAACTGGCTCTTCTTATTCCCATTTCCGGTTTTCCCGAACGTGAGAGATTCAAGTATCGACTGCAACTCGGAAACAATGGCAAGGTAAATGAAGGAACGAAGGAAGGACCGTCGAAGGGAAAGACGAAGGAGAATAGAAATGTCGAGAGGCGAGACCGGAATCATCCGGCACCACCTGTGCGAACTACTTTGCGAAACAATTTCTCGCGGTGGCCGCCAGTCGCTGCGAAGTCGTTCGACCGTTACGAATACTGGTTCGATCCCGAGATCGTTACAATATCGCGGTACAATGGCTTCTATTCAAACGTCGCGGTGTCGGGTGTCGCGGATACATCGGGCATGACAGGATGGATCGATGCCCAACGAACGACGAATTGCCTGTCCCAGCTGTTTGGAAAAAAAAATATAGACTACTGGTCTATAAAGAGAGAGAGAGAGAGAGAGTGAGAGAGATTGAAGTGTCCTTGACGACTTTTTCTGGATGAATAAATTTCTTCGACAAGAGGTTCATTTCATTGCTCGATGGTTCACTTGAATGTAATGAAACAAACACATTGAGATAAATAGTGCAGACTTTTCAATCGAATGTCGGTCGACTTCGATTTTTCGATTATAAAATATTATAAAATATACGATAAACGCGATGAAAAGTAGCGACAGACAGCGCAGAGGTTTTCTCGATTGAAAGTTATTCGCGGTCTGCCCGTTTCTCTTTTCTCTGTTTTCGCATTTTTCTACAATCAATTCGATTCAATTCAGTCATAGATGGAAATTCACGGTTACTAGTAACGGAGACGAGTATAGCGAACGCGCTATTGTATTTCAATTAAATTAGTTGCTTTCTAAATTAAAGGAGGGGCGCGTTTCTCATCGCGAGGCTGCTGCCATTAGCGAGGATTATACCCGCTGGAAAATTAGTCGCCGGAAGTACGCCGTGGTGTAGGAATGTAAATTTAATTGTGGGCAAATGTAAGAACGGCAAATGCAACGTAATGTAAACGAAATTTTAATACCAACGTTACGAAATAATGTTAACCGATTAACAAGATGTAACAGGCACTCGCCGGACTCGGAGAATAAAGAGTGAAATAATTTTAACGAGGTCTTTTCTTCTTTTTTTTTTTTTTTAATTAGATAGTTTTTTTTTTACAAATTAGATAGTTTCACTTCAGTCTCGTTGTTGGTTTCGAAATTGGATTAAAAATCACAAGGTATGTGCATTGGCAAGAAATAAATATGGCGAGTTAAATGTTTAGGTTAGGTTTAGGTTTAGGTTACACGGTTTCCTCAATTGAAGTATATGTGGTACATGGTCTTTTCGTTTATTAAAACGAATTGCGATTTATTTAAGAACGAGACGTCCTACCTTATTGCAATGAACTGGGATTTACAAAATCTATGAAAAAAAAAAAAAAAATGAATCTACGAATGTCCTTCAATTCAAGAAAGTACGTTTCTTTCTCATTTATCAAAATCACTGAAATTTATTTGAAAAAACGCCAACTTCCAATTAAAGACGACGCTGCGAAAAATTGAATCGACGAACATGTTCTTCAACATGTTCATTTCCGTTTGGATTTATTTAAAAGTTAAACAACTGAAAGTAGAAAAGTGCAGAGAAATACTCTTTTTTTTAAGTACCTACGCACTTGCATTTTTTTCATGAAAATTTCCTTCCTCGCTACCTCGTTGCGTGTAAAAAGAAAGAAAGAAAAAAAAAAGAAAATGTCGTTCGTTTAATGAGATAAATCCAGAGTCACAATTACGAGAGTCATCAGTCACTCAATTAAGGTTACAATCAAGTTGCAATGTCCTTCGTTGACCGCGGGTCTTCTTCAGCCGCAGAATTGTTCCGTGGGAAAAAAGTTTTGATATCAGCGCCGATCTCGCAATTTATTATTTCCTCGATTCTTTTTCCTTTTCTCCTTTCGTGACGTGAGTCATTTGCGAGAGCCCGTATACGAGAGAGAGAAGCGAGCGTATCTTGTTTTTTACATGAGAGGATCATTATCTTGATAATTATTTAAAAATAATTCGCAGAAGGTAATTGATGTCTGAATCATTTGTATTAATACTATAACCGTAAGAGCCCGGTAACGAGGGAAGACTGTACCTTGTTTTTTTTACATGAGAGAATCATTATCTTGATAATTGCTTAAAAATAACTTGCAGAAGGTAATTCATTTGTGTTAATCATTAATATTATAAATGTTTGTACGCGAATGTATTACATATATAAATCTGAGGTAATTTCTTGGGAAACAGACATACACAAGCACACGTTGTGTATAGGATATGTCAGTGGAGATTGAAGGCGGAATGAAAAATGTAGAACAATGTTTCGAATATGAAATCATCATATGGTTTTCGCCGCTTTGTTATTTGTTCAACGAGTGCTCGAGAAATATTCCGACAGTTACTCGATACTCGTGAAGAAAGAACTATAATCATGAGCAATAATCCAAAGTTGTTCAATATATTGAATATTGTTTATTCTCTTTCTTTTTTTTTTTTACTCTTTATTCTATTCTTCACGTACTTATAGAGAAGGATACCTAACCTCGCTTTTTTTAAAATGGACGACAGGAATGTCAAAGTAACGCGTTTAATTTTGACAAAACAGCAATAAAAAGAAAGTTTTCGAAGAAAATCTAGCGAAATTTAAAAAAAACGAGTTGTCTGTCGAATTTTTGAATATTGTCCAATGGCTTTTATCTTATTTTTTTCCTCAAGTGCCTAACTGTTCTTTTTTTTCTCTTTTTCTTTTTTTCGAGAACAGATGATTCGCTAAAGTCTCTAGCGGTCGACCTCTCGATTTTCATTCTAGATTGCAATCCATACAACTAAATTATTTTGTTCGATTCAAATATTTATAATTATTCCAATTATTCAATTATAACTTCAACATAATACACGTGCAAATAGATTTTCGTGCGTTTGGTCCGAGTTTCAGTCATCTACCAGCAAGTCATTTACAAGACATAAAATATACCAAGCTGCACAGAGAATTGCACGAGACATATTTTTACGCTTACAAGTCTCTCTTGTTTCGCGATCTTTGCCAAACAATCAACAAATAGACTTCAATCATTGTCCCCGAGTCATTTCAAATTGTCAATAATCCTCAACAGCGTCAAAGATCAGTTCGTTCGTAATCAGAGTGGTCTTTTTTTCTTTTTTCCCTTTCAATTGTTTCAAACGCCGGTATCGAAAACTCCCGACGAACGAACGAGTTTTTCGCCTCGTTGTGGACGCGTGGTTTTCGACGAAAAACCACGAAAAGAAAGAGAAAAAAAAAAGCCGAATGATCGTTCTCGTGCGTGTAAAACTATTGCAACGAAATAATGGAAGCGGCACGATTTTTGTTGCGAAAACGGGTAACCTCGAGTCTGGGTTGCAACCTCCGTGTTGCTAAACGTATTATCCTTTTGCGAGTGCGAAGAGTCTAACAACAATCGAGCGAAACGTGTAACACACTCGCGACGTAAATCCTGGCCGGGTTGTTGTTCCCGCGCGTTTTCGAAGCGTTCGCCGCCATTTTTTTTTTTTCTCGAACCGCGTGTTCGAAGTGAAACTCTCAACATTCTCAAACTCGCCAGGCACGTTGTTCAATCTCGCTTGTTAAATTCTACGCACGATACTGCGATTGCAAGTTTGTAGTATCGACTGGACGAATATTAGGCGCGTGTTCGTTCATTGCAGACTCTTGTTTCCCTTTGTTTTGTTCGAAGTTCTCGGTGGATATTCGTCGAACGAATGAACGACACAGCGCATAATTTTTCAATATTGTTAACAAGACGAAAATGTAAGCGAGAAAGGCATAATTTTTTTCCATGAAGAATCTCACGAACTTTGTTGCTTGCGTTAAAAAGCTTCGTAGAACTTGTAACGTCTATTATAGAAATTGTAAATAATATTCAAAGTGGAGGTGCAACTTAAAAAGGCAATTTTCCATCTGTAATATTTACCATGAAGATGTAATAATAATGTTCAAAATGGAAATACATCTTGTGAGATGAAAAGGACAGAAAGACAGACAATTTTCCATCAAGCCTCACTGTTCCACACAAGAAGAATTTTTAAAATGTTGTTATTTGTAATACGATATATTATAACGTCTATCATAAATAATAATATTCAAGATGAAAAGACTGGAAGACAATTTTCCATCAAGTCTCACGCAAGAAGAACCTCGCGAATATTATTATTCTTAATACAACATATTACATCTATCACAAAAGTCACATAAACATCCAAATTAAAGTATGGAGAAACAAGTTTCCACTGAACATTATTGATCTCACAATCTTACGAATACTGTTCATACTACACATTGTAACATGCAATTTGTACTATCCACCACAAAAATAATATCTAAAAAAAAAGGTCTTGTATAGATAAAAAGACAGCCACTTTTCCAATAAGTCTCACGAATATTATTACTTGCAATACAACATATTATAATATCCAAGTTAAAATATGGAGACACAAACAAGTATCCACTGAACATTATTGATCTCACAATCTTAATACTGTTCATACTACACATTGTAACATGCAATTTGTACTATCCACCACAAAAATAATATCTAAAAAGAAAGGTCCTGTATCGATAAAAAGACAGCCACTTTTTCAATATATCTCACGAATATTATTACTTGCAATGCAACATATTATAACATCCAAGTTAAAATATGGAGAAACAGACAAGTTTCCACTGAACATTACTGTTCCACACAGGAAGAGTCTTGTAAATAGTACCGTTCATACTACGACAAATCACGCAATTTGTAGTATATATCGCAAAAATCTGAAATAATGTCCAAAAGAAAGGAAAAGATCTCGCGAGACGAGAGGATGAAAAAATAAATGGGACAGTCAGTTTTTCAATAAATCCAAGGGACACGTTGGTACTGCAACACATGTCGCTGGATTGATATTTCCATCGGAGGAAACTGAGCCCTCCTGAATCGTCGTCCCGCGTCACAATCTCGATATCGTGGTGATCCACAGGGAATCCACACGGTGGATCCTGCCTGTTTCTGCTTAGTCATTCGGTGGCTTCGGTGCGGCGCGAGACCCTCCCAAATGGACGATCGTTTAGTCAAGCGTAATTAGCTCGGTAAGAAAATAAAAGGAGGAAGAAAGGTGTCCTTTAAGACGCGACAAACGAAACGCAATTAACGCAGCCAGCGCCGCGAGACCGGCTCGATCCTTTGTCGATCATACTGCGAGGCCTTGGAAGACGCGCTCACCGATTAAGAAGACAATTCCTTCCCACCTCTTGCAACCATAATTACACCTGCCGTCAACCTGACACCACCGCTGCCACAGAGAGGGAAAAGGAGAAAAAAAGGAGGAATGTTTCGCGGCGCGACTGTCTGATTAAAGAGACAACGATGCTGGTTGCTTAATTTGTTCAACGCGCGAGGCTTAATTTGTTCAACTTCACGAGATTTGCGCGACGATGTAGGGAAATACGGACCGAAATTATTGGATTCGCCGAAAAAGTAAATTTTCTCTCTATATACGTAGATCTTCAAATCTGACTGACGTCATTTTGAACCGCAACTTCGTTGTGCAATCTGAATTAGTTCAAGCTTGTAGAAGATGAACATGCGCGATACACCACGTCGACAGTTGTTCGTTTGGCGCCGATTTTAAAATGGAAAGTCAAAAAGGGGACATTCTTGTCACATTCTGTTGCACCGTCTTCGATATGAAAAGAAAGAACGCTGAAGAACACTCGTGAAAAAATATCTAACGTGTTGCAGCCTTAAAACTCTGTCGGTAAATTTGATTTGCTAAATCTCATCGTCCTTGGAACTGTTCTTTTTTTTTTTTTTTGTTAAATAAGTATGTAAGAATCTTTTTTAACGGGAAATTGTGCAGTCGTCTGGAAAGATGGCAGAACGCAGTTGACAACATATTGTCTAATGAAACTTTTGTTTCTCATGAAAAATTTACACACAAAGAAACGCAGTTACATTATATATATAGTTGCCCAAGTCCATTTATTATATTTACCAATCCAAACAGTATAATAAACATTTACAAAATAACACGTTTTCGATGGCTACAAATGGATCCATTTTGAAAATTAATGAAAGGAAAAAATAGAATTCCCTTAAAATAAAAATTAAAAAAATATATTACAGTTTTGTATTATAAAATTAAAAAATATCCAACTTTTATTCACTACTAAAGAAATGTTACATTCAGATAATATTTCGTAATTTATAGCTCATTCTTCCCCAACTTGCGTATGCGAGAGGGATTTAAAATAATTATGGTGCACAAGTGGTATATAGTGTAATAAATTCATCATGTCGTCGTATTTTAGTGTTGCGACTCTTAGATTTAGGTCTTAGATTTTTTTACAGTGGTGTGAATTCAATATTATTAATTTTTCTTGGTCTCTCCCGACGCAGTGATAAATCCACAGTTTCGAGCATCCTCATTTATTGATGTTGCATAGAACATTTTATATAGTTCAGTTCTCAAAAATTGCATCCAATATATTTTTAACCAATTTACCCTTTCTCCGTTAGTATTTTTCAACCTTCTAAAAACCGCGTCCTCTAGAGGTTCAGTTGAAACGAAATCCTCTATATTTAATGGAATTACCATTATTTAAAAGAATCACGATCTGAGCTAATCGATCACTGCTACTTTAATAATAAAAAAAACATAGCTCTTATCTCATAAAGTTGTATCGCGTAATATGCTTCGTATCATTCGAAACTCTTAAAATGGTACTTTTTATCATTTCATTAACCAGCAAAATTTCCCACGTACGAAATCTCAGTGATTTCAAAGTTGATTCAAAAATGAAAAAGATAACGTAGATAATGTGAACATTGAAACAGCTATTTCTCGTGGAAATGGCCACTTTCAAAATAGACGTATATACACTCTAATAAAATACATGACAGTGTATTCCAATAAATGTACATTCCGAATAAATCGAACGAACACACTTACACAATTAATTGACTTAAGCCACTGTTTTTACGAGTGCGAATTCTCGTTCGTTTCGCGTGTTACAAAGGAAAGATAATTCGCAGTCAGGGTGAAAACGACAGACCGCCGCCAGACCAAACACACGTTCGCTATGAATTCGCAATGGCATGACCTTCAGGTTCATTCGTCGGATCCAACCAGTGAATACTACTAAACGTTTTCTCTCTCTCCAATTTAGCGGGTACGCGACGTCGTCGAGAATGAATGCCAAAGCGTGCGGAACGACACCGTTGTTGTTGGCTCGGAGACTGTCTCTTCGTGGTATCCCTCTCTCTCTCTCTCTCTGTCTTCTGCGAAAGAAAAGGAGAGGCTCTCTACCGCTCGTGCACGATACAACCGATAGAACAATGGATAGAGCCAAGAGACAGGCAAAGACTAGGAAGAAAAAGAAACAGGCGCACGCGAGTTTCGCAGGCTGTAATTATTGATATCGGCAGCGCGATCGTGTTCGTCGAGCTCGACGTGTGCCTCAACCAGGAAGAAGATATATATATATATATATATATATATATATATATATATATACGCCGAAAGGATCGAGGAAATGAAAGAATGAGTATAGGTCAAAGGTGACAACACATCTCTGCCCACCTTGATTTCGTCGTCCACTATCTCTGTCTGTCTCTCTCTCTTTTCTTTCCTTTTTTTAATTTCTACTCTCGCTCTGTCTTGCTCTGTCTCGTACGAATGCGCGACTGTATCACACGATCGTAAACCTAACCATGAAGATCCTCATACCTAAGGGCTGGATCGCCTTTTGACCACCCACATTTCAGCCCCTTCATCGGCGACTCTTTGCCTCTATTTCTCTCGCGTGAAAGTGAGAATAGTCTCTCTCTCTCTCTCTCTCTCTCGCTTTGGGTTCTTTGGTTCTCTCCTTTTCGACGGGGGAGGTTTAACCTCTTGATCGCCGTGCGCTCAGTACACGCCAATCTCTGTACCCTAAATAAAGGCGAAATTAATTTCAATTTCTTAACACTGTGACATATAGAATCATTTTCTGTCACTAAAAAAAAAATAGAAAAATGTGTGTGTGTGTGTGTGTGTGTGTGTGTGTGTATTCTTCCTTGATTTTGGATTTATTCGAAGAAAAGGCAAGAAACAAAATTCACGTGCGAAAATTCCACTCTGCCCAACTATTTACTTCGAAGCATAAACCATAAATAAATATTAGTTTCATTGTGTATAATATACATGTGTATTTTTTAGACTATAAATTTACAACATCTCAAATTTAACAAACGTATAACTTTTTTTATTTTTTTTATATCTAGTATTTGATCCATCGTGTCGCAACCATAGTGAAAATCAAGTGTTTTTTTTTTTCGTGCAAATTATATCCTGATTGATTGTGGCTCCACCAATTATGTAAGTAAAAAATATTTAAATTATTAGTAAAAGTACATTTTTTCTTAAAATTGAATATACGCGGCGATCTGATGCGCGATGGTCCTTAAAAAAATATGGCGATCGAGAGGTTATGTTTGCTAGTTTTCAGTTCGCTGTCCCGTTGTGTATCCCGACGTGTATCTCTATTCTTTTTCTTCTTATGTTGAATATACATCGCTCTGGCGTTTAGCAGAGATCTCGATTTTCTTTCTTTTTTTTTTTTTTTGTATCACACACAATGACAATGAAGAAATTGTCGATAATTTAGACCGATGCAATTTCGCGAAACGACGATATCTCGATCTTTAAAGCGTGAAGCTTGCGACTTTGACAGCTGTGAATTTTCTTTTTTTCTTTTTTTTCGAAGACGACTTTAAATCGTGCAGCGGATGGGAAAACGCTCATTCTCTCGAATACTTCAGTATGATTTTTCAGTACACTGTCAGTACACGATTCTTGTCAGTTAGCGTGTTCCAGCCTTTCTACGAATAAATTGCTACGACTCGATTAACGATCTTCCCTTTTAATTAATAACCTTCTCTCCATCTTTATAAAAGGTTAATCGTTCCAATTACGAATCGGTTCGGTTGGTATCTTTTGTGGAGTAACAGCACGTAACTCTCAAACTACAAAGCTTACTCATCTTGCTGAAAGTTGAAACTACGCCGTTTCTGCGCAATTAGCGAGCAGAGAGAATCCTCTCCGAATGTTGCAAAGGTGAACGACTTTGTCGACTTAACGAAGCGTGTCCCCGTTTTTCGTTCCTTAAGAAAAAAAAAAAAAAAAGAAAAAAAGAAATCTCTCGCTCAGTTAGACTCTAATGATACACTTAATAATTCAAATTAATTCTTCCGTAGCATTTGGCCGGAAGCTCGCGGTATCTGAAAAATTCACTGGCAAGCCACAGTCGGAGCTGTCAGCTGATAATTTCGTTTGAAACACGGGGGAACACGCTGTCATCGACGTGGCTGCTTCTAAAATAAACAGTGTAAAAAGAATTAAATTGTGGAAGAATCGCTGGTATCTGTTCGTGTTCGACCGCGGCTCGTGAGATATAACCGTGACTGTGACTCGTATTTCAAGCCAGCGGGACAATTTCAGGCCGAGGGCCCCTCGTTTTCAATTTCATTTGCAGAATCGTAATTTCCCCCCCTCGATCCCATAAGATTCCCCCCTCCCTTGTACCCCGGTGAGTAGCTGGTAGCTTCTCGCGTACCCTCGTTATTGGTCAGCCATAGTTTTCGTCGAGTGGCAAATTTCACCTCCCCCTCAGACCGAGGGCGATATTTCCAAATTTATATATATATATATATATATCACATTCGCGATTTAAACGCTGGAATAAATTGTCACTCTGACAAATGAAAATAATATTTTTGTATTCCAATAATTTGTAATACTTTTTTCGCTGTACAAAAACAATCTCCTACTCGAATGTACGTAAATTTAATGGTTTCCTAATATTTGTTACAAATCAATATTCTTTCCCTTTTTTTTTCGTTTCTTCTCGTTTCTCTTTACATTCAGTAATGTCGGATATTGCGTATAGTGCATCGAGAGACTAAATGAAGAGCATAAATCACACTCGTCGTTGAAAACAATCTGCGCCGTGCAAATATTTCTGTGTAAAGGGTAAGTTCGCCAGTAATTACAATTTAGACGCCCGTGACGTAATTTATTTAAGTTGTTTCATCGATGTTGATAAAAGGTAAGCGGGTGGAAGCCATAATCGGATCGTTGCGCGATCTTAAATTCACGCATTTTCTAAATTTATTATTTACGCAATTTTTATGTATAATCGTCGACAATTTTTGGTACAGTTGCTAGGAAATTTCCTCGAATAATATATATAGCTTGAAGCTTTCGATAGCTTTGCCCCTCTCTCTCTCTCTCTCTCTCTCTCTCTCTCTCCGGTTAAGGGAACATATCGAACTCTAAATCGCTGATTTTGATGAAATTTGACATGAACGTGGTTTTCAAGAAAAATATTCGACCCGTATTTCCTTTTTATCGGTGAAAACTGCCCTCAAAGTTGGGGCTGCAAAACATATTTTGTTAAATATCCATTATCGAAGATTTTTGTGTAAATTGATGAAATCGGTGTCTTGTTTTTAAACAAGGTGTATTTTCGATAGATTTTTCCAAGTAAATGTCAATTTTCTTGAATATCTGTTTATGAATATCATATATTCAAGCACAAATTACTGACTTTTTTTCATCATCAAAAGTTTTCAAACACATTATTTTCAAATCCTTCTCGCTGGACGTGCAAAACAGGACGTGTAACCTGGATTTCTATGTTCTCTGTCCGTAAATATGTCTCAAATCGTTAAATACGTCTCAAAATGTTAAACGTTAAACTAGACAAATGCTGTTTCTTTTTTATTGTTCCAGCGCATACTCGCTTTTTGCGAGAACGTGGCGCACGGATCGACGAAACTACCCCCGCGAGATGCTTCGGATGCCTCGTTGAAAAATGAAATTTCCGCCGCGGAAATTTCGAAACAAACTTTCAATTAACCTGTCATTTCACCAATTGTTTCGACGCGGGTGTACCGGGTGCAACGATTATTCGTTGGAGCAAAAGCGGCGGGAAGTGGCCTTTAAAAAGAGGAGAAACTCGAGAAAGAAACGAGAAAAGACGCGGGGTAGTTTTCGTGCCGCGCTGTTTGATTCCTCTGCGGCACCCCCATGTCTCTCTCTCTCTCTCTCTCTCTCTGTCTCTGTCTTTCGTTCTTCTTTCATCCTCGCGTTTCATAAAGACGGATAAATGGATGTCCTCGGGAATCCTTCAGTTTCTCCCGGTTCCTCTTCCCGATTTTTCTTCTCGGCAAACGTCACCGCTGGCTTCAGCCAATAAACAGGGGAAATCCGAGCTTATTTCTTACTGGCTTTATATAAGAAATGGCCCGCGATGTTTGATTGCACGCGCGCCATTGTTGCTACAGACGCGATCAATTACCGTTTATTGCAAATGGCTTCGGCGTTTTCAGCTCGAAAACGTCCGCACTCGGACATCTCCTCGTCCGAGCGATATTTGTCGTACGTGTTCACGGGCGAAAAATTAAAACTGGGCGCGTTTTTTTTTTTTTTCGAAGAAAAGAATTCTCGCGATGAAAATTCCGAAAATCTTGACACGTCTCGTCTCGTGAAAAAAAAAAAAAATCATAATCGTATCATATCATAATACACAAGGTTCGATAGAAGAATCAGTAACAGTAAGTTTCAAAAAATAACTTTTACGAACACATATTTTTCTAACATTTTTTTTCATTATTTTATTTGGAAATTTAATTCATGGATTTTCAGTATAGAAGTACTCTCTGCTTCGAGATTGGTAGAATATAACGTGAAAATCTTCCGCTAAATTCCGGATAGTTGCACAAGCAGATATACAAAGTTCGATGAATTTTGTGAAATCCAAAAAAAAAAGAAAAAAAAGAAAAATCATAATACACAAGGTTCGATAGGAGAATCAGTAACAGTAAGTTTCAAGGGAGGGTTTCAACATTAGATTAATCTAATTGCGAAGAAAATTTTTTTTCTTTTATTTTGTTTCGAAGTCTCAGAATAGAGAGCTCACAGTTGTGATTCGACTTTGAATTCCTTTAAAATGACTATCGAGTCGAAAGAATTATTACAAGTGTTCTAATTGTTGAATTTACGTTTGTGAAAATCTTCGAGACACTTCTCTTCAAATTCGAGCTGCAGTTGAATACACATCTAAATTCTTCTTCTTTGACATGTAATAATAATAATAATAATAATAATAATAATAATAATAATAATAATAATAAATATAAAATTTAACAGACGCGCCAAAAATCTGACACTTCGTGCGACCGCGAAAGAAATTTTACAGGAATAATTTAAGATAATAAAGTTTCTTTCTTAAGAAAGTGAATTCGATTCTACAACTCGATTCTACAGGGTGGCCACTGAACGATACTGAACAAAAATAACTTTTACAAAACACATATTTTTCTAACTTTTTTTTTTTCATTATTAATATAATCAATGGATTTTCAGTACGAAGACAGAACTCTCTCTGCTTCGAGATTGGCAGAACAATATGAAAACTCTTAGATTCCAAATAGTTGTACAAGTCTCACGAGCCTCATCACCGAAAATTATTTCACACCGTTATTTTCATATTCGTGGCCTCTTATCGTTCGCCGGCACAAAGGCGAGACCGCATCAAAAATTCACCGTTAACCGTCGGTTTTCGTTAAAATTCGCCGGAACGATCTGCTATACGAATGGGAATCCTTGAATTTTTAATCGCTTTTCAGCGCTTGGTCGCTCCGCCGTTTATCCATTAAATCCATTCTCGGTGGAAGAAAAGCCACAAGCTTTCCGATGAAACGTCTACGAACAAACGGCAAAAACTTCGCTAAGCTTCCGCTACTCCGCTTCTCCGGATAATATACATAAAATATCAAGTGAAAATTCATAAATCCGGGGGAGAGATCGGAGCGAGATGGAACTCACGCCAGTTGGCCGAAATCGGATTCGACGAGTGGGTTTCCTTCGCGGAGGGATAAGCGGCGGATAAGCATAATCATAATTGTTATAATCGATCGAAAAACGAAGAAATCATTGTCAGAGAATAGAAACGATTTTTTTCTTTTTTTTTTTTTTTTCTTTTCTTCGTTCGAGGTGTCTTTGGCATTTAAAAAAGTTGAACGAGGTATTTTCTTCGTTGCCGACAGTCGATACTGACGAGAGAAAAAATTTATTTCGAGAAGATCTTTCCGTTTCGCATAACCAAGACTAATTCTCCGATAATCGTGTCGAAATAATTGCAACAGCTCTGAAAAACCACTTTCCCGTGCATTTCTGTTCGAAAGAAAGTTATTCTCTCGAGGAATCGTGTCGTGAAAATATTTTGAAGTTTCACCAACACTGTCGCAAGATCACGATTCGAGATATTTAATCTTCAATGAATAATTTGTGTCGCTTATCTACGTGATTTACAATCACGTATCGTAATAAAATTTCATTCGGAAGTGTTTTACATTTTTTTCTGAAAAGCATCTGGAACTCAACTTTGGATGATAATGAACAAAATGGCGTAATGGACACGTTTACCTGCGAGGGATTAGTACAAGTTGCTCGTAAATGTGACAATCACATTGTATCGTTATTCCACGATATTTCTCAATATTTAATTGAACCTGATCGATTTGAACACACGAACATACTGCGATTACTCTCCTTCGCACGAATGATTGACAAGTTGACTCTGTGTCTGATTTAGTCCAGAAAAATTTTTTGACAATAAAGTTGAAATAGAAATTGACAACAAAGCAAGAATTATATCCACTCTCGAATATTTTTATATTTTCTTTTGTATTATCGTTGCGTAACTCGTCGTTGGAAATTGCTATCGTGCACTTGTTGTTGCGAGCCATTTGTAGAAACGAATTTTGATAGATAATCGTCGTTTATTTTTACAATGATCTCTCGCTGAGGAACCACATAAGGTGTGCCGAACCACATTCTCGGGCAAAGTGGAACAGATATTTAATAACGGAAGGCTCGCATTGCTAGTTCGAGAAATAATCGAGTAAACGGCCTCTCTCGAATGGGTCCATTCGTCTCGGCGTCAACGATCATTAACCTTTCGTACGTCCATTAACCCGCACGTCCGGATAAAGTAATTAGCCTCGTACCTTTACAGTGGTTCACCTCTTCACCTCTCTGGCCAGTCGGCTTCTTCGTCGGACTCTTTGCCTGCTCTTCTTTCGTCAATTTGGCAATTAGCTTCGCGCTAACATTGCTACCGTGTCGATTTGTTACCTGCCTGCCCATTAAAATCGACCCGATTGGCCGATTCAAGCCGCTTTTGTTCCGAACGATCGACTCAACGCCTGTTCGACTGTTCGACTGGCATTTCGTACGTAGGAAAAAAATTCGTGATTTTTTCGCGACTTTTCTTTTTGTCTGAAAGCATAGAATTTTTTCCCAATCCTCCTACGACAATTGCCTAAAATTTTCACTCCCCTCTGAATGTTAAAATAATAAAATTCGAAGGCTAACTATACGAATGCTCGAAGAGAAGTTATCGATTAAGGAATGATGAAAAATTTCGAAATTTCTCGCAATAACTTGGAGCATATGTCGTGAATATGCGAAACTAATCGAACGAAGTATCTAGAACGAATCGAACGGAAGGCGAAATAAAAATGGACAAAGATCGAATTAATCAAGAAATGGACACGGAAGTCGCATTCCTGTTCGATCGATTCCTGTCAGTTTTCTACTTCGGAATGCTTCTCGTTTAATCTGTTAGCAGATAGATTAATTCCTCTCTCTCTCTCTCTCTCTCTCTCTCTTTTGGCTGTTAAAGGCTGTTGAAGGCGAGCGTTGAATTTTCCTTCGCGAAGCGCCATGGCTTTCACAGAGAGAGAGAGAGAGAGAGAGAGAGAGAGAGAGACGATTGCGAGAGCGAGCGCGGGAATTTCGGATCGGTGGAACGCGTATTCGAGACGGCTGTGTCTCCCTCTCGAGGTCCAGCGAAGGCTCGAGGCGACCCGTGGGAGCCACGCGCCTGCCGCGCGCCATTTTCTCCCTCCACTCGATTTCCTCGCTTCCTCCTTCTCTGTACGTTCGAGTCTTCCTTCCGTTCGCCTTCTTCTCACGGCTGCCAGCGTTCCAACGCTCTCCCCTCCTCTCCCTCCCTCCTCTTTCGAAGAGAACCAGCTTACCGATTCCCCTCGTACACATCGACTTGATGCTCGTGTTCTCCAAACGTGAGACCAAACCTCTTCAAACTGTCTAAACCTGTACGTCAATTGTACGTAACTGAATCGTATTATAAGAATGGAGGACGTAGGAAGAGGATTCGGCGAATTTTGAAGATTTTCACACAGTTACTTACCGATTAAACCTTGCTAAACCTTTCATACACATTCGACTTGATGCTCGTGTTCTCCAAACCTCTTTAAACTATCTAAACTTATACGTCAATTGTACGTAACTGAATCGTATTATAAGAATGGAGGACGTACGAAGAGGATTCGGCGAATTTTGAAGATTTTTGCACAGTTACTTACCGATTAAACCTTGCTAAACCTTTCATACACATTCGACTTGATGCTCGTGTTCTCCAAACGTGAGACCAAACCTCTTCAAACTGTCTAAACCTGTACGTAACTGAATCGTATTATAAGAATGGAGGACGTACGAAGAGGATTCGGCGAATTTTGAAGATTTTTACACAGTTACTTACCGATTGAACCTTGCTAAACCTTTCATACACATTCGACTTGATGCTCGTGTTCTCCAAACGTGAGACCAAACCTCTTCAAACTATCTAAACCTGTACGTCAATTGTACGTAACTGAATTGTATTATAAGAATGGAAGATGTAGGAAGGGGATTCGGCGAATTTTGAAAATTTTGGTAAGTTTTTTTGTATTGTTTTTTTACACATTTGCTTACCGATTAAACCTTGCTAAATCTTTCATACACATCGACTTGATGCTCGACGCTCGTGTTCTCCAAACGTGAGATCAAACCTCTCCAAACTATCTGAATCCAACGTGTCGATGGTACGTAATTGGATTGTACTTGCATTAATTAGAAGAATAGAAGATGTAGGAAGGGAATTCGGCGAATTTCGAAAATTTTCATTCAGGTTTGGTTAGGTTTGATAAGTTTTTTGTATCGTTTTTTTACACAGTTACTTGCTGATTGAACCTTTAAGATTACAATCTTGTTAAATCCTTCAAACACATCGACTTCATGCTCGACGCTCGTGTTGTCCAAACGTGAGATCAAACGTCTTCAAACTATCCATCTGAATCTAATCTGTCTGACGTTGATAGATTTAAAAATAGCACGTAACTGGATTACATTTATATTAATTAGAACAATGGATATTGAAAATTTGAATAAATTCTCTCTGTTGCTGCACATTTGTTTACCAATTCCCTGTTACCAAACTTCTCGAACACACACACACACACACACACACACACACAAAATTGTTTTATCTACAATTGCACTCTACTCCGGATATTTTATGTAGGTATTTTTCTGTATTATACACGTAAACACATTTTTGTAACTCGCAATTTTCCGCGAATAAAATTTCATCAAATTCGTGGTAAATTGAAATGTTTCTAGCATTAAAAAAAAAAAAACAAAAAAGTACGTTTCAAATATCCGTTTTTCCAGTGAAAAAAAAAATAATGGTTCAGTTTTTGTTCAAATTTCAAAATCACTAAAGATCAGGCTACAACGCTGTATTGTAAAAGCTACTTTAAATAAAACAGTTTGGGGAAAAAAGGAACAGTCGATAGTGTACTCCAGTTGTAAATAAAACACTAGCCGTTTTAACAGTTCTGATGGCAAAGCGAGCCTTGAAAGCTGAATCCTGTAAATGCAAATTATATTTGTTCGAAATTTTGAGAAGCGTTCTTTTTTTTCCGCCTCCCCCGTCCAATTTCGCGATAAACAGCGAAATTAGGAGAAACCAATTTTCCCACACAAGTATTATATACACAGAGCACAAGATGTACTGTGTGATTTAAAATCTGATGAAATTTTCATGAAAATGTGAAAAACTCGTTAAGGAATGATTTGACTTACAAATTTTCTTCGGAAGGAAATGTATGCATTGCGAATACTCTTCCAGGGCAAGGAAAAGAAAGTTAATAAGTACTTTCCTTATTTCACAATTTGTTGTTTCACACTATTAACTCTTAGATAAATATCATATCGTTGGATGACTATAAAATTTATGCTTTAAGATTACTACAATTTAGAGCCGAATTTGAATTTATCTTGGATTTTTATATTGAATTAGATTACATAGATTGCGAATAATATTCCGGAGATAAATTAGAAATTTCGAAAATTCATTAATTTGAATCCTAAACGACACCTTCTGCTATTCATTGCCAGAAAAAACTTTTTTCCACGGTTTATATCTCTTGCTGTAAAAAAATTTATTTTAATTAGTAACTCGTCGTTACTCGTTAACGTTAAATACGCGTTTGCAGTTTACGTTAGACGCTATTACGCCTTGAACATTGTCGAGCAAATTGACTTTCGAAGTTGAAACATTAACCACGCGGCGGCGAGAGTTTTGATTACGTTCGACAACAATAATTAACAGGTTGACTCGATTAAAATGGACTTTTACGTTATTCAATTCAAAGTGCTGCCGGCTTATCGAAAATCGAGCGCGCGAATATCGCTTCATCGCGCGAAATCAACTTAACATCTACGTTGAAACCCGAAGCAGTAAAATAGAAAATGAAGATCCATATATCCTTAGAACGATCAGGGATATCAATAAAGATTAACATCAACTGTGTAATTTCTGACCGACTTTTGAATTAAATTTTCAATTCTCACTCGAAGGAAAGAAGAAATTCTTAATTTTCGACGATCAATAAATTCAAGAGAAGATATCTATATTTTAGAATTTTATTCCTCTGTGTTCATGCACTCTCGTGTTCATTTTACTTTTAATATTTTCAATATTTAATTCATTTATTGCGTATATAGATATAGTATATATAGATTATACAAATTTTACGACACAATATTATATTAATTTTTTTGTATAATATATATATCAAAAATATGATATAATATATATCAAAAATATGATGTAGGTATGTATAATACAATAATAACAATAACAATAATAATAATAATAATAATAATAATAATAATAATACAATAATAATAATAATAAATAGGTATGTATAATACAATAATACAAAGCAACAATAAAATATATCAATTTATACTAACAGAGTCTCTATTGTGCAAAATATGCTTTATATTTATTGTACTATATTGTAGTTATCATAAATATTTCATATGTAATATATAATATAATACAATAATACAATGCAACAATAAAATATATCAATTTATACAAACAGAGTCTCTATTGTGCAAAATGTGTTTTATTGTACTATATTGTAGTTATCATAAATATTTCATACAATAATACAAAACAACAATAAAATATATCAATTTATACTAACAGAGTCTCTATTGTGCAAAATGTTTTACACTTATTGTACTATATTGTAGTTATCATAAATATTTCATATGTAACGTATATTTATATTAGTATTGTAAATATTGTACACATATAGTATATAGTATCTTGTCCTAAGATTACGGGAAACACCAAATTTGTTATTACTATTATTACGAAATTGGAAATATTTATGATAACTACAATATAGTACAATAAACGTAGAACATATTTTGCACAATAGAGACTCTGTTAGTATAAACTGATATATTTTATTGTTATTTTGTATTATTGTACTATATCATATATTACATATGAAATACCAAATTTGTTATTCGTTATTACTACCAAACATTTGTTATTAATACTGCAAACCAGGGTCGTCAACGTCAACTAATAATCTTACCCTCTCGTGGAAACTGAACCGGAAGTGTTGACTGCAGAGAGTCGAACCCTATCGTTGTGACAGTATAAGCGTCAAGCCAATTATACGAAATCGAATCGTCGAGATAAAAACCGGCCCGGAAGCGGGAATAAAACGCGAGAGGAAAGAGTAAGGAGAGGGGGGAAAACGGTGTATCCAGCGATAGTAAATGCCATTTCTAGAGCAACGCAATCTCTCTCTCTCTCTCTATCTCTCTCTTTCAGCAGCGGCTTATATAAAAAACATAGGATTCATGTTCCATCGAGCGGATAGAAATAATGGAAGAGAGATGGGAAGGGAAGGGAGAATATCTGGAATCGGCGGTGCGCGAGAAGAAAAGAAGAGAGGGGGAGAGAAGAGAGGGGTGATGGCCGCAACCAGGGGGAGAAACGCGACTTCCCTGAAAAATGATGGGATCCAATATCGCGGCCAGTTCGAGTGGCGAACGTATAGAGAGTTGGCCACCTCTCTCTCTTTCTGTCTGTCTGTCTGTCTGTCTGTCTGTCTCTCGCCCTCTATTTTCTTTATTATCCCCCGTCGTCGAAGGGGCGTGCACGGTCAATGGACGTAAGAAACGTAACCTGGAAAGGGGAAACGTATCTAACAGCGGAAGGGACCCAGTGTTCCCGGTGTCCTTCGTCCTCCGATGGTCGTTCCACCGATGGCCGCGATTTTCAAGGCTGATCACTCGCCTTTCAGAGTGAAAAACTTTTCATCCGGGGGAAGGGGGAGGATGACGCGCGCAGACGATCCCCCGATTATTTATTTCATTTCGGGTACGATGAATTCTCATCGTACGTGCGGATGTCGCGAAGTTTTCGTCGCTTTTCTTTTATCTACCTTTCCTTCTTTTTCTTTTAATCCATTTGCATCCACATTTGAATGGAACATCTTGCGTTTCCGGTGACAGATTCTCGTGTTTCGCGATTCGAAAGTGAAATTCGGTAATTCAGTTTTCTCTTCTCCTGCTTTGATTGAACGAAGTTTCAATTTATTATCACTTTCTCGGCTCTCCGGTTCCAGTCGTTTCCCATTGTGATTTGATATAAAATGGAGGTTAAATGCATACATTCATAGTGAAGATTCAAATATTAAGAGTACTATCGAATAACACATTGAACATATATTGTAATATATATAGAACGTAAGCTCTAAAGGCTGTAATAAATAGTTTCAAGGTAACGTTCACAACACGACTACTTCGTCTGCAAAGGGTTAACGAAAATGAACACGAAACGATGAATGAAATGAATCCAAATTCGAACGAATAACGTTCAGTCTTGAATAACAATGCGAGAAAGAACAATGCAGATTTGTCCAGTCTGATTTTCGAGAGACTGGGGGTTGAGATAATAGCCTGAAAATGGAGAAATAAATTAAAAAGAGAAAAGAGTAACAATCGAAGAACATGTATCGAGAAGCAAAGTTTTTTCCGTGCAAGAATAATTTTACATTTAAATTTTTAGGATTGTCGTATCCATTGCTATTTGTTGCTATCGTTCCAAAAATCTTATTTCATCGATGACGACTGCTACTTGCCTTGAACCGTTGGTCAAATGAAAAAAAAAAAGAGCTATCCCAGTTCGTAGATACTGAGCGTTTTCTTTGCGGCCTCGTAAACCAACGAAGAAGAGAATCGATAGATGGTTTCATTCGGAACGATTAACGAGTGGTTTTGTATTGTTGGCGATGGTTAGACCGCGGTTACAGCGCTATCAGATACGCCGATGTTTTGCTACCTAACTCTCGGTAATCTGTTGTGCGA
Source organism: Tetragonula carbonaria (assembly GCA_032399595.1). Classification (NCBI taxonomy): domain Eukaryota; kingdom Metazoa; phylum Arthropoda; class Insecta; order Hymenoptera; family Apidae; genus Tetragonula; species Tetragonula carbonaria. The sequence continues at coordinate 1,052,622 of JAUCRC010000015.1, forward strand.
TTAACATACATTATTGCGCGGTAGCTACGAAAACAGAAACGTTCAGGTATAATAGTGTTGTCAAATAGAAACGATCATTTTTTGACGGTGTCAAGAGGCGTGTTTTCTAACTAAATTAATTCATTAAATTCATTATTTAGCAAATTTATTAGTTTCGAATAATTTTCAAGTTTCGTATGCGTGGAATACTGCGTGCAAGAGAAAAGTATCATTTTAAGAGTATTATTTTAATATACCAACCATCGATCGGAACGTGCATACATTTTCGAAATATAGTCAAGTGGGATTACTTTACGTAAGTACTGTAAAAAAGAGAGAGAGAGAGAGAAATATTTTATGCGTGCCAGGGGATGGAAAATATGACAGGTGCGTCCTATATGCTCTTCGCCTCCATTACCGAAAAGGTCGATGAGAGACATCTTTTTTTATTTAGAACGACAGTGCTTTTAACCTACACCTCGACAACATTCGAAAATGTAAATTCGATGGAATTGCTCGCCCTCGGGGAAATATAAAACCGATCATGCATGTGCACATGTAGAATTTACGAAAAATACACGGAACGTGGAAATTTAAAAAAAAAAAAATACACGTGCAATTTTGAAAGATGATCGATCATCTGCGATAATCAAGCATAAGGTAGGAAATCTTTTAAATGAAGAAAAAAAAAAACTCGACGACTTATGGCAACTATCTCGGATCGTGTCGATCTATTTCGGCGTACCGACTTAATTTTATTTAACGATCGAAGACCGGAAAGGTTTCCTCGAAATTCGAATAAATGGCGAAATTTTCAACACTGGAAATAACTTTCATTCTATTTCGGACAAAGTTGAAGCTACGAACGTGTTCTCGTTCGAAACCTACAGTATATTCTGGACAGAATTATTCAAAGCTGTTCACCTCGGTTTTCTTTCTTACCGATGGCAATGAAATGAAAAACAAACAAACAAGATAATTCAAGTATATTTCTAGAGCTATTCGCTACTACTTTTCTCTCTGTCACGCCTTCGTAATAAATAAACAAAACGACCAAGTCCCGACAATTGGAAAGAAAAGAGAGAAAAAGAAAGAAGAAACGAGCGCCAAGATTTCTCAGCGAGTAAGTATATAGGCAGTTCGTGGTCAATTCTCCTCGAGTTGAAAGTGCAGTCAAGTTGCCCCGCGAAATTTAACAAATCTCTCGTCCCGTCGACTGACAGTTTCGGTTTCCGTTTCATCAGTGTCCGCGTTTATCGCGTACAAATTAATTAATTGTCCGTTTACACAGCGGCTTCAACGGCGGCAGGGGAGGGGAGGACCCTTACCGTGACTTAATTTCCACACACGCACACATACACACCGGGCGGTGTATCGGTTTATTAAATTATGGGATATCGATTGGCGTTCGCCGAGTTCGAAACAGTGAAACGAAGGAGAAGAAGGAAAACGGGGAACAAAAGCGGCACCGAGAAGAGACAGGTGTCGCGCGGCCAAGTTGAGCGGATACGAGATACAAGCGGGGACGCAAAGTAATGGAAGTGTCAGAGACAAGTGCATTTGTTCTGTCGTTTGCACAGAAATCGATTTCGTGACGGTGACTTCACGGGCGCGTGTCGTCCGCGTTTATGCCCGCGTGGAAATAACGAAGATCCGAACGAAGAGATTGGCAGAATTGCTTCACCGTGCGAGAAAAAAAAAAAAAACCGGACGTTCCATCCTCTTTTCCTCGCGATTTCGAAGTAGTAGAATTTTTCACACGTGTGCTGTGTGCAACGTTCGGATTAATTATGTCACTGCTGATGGCTGCGTGATGTAGAAAAGGGACTGTGTGAAATGTAAATATCAGGTTGCGACGGATAACAGGAAATGCTAACGAATTTTCACTCGCTCAGCGTGGATACTTCGCAAATTATACATACGCATCGTGTCGATTACGAATATCGATCGAATTTTAATTAAATTGAGAGTATTTGCTGGTAATTCGAGCGCGATCGAGGGGGGGGGGGAAGGTTGCATTCCGCGGAAAACGAGAGAGCGATTCGATAATTCATTTTTGCTAACCCTGCTGCCCGTTGTTCTTTCACGTCGACAGCTAACAAATCGATGTATCATCGTTTCGAGAAGAATGTGAAAGTAAAATATATAGAATAGCATGCACTGGCTATTGTAGTATGTTAGAATAATATTAAAACGGCATACTAGAATATACACATATATTAGAATGGTATGCAAACATTTGAAACGCTCCATGGATGTTGAACCTTCGAGAGCTATCGTTTCAGTTCGAGTTATAGGCTGTACTATAATAATACGTTGCGTTACGCTACTAAAATCTATAACTAAGATGCAATACGACACATTAGGAACCTAATTATTTCTGACGAGACCGATTACACAACTGAAAAGAAAAGAAAAACTGCGCGACACCGGAGTGCATAGGCGCGCTGCCTTCAGAGAGAGAGAGTTTCAAATGCAAAAAAGAAACGAAGGGAAATCGTCGTCGTTGAAAAGAACACGTTTACGAAGAAATAAAGGAAAGTTACACGGAAACACGGACAGGGGAATTCGAGGTATTCCGCGAGCCGAGCATTTTATAGAGTGTGTCCGGGGCAAACAACGTTTCCTCCCGTTCGCGCGAGAGGGGAGGAAATAGAATAGAGAGAGGAGAGATAGAAAGTCTGTCGTGCGGAAAGGCGACGGCCGTTACGGTTCGCCCGATGCAAATGAACTCGTAAATTAAATCTAGCCGTCTGCGACGATAGAAAAAGCGGCGGCAGCCCAGGTGAGGATGGGATCGTTCCTTCTTTCCCGCGGGAGAGACGCCCGCGAAATTACGGTTGAAAGTTTCCACGGACGACACGCCGTGGAAACTTTCCGGTTCACGGTTTTTCTTTCCGAACGGATCCGTTTTTCGGTTTTCATGCGTGTCGCCGCGACGATCTCAATCGACCGCGAAAACCGAACATTAAGCCGCATCGTGCAACCGGCAACAATGGCCGCGCGGCATGATCGAAGTGTGAGGTAACGGCTTGCCTAACGCGTTCCTCTCGCGTGTCTTTGTTTTTCCAATGAAACATTAGTTTTCCTTGCTTTTGGTTTCGGTTCGAATGGAAACTGTCCTGTATCGAATAATTTTGTCTCTGCTTTTGTTGTTTATTCTTGTCTCTCGTAGCTTCCTCTTTGTACGAACACACTGTTACTATCGATCCTGTTGTTTTCGATTAGTGTCGCAGATTAATTTAATATTACCAGTTCTATTAGTTGATTATTCTACCGTGGATCAATACGAATATCTTTGTTTTTTTTAATTTTATTCTTTGAATTTTCTTTTTTTTTAGATTAGGTTTTAATGTAACCACGTAAAAAAAAAAGATAGGTTAGGTTTAGGTTAAGGGTTTGGGTTAGTTTTAATTTGCTGGAGAAAGTTTGGTCGTCAGACAGTGAACAGATTTAGAATTCATCAAATATCATGGATGATCATCATATAATTAAGATCGTGTGATCGTATTTAGAATAATAAATTAACCTCGTTACAAACTAACCATGATGTCTGTGGTATCGCATATTTCATTTACAGTCATAAACAATGGGATTTTTACCAAAATTCAAGAATGTTAATGAAGTATCTATTGACGTATCAAAAATAGAAATTTTTGTAATAAAAAATCTTTCTCGATCCATAGCAATTCGGGAAAGACCGGCTACAAGTGTAACTGTTAATCTCTCAAAAATTTAGGTTAGGTATTTCTGTTGGAAAAATTAAAGTTTATTTAGAAGAAGAAAAAAGAACATTCTGGACTCTTGTCAGAATGTAAATTGAAATTCGAGAAAGAATTCCATTTCAAAGCGTCTTCGAAACGTTCAATGGCGGCGAAGTCAAGGTTAATAGCAATTAACTTATATTATACGAAACGAGACAATACCTTCGATAATCAGGAAAGCTGAAAGATCTCTGCAAAGTCTCTTTACTAGTTTAGTTACTCTAACGAGACGATATCAAAAAGAAAAGAAAAAGAAAAAATTCCGGAGCAGCTTCGAGAGCAGCTTATCCGCGCGACGATCGTCCGGACACGTCGCTACGTAAAAAAGACGAAACGAGCGAAATGGAAACAGGCGACACGACGGTGCGTACGCGCGGACAGTGAGGAGAAAAATCTTCGTGCAGGAGTGTCGGAGCGCGTGGGCGTATTTCCCAGGGTCTCGCGCGACGACACCCTGGCCTCAGACTACCAGCACCAGGCCAGGTAAGATATTCGGCCCGTTGCCGACCATCCGAATGAAGGCGTTACGTGCTCGTACTCCGGGCCACAACATCAGCGCCACAACTCGCAGACACCGAGTCTGAGTCTGAGTCTGAGTCTGAGTCTGAGTCTGATCGCGAGGGAGAAAAAGAGGAGAGGGAGAAAAGCAAACGACCGTCTGCACCGCGAGGAACGCAGACGAGGCGACGTAAAAAGACGACGAGGAAAGTTGCGAATCAATGGATACGGCGACAGAAAGAGAGAGAGAGAGAAAAAGGGTGGACACGGTTCGACTCGCGCGATCGAGGTTAACGTTCTCTCGGGTTGTTTATAGATTCACGATTTTCGTCCTTTAGGTAGATGGACCGTTTTCTTTCGATGGACAAGGCAGCAGGGTGAGAGAGGGATCGCAATAATTTGCTCACGACGATTGTCGGCGAAAACAATCTTCGTCAACAATATCGTCGTCCCTCCGCGATCTCGCCGGAATTCTAGAGATCACGCGGACAAAGAATCGAAACGAAGAGCGAGATATATTCCGGAGCAGCGAATAAATAGCCGAGGGAACAAATTAATTTCAAATCCTAAAATTCGTTTGGACAGGCCTACGCCTAGGAGAAAGGGGCATCGGTGAAAGATGGAAAGGGAAGATGGAAGATGGAAGAAGGGAAGAATGAGTTAAAGGGCGTACGGTATGCGAACGTGGGCGTGGGTCCAGACTGGGCGCGTGTCTGGACATTCCCCGTGGGCAGAAAGGAGCTGAAAGTACTCTGTAAGAGACAGAGAGAATAACCAGAGAAGAAAAAGAGAAAAGAGAGAGAGAGAGAGAGAGAGAGAGAGAGATAGTGTGAGGGACATCGTGGCATCGGGAGAGAAAGAAGGCAGGGACCGCGTCTGCCCGGGTGGGCAGGATCAGTTCGAACTCTCAAAAATTTATGGCCGGCGCTTCGACCTACGAGCAGGAGGTGTTACACCCGGGGTCCTACAGGTTTCTGGGGGCTGCTAAGATTTACGCAACGCCGCCAGGAAAGTGAAGAGAAGTACGAGCGGCGCGCGCTCTCGCGCTAACGAAAGAGAGATCGCGCTCGTTAATGTCCGGCCGGATAATCGATAGTATTGTCCTGTGAGAGACCCGAGAAACGAGTAAAACGAGAGAAACGAACGAACGTACGTACGATCTCTCGGTTACTTCGAGATCCATCAAATTTGACGTATCGTTTGCTGGGTAGGTTTAGGTTAAGCTTAGGTTTAGGTTTAGGTTAGGTTTAGGTTTAGATTTAGGTCTGCTCTGCCGCGCAAAACCGCGAGCTCGATCGCGGAGGACACTGAAACACATACGGAAACTGTTAGATGGCACTTTCTCGTTTTGCGCAAACAGTCCTCTGGATCGTTCTGATCTAAAACTTCGATGAAAAATCGTACGGTATTGACGAGATTTGAAGATTATATCTCTAGATATGTAAGCAGCAGTATTAACCCCTTTGTCCTGTAATATCGACTCGCACTCGTACGGCTTCGATATAAGAAAGGAAAGAAGCAAGTTGTAAATCTGTGAAATTTCTATTCAAATTTTTAATCTCTTTAATTCTTTAAACATTGATAAATACATGTAATGTATTTTAAGGTTTCAGATACTCCGAATTGATGTTTCGATGTGCGACTTTTCGATGTGCAATGCTTATTTCAAAAATTGGAAAGAAAATCGCGAAAGGTTAATAAAAAAGTAGTAAACTAATATTCTGTCTATAAATTACCGGACACTTGATAAACTTACAGTCTGCAGTAGAAATGATCTGTGATTATGAAGTGAAATTCGCAAATTATCATACTACAATGTTACAACATCGTTATATATCACTATGATATAATATTATATTATATATAGTATATACTATATATTTATTATATTATAATATATTATATATATTATATATTATTGTAGTCTCATATTGTCGTTGTACAAATATAATATTATTATAATAGATAAAGTGAACTATTAAACCTACATTCTCCTTTCAATCATTGTCACAAAGTTTTATCCTTTTTCACTCAAAATCGTCAGATTTCCATATCAGATTAATTTTCATAATTAATGCAATACAATATTAATTAAAATCAGCTGATTCGTTAATTTTTACTATCTACTATCCGTTAGTTTCAGAGAAAGAAAATTTTTCTCAATCCTCGAAGAGTATCAGTTGAGTCAACAACACAGTTTTGTGTTAAACTTAACCTAAGATTTCGAACAGATGAAAATTCAACGTTCTACAATATTAATTAAAATCAGCTGATTCGTTAATTTTTATTATCTACTATCCCTTAGTTTCAGAGAAAGAAAATTTTTCTCAATCCTCGAAGAGTATCAATTGAGTCAACAACACAGTTTTGTGTTAAACCTAACCTAAGATTTCGAACAGATGAAAATTCAACGTTCTACAATATTAATTAAAATCAGCTGATTCGTTAATTTTACTATCTACTATCCGTTAGTTTCAGAGAAAGAAAATTTTTCTCAATCCTCGAAGAGTATCAGTTGAGTCAACAACACAGTTTTGTGTTAAACCTAACCTAAGATTTCGAACAGATGAAAATTCAACGTTCTACAATATTAATTAAAATCAGCTGATTCGTTAATTTTTACTATCTACTATCCGTTAGTTTCAGAGAAAGAAAATTTTTCTCAATCCTCGAAGAGTATCAGTTGAGTCAACAACACAGTTTTGTGTTAAACCTAACCTAAGATTTCGAACAGATGAAAATTCAACGTTCTACAATATTAATTAAAATCAGCTGATTCGCTAATTTTTACTATCTACTATCCGTTAGTTTCAGAGAAAGAAAATTTTTCTCGATCCTCGAAGAGTATCAGTTGAGTCAACAACACAGTTTTGTGTTAAACCTAACTTAAAATTTGGAACCGATGAAAATTCGGCGTTCTGCCGCGCCTAATTCGAAACTTTGCCCCGTCGCTCTACAAAACGTTCTTTCACATTTCCAAAGGTTCAGTTTCTCATGCTCTTCAGCCTCTCCTTTTTGTTTCGCGGCTTCGAAAGTGGTTTTGTGTGCTGCAACTGGACCATGCAATCCGGCAGCTGTTAATCTACGCTTCACGGTGCTCGCGGATCGTGAGGTTTCACGGCTAATATTCCGACATCCTCGAATTTCCTATGGGTTTTTGCTCTTTGCATTTCTCTGTCCTGATTGTCGGGACGAGATGAAAACACTTTCCACCGACTGTACGTCCGATCTAATTGTATAACGTTGTATCGTATCGATGACTTTAAGAAGCGTGAAAATTGTTCCACGCAGTCTTTTCTGTCATATTTTCTCTCTCTCTCTCTCTTTCTCGAGTTCTACGTGTTTGGAATAATCGGAAAAATTCGCGAGACGATTCGCGATTAATCGACAGAGAGTTACAGGCAACGAGATTGATCTATGTTATTGACCGGAACTTTAGACACGCTCTCTTTTGAAATCTTGACGTATTATATAGAATTATATTCGCAATATAAAACACAGTATGGATCTCTTCGGATGTTTCAATTTACTGAATTTTCGACATTCACTTTCGGCGTGTAAATTTCTAAAACAGCCGGTGCAGCTCCGAAGGCAAAGGTTTCGACAAAGTTTCTCCATCCTTGCGAAACACCGTTTTAGCAAGAAGACACATTCTCCAAAGAGCAAGAGAATTTCTTCCCAACTTTCCTCGAACCGTTGAAATCGACTGCTGACGATCGCGTGTCTAATTAAAAAACACGAGTTCAGATGATCGAACCACCGTTGCAACGGGCAAGATACAAGAGGCATTTCTCTGCCGGAAATGCGCCGCTTTAATGCCAGGAGAGGCTAAAGTTCCATTTCCTGTGATTCCTGAGATACCAACACGCCTGCACCTTGGAATGCAATTTATTTTCAAGTTCGCGGTGGCGCTGTTTCTTTCGACGTGCTCGCGCGGCATTACCAAGATCGGGTATATAAATAGATCATATATATATATATATATATATATATATAGAGAGAGAGAGAGAGAGAGAGAGCAGAAGAGAGACGTAGACAATAAATATATATATAGCAGAGGAAAGACGTAGACAACGAATTCGTGACGAACGTCACGTCATCGCGACAAAAGGAGAATTCGCTACGTCGTGATGTTGAAATTTTCGAGGCTCTTACAGTAAAAAAAAAAAAGAAACTATTAAAAGTCATCCCTCTTTGTAATTTTCAGCGTTGTCGTAGAAAAGACAAGGGTTTCTGAACGATTCGTTCTGAAAGACGAAAGGCAGATGGCACGGACATTCTTGTCCATGTCCCTCGAGCGAATTCATTCGGGAAGATCGTATTTTCTTTCCTTTTTTTTTTTTCTTCGTTTTTTGTCCCCTTTTGTTCCTGACATTTGTCAAACTCCTCGAAACTTAAGTGAATGCAGAAGGAAATACCGCAGGGGCCCGAGGTTACGGGAGAGGAAAATCTATTTGTATAAATAATATTGAAATAACGTAAGTATCTCGGCCATTTTTTTGGTCCACTTACATTTAGAATTAAAAAAATAACTCGAGGTGCGATGATGTAAGTTGATTGAATTGTCAAACATCCTGAAACACCATTATAAATCGCGTTTGCTTGGTAAAAACACGATTGCGGGCGTTGAAGATTGAAATGTAAAAATCAAAGGATCTCGCGGCGGAGTTGAGAATTCAATTTTTAGAGATGAAATTTCACACTGTAACGAGCTCTTTCAAATTGCTACGTATGCAGATATATGTATTTCGAAATATAAGGTATAGATAATAATAATAAGATGTAACGTCACATAAATATTGAAGAATTTCATCAAAGAGGAAAATTGAATCTCAGAAATAGTCGAATTTTATTATTTCTACGATGATCGTCAGCTCTGTGTCATCGTCGTTTTACAAAAGTATGCTTGTACGAAATATTGTAAAAATTTTACGAACGACTTTAAAAATCGCCAAGATTTTATTTAGAATTAAATTTACATTTCTGAATGAAAAAAAGAAAAAAGAAAAAAAAGTACAGTCGCGCGTATTAACTTTAATGGAATTTCATCAATATGAACGACTCGTTGTAAAAGCAAGTTAAATTGTTACGAGCGAAATTGGGATTAATCCTGAATTCGTGCGATACTTCGATAAATTCAATAATACACACAGTTCGTGCATTAACGCAGCGGATTAAATACTTTTGTTTAACAAAGGAGATTTAATTGGAAACAGTTGATGAAAACTCCGTTAGGAGTTGTTCAACGCGAATCGCAATTGCTTTCGAAACACACTCACCTATGGTCTCTTGTGAAGTAGGCGTTTTCAATTTGCAAAGACTTACCTGAAACAAAAAAAAAAAAAAGAAAAAAATGAAAGACAATGCTAAATGTTGGAAAATGCTTTTGAAAAGATGCCGATCGAATTAAAGCAAATAAAATATTCGACAATCTGCATTGGTAGAAAGTTTTCAATGTTTGCAATTCAATTGTTATAAATTTGTTGAAAAGATTCACCAAAACGTATGGATGGAAAAATTTGGAATCAGTTTCCTCGATTGCTATCACGCATACCGAATTCCCTTAGTATTAATTTCTTAGACTTTCTTGAATGAGCATGGACTTTTCCGAAGTAATTAATTCGAAAATTTTGTCCCGGACTACGAACTTTTAGCCGCGGAACTTGTACGGAGAATGAAATTTGTTCTTCTTGAAAATTTAACAGCTATCGCGTGTGAGGAGAATTTTAATTAAATTCGTGCCCCGGGAGAAAAATTTCTCGAAAAATCTCGCGCGAAGAATGGAAAAATCAGCTTGGAGTTAACTGTTAATTGGAGTCTTCGTCGTCGAAAATTGAAAATTTTTTAGCCTAAGAACCTAAGTTGAAATTCGAAGAAGAATTCTCATTTTCGAGCGAGAACGAATATACAGCATGATCTTCATAAGGTAGGCTGGACTGTTGGAATTTGCAAAAATCACGCGCGAGTGAGAGCGACGTAATTTCGGCGATTCGATTCAATTGCAAATAAAAAAAAAATAAAGGATAATTATAAATAGACGAGATAGTCTTGTATGCTAGTTTAGTATAGCGTTAATTAAAAGCTGAGTAAATGTACAAAATGTTTGTCTGATTTTAATCGTCTTGGAGGGACCATTTTTCAATCGCTAAAAGTCGCATATCAGACGCTACAATAATATCATCGATCGTCACAGTATTGATAGAATTTTAATAATAAAAAACAAAAAATTCTTTCAGATGTGAATGTGCATCGTCCACTCTTCGATCCTCTGCGATGGAATCGTCGAACGTATCGACTCCGTTTGGGAAAAGTCTGTGTCTTTCGAGAAACAGAGAGAGAGAGAGAGAGGTCCCACGCGAAGATACAACCAGGTTAAATATTTGTCGAGCGGTTATTGCGAGTTCGTTCGATGACGAACGTCTCTCTCTTTCTCTCTAACATCTGTTCACAAACATCCATCGACGCGCACGTGCACACAAGTGACACACGCGTGCAGAGAAACGCGAGGCGAGTTGCAACGCGGGCGGCTCTCGATTTCCTTCAACCCTGTTTCACAGCCTTCGGGATCAGCCAGTTTTCGGCGCCGCGTTCACGGCCTGCCCGTAAGCGGTTTACACGAAAAGCGCGTCCAAGCCGGCGTGAAAACGACGCCAGACAGACTCAGCCACCGGACAAAGCGTTTCCGAGTTTACCATCCTGTTCATCCGCTTCTCACTTCCACGCCTCGCCTCGCCTCGCCTCGCCTCGCCCCGTCTCTCGCCAGGCCAACGCGTTCACAGCGAACCCGTGTTGCAGTTCGCGTTCACCGAATGCTCTCGACCTCGAATGCGAAATTTTCTCTCCACAGATTTCTCTTCTTTGCTTCTTTTTTCTTTTTTTTTTTTTAGGCGCGTCGAGCGATTTTTGGTTAAGGGGAAAATCTTATGGGTTCGCGTCACCGACATGCAATGACGTAATGCGCTTGGCCAGCAGTGAAAGCATATATATACACCATTAATTGAATTTTTGAATGAAGCATTAGGTTTCACTGTGTCCAATGATCGAAAACTCAGTACTGCAAAATATAAAACGACGATCGATGCGGTTTTTACACGAATATTTACATAAATTCCAGTCAAACATTTTTGTTTCTTACTTCAGTTCACCATAAGCCTATCGTATCATTCTTAGAATATAATGAAATGGGTATTGTTGAAATTAATGATGATAATGATGCAAACAATGAAAATAATGTTGAAAAGTTAAGTTCATTGAAATTTATGTAAATGCAAATGCTGTGTATAAATAATATAAGTGTGTATTAATTATCATTTCAATTGAGTTGTATTTATATTTTGTACTGGGCTTGCGCAGCCCGTCATATGTTTCGACTAATAAATAAACCACATAAAAATGTATATAATTGTTGCTCGGAGTTGCCTACAATTAATTTGAAAATTCAAAAAAAAAAAAAAAAACCACTGTTATTTCATAGTATCACTATAGAGGAACTTGTATGAAAGAGCTTGAACGCTTAAGACTAGATTACATTTTTCTCGTGGCGCTTATATTTTGATGTTGTTGATTTTAATGAAACTATCTATGATTTTGAGCAGCTTGATGTCAGGTTCGATTAGAAGTTGCTCGATAGTGATTGGGGGCATTGAAATTACATTTTTTAAAGAGAGAGAGAGAGAGAGAGAGAGCATTTTTTTCTCTGTTTTTGGAGTAAATCGGGCATGCCCAAATTATATATTATGGTCCAAGGTCTTGCATTTTGTGCCCAAAATTACACGAGACATCTTGGATTAGGCCAAATGTCTGATAAGTGTACTTTTTCTACGTCCAGCAAACAGGCCATCTGTTAGAAGTGAAAGTAACTAAAAATACAACTACGAATTATAATAATATCTACATGCTACAATTGTTTCTCAATGGCTACCGCGTTTCATGGGAGATCGTGTCGTGATATTTGCGAATGGCTCCTGAGTCTCCATAAAACTGAACTTAACGACGAAATACCCTTTGTTCGGAGCTTTGGCCAAGAGGCAAAAAGCTGGGAAGGAGAAGGAGAGAGAGCTCATCCCGAAAGCGCTTTATCGAGCCTTTATCGTTTGCTAGTTTCTCTCGTTATCCACTTGCGCACGACTCCTATGCAGACGATCTCGAAGACTTATCTCGAATCGTCCCTCTTTTCTCCTTTCTTAGTCTCGTCCCTTCCCCGCTCACCCCATCCCTCAGTTCATCTCGAAAATTATACGCGCGATCGACTGCCAGATAAAAAAATGGCACTCGTTTGCCACGCTTATCGAGACACCGATGACGAGAGTGGATCTCGACTCGTGATTTCGTTTCACCCTCGTTCTGCCACGATCCACGATCCACGGGCAGAATCAAACACTCCTCGATCGACCTTCTAAATTCGTTTTCGTCAGCCGGATAATTTGTCGTCTAGGGGGAGGAGAACTCCGGCGGTGTCATATTCGCATATTTATTTTCGAATTTTCCAAGGCCAGGTCAGGGTGAATGCAAATCACCGGTCAGTCATTCGGAACATTCGTCGGTGACGATTTGGAAAATGGCCAAACTTTGTTGCGGAAGTTCCCAACAATTTTGACCAATAGAACAGTTTTCTTTTCCCCTCGATCACCTGTTGCCGTCATCGATTTTGTTTTGCACTCTGTACGTTTCGCACGTTGTATGGTATCGAACCACTGTTCGCATTCGATATTTGTCTCTATAAAGTTCGTGCATGTTTGTCGAATTTCGAGGAGTGAAAGTTTTCAATTTTGAAATTTCGTAAAACGACTAAGGCTTAATCGATTTCGTCGGTTGAAGTTCGACCGATTTCGATCGGCGAAAGTATCCGAAGAACGCTTCGATTAAAATTGAAATTCAACCGATGTTGCAATCTGTGAATTTTATAATCTCGTTTGCAATCTAATTTCACTAGTAAAGTGTTCAAAAATCCTACTACAATTAATATTACTGTACGACACGATTCGTATTATCGATCCATTCTGATTTATTGGAAATTCCCTTGGAAAATCAACAAATTTCTACGTTCTCTTCTCCGAAGGGGTCACCTCGGAAACCATGTTGATTCAAAAATTCAATGTTTCACTATTGTCACATCGAGAAATCGACTGTCCATTTTTCGAGAGCGAACGCTCGGCACCGTGAAACTTCGCGGACGAGATAAAAATTACGATATTCGCGTTATTCAATCGAACGATTTTGTTATTTTCCTTTTTTTTTTCTTTTTCTTTCTTTTCTTTTCTCGCCGGTTTTCGTTATTATCAAGTCGCCGTGTAGAAAAATCAGAAATTTGTAACGTTTTCCCCCTCTGACGCGACACAATTTCGCAACGCGTGTTTCCCGCGTTTGTTTGTTTGTTGGAACTTCCAATCAAAATGTCCGCCCAAAATGGAGATTTACTTCGATAAACATTCGAGTCGTTCCATTTTTCGTAGGGGGGAGGGGGGGGGGAGAAGGGAAAAAGGCTGCTTTTGACATCGATTGCTGCGGCGTTGGTTTCGCGGATGAAATCGCCGGCTTGTTTCGCCGCGAAATTTACTGTGTTTACACTGTTCGTTCGAATGATCGAGGATATATTTTGTATTATGCTGATCGGCTCGGGACATCACGAGTCATAAACGCATCGAATTGGAAACAGTTTCGAGTGCAATTGAAAACGAAACGACACTCGAAGTCGACGAATGTGAATTCAACAAAAGCGGGATCCGGGCGGCGTTAATGAATCGTTTCAAAAATGGAAATCCCCAGCGTGGAATCGTTGTCGACCGAACCTAATCTAACCTGAACCTAACCTAAACCTTGGAGAAGATTTCCGTTTTACGCCCGAAGTAATTTGCAGCTTGTTTCCTCCGTGGAGGAACGTTTTTAATACGGAAGACGTTTAACGTTCGCCAGAAATAATCATTTCATTTGTTCGAGCACCGTTTCTGAAAACAGTTATTAGCAATATTTTCGAGCATATCGGAATAGGATAATGGAACAGAGGGAATTTTCACGCGTCGATCGGTCATTCTCTGGAAATTAGAATTCAAATTCAATATATTGTTAAATTTATTAATTCAACACGGTTGATCCAGTATATTTCTATGCCAAATTTTTCAAGCAGTAAACTAACGAATTTGTTAGTAATTTAATTAATTAATAATTCACTGAGATAAATTCTTGCCGAATTAGTCACTGTGATTTTTAATTATTACACTAATTAACTGCTTACATTGTCTTTCCACTGGTAATCCCTAAACCACGTTGCAGCTATATTTATAAATCAACACTTTTTTTTTGTCCTCCAGTTGCAACGTTAAAACATCTGAGATTGATTTTTTTTTTTTAATGTTTGAAACAAATTCAATAAACACCGCTGAACGACAGATTTCAGTCGCTTATGATTGATTAATATATAATATAATATGTATGAGTAATATTATTATTAATATATTAATGTTGATATATATAATGTTGATAATATATAATATAATATGTATGAATAATATTATTATTAATATATTAATGTTGATATATATAATGTTGATAATATATAATATAATATGTATGAATAATATTATTATTAATATATTAATGTTGATATATTGTAGTATAAGTTGATGTATATTGTAGTTGATGTATTATAATATAATATATCGTAGGTTAAGTCATAACTAGCAGTTGTGATTATTACGTTTTTAGCGTTACAACAAATGGCTTGAAATGAAGAAAGAAGAAAATAAAATGGTAGAAAATACATTGTATTCTCAGGTGTCAATAATCAATCAAGGCAAACGGTCGTCATAAAACTCTTTCTAATGTTATACATTAATTAAAATACTCCCTCTGTCCGAGAATATGGTATACATTTTAATATTTTCCTTTTTTGTCCGAAAATATGGTATACATTTGCGAAAAAAAATCAAATAAAACTAAAATTAAATTCATTTCATTATCACAATATAACTAAATACAAATGATTTCAGTGTAATCCAAATTTAGTTCAAATGAGATTTAGCTTTGTTGAACGCTTCTATTGTTAGTAAGAAGCAGTTAGGAAAAACAGTTTTTTTCATTACCTTTACTTTATTTGTTATTTAATATAATTAATCTTTTCGATACAATAAACTCTTATCTACTGGAAATAATAAATATTGTTTATGTTAATAATTTTAAGTTTATTTATTTTATTATATCATTCTTAGTTAAGATTCCTACATACATAATTCATGGATGATTACTTAAAGCACATGTCGAAGTCTTCGTTTTTCAGATCAATAATTTTAGCTTCTGTAATATTAATAGTAACGATTCTTTATTATTAGGGTATGAACAACGTAATTGATTCCATACACGTTTGTAATGTTATAAAAAACGTTATGAAGAGTATTTCTCTCTAATTTATTAAATGCATCTTGAACACATTCGATCAATTCATTGATAGCACCGTGTTTTAATTTCTCTTTGTTCTTTATATACCGTAATAGCTGTTGCAAGACACCACGACGTTGTTCATTAGTCAATTGCTTCGATTTGCCATCTCTTCCTTGTAAATTCACGTTACTTGGGTTGGAAATTTTCCATTTTGAAATCACAGCGGTGACTATTTTATTTCTCTTAAAAAAAAAAAAAACTAATTTTTGGTCTTCGAATTCCAACTGAACTCAAAAGCAACGCCTATATGTCAAATATGTTGTAGGTTATTTAGGTTATTTATCAATGTAAACGATATCTTTGCTCTCGAAACTCTGGATAATCTAAGATTTCCTTTCAAATGTATACCATATTTTCGGTTCAGAGGGAATAAATAGTTATTGTTATAGATTCTTGTTAAATCTCGCTATGCGTATTCATTCAAAGGGATAAACCTCCTTTGAGGTTTGAAATGCATGAAAAGAATATGGCGGGAGGAGGCATTTCTTATTGAAAAAAGGTGATAGTCGATTTGTGAAACGATCGAGCTGTGAAAAATTATTGCAACCGCGTATATTGTTGATCTTTGTTTAGTTATCACTAAACGAGTATTATTTATACGGCAAGAAGCCGATACATTATTTCGTGCCTGTAAATTCCACGATCGTTCGAGTTTCAAACCAATCAAATTTCACCGCAGAGCGTAGCGTAGTCATCGAATTGTTTCCTACTATCGGCAAATGTTGATCGACACGCTCGTCTCGATCATTTTCGCGAGATGTTTCTCCCGGCGAGATTCCTCGCAAACGAGATCGATTGAAAATAACAATCTATCGTCGAAGAGGGGTATGGCAGGGGGGAAACGATCTCACCGTGTACAAGTTAACACAATCGCGGCGATCGTGCGTGTAAGCAAGCCCCCCCGCTGTATAATTACGCCCCGTCAACGAAACGTTTTCATTTCGGTACCGAGAGACTGCTGCTCGCATCTCTATCCCAGGGATCGTGTTACTCTGAAATTGCCCCCTCCCCCCGATAAAATCGTCCCGCCTAAATACGACGTGGAGTACAAATTGTGCTTAACTCAGAACACTCGGCGCGCGTTCGTGAACTGGTTTCTCGCGTTTTAATATCGATTCCGTGGGAAATTCCAGAGCCGATCCAGCCTCGCCGACCCGTTTCTTCGCTTCGTCTCCTTCGTCCTTTTTTCTTTCTTTTTTTTTTCTTTTTTTTTCTCCCCCCACCCCCCTCCTGCTGATGAAAGCTTGCGAACCTTACGAGCAGTTCGATGTATTTCGGACGCAAGGTCAGATGGATAATCGCGCACCAGCGAGGAAAAAAATATACCGACGATAATTGATTCGTCGAGTGTTCGAGTGTGCGAATTGTTCTGTTGTGAAGGAGCCTAATGGTCCCTATGAATGATTGAAGTAGGTTTTTAAAAGGGGGGGGCACCTTTTCTTCGGGGATTCATTTCGCGCGCAATGTTGTATTCTGTAACACCAACCACGTTACAGAAGTGTATTTGTTGTATTATATTGTTATTTATTTGTTATTCGAAATTACGTCGAACGAAAATTGTTTTATTATTTAAAATAACGAAAAATATTGTAATTAATATGTTTGCAGTGTAGTTGATGTAAGGTGTTACAAAATACCATTATATTGTTATGTTGTATTATTGTTATTTATTATTGTTATATATATTATTGTTATATTATTGTTATATAGTATTATTGTTATATGTATATATTGTTACATATATATATATATTATTGTTATATTATTGTTATATTATAGTATTATTGTTATATATATTGTTATTTATTTATTATTCAAAATTATATCCAACGAATTGTTTCATTATTTAAAATAACGAAAAATATTGTAAAGTAATATGTTTGCAATGTAGTTGATGCAAGGTGTTACAAAATACCATAGCTTGCGGAATATTCATCATAGAAGAAGCTTCATGCGTGTGTAGGATGTTAGGTGAAATATTTTTGGAATTTGGATAAATACCGTGAGTGTTACGAGGTTGTGTTGGTGGCGTAATGTTTTGGTGAAAAATTAATATACAACGTGTGATAAATATTCAAGATGGACAGATATTTGATATATTTCTGTCATCTGAAAATATTACGTACTTATGCGTATGCATATTTTAAAATTTATTTCAAACTTGACCGATACTCTGGTTTCACTAACATGTTAATGAAACTTCAGATTGTTTTATACAAAACGTATAATGTTACTGTAAAAAAGTTCCTGCAAGTCGTGAATAATCTACTTGCATTAAATATATATATATATATATATATATAAATATATATATATATATATATATATATATATATATATATATGTCGTAAGTTATATCTTTACTAAACTTAATCATATCGAATATAATCAGGGTAGATGCATTGTTAATTACATTGTTAACGAAATTTCAGAATATTCTATAAGTGGTCGAGTATTTTCACAAGTAATCTACTTGCGTCAAATATTTTGCAATTTATTTCAGACTTGTTCCAGATATGCTCGACGTGATCACGATAGTTGTTTATCTCATTACAGCGCTAATGAAGTTTCAGAATATTCCGCACATAGCTATGAAAATTCTCTACCTAAACACTTGAACTCTACTTGCATCAAATATTTTGTAATTTATTTGTTGCATATTTTCGAACTTGTTCCAAACTTGGTCGATACAATCACGACAATTTGGCGCCTCATCACAGTGCCAATGAAGTTTCAGAATATTTTATACAATACACGTAATATATCTACAGACTTAGGCTTTCTATATCTAAGTGGTCGAATATTTTCGCGAGCCAAATATTCTACGTGCATCAGATATTTTGTATCGCCAGATACTGTCAAACTTGTTTCAAACTTGGTCAGTACAATCACGACAATTAGGTTAGGTTTGATTACAGTGTGAATGAAGTTTCAGAAGTTCAAATATATATCACATATCCGATATAAATATTCTTTCAAATGAATATTTTCGCGAGCTGCTTACTTGTATTAAATCTAATATCTCGCAGTTTCGCATAACCTTAAAACTTCAAGCTTCTCATAACCTTAAATTTCTCATAACCTTAAATCTTTCGAATCCTCGATGCAACTCGATGCAATCATAATATATCGTGATATAATCGTGACGATCTTCCGTCAAAACGTCGAATGAAATTTCGTGCGTTTAATACATTCTCACAAAATGCACGAAAACACTCGACCCCCCAAGCAAATGTGCGTCTCTTCGGCATTCAGACCAGAAAACCGAGAGAATTCACGATCGAGAGATGGACTTCGATGGATAAAGCGATTCGATACGGTGAAAATCAGCGCGTCGAATCGGTACGTGCGCGGAATTTCCGCAATCGCGAGGCCAATCGTTTCCCCCTGGACATTTGGATCAGCGCGTCGATCAAAATCGAGTTCTCCCGAGATTCGAGGAAGATCAACACGGATCCCTCGATCCCGCGGAACCGAGTTTTTCGGTTTGTTCTACGGGAATCTCGGGAACGATTGCTCTCGTTGGCCCCGCTTTATCGAAAACAGTACGCTACGGTTTGTTTGACGACCCCGTTCCTCGCGTGGGAGCCGCGAAGAAAATGCTGGAATTTCGAACGGTGGGGAGGAATCGAAAGGTTTCGCAGAAAACGACGAATTCTCTGTTCTTCGTTGCGAAATGCCCTGAACGAAACGTTCCCCTTTCGAGGAACGTTTATCTTCAAACGAATGCGTTCGACGTTTTCGCAAATAACGGCCGGGAAGAAGCGTCAATTGGTTCGATTGCTCCGCGTTATTTCCTTCGGGCATGCAACTGGCCCTAATTTTATTTTCTCACTTCTGACTGGCTGTTAAACGATCCGATCCGGACCGTTTCCTTTCTATTTCAAACGCGCGGGAAAGCGAGAAATCTCGGTTTTTTAGAAAATTCCAAAAGTGATTCCGGAAAAGTACCGTGTCTTTTTTTTTTTTTAGAAAATTGCGGAACAAAAAATCGATTTTAGTTTCGGAAGAACAATGGAAAAAATTGATAACAGACACCTTCGTACGTGTGTTCTTCCGGTTTCGAGGTCGATACAGTGTCGAAACGCGTCGTTGACCGTTTATTGACACTCTAAGTTTGCCTCTGCTATCTTGTTCGCAGAGGCGTTCCTTTGCTTGCAGAACTGATGTTCCTTTCATGTTTTCTTTTTCTCTTTCTTTTTATTTAAGACCGTCTTGTAAAAGGAAAAGAAAGTTGGAGGAGAAAGTGGACGACGATTGCAACGAACCGTTATTTAACATTCGTGTTTAATTCAAGTGCTTAAACAATTCACGACTCTCAAGATGGAATAGACAGATACAGATGAATGTGAGAATTAATTATCAAACGGTGGTCACTATGCAAGACAAAGAAATATTTGTTACTAATAATACACCTAAAGCAATAGTTCAAGATCAAACGTTATTTAATCAAAAATCAAAAAAGTACCATTGATTGAACCATAAGCTCAAGTCTAAAGAGGAAAAGGTCTCAGTGATTTCCGCAATATATTGTAATTAACACTTTACCGACCGTGTATTAGCGGTGAATAGTTAGATTAATAGGCTACCGGTCGGTAAAGTGTTAATAAACGAACGAATGACAAAATAAACGAATCAGTCGACAGAAAAATGAGCTCTATAATGAAAAAAAAAAAACAAAAAGAAACATAATAATAAATTCTACAAGCTTTCAGTTAGATATAAAATTTCGAACAGGAATATTACAAATCATTTCTCGCATTTTGGTCTAGTTGCAATGTTAAGTCACCCAAAAATATATAAATACAATCTTCGCGAATAAAATTTCGAACGGGAAACGACAATTTTTACCATTTTCTTACACGCGATCGTATTTACTTTCCAGTAAGTAAAGTGAATCGCATTTCTACGAAAAACTTTCAACGTTCGATGGAAAGTCAAAGCATTACGAGCGAAAGAAATCGATAAAGCGTCATTGTTTCGTGGAAGACTTGTCTACGGAGAGTTTTAGTAAGCGGGGGATCATCCATCCTCGGTAAGAACTCGCGAGGGACGTTTCGTTCGTTGCGTCGAGTTAAATCGAGAAGGATCCACATGTTTCGGTGAACAAAGACAGAGAGCAAGAGCAGTTATGCAAATGGCCATGGTACGTGTACGAAAAGTGCATAACCGCGGGAACGTCGTCGTTCGGTTAGTCGAATCAGCGCGACCGACAGTCCGATGGGAAATTGGCGAGAATCCGGGGAAAGTGAGCCCCATGGGCGTACCAAGGAGCTCACGCGTTTTCTTTTATGGCGCGGACCCTCGGGTTCGAACGATCGATAGAAGAAGCCATCGTCTTACATTCCTCTTCGACTAGTGGCTATTAGGCTCGTGCATGTAAAACGTATATATATATATCCCTCGAATAAGACTCCAGAGTAGCATAATTAATCTACATTTCTCTTTCATCGTTTTTTAGAATTCTATTGTCTCTGATGCCGGTTGTGAAGTTCTAGATCAGCGTAATTGGAGCATGCGAGAGATTTTATAAAAAAATTATATATAAAAAAAAAATTATGCAATAAACTTTAACTTTGTGTAACAAACTTTTTTCAAACTTGTCTTAAATCTTTTAAATTTCTAATTAACGTAGCACTGAAACTCTTCGCAGGGTTTTGTTTCAAACGATTTTACTTCGAGAATCTTTCGAAAATTCGCCGCCAAGTTGGCCTTGCGTTTCATTAATATTTCATTCATATGCATGCACTAAAAATTCAAATTCTTTTACATTTCAATTTTGTATTATTTCTTTATGTTCGATAAATATAATTCTCGTGAACTTATATGAAATATTGGATCACTGGCGCGGGAAGAAAAAATTGAAATAAATTTTTATCTAACATTTGGCACAGCGATCGAATCTCATTTGCCCTTTCTTATCCCTGGTTCTAGATGTTTAAAAAAAAATAAAAGTTCAACGAGTGGAAGGACAGAAGGACAGTGAGAAGATTCGAAGAATTCCCGAGCTTCGTACGTTGAAAATTAAATCGATAATTCTCGATCGATACATCGTGCGCGTAATCTGCACGTAGATAGCCGCATCACTGATATAATAAAGTTAAAAAAAAAAAAAAAAAAAACAGTGAAGCCCAGAAATTTGTGTTTGCCCCTCGCCTCACTCTCGATGTTTCATGTACATTTGCAAAATGTTATCCGGAAATTGATTTTCACCGCGCCGAACGGCTTCCACTTCCTACAATCATGCATCTCGCGCAACAAAGAAGAATCACGGGATGAAAGCTCGTGGTGGATCCGCTGAAAGAGGAGAAGAAGAAGAAGAAGAAGAAAAACGAGAGGAACCTTTGAAACTCATAGAGCCGGAAACGACTGTGTTCCAACGAAACGAGCTGCTGGTCGGTCGCCGGCTCTTAAAGGCTGGCAATGTCGGCGACGAAGAGGGGGGGGGGGAGTTCGCGTGTTGGCGGATCGCAATTACAATCGTGTTACCACGGCGCGGCAGTACATCAAAGATCGCATAATGAGTTTCAGTTGCCGACGACGAACGGCGGCTGACGAGAAGAGAAGAGAAGAGAAGAGAAGAGAAGAGAGGAGTGGAGAGGAGAGAAGCCAGCCGGCGGAATTCAGGGTGACTTGAAAAGGGGGCGCGAAAAAGAGAGAGAGAGAGAGAGAGAGGTCCCAGAGGGAGCGGTTCGGTTCCGAGCCTTTCTGTGCATTTTAATAAAGATTCCGGGTGCGGCGCGCCGATCCTCACCGCGCCACGAAAACCGAAGGGCGATAAAAAGAAAAAAGAAAAAAAAGAAGAAGAAGAAAGTGGCCCGGGGACAAAGAGGAGTCGTCGGGGGCGTTCGCGTTATGAGACTTCGGTAACTCGACGCCGACGACGACGCGTCTCTCCGCGACGCCAGGGGAAAGAAGAAAGATAGAGAGGGAAACCACCAGCAGGGTTGGCTCGATAATTTCAAAGGGGATTAGATACCGCCTTTCTTTTTATTTTGATAAGTAATTGCCCGAGCGCGGACAAATCGCTCTCACCCCCGGCGACGATCGCTCGATTTCCCCCTTCCAGAAAAGAGAAAACGATGTTGTGGTTCGAATTGGTTCGAACGTTCGGAGATCGTGGGTCCTGTTAGGCACGCGAACGTAACTTGGCTTCGTTATGAAATTTATACGATGTAATTTCAAGAAAAAAGAAACAGAGAAGATTAAGTGGAGATTAATTATAAAGATTCGCTCTCTCTAACTCGCGTGACATTGTGATCTAGTTTTCTAAATGCATTTCATTATAAATTCCATTCTGATCGTTACTACGAATTACGGTTCTAATAGAACGAAAAGTGTGCCATTTTTTTTTGCCAATATAATCGTGTCTCGCCGAGTATTCATTTCAAAATATCTCCGACGTGGCAAGAGATTACTTATTACATCATTTTATTATGAATTTTACTCTGATCATTGCTATGGATCTTGAGTTACTCTGGAATTGCTGTGTTAATGGAAACGAAGAGGGTGCCATTTTGCCAATAGTCTTCACCAATACTGACTTCAAAATATCAAATAAACATTTCAAAATAGCGTCTATATTATTCGTTTTATTATAAATTTTATTCTGATTGTTACTACGAATTGCTATGTTAATAGGATGAAGAGTGTGCCATTTTAGCAATATAATCACAATAGTCATTCCTCAGCAATACTGACTTCAAAATATCAAATAAACATTTCAAAATAGCTCCTATGATATTATTCGTTTTATTATAAATTTTATTCTGATCGTTACTACGAATTGCTATGTTAATAGGATGAAGAGTGTGCCATTTTAGCAATATAATCACAATAGTCATTCCTCAGCAATACTGACTTCAAAATATCAAATAAACATTTCAAAATAGCTCCTATGATATTATTCGTTTTATTATAAATTTTATTCTGATCGTTACTACGAATTGCTATGTTAATAGGATGAAGAGTGTGCCATTTTAGCAATAT
This sequence comes from Tetragonula carbonaria, assembly GCA_032399595.1. Taxonomy (NCBI): domain Eukaryota; kingdom Metazoa; phylum Arthropoda; class Insecta; order Hymenoptera; family Apidae; genus Tetragonula; species Tetragonula carbonaria. The sequence continues at coordinate 1,076,285 of JAUCRC010000015.1, forward strand.
AATCACAATAGTCATTCCTCAGCAATACTGACTTCAAAATATCAAATAAACATTTCAAAATAGCGTTTATGATATTATTCGTTTTATTATAAATTTTATTCTGATCGTTACTACGAATTGCTGTGTTAATAAGATGAAGAGTGTGCCATTTTAGCAATCACAATAGTCATTCCTCAGCAATACTGACTTTAAAATATCAAATAAACATTTCAAAATAGCGTCTATTATATTATTCGTTTTATTATAAATTTTACTCTGATTGTTACTACGAATTGCTATGTTAATAGGATGAAGAGTGTGCCATTTTAGCAATATAATCACAATAGTCATTCCTCAGCAATACTGACTTTAAAATATCAAATAAACATTTCAAAATAGCGTCTATTATATTAATCATTTTATCATGAATTTTACTCTGATCATTAATACGAATTGTTAATTGCTGTGTTAATAGGATGAAAAGTCTACCATTTTATAAATATGATTCGCAACAGTTGTGTCTCACCAAGTATTAATTTCAAAATATCCTCCAAAGTAAGTGTTAAAATATCTTCGACGTAGCAAAAGATTATCTATTACATCATTTTATCATGAATTTTACTCCGATCATTGCTAGGAATCGCTGTGTTAATGATGGACGAAGGGTGTGCCATTTTGCCAATAGTCTTCACCAATACTGACTTCAAAGTATCAAATATTCTTGAGAATAAACATCACAAAATAACGTCTATGATATTATTCGTTTTATTATAAATTTTACTCTGATCGTTACCACGAATTACTGTGCTAACACGAATGACGAAAAGTGTACCAGTTTATCAATATAATTCACAACAGTCGCGTCTCACCGAGTATTAATTTCAAAATATAATCCAAAGTAAGTGTTCAAATATCGACTATTACATATTATTCAATGTCCCGTGAAATTTCCGCGGAACATTATCAAACACGCGGGCGAATAAAATCTCTCGCCAGAGAGATCTACTACGCCAGAGAGTTCTACCATTAAAACGCGTGTAACGCGGATACAAAATTCTACCTCGAGCAGCACGCCTGAGAGTCTGCCATCGGAATCTATGTTGCAAACTTGCTTGACAGCCGTCAGAACCACAGCATCGCGCATCGCAAGCAGAACCCAAAACTGAGATGCTCCGAAACCAAGGGATTGAGAGGGGCGGAGAGGGGTTCGAGAGGAGGGTGCAGCAACTGAGGGCGTGAATTACGAAGGAGAAATACGAAGCACGTATAGTGTGTGTAGAGTACCCCATCTGAGAAGGAGGTGTGTGGGGATCGGCCGAGTGAAATACAGGGGATCAAAGACGAATCGGATAACGGGGGCTAAACCGTGATACGAAGAGGGGTGAGCGGCTAAACCTCTGGTAAGAGGATCTCCGGCGAAACGAAGGAAGTAACGTACAGCGAACGACAGTGCTGAGCCACCAGCAGTCGGCTAGACAACCAAGAAAACCAGTGTCAGACGAGGTGGAGGAGGACGAAACACCTCGAGGGAAAGAAAGATCTAGATAGATAGATAGACAGAGAGAAAGAGAGAGAGAAAGAGAGGGATGGAGTACAGGATGCGATGGAGAAAGCAAGGATCAAGCAAGCCACGGAATGCAAGTGGAATGCTGGTGTTCACCGTTCAGCCATTCGGTAATGGTTACACGTGTACACCATAACGGATACATGCGCCCAACCCCCAAGCTCCTCCGCCACCGCCGATCTGGCTAACACACGCCAGAGTTATCCTCTTCGCGTCTAAGCGGTGGAACGAAACTAGCGGCGTGCATTTCATCGCTACGATTCGCAAGATCCGCGGAAGTCGGTCGATCCGTTTCCATGTACGTACATTCCCTTCCACAAGTGCGGCCGGGAATCGAAGTTTCGACAGTCGAAGTTTGACGATCGGTTAATCCCAGAATTACACTATACTTAGTGTAATTAAGCATAGTATAACTCGCGACGACGCGTTTTGTTTTTTTCTTTCTTTCGGTAGTTCAAACGATTCTTTGAAATCGATTATTATTTTAACGTAGCGAAACGACGTTTGGCGCAATTTATTCGTTCGATACGGGATTCGTTTCTTCCGACACGAATTTTACACTTTGGCAGACGGTAATTCTGAAACTATTCTTTAGGTTAGGTTAACCTTACTCCCGTATACGTAAGCATCGGTGCACTAGTTCTTAATGAAAACAGAAATACATAGTCTTTTTTATAACAGCAAAAATATATAGAAGAGAAGAAACGGGAGAAAAATATGATAAACAGGTTAGGTTAGGTTAACCTTACTCTCATATACGTAAGTATCGGAAAAAAAAATACGTAGCTACCTTGTTTATAACAGCAAACCTATATAAAAGAAACGGGAGAAAAATATGATAAACAGGTTAGGTTAGGTTAACTCCCATATACGTAAGCATTGGTGCACTAGTTCTTAATGAAAACAGAAACACATAGCCTTTTTTATAGCAGCAAAACTATATAAAAGAGAATGAAGAAAAATATGATAAACAGGTTAGGTTAGGTTAACTCTACTCCCATATACGTAAGCACTAGTTCTTAATGAAAACAGGAATACATAACCTTTTTTATAACAACAAAACTATATAAAAGAGAAGGGAGAAAAATATGATAAACAGAATTCCATCGGTCTTATTATTGATATCAATTATTTAATGTTGTTCGTTCGCTTAAACGATGCTACTTGTTAATGAAATTATTAACAAAACAAGACGGTACTCGAACGTTTTTGCTACGGCTGCTTTTTTGCTGCCCAAAATTAATAACGGTTGCCGATAACTGAAATCAATACTGACTATTAACCACCAATATAATCGTTCTCATCGACGATAATGAAGTTCTCCGTAATTACTATTTCGACGAAAGAAAATTTCGATTATCAACGCACCTTGCAATTGCTTCATTTTTTACGCAGAAATCCAATCTTGGAATTTAGTTTTCAGTTCGTTTCGACGTTCGCGAACGACCGAGCAAGTGTTCGAGTGCACTTTTGGCTGATAATGTACTACATACGCGCTCGGATTCGCATAGACACGGGATGAATGGGAATCGGCGGTAGTGTGCGGCTGTCAGATCGGACTAGCCCGATATTTCGACGATCCGAATCGTTAGACGTTACGACCGGTAACGCGGTAGATCGTCGACGAAGCTATCTGCTGCACTTTCGCGCGTGTACGCTGCTGCAAACTCGCGTGGAGAGATCTCACGTCCCGTACGATAAGCGAGATACGAGAGAGAACCGGGGCGGAAGTTTACTCGCTCGTTTCGGCTTCTCCCGCGACCCGTTATTCTACACGTTGACGCGATTAACTTGCCGCAAGTGGCTGAAATTTTCAGAGAACCGCCGATCGTAGAAAGATCGAGGAACTTGCGAGGACTCGTTCACATCGCTCACGATTTTCGAACGTTATCGTGTATACGAGTTTCAAAAGCGAGAGAGTTTCGAAAATCAACTTTTCGTCGCTCAGCTCAGTCGTGGTCGTAATTACGAAGAAAACATTAAACACGAAGTTGAAAGTCAGTGTTTGTTAGGCGCTTTCACGGCTCAAACGGAAGTATCTTTACAACTGCAACCGCGAAGAATATAAATAGTTGTTTTTAGACGTAGAACCCGTCGTGTCCGTGCATGTGTGACTCGTTTCACTGCAATATCGTATGGAGACCACGCGGACGAGACATAACGAAGAAAACTTTGAATGTCATTCGGAGGATCAGCCCCTTTTGCTTAATGCGTTTAATGCGAACAATGGGAATTTTCTGCGAATGCGTACGAACGTAGTGCAATCGCTGCACGCGATGTGTCTCTTCGACAGATGAATTGTTCCCACCGCCATAGAAATCTAATTTATTGACGTCTGACGTGTCCGTCCCGCTCGTTTCACCGCGGTGGAAAAACTACAGCGAAACTTCTCCAGCGCGAGTGAAAATTGTGGAAATTTGTTCTACTAAACAAGCAGCAGTACGATCGATTAGTTCGCGGTGTGACTGTGCCTTTAATGTAAGAACTGCTCTGAAAAGTCTAATTCGTTTCACAACACAGTGAAGAAATACACTCAATGTCTGGCTCTTCGATGGTTGGTACTGGTTGAACGAAAAACAAATTTCGATTGTTAAAATTTGAATTTGTGAGATCAGCTGTTGAGGTGAAGTTTCTTCAAAAACCAGACCAAAAAAACAACGATTTGGGAGATATTTCAACAAAGAAATTCCAAAAAGAAGTTGGTTGTTCAGTCGAAATTTCGAGTTGATGTCACGCGAATTGTACAGTGGCGCCACCAGTCTCACGTGACTATTAAGATTAAGATCTTTCAGGTTAGGTTTAGATTAGCTTCAAGTTTCTTTCGATTAACATAAATAAACCTTCTCTTTCGATTGAGAAGTACATTCATTGGTTTTTCTTATCTCTATAGTTTTATCATAAAAACTGTACAGATAGTTTTATTACCTATTTTATTATTCACGTGGTTTTATTATCTATACAGTTAGCAATCAATAGACTGTGGATATTTTATATTTTTGTAACAAAAACTATAAAGATAGTTTTTTATTATCTATATAGTTGGTAATCAACAGACTGCGAATTTTTTATATTATAATTTGTCAGAAAACTGGAAAATGTACGAATAGAATGTACACAGAAATATATATATGAAATATTTCAAGCAGATATGCGGCGAGCGAAGCAAATTTTCATTTAGACTTCACCTCTTTAATTACGTTAATTTATAAAGTTGTCAAAAAAGTGTATAAACATGCCCCGCAGTCTCGTGACCATATTATCCATAAATTAAATATGATAAATTTGATTAAGAATTACACGGGAAATGTTAATTATCATGAACGAAACGTAACAGCGAGTCGTTTTAATTACACTGGAAGAAATGTAATGGATTTTGTAGAGATGTTTGAAACGTCTCCTTTTACAACTTTTGACTTCCCTTTTTACCGAGCGACGTTATTGGCTAAAAGAACCAATTATTACAAATTCATTATCCAGAGTGGTAAATTACGTGATATGGAAAATATATAATATTATTAATAATATAATATTACGGATTACGTACGTTCGATGCTCATTGCATAAAACGTACTGTCCTATCCTCCTATAATTAATTTCATTTTATGGCCAATAAATATGTTACTGCTTAAACTGGATGCTCAATAAACATCTTCACAAAAACAGTATTTTGTAGTATTATTACACGCTAATTATTAGTAATTAGCTCGTTGAAATGAAATAATTAACGTGCCTGTTTTTAATAGATCAACAGGAGTTTTTAATAGAATCGAAAGTTGATTTTCAAATTCAACGCAATTCACTACATATTTCGGCACAATGTAATTATCAATATATATATCTCCCATGCGTTTCATACCAGAAATGTGAAGAATCCTGACAACAAGAAATTAATCATACGCAAATAATCGCGAAACATAATACCGGCCGTTTCTATCGTGAAATTAGATTCTAGCAACGTGTACTTTATCAATTTATCGATTTAATTTAATTTACTTCAATTTGCAACTTTAACGAACAATTGAGACCGTTTAACACATTTCTATGAACACTTTTAAACAATCTCGAGTTTATTAGATATCTAATAATACTCCGAATTAAATGTTAATTTGAATTTTATGTTAAATAGAAAAACAATTAATACGATGAATTAATATGAAATTCTATCGTCCTATAAATAAATTTTAACATTTTCATTAAAATTTTAAATTGCGAGATATATATATATATATATATATATATATATATCGGAAAAATTTCTATTAAATTTCTATTAATTAGAGTTTATTAAACATCTAATAATCCTCCGAATTAAATGTTAATTTGAATTTTATATTAAATAGAAAAACATTAATACGATGAATTAATATGAAATTCTATAGGGTCTTATCATTCTAAATAAATAAATTTTAAAATTTTTATTAAAATTTTAAATTCATGATATATATATATATTTGCAATTTAAATTTCTATTAATTAGAGTTTATTAGATATCTAATAATACTCCGAATTAAATGTTAATTTGAATTTTATGTTAAATAGAAAAACAATTAATACGATGAATTAATATGAAATTCTATCGTCCTATAAATAAATTTTAACATTTTCATTAAAATTTTAAATTGCGAGATATATATATATATATATATATATATATATCGGAAAAATTTCTATTAAATTTCTATTAATTAGAGTTTATTAAACATCTAATAATCCTCCGAATTAAATGTTAATTTGAATTTTATATTAAATAGAAAAACATTAATACGATGAATTAATATGAAATTCTATAGGGTCTTATCATTCTAAATAAATGAATTTTAACATTTTTATTAAAATTTTATTAAAATATATATATATATATATATATATATGTATAGTGGAACGAACGAGGAACGGAACGTGCAAGGAACAGCCACCGGATGTTCATGGACGGCTCGTAAGCACGTATACCGGACAAAGCTCACCAGGCCAGAGCCTCGTACGGCGCACGATGTATGGCTCCTCCACCTCCGCGCGCGCCGGAAGTAATCGTTTTAACGTGCAATGGCAGCGATCGTTAAGTACCGCGGGCCTCGTCTTACGTCACGGTTTGATCGCCGCGGGACTAGCGATGGGAACAACGCCACTCGTGTCGTTTCTATCTCACGTTTGTGTGTGCCTAGCTCACTTCGCTCGATGAAATATTCGAATCGGGGAACATTGTAACGATAGTTTCAATAATAATTGATGGTCGAACGATATAAATAACGATGATAGATTCAAACGATGATGATAGACTTGTCTCGTGAAAAACCGATGGGACGATTCGACATCGACAGATTATACATGATGTGTAAAAAAGAAATATAACGCTGTTGATGCATGATTTATTCTGATAATTTTAAATCGAAGATCAAGAATTCTTCTCGCAATTTAAGCTTCTGTTAATTAGAGTTTATTAAATCCAATAATTAAGTGTTAACTTGAATTTTATGTTAAATAGAGGAACAATTAATACGTTGGATTAATGTGAAATTCTATAGGTTCTATAAATAAACTTTAACATTTTTATTGAAATTTTAAATTCGTGATATATATACATGAGACAGTATATATTTCATTAATCCTTTGTGCAATTATACTACAGCCATTTGAATTTCATTGGGCAGATCGACTTGAAATTAGTTTCAATGAGACATGTTCTTGATAAACAGGTGAATATATTTAATTTGCCTAATTAATAATATACATATATAATTAATACACACATAAATAAATATTACTAATTATACAAATATAAATAAATATTACTAATTTAATCATTATAATCAATTTTATTTAAATTAAAAATTAATATTTACTCTGTGTAATCTTGGTCATCGGAATAGTAATTTTTATCGATATCTCGATTCTCCAAACGAAACGATCTTTTTTTTTTAAGAGAAGCAATTAACAATCGGCCTCGAAGGTGAACGTGTTCATCTCATTTAGATAATTCACGGATTGTTCTCGAATTTTTAAAATTCGATTCTAATGATGTTCATCGGAGGCAAATAAATAATAAATCAATCGAAAGTATAATTTATCCAAAAATTTCTACGTTAATCTTATCATCACTTTAAATGTCCTTGAATAATCCAGAGATTATTCTTCAGTTTTTCCAGATCTTGAATTTTCCGAATGACACTTTCAAGAAAAGCTACAAATCAATTATTAGAACCATTCCAAAAATTTCTACGTCAATCTTTCTAAATCTTGAATGAAATGAAATTTTTCAAAGATTAAAAATTCATCTTTGACCACCGTTGAATAACCTTATCCTTGAATAACCCAAAGACTATTCTTCAATTTCTATAATTTTGTATTCTCCAATGTACTGCAGTAATACTTCCAGAAAAAGCTTCGGATCAATTATTTGTTTCAACTTGAATTTCTATTCATTGATCATTTCGTCTCATCAACGACCTTAAATAATCCAGGGACTGTTTCTCGAGTTTTTAACTATTCTAACGACACTTCTACAAACCAGTTATTACAACAATTTCAAAAAAGATGCAGAAATCATTTCAACTACTGCGAAATGACCCTAATAAAAGAGACTGTCTTCGATATATTTCTCGAGATCGTAATTTCTCCTGCCCCGGGAGAATACCCGCGAGAAAAAAATCGAAAAATCATTTTCAGAGAAAATTTCTACGTCCAATGATTTCTCTCGTCGCTGTAACCAGTCGTTGAATAATTCCCAAAGTCAGATCTTGAATTCGATCTCGCGTGACGACGTGAATCGCGGAAACAGGAAGATCGATTTGATCGGGGAAACCTTGGTACTCGAATCGTGTGTGCCCATCGCTAGTTACCGACCACCCTAAGACTACCTACATACTCGGCTACGCCTCGACACATTGCCTCGACCCACGCGCCATTGTCTTCTCTTTCGGACGACGCTGCCTGATGTAAGAGGGAACGAGATACGTACTCGCGCAGAAAGAATGAAAGAATGAAAGAAAGAAAAGAAAAGTTTCGCTGGAATTATAGGCAGAGATACGTAGGACGATGACGGGATATATCGAAGATATCCGATGCCCGGCACTCTACTCGCGTGGAACAGATTTTTTTTTTTTTCAGAGAGACCAGCCGCCGAGGTTTGTAATTAACGAACCGGGCGGCGTTGCATGAATTGTTGAACAGAAATATATTAACGTATATAGCGTCGCTGAAATAGATTTCACGCGGTCGTCGACGTCTTCGTGTCAAGCATGTATCTCTATCGCTTTTATCTCTTTCATTTCGGGCGAACGTACTCGCTTAAAGATACTCGCGCATCTGTATGACGATGAATCTTCTTCCAGGAAGTTCGTGACAGCATTGAAGATCGATGACGTCATAGGTCAAATTTGATATTTGTTACCCGATCAGATTGCAAATTTTGAGACTCTAGCTCAAAGACAGAGACTTTTCTTCGGTGAACAGAATTCATTGAAATTCAAAAAAAAAAAAAAACGTTCGGGGAATAATATTTTCACGTAAATTCCAACACAAAAATTTTCACGTAAATTCCAACACAAAAATTCTGAGATTCTTTCGTTCGAATTTCATGCCAGTGATATTAATCGCTACATTATAATTGAAACGTCACCTTGCAATACGTATATATATATATATATATATATATATATATATATATATACACACACACACCTAAATCGTGAAAATTATATATATATATATAAAATATTATTTTATTATAATATTTATACATATATATTTTTTATATTTTTATATATATATGTTTCCTATATTTTATTATATAAATATAATTTTTTACATTTATATATATAATTCTATATTTTTTATTTATATATATAAAAATATAATTATATATATATATAAATAAATTAAATATCTGAATATATGTCTAAATATAGCCAAATAAATTGTATACGCAAATTGTATAAATATACGTTGCAAATATAGCAAAGATAATCGTGCAAACAAAATGTTTAGAACACGAAGCGATCGAAGGAGGAATACGCCGCCTGTTTCCGCCGAAAATGGCGGCCAATTTTTAACTCGTAAAAGTTGCAATTGCCGCTCGATGGGACAACGGCTGATCCATCGTGGAACAATACGACATCGGCGTCGGAAAAATCGGCCGTGTCCGGCTAACAGGGCGCAATGGCCGTTACGTAAACGCGTAAACACACACACACACACACACACACACACACACGAACGAACGATACAGGAACATTGCATGGCGCGAGCTGTGGCCGTGGTATTCCGCGAGTCTCACGACTTCTCCGCCGACGTGAATCATGCCAGTTCCGGTCCGACCCACGCGCACGCGTCCCTGAAAACACACCCGCGCCGCCGATCTCATCCTCCGTTCGTCTCGATTACGCCTGAATTTATGAAATGTCTTCCACCAACTCGTACTCGCCCGCTCGTGCAAACTGGGTCCTCGAAGTTCCAAGCGCGAAACGTTGATCGTTCAAAGATCGTTCACCTTGGAAACCGTGGTTTTCGGTTTTTCGCGAAGCTGGAAAGGAAAAATTCAAGGTCTAACGCGAGATATAGCGTAACAACGGCATTCGTCATACTGCGCGTGAATGATACAAGTTTATTCTGTTGGAATAAACACGTTGAATGAAGTAGAATTTTGAGACACAGGGCTGATGTTTGTGCAGCACAAGCAAGAAGTGAGGCTCGGTAGCCAAAGAGGTTAAGATCGTTCGATCTCTCATTCGATCTTCCCGAGTGCTGTAAAAAGAAACTCTAGACGAGGGGCACGAATTAAAAATCCAGTTCGTTCGTCGACTTCGGCACGACACGTTTCCGATATATCTATCTTCTTTGAATAATGATAAACAAACTAATTATCTTATCATTGGTTACAAGATCGTTTGTAATGCAATATGAATGCCCCGGTACAGACTCGAAGTACTACTTGATTCACTTCGATCGATTTGTCTTCGTCATCCAGCACCTGACGTCGACAATTCACGCGAGAAAATGGAAATAGTTATAAATTATTGCTCGTGCCATCAACTGGAGCCTCGCGAATATCTCGCGAATAAAAATCATTTCAAACGATCGCCAACTATTCTAACTATTCCGGTCACCGTTTAACACTGAATCTACCAAGCGGGGTCAAATGACCGTTTTTAAAAATTTTGTAACAGAATATGTAATAATCATTGCATCGCCGTTTAACTTTCATTCGACTTTTCTTACATCATACGTAGAATGCATTTTTGAACGTTCACTTTTTTCTTTATGTTTTGGAAGAAATTTGTTCTTCGCGTAAATCGGTCTTTGTCTTCTATTATCTTACTTGCTATCTAAAGAAAATTGTTTATTCGAGAGTATGTCCAACAATTATCTCGCCACGTTATAAATATGCAACGTTATAAAAAAAAAAAGAAAAGAAATGGAGTCCAATATTTTTCTTCAATACTACGGAGCAGAAATGACTGCAGGAGTTATATAAGGTTCGATTTGACAATAGAAATCGATGCCAGCCAGCCCTTAGATAAACCGGAATAAATTCGTCTTGATTTCCGAAACGTTTGGCGCAAATTCAAACCAAGGTTCATATTTCTTTCTCACTGAGAGAAGAGCTTGCAGCACCGAATATCAAGAACAGCCAGATAAAAATAATCACAGATATAACTACAGATTCATGTGACCGAAAGAAATTCCAGATAAGAATTATGCAAAGGCATATATAATAAGACGAACAAAATCAGTGTAAAAAATGTGAAAAAATACGTACGTGGTGTGAATGTACAATCGAGAATCCTATAATTTGCAAACAACGTGGCGAAACTGAATAAGACAAACACACTTGCTTATTTTTAAATATAAAGAAATAATTCGTTCACCGTCTAATTGTTTGTAATCTTCATTCTGTACCTGAACAGGTATACACGAAGGCTCGGTGGATTTAGTGTTAATTGCCGGATTCGGAGCACCGGGTATCCGACAGATGAACTTGAACTGGCCATTCACGCCGCACAATGCCGAACATAGTCATTTTCTCGCCCTAACGGATCATCCGGGACACCGTGTAGTATTCGTCGAAGGGGAAGAAACTTGTTCTCCCCCACCCCTGTCGTTGTCCGGAGGGAAGCAATTTCGGATATAGGGAGTTCATAAAGCTGTTCCTCTCTTTATTAGCGCGTAAAGAGAGGAGCGGGCAAACGCGAGACAGAGAAACGGATTAATCTTCGCTCGTCGACCATTTGGCGCGCAACGTGAAAGTGAATGATACGTGCGCCATTCAATTACGGGCGTTTCGCCATGTTTTACGGCCAGCGCCCGACAAAAGCTAATAAAACGCGTGTGAAATATTATCGAGCGATGTTGGTAGTTGGCAGTAGCTAGTTTAGTAATACAAGCGTGAAACAAGCGAATGTTACATGTTAATTTCTATTTATTTACTGTCAACATTTACATTTTTATAACAGATCAATATAATTGGAATTATAATATTCCAATATATTTATGTAATTCCAATATAATGATATTATATTCTATTATATATATATATATATATATATATTTATATATTCCAATATAATATGAATTCCAACATATATAATATATACATATATATATTTTGTATAATGTATAATATAATATATATATATATATTCGATATGTATATAATATATATAATGAAATATAATGGAATATATATATATATATAATAAAATATAATATCATTATTAATATATTGGAATAATAAATATATTGGAATATTATAATTGTATATATATATATATATATATGATTGGAATTATAATATTCCAAATATATATAATTCCAATACAATGATATATTCTATTATATATATATGATATATTCTATTATATAATATATATATAATATATATATATAATTGGAATTATAATATTCCAATATATTTATGTAATTCCAATATAATGATATTATATTCTATTATATATATAATATATATATATATTCCATCATATTCCATTATATATATTATATACATATCGAATATATATATATATTATATTATACATTATACAAAATATATATATGTATATATTATATATATTGGAATTCATATTATATTGGAATAATATAAATATATTGGAATATTATTGACATAACACGTAACATATAAATATTTTAATAATATTAATATCAATTTACGAACAAGCATATAAAACAAGTAAAATATTGTTCCGTCCACGTTGTTGCGAAACTCGAAATTCGATAGAATAGACAGAAGACAATTTTGTATTATTATTATTAATTAGCCACGCAGTAGTTCTCAATTTTCACCTTTTCACCCTTATTATGCAATGCCTGCTTAATTTTTCGATAATATTCATCGAATTTCTAAATCTTTAAATATCGCTTGAAACTTAATCGACAGACAACAGAGGAGCACAGTTCATAATTTTACAAAGTGAACTTTCTTCATGCCTGCCGCTTATTTATTTATTAATCGCTGTGCGCACGCATTTTCACAAATGATTCGTTCAGATTCGGAGAATCTCTCCGCGAATTTAAAAGTTTTTCAGATCCTTCCTTTCTGGAAGCTTGCACCGTCTTCTTGCAGAAATTACAGAGTCAAGTCGAGAGTTGATCAAGCTCAGGCGCGACAGAGACTGGCACAGTTAAATCAAGAAACAAAGTTAAATCAAGAAAAAAAAAATAAAATAAAGAAAGATTTGCCGTGCTGTTCTATCCATTTTCGAGTCGCGAGTCGTTTAATACTCCGCGACAACGAAGTGAAACACTCAACGTGAACTTTGACCTGGACTGGCCGGTGGTTTAATCGCGGCCCACGTGACTCGAGCGGGAATCAAGACGTTCCAGCGCGGATATACGCGAGGCATAAAATAATCGCGCCGATTCGTTCTCTGATTACCGGGCGAAACCGGTCGTGTTTCGACGATGTCCGCCACGCGAAACGAGCACGGCCGCATTTCGATCGGCTCGCTTTCTCGTAACGCGACCAACCGTTTTACGGCCGATCGTTTCCTGCGAAACGGCCGATTCCTTTCAATCCCGAGGGGTTCTGGGGGGGGGGGAGAGGAGACTTGATCCTCGTTTCGTCGATTCGAGGGGAAGAAGGGCGTCGACGAGAGAAACATCGAAGCTCGTGGAAAATCACGATTTTTCATGGACGAGGGATAAGTTTTACTACAAGGGGAAAATTCGTCGTGCAGTTGGAAACAATAAGCTCGACAAGGTTAAATAATGTGTATTTCCCGTTTTCTTTGTTTTATATTTCATAATGATTCATTGATCCTCGTTCTCGCAATTATCTCGATTTCATCTGTCCGTCAGTTTCAGATTGACACGATGGAGTACGAATAATTAAATTAACAAATTCTTTTACTAATAAACTGAATAATTTGAATATTTATTCAGTTGCGCTACTCTCAATTTGCTACATTTTGCGAATATTTTTTGTAAGAGAAACGTGTCTGACAATGTATAAGGAACGAACGGATAGTCCAAGTGCCATTGCATGTTCGCAAAAATTTGCACATTACGAAATTAAAATGTAGATACCGTACTACGTATGAAATCTTCTTCAATTGAAAGAATTTTTCTACCGAGATGAGCTTTGCAACAATTGTAACGTCGCATGCAATTTGCAAGCTGGATCTTCCTTCTTCTTTATTCAAAATAACTGTTAGCAAGAGAAAAATTTTTTTAAATTAATACTAACGACATATACGAATTCTTAGAAGAAAGTAACTCGAAATAATCAAACTACTTGGAGAAAAAAGGATATGCAGAACACTCACTTTTGCAAAATTATTTGGAATTACTTGGAGAAACTTTCTGCGAACTAAATATCTTCTACGGTATCGCTTCGCTGCATCGCGCGATCCGCGTTCTTTATTCCGAACAGAATCTAAATTCCTCGGTTAGAATCACCTAAATCGTGTGAAACCCTTCGTCTGAAAAGTCTTTTTCTGTCAACAATCGAAAAACAAGTAGAAATAAATTGGCCAATTTCTCGCCACTCGGATTCTAATCCGTCCGCAATATAACGAACAATATAACGCAATAATCTCACGGATGAATCTGACTTCCCTCGAAACTGCCTACGGGCGAACGAAGAGGGCAAAACAATGGCCGCGCATTAAAATTACCATAGATTCGATCGGGCTATCGGGAGAGGGAGAGGGGGTTTCGAGTATCTCGAAATGCAAACCGGTCGAACGATGGCTTTTACGCGAGCTTGGTTTGTTATATTCGGCTCTCCTCGAAACGTGGCACCGACGTGACCGCGTGATCCTAAGGTGGCTGACAGGAAAGCACAATGTGCAACGGGTGGGTCGATGGGGGCACGTGTACCCTGTTATAAGGCCCCCATGCACCGTTTTAGCCTCACACGGCTCGTAACACGAGAACGGGACTTTGTGCCACGTAATGCTGCCGTGGCATGAAAACTTCCAGCCGTTCCGGCTGATACGTGAACTTACAACCCCTATGTACTATATACGGCGGCAGGCACATCCGTGCCCGACCGGAAACGACCGGCATTATCTACCATCCTATTTGCCGATCTGCGAATCGGCTGCTTTCTTTCCCGTCTTTTCTTTTTTTTTTTTTTACTGGCGTTTTACGCGAATTTACATTTTTATGGGCAAGTGGACGAGCAACGTGTATTAATTAAATAATAAATAAATAATATATATATATATGTATATACGTGTATTATTTTTCTTAATTTTAAAAAAATTAATTTAAATTCCATTATTTTTTTGTTTAGAGTTATATAAAAATTATTAAACTTATAGCTTAAATTAGCTTATTATATATATATATATATATATATATACAAATATTGGCTTATAGTTTCGTTAGATGTCTGATAAAAAGAATTGATTTTCTAAATTAAAATATAACAATGAACATTATTTCTAATGATCGTTATATTACATCTATTATTTAACATCTGCTAATCAGTTTTCAAGTTAAACTAAAATCCAATTAGTAACGATACAAAAAAATCATATATAAATATTTTTTATCAAAATATATCTTTTTCAAACGCATCGTTACTCGAATATTTTTGTATCGACGAGTAGTAGCGCAGTTAGGCTTGCCAATCGTCTCTTCACAGGTCTTTCAATCAGCTTTCCCGTCCTTGTTCTTTCTTCGAGTTTTCGTTAACACGAGCCCGAGTTAACGCGGTGCGATCGATTGATTTTTCAGGGCAGCGAAGAACGTCGACAACGCGGAAGAGAAGCGGAGAGAAGCCGAGAGAGAGAAGCAAGGGTCCCCGATATTTTCTCGTTAAAAGTTTCTCCAAACGTTCTATTAATTACTGGCTATCGTTTCTCGATCGGCGACAGAGACTTTTCGTTTCGTTCGGCGCCCATTAATTCTGCGCCCCCTCCCCCCCGCCACGCGGGTTTAGGTTAGGTTTCGAATCGGCCCGTTGACTCGGCTCGCAACTCGGCGGCCATTTTTCACGCATGCCCGCGTCCTCTTCCGGCAAACCGCGTTTCTGCCCCCTCCACTATACACAGTGGTCCTGAATTCGGCACGCGAGAGATTCGACGAATTCGGATGAAAGAGTTCGATCAGCAGTAACGACATCGTCGACGTTTGAATGTTTGCCAAGAGAAAGAGTATGGCGCTCGTGAAGACTGTCAAGTATCAACTGCCTCAAGTTAAGCATCATGCGAATATTTATATTGATATGACATTTTGTGCATGCCTCAGTTTGTCCGAAAGTTTCACCAAACTATAGATACCGCCGGAATTGCTTTTCACAATATCTTTGTTAGAAAGAGTTACATCATGCAAGAGTTGCATCATCGAATATTGTGTTATAGTTACGCTTATAATTATGACACCTGACCGACCTTAAATTCGTCAAATTGAAAACACTTTCTTTTAAAACATTCGAAGTACATTCAACGCGAGCGTGCGATCTCTGGTAAATGGACGAAAGTGGAGTATAAGTGAAATTTTGATCAGAATATAACAATGTGAATCATTGTTTTTTTTTTTTTTTTTTTCGAAACAGGATGAACGTTTTCTGAATCAAGTACATTTGTGTAAGCCTAGAAGGACGAAACGTGTCAACACCTTCAAAAATTTCAATACTCAATGCTACGTGTAACTATTACTGTATGCTTAAAACAGCTATTTATTTTCGCTGGATATTATTTTATTTTTGGTTTTTAATCAAATATATTTACATTTAATTAACAGATATATGTGTTTCCAGACTTCTGTTTGAAATTTAACCATTGTGATCATGTTGCCCGTGTCTCGTTACAGTGCTAATGAAATACGTACTAATTAATACGTCGATACATATAATATATACATTTCCAAATTGGTTTGAAATTTCACCGGTATAGTCGTAACAGTCGCATCTCGTTACAAAACGTTAATGAAATTTCAAAACGTTGCGTGCAATACTTGTATATTTTACGTATAACGGAAGTCTGCGTTTTCCAAATTGGCTTTTCGTTTTGAAACCGGACTGGGACGGTTTTTCGCGAGGAATCGTTTGCACGATTTTCCAAATTTTTGTTACAGCGAACACGAATGACACGAAGTCCGATGATTAATTCGAAACAGATGCTACACAGTGCAAATACATTGAGTTCAACGAAATTTTCAGTCTTCCCTTTATTAAAAAAATAAAGTTTTCCAATCGTTGAACAAATGTTAAAAAGCAGATAATTTTTACAACAGCTCGTCTTCAGGCCTTTCAACAACGCCGGAATTTTGGAAAAAAAATCCGTTTCTCCGTCTTTCTCTTTTCGTTTAATTTCTTATTTTTTTTACAACACTATATTTTGCTAATATATTTCGTCCCAGCTAATACACGAATTCCACGAAATCCAGTAGATAAAAAAAAGAAAGAAGTTCATCTATAAATTCTATCATTTATACAAAAATACGCATTTTTATATTTTATATATTATTTGAATAATAGAAAAATATAATAATAATTGCAAGTATTAATATTTTCGTTCTTTTGCTATAATTATTATTAATAGAATATAAACGTCTTGTTGTAATAAAAAAATTTCGTAGTAACCTAATGTAAATATATTTAACAGTGGAATTTCAATGTAATTATTTCAGGTGGTCATATTATAATAATTTCAACAGAGAAACTGATCTAATGAAAAAACTGTTCAGAAAGAGGAAAAACAGAAGGAGAAAAATTCAGAAATAATAAATTAAATGATTATTCTGAATTTTAATACAATTTTCAAGAAGAAAAATGTATGATTACCTGGAAGTGTTCTCTGTCACGGACAGTGTCACGACTTCGTAAAATTTTAATAAAATTAATTCGTCAAAATAACTCCGATCATTGAACACTGGAGATGGAAGACGATCCGACTGATTTTGAAACAAGCGTGGGCGTGGCAGGTTTCACGCAGGCAAATCTATAGAAATCGACACACGCATCGTTTCAACGTGTGTGAAATCTGTATATACAGGGGGATTTTCTACGAAGCAGCGGTGTGTGCGTATATACTTGAAATACTTTCGCGAGCCAGTGAGTTTCTATCGTTTCTATCGTTCTCGAATCGATTTCCGAATCGAATTTCCACTTTTCGACTTCCGATCGCCGCGCCGCGAATTCAGCGATCACAACGATCCCTGGATTTTCCTCTCTTTTTTCCTTTTTTTTTTCTCGTTTCCCGCGAAAAAAACCGCTGATGAAGACGAACAGCCTGCAACCGACAATGCGATAGACCGTGAAGCCGCGATAACGCTGCTGCTGCTGCCTCGTTGCTCGCGCGTAATTATGATTAAGAACGGCAGATAGATCGTCGAGCGTTGTTTGCACGCTCGTTGCTACTTTTCAGCGGGATTACCGCGTGTCGACACACACGGCCGATAAAATGGCGAAGAGGTGGCGGAATCTGTTGTTTCGTCGGCGATATTTTAGGTCAACGCGTTGTCGATCGTTGTTATCGTCGCACACTGCCGTGATCGTGATCGTTTCACCTCTTCAGCGAGGATCGATGACTCGAAAATGGCACTTTTTTTTTTCTTTTTTCTTTTTTCGTATCGCAAGAACGAAATCTCGCAAACACGAGAGAGAGAGAGATATATGAAATGGAGTGTGCGCGCGTCGTGATTTAATAATCAAACTAGCTACCAGGCAAGTCGATTAGAAAAATGTAGATTTCCAACGTTAATTGAATTTCTAACTTACACTGACCGCGTCAACTGTGTACGATTCAATTACCATTGTTTGTCAATCGATATCTATTATTATATATAAAATCGCAGCGCGAACGAATTGATATTGAATAAATCGCAAGAATTCTGAAAGTAAACGTCACAAAAGAAGAGAAGACTTTCATTTTAAGAGTGGCCTTTTAGAGTCCATTTTACAAAAAAAAAAAAAAGAAAGAAATCGAGCTAGCTGTTTCAATATTTACATTATCTACGTTATCTTTTCATTTTTGAATAAACTTTGAAATCACTAAGATTTCGTACGTGGGAAATTTTGCTGGTTAATGGAATGATAAAAAGTGCCATTTTAAGAGTTTCGAATGATACGAAGCATATTACGCGATACAACTTTATGAGATAAGAGCTATGTTTGTTTTATTATTAAAGTAGCAGTGATCGATTAGCTCAGATCGTGATTCTTTTAAATAATGGTAATTCCATTAAATATAGAGGATTTCGTTTCAACTGAACCTCTAGAGGACGCGGTTTTTAGAAAGTTGAAAAACACTAACGGAGAAAGGGTAAATTGGTTAAAAATATGTTGGATGCGATTTTTGAGAACTGAACTATATAAAATGTTCTATGCAACATCAATAAATGAGGCTGCACTATTCGAAACACTGGATTTATCACGTCCGGAGAGACCAAGAAACATTAATAATATTGAATTCACACCACTGTCAAAAAATCTAAGACCAATCGCAACGCTAAAATACGACGATATGATGAATTTATTACACTGTATACCATAATTATTTTAAAATCCATCCCGCATACGCAAATTGGGGAAGAACGAGTTATAAATTACGAAATATTATTTGAACGTGACGTTTCTCTAACAGTGAACAAAAAGATTGGATATTTTTCAATTTTATAGCACAAAATTGCAATGCATTTTTCTTTCAAGGGAATTTCATTCTTTTCAAGGGACTTGTTGCTTTTTTAAAAATTAAAACAGTTATTTCATTGATCTTCAAAGTTGGCTCGAGGTCCGTTTATTTATCGAGAACGTGTTATTTTCTAAAACAGTGTTTTATCGTACTAATTGCGTTGGTAAATTATACACACCGTTAGAAAAACACACACACACACACACACACAAATAACATTACACCAGCATGTTACCGCTTGCTGATATTTTCAAATTTATCAAAACGTACAGTAAATATCTTAATTCGAAGATATGGAATTGAGCCGTTTATTTTGAAAATAAACGGCTTGTATCTCCCTTTATTATAAAATCATTTGCACGGCGACGTTGGCATTATCAACAAGTATCGATCATTGCGCGTCGATAATTAACACGCGAGTCATCGAATCAACCAGGGCAAGAAGTCGCAGAGGGGTCGAATAGAGGAAAAAGGATGATCGAAAACAGAAAGAGAGACAGAGCGCGAGAGAGATATGGATTTGGAGGACACGGAGAGAGGATGGGCGTGGAACAGTGTAAATTTATGTTCAATTTCGCGGCGGATGCGGAAGCGACGGCCGAGCGGAATTTTCGCACGGGGATTTCAGCCCGCGCTGGCAATAAACCTTCGACCAGTCGGACGGGCAACATCGCCGGGAGGAACGCGACGCGACGCGACGCTGCCTCGAACTCTCGCCATCGACGAAATGCAGCCGTGGTTGTATTCTGTATTTTCCGAAAAAAAACAAAAAAACGGGACGACCGGCAAAGGCAGAAACGCAGAGAGACGAGAGAGGAAAAAAGAGCGAGAGAAAGTCGGAAAAACAGTGACAGGAATGTCAAAATGAACAGAAAAGTGAAAATGGGGGACGTAAGAGAAAGACAGCGAGGAAGAGGAGAAGGAAGAGAAAGAGGAATGTCGAAACGAGAGAAAAGCGAAAGAAGAGAAGGGGGATAAACGCAATTGGAATTGAATTGTCGAAAAGTGCAGGAGAGGAAGAAAAGAAAGAAAGAGAGAGAAATGTTAAAACGAGAGAAAAGCGAAAGAAGAGAAGGAAAGAGGGATGAAAGAGAAAAACATAGAGGGAGAGAAAAAGGAAGAGAAAGAGGAATGTCGAAACGAGAGGAAAGCGAAAGAAGAGAAGGGGGATGAAAGAGACAAACACAATTGGAATTGAATTATCGAAAAGTGCAGAACAGAAAGAAGAGAAAGTGAGAGAGAGAGAGAGAGAGAGATCAAAACGAGAGAAAAGCGAAAGAAGAGAAAGAAAGGGGGATGAAAGAGAAAAACATAGAGAGAGAGAGAGAGAGAGAGGAGAAGAACGATAAACACGATTGGAATTGAATTATCGAAAAGTGCAGAAGAGAAAAAAGAGAAATACAGCGAGAGAGAGAGAGAGAGAGAAATACAACGAGAGAGAAAGAAGAAAGTCAAAACGAGAGAAAAGCGAAAGAAGAGAAAGCAAAGGGGATGAAAGAGGAAGACAGAGAGGGAGAGGAGAAGAACGACAAACACAATTGGAACTGAATTATCGAAAAGTGCAGAAGAGAAAGAAGAGAAGGAAAGGGGAATGAAAGAGAAAATAGAAGACGAGCGATAAACACAATTAAAACTGAATATCGGAATGCGCAGAGGGTCGAAGAAAAAAAGGAGAGAGAGAGAGAGAGGAAAGTCAAAACGACAGAACACCGAAAGAAAAGAAGACTGGGAAGGGAAAGGGGCAGCGATAAACACAATTGGAATTGAATATCGGAAAGCGCAGAGGGTCGGAAGAGAAAGAAGAGAAACGGGCAAAGGGGTGGAATTTTCACGGCGCGCACAAAAGGCTCGCGGCGTGTGGCGTTGGACGTATTTAGAGCGGAACTCGCCTGAAACCCCCGAAATTCGACCCCAGCGTGAAACGCGCCGCGCGATTTATGCAGAGACGGAATTATTTGTGACCCCTGGCCGCGGGAAAACACAGGGGGGAGGGTGGGGCAGGGGCCGTTTCAACAAGAGGAATGCGTAGAACAGGGCCTGAATAATGAAATACGGACGCCGGCCAATTTCGGATATACTCAGCTGATTGCGTGAAGCATTACGCGATGAAGTATGCCGTTGCGGTGGAAACGCGGAAGGAAACGAGGCCGTTTCGCCTCGTTGTTTAACGTTCCAGCCTCTATTATCGCGTTAACATTGCCAAGGGAAGGGGAGGGGGAGAGTTTTATTTCTCGAAATACGCTGCACCGGCACAATTGAGAAGAATTGGTCTTCGAATTGAATCAACGAGGTTCACAGGTTTCTTTTTTTTCTTCATCGAGCTTCATCGATTCGATACAAAAATTTTAGGCTAACCTGTTGTTGCAGAAGAAACTCATCTCTGATGTATGGATACTCGTTCGATTAGCCTCGAATGTGCGAATATTATCGGATTAATACGTACGAACTGTATCTTTTATAACTAACTATGTAGAGTCATGTTGTTCAAACATGTGATTGTTGGAGAAGGATTAGGTTTAGGTTAGGTTAGAATGAAGAAAGAAGATGAAACAAGAGTCAGGTGTCTTTTGAAGATTAGATTAGATTTAGGTTGAGATGAAGAATGAAGAAAAAAGATAAAACAGGGGTCAGGGGGGTCAGGTGTCTTTTGAAGATTAGGTTAGGTTTAGGTTAGATCTAGGTTATTATTCTGCGTTAAAAAGGAAACAGTTTTTCGTTTGAGCTAATCATTGCGTTAAAAAATTATGGTTCTGGGCACGTCTTTTCGACAGCGTATCCACGGCGTGTCAGAAATTGAAAGGATCGATGACGATGATGACACCGGAAATACTTTCAATAATAGATGTGATTTGATGAATTGGACGGTTCGAGCCATTCTGTTCGCAAGAGTTGGAGGAGTATCGAACATTTGTTACTGGAACCACTCGTGCTAACCTAATTTCTTCAACCATTCGATCGAATTCGATGTAACCTTGGCATGTCTAAAAATCTACTGGACTTCTGAATTCTCACAAACACGTACAAACACGGGGATGTCCTCGATAATGAAGGAAGAAAGAAAGAAAGAAGAAAAAAAAGAATTCCGTCGAGAATCGCCAACGAAACGGAGAAATAAAGGATAATACGAAAATTATCGTAACTTTTTCCCTCCTTCGAAGATCATGCTGCAGCAACCACGAGGAAAACGAGCCTTCGCCTCGAGGATGGCCCCGGTGTGTGTCCGCTGTTTTATTCTCCGTTTAACCTTTTCGTAATTAACGAATCCTTTTCGTAATTAAACGGCAACGGGACACAATCTCCGGTGGCTCCTTTAATTAACGGCAATTAACGGCAAGAAGCGATTACGGGGGTGAGATGACGAGAGGAAACGGAGACGACGCCGAGGCCTCTTCATCCACTTTGCGACACACCTCCTAATTCAACCCCTTCTCTCTCTCTCTCTCTCTCTGCCTCTGTGCTTGAACGAATATCAAGTTGAAATTATTAGTGCACATCGTAAAATTTCTCGATTGTGGCGAATTTATCAGTACAGTTCGCTACGACGTAATGCTCTCAAAGTATCATTTCGAGGGCCAGAGTCGTCACCTTCGATCTCGATCAATCGTTCTTCGAGGGCGGAATTTAAATTTCTGGGGGCGTCAGTGTCGTTTCAAGATCATGCCAAAACAGATCTCCACGTCATTGGTCAATTTTTCCACTTTTCACCACTGTCGTAGCTGTCGAACGAACGACTGGGCAAGCTAATTTAGAAACACAATCGTCTCCGAACGTCGAACAGATGATTTCACGAATAATCTCGGTTAATTTCGAATCGTAAAGCCGCGAGAACTCTTGACTGACTCCGCTGCGACAAACAATAAACAGATGAAACAAAAGCAGCGTGCCTGCGAGAGATAGAACAAAAGACAGAGAGAAAAAAAGAAAGGAAAAATCGCGATGAACCGAGCAAACGCAACAAAAGAGAATTAGAACAAAGGGCGAATCATTCCGAAACTTTGGCGCGCGAGAGATAACAATAACTGACATAGGGAGAAAAAACACAGGTAAATAAAGTATTCATCCCTTCGATGTATCAATTCAAGCAGCCATTCATCGGGAAATGCTGAAATTCTGAAAATTGCCGGGTGTCAAACCGTACGGTTCGTTAAGCCGGTTTTCGCTAATTGAAAACGCACCCGCGCCAGCCATCCTTCTCGTAATAAACGAGTACCTGTCCCTGTCCATTTCGCCTGCTACTTTTCTCGTTAATAGTTTCGGAGAAGTAACGCAGTAAAAAAGGAAAAAAGGAAGAAACTCAATGGGGAAATCCATTCGGGATCGAGTAGGTCAGCGCGGAAGGGCGGGATTTTTAAAAACACCTGTCGAACTGTATCTCACACTCGGGCATCGCGGAGTCCCGATGCACTTTCCAAGTCCGTCCAGCTGGAAAATAGTGGAAAGTCCTCCAGTCCGGACTCCGGATTCGTCTTTCAGTTTTTCTGCCCCCCCCCCCCCCGCTTGGAAGGGGACTTTATGGCTTTCGCGACACTTTACCCCTTCTTTCTTCGTTTCTTCCTATTCTCGCGATATCTTGCTGCCAGAAGGGGAGAGCTCGCGAGGCGGACGAACTTTCTCTCCTCTTTACTTTTCTTTTTTTTTTTGGAACTACGCGCACGATGCACACGGTTTGATAGCGCTGGATGGATAGCGTTCACTCGCCCATACTTTCTGCCATTTTACGCCCGTATCACCCGAGGAGAAACGTTCGTTTCTTTTGCAAGGACGACGCCAGCCACGCGGCACACCCCTTATCGCCCACGTTCGAAGTATCTTCGCGGCCGTTTCAGCCTCTATTCATTCCAAGAGTGGCGCGTCACACGCTCCGCGGATCCGTTTCCGCCCGTGGCCGACAAAAAGAGGGGGAAAAAAAACTCCCGATCGCAAACTTTGATTCCTGGGGTTGAAGGATACCAGTTAACGACGAAGGGGTGGGTTTCAGATAATTGAATGGAAGTACGTCGAGTACGGTTCACCAGCGGCGTTTGATCGTCAGAGTTCGACAATGAAGTGTGATTCTACGATACCGTGGGTGGTATCGTAGATACGTCATTGAAAGGTGATGTCGGTTGTTGCAAGAAGCGCATTACGTGTTCGAGACGTATAGAAGAGAGATGTAAAATGTTTAGAGGTTAGATTAACCCTTCGAGTGCTAAGTCCGTATTAAAGTAATCTTAAGACCAATAATTAAATAACTGGTTTACTTGTTAGAGCTTCAGTGTATATATATGAGTATATTATATATGTAATTATATACATTATATATAATTACATATATAATCATAATTATTCATATATATAAATAATACAATTATATATATACAATGTATATATATATACACATATACATATACATATATATATAATACAATTAATTATATATGTTATATTGATACAATTATATATGTATATACAATGTATATATATATTGTTATGCAATTATATACATATACACGTATATATATATATATATACATATAACGTATATATATATTTATATATACTCTTTGAAGCTCTCTAAGTAAACCAATAATTTTTACATATATGATTATACATGTAATTATATAATTATATATATTATATGTATATATATTTTATATTGGATAAATCTCTCTCTCTCTCTATATATATATATAAATATTATATATATATTTATTGAACAAATCTACATATATAAAAAGTACATGTTTTTTGAATGCATATATATAAATGAATGAATATAATGAATTGTTGGCTGTTTGAAAGATACATTGCCAAGTACATATTAATAAACAATATATAGTTTATGATGTCTGTAGAATGTATGTAATACTAACATTAACCGTCTCGCTTTTAAATTTGCTTGAAACATGATCAATCAGCAGTCACTTGACAAAATTCCAAAATGTCATCCATGACACGCCGCTAATAGGTGATAGAATAAATTCAGCCAAGTAAATACGTGAAATAATTCGCAGAAGATGGCGTAGCAGATTAGACATTAGGACGGAGTCTGTGACGTAGTAAAAGGAAAAATCCTTTTTCCAAGCGCTGGCGAAAATCACAGCCGTAATGCTTCTTCGACGGTTTGGCTTCTTTTACGATTCTTGCGGGACACCCGTAAGAAACGAAGCTGCTCGCGGTCATAATAAAGCGTCGGCCATCCTCCCTTACGGCTTTCACCGTTTCTTGCTTTCTTTCCAATCCTGTTACGCTCCGGCTGAGAGATAGCCGTTGCACCCCGTCGTTCTGTCCGCTCTCAGCCGGATAGAAATTGATGGGTCTCATAACTTAACAGAAATCACAATTTTTTTCTCCCACCCTGTTCTCTACCACCTTTCGCCTCCCTCGTCGAGCATCGTGACATCGAGGGAAAGAAGTAGAACCGATAGATAGAAAGGGGACAGAATACCGATAAATCAGCACCCAGTGACGTAGATCCGCGTTTCACGCGGTGAAATTTGAAAAAAAAAAAGGTGTGTGCTTCGCGAGTCGAATTGAGAACCTTCGTTCGTTTTCGTCATTCGCCGAAATGCTTCGAATCCTCTCATACGGAGACTTGAAATAATTGCTTTTTACATCATGGTTAACGTATTACAATATTCTACAGATCGCGGTAGTGCAACACCGTCATTCGAGAGTTAATACTACTTCTCTAGAGTTGCAAAAGTTTCGATCGAACATTTCCCTCTCTCCGATCTGGCTACTTGTGCGAACACGGGTCGCGCGAGTGCTTGCCCTTGGACCGGACCGTTTTCGCCAAGTCCAAGTATGGCAGTCTTCTGGCAAAGCCCAAGTATCGCGGAAGAAACTGAAGAAAGTAATTTAAGAACGATAAAACCCTCCCCCCCCCCGGAGTTCGCCCGCCAGCCAGATCGTCCCTAGACGAAGGCAAACTTTTCCAAGTGCATTGCGAAAATTGTATATTACAATCGTGAGTTGGCCAAGTGATTTCGAAAATTCAACGACCGGAAGGGGAAGAACTCCCCGCGTAATAATGTCCATCCTCTCGAGGATTTCTCCGAGGAGTAGAAAGATTAAGAGGAAAGAGGAGAGGGAAATATAGATTACTTACTTACGGATCAAAAATTTTTCGAAGAAGCGAAAGAATGGATCATTTGGGAAATGGCGAGCAATTCCGAAGTTCCGAACGTTCCGCGTTCAGACTCTGATCTGTTCTCGTTCTGAACTCGTCCGAGTAGTTCAGAATTTTCGAACTCGTTGTAATCTCGGTGGAATCGCAAGCTGGTGGAGTAACGCGTTGGGATAACCAATAACAGATATATACGTAGGATCTAGAAATAATTGACTTTGAATTTAAACGTAAAAGGGAGAAGATTCTTATCCTAACCTTGAAAGTCAGAAGATACAAGCTCGAGTTTTTTTCATAATTAATTCTTTAAATGTTGCAATAAGTATACTAGTAATGATGTCATATTTGCAGTATCGTTCAGACACTTCATGTGTTGAAAGTAGAAATGAAATTTTCATTTTATTTCAGTTTTAAATATTGTATAATATACGATACTTATGAAATTTTAGTATTATTTTAGTGTCAATATTATATAGATTATATAAATGTTATTTACACAATCTATATTATTATAATATGTATTATATATTATATATTATGTATTCGGTATTCGGTATTTAGTACGGGGTACTGGGTACGGGGTACTGGGTACGGGGTACTGGGTACGGGGTACTGGGTACGGGGTACTGGGTACGGGGTACTGGGTACGGGGTACTGGGTACGGGGTACTGGGTACGGGGTACTGGGTACTGGGTATTGGGTATTGGGTATTGGATATTATGTATTATGTATTATGTATTATATATTATATATTATATATTATATATTATATATTATATATTATATATTATAATATGTATTATAATATGTATTATTTATTGTTGCATAAACGTTGTATCGTTATTATTATTATACAAATATTATAAAAATAATAAGTAATATAAACTTCATCCAATATTGCATACGTTCATATTGTATTAAGTTCATAGTTATACAAGTTGCAACCTCGATTATTCCAGAACTATCGAGGTAGTTTGCAATTTCACAGATTTACAGCCAATAAAAATCGGATCGCATCATTTGATCAATGATTTTTCGCCAAGCATGTTCCCGAACTTTCTGTCACGTTTCTGTCACGTTGACCCTTAACTCTCGTACAAATTTGACATCTGTTGGCATCAAAAATTACGAAAATGATAGGAAATGATCTCTATTGACAACTGATCGACGTGTAATTTGATTAACGTGTATATTCAATTTCAGCAGACTACTTTACTTTACGACGATCGCAAAGCGTCGAAAGAAACGCGTGGCACTGCGCATGCACGTTTTAATTAAGGATCCTTTAATTAAAATTAAAACCCGGAGAAAAGAAAAAGGCAGAAGAAGAGAAGAGAGAGAGGTGTACGTTCGTTTCATTTCCAATTTGATAACTCATCGAGTTTTATCTTCGCGTTATCTACCGATGGTCCGTGATGGATTACGAAACGAGTCCGGCGGTTACGACTCGAGAAAATTAACAAGAAATACCGATCCGATCTGGCTGCTCGTCTGGTCATTTGGAATTATCTATATATTTTTTTTTTTTTTTTGAGAAATTAACTCGAACATTCTCCACTCTTCTCATCTGGAGTTCAAACGTTTTTCTTTTTCTTTTTTTTCTTTTTCCTTGGCACCCGTCAGACAGAAAGATTCGCGAGAGAGGGAGCAATAAATGGCACGGAAATCGAAGGGAATACCTCGTCGATTTCTCTCGTTATCATCGCCGACAGATTTCGATGGAACGTAATTAACGGTGGCTCTCGGGCAGCTCTCGTCGAGAAAAAATGAAATTAATGGAACATGTTCCGGGCATTATGCGCGAAACAATGGCCTTCGTAATAGTTTTCTGAAGTTCCCGCGTGGCGATACTCGATACTGCGCACAGATACTGAGCAAGAAATAAAAATAAGGAACACAATTTTACTCGTCGCTATCGAATAAACAATAAAAAATATCAGCTCGAAGTAAATAAGTATTTGGATGAAGATTTGTATATATCATACGATGGATAAGAAATCAAAATAAAGATTATAGCTTTATTCGTCACTGTTGAATAAACTAGCCGAATAAACATTTGTTCGAATAATGCATTTAGATGAAGATTTATACGCGTTATATGTCTATTATGAGATTATATGTATTCTAGAAGGAAGTAGTTTTTTGCAAAGGGATGATCGAATTTATCATTTTAATTGCATGATGTATCTTACGTCATTTATCCTACGTTTTAAAAAATATCTCTTCGATCACTATATTTTTAATTGTATCTAATTCGTTTATATAGAGAGCGTAATGTACATCACATATGGACGAGCAGGTCACGTACGCAAATTGTAAAGGATTATTTTTTTAATTTCTCGCTCGAGATGCACGATCGCTTGGAATTATAATTATATATATAATATATAATATACAATGTATAGTATATAATATGTAGTATATAGTATACAATATATAATATATAATATATAGTATACAGTCACGATATATAATATATAATATATAATAATATAATATATATAATATATATAATATAATAATTATACAATTATATATATTAATAGAAAAATTAACACGTATTGCTCAAGGTGAAAAGTTGTGATTATATGAATTTATGAAAATTTTTCCTTGCAGAGATCTCTCTCACTTTACTCCTTAATTACAACCTAACCTACTACGCACGATCTCTGGTACAATTTCGATTTTAATTGTAATGTCTAATGTTAACGAAAGGAATGAAGGACTATTTAAATTTCAAGGGTGCATTTAAAATTTCTATTATAATTGCTATTACTGATTTCCTCGCCAATCAAATTGTTCGATAATGGTACACGATATCTTCATTGTCATTTGAGTTGCATATGTAGACATAACGTGACGTTACAATTGAATTTAACGGCTACTTAAGTCCTTCAATGAATTATTCATTGAAACGTTACTTTCATTATTTGAATTTAAATATTGGACGAACGTAATTCAGCTTTGAGCGTGCGCGAGTTTATAACACGATGAAAAGTAGATGAATTCGCGAATTAATATATTAATTGAGAACGTACAATGTCTCCTTTAATTGTCGTGACGTTTCATTGTCCTAAATATTCTTTGCACGATTGTAGAATTCTACAATGTAAATGTATAATTTACATAGGTGATGCATGATATATAAGAAATATAAATATATCGTGATATAATTTTCTATAGTAAAAGGAAAAGACGTTTACTTGAAAATTGGGGCACAACTTTTTATAGCAAAAGATACTCTTTTCTATTTTAATAAAATATGCAAAAATAGAATCGTTTCGATCGTTGCAAAATGACGGAAACTAAAAAAAAAAAGAAGAAACTGGGAAACCATTTTAACTGGTAGTTAAAGCAATTCGCGTTTATAAATTAAAACTGATCGTCCAATTTCTGTTACAAGCGTTCGAATATTTTCCATCAGTCGCTGATAATTACGCGACTCGATTAATATCTTCTCTATGAATATAAATATGATACTCTCTATGAATACGAAGACACGAGATTTCACGACAAAGACTCATATATATTTCGTCGTCACGAAATACACTCCGCGAGTTTAAAAATATACATCTCGTCAAAAATAACAATCTAGCCATTCCGAAAAAGAAGAAGAAGAAGAAAAAAAAGAAACAACATCGAATATAAAAAATAACACCAGAGCTACTAAGTTTCTAAAATTTCCATCAAAGTAAAAAAAAAAAAAAAAAGTTAAAGAGATACTTCAAAATAACACGCAAGTTTCTTGTTCATACACTTTTCGACAGAAAAAGAAAAAAAGAAACAACATCGAATATAAAAAATAACCCCTTCCCCCCTCCGACTAACACCAGAGCTACTAAATTTCTGAAAATTTCCATCAAAGTAAAAAAAAAAAGAAGTTAAAGAGATACTTCAAAATAACACGCAAGTTTCGTGTTCATACACTTTTCGACAGAAAAAGAAAAAAAGAAACATCGAATATAAAAAATAACAGCCCTCCCCCCCCCCTCCGACTAACACTAGAGCTACTAAATTTCTGAAAATTTCCATCAAAGTAAAAAAAAAAAAAGAAGTTAAAGAGATACTTCAAAATAATAAGCAAGTTTTTTGTTTGCACACTCTTCGAAAAAAACACAGAAAAAGAAGAAAAAAAAAAAGGTGTCTTTCAATGAAATTTCCAAGCGAGGATAATAAATCAGCCGTTTCGGCCGCCACCGGTGTTAAGAGATTAATCAAAACGAAGCTCATTATCGTCGCCGATCGTAACCGATCGTTTCGCAGTCGGTTATTTTCATCGACGAGTTAATCTCTCTCTCTCTCTCTCTCTCTCCCCGGGCAGTGCTCCTCGCCGCGATATCTGCGTTCACGATAAGCAAACTTTCCAGTGGGGGAAGGGGGGGAGGGGATATCCGATCTCGCGGATAATCCGGGAAACGAGGAACGCCGATGACGATCGTTGACCCTGGGCGTTATCGCGATCGGGCAACGATTACCTCGCCTGGTGGCCGATATTTCCATGTTTTATCGGCGATTTGGCGAACCGGGCGCGAGAACCCGATTCGCTAATTACGATACCGGAGAACATTTTCCCCTGGGGAGGGGAGGGGGGGGCTCGCGCTTTAAGAGTCCAACCGGTCGAGTGCAAGGGGGAAGGAAATCTGCTCTCTGTCCTGCGCAAACGACAGAGAAAAAAACACAGATTGCGAAACGAATGAATCGGCTGGCCGATCGCCAGAGACCGGCCAGTTGATATCGAAACAAGCCGAGAGCCATTCGCGGAGACACTGACTGGGGAATTCATCCGGGACGTCCACCGGTCCCGGATATTACGCTAAATCGGGATCACAGAAAAGGGGGTGAGGGGAGAGGGAGAGGGAGGGAGCGGGGGTGCCCGAGCGAAATAGAAATTCCAACCGGAGGGCTGTAAGTTACACCGAATCCACCACCACTGCAGAAACTTTTCCCTCTAGATTCTCGTTTGCGTTCCCTCCCTCTCTCCCTCTCTCGCCCTCTGCGCTGTTCATTGCCTCGCTGTGCAAACCGATCTTAACGAGATCGCTTTCTCGTCAATGGTCACGGCGTGACCAGTTCAGCTCGGGGATAATACCGCGAAATATTATTTAGATACTTCGCCGCGTCGAACTTCGTGGCTCGAGGTGTCTTACTCGGGCGGACGACCTTGGGAACCCTTTGTCATCTCTGCGATTTTGTTCAATTTGTTGTGGAATTTTCAGAGGCGTGTACCAGAAGATCGGCGACTTGTTTCAATTCAATAAGTTCGTACGCGTTATTGATTCGAGGAAAAAGTTCCGCACGACTACGAGAATTCGAAACGCGACTACGATTTCGACGATCCACTTTTCCACGAGTAGCTTCGATCAGTTATACCATTCGATGATTAAAACTCGTCGCAAACTGGCTGGCAAGAGTAATTTAACAATCCGATGAACAAATATTTTCTCGTTAATGACTCACAGAAACGAACGAATACAGGAATCGACACCAGGGCAAACGTTTCGAAATCAGCGCATCATATTGCGAAATGTGTTATAAATGTATTATAAGTATATACTAATATATAATATAATAATGCAATATATAATATATTATATATAATGTATAATGTATAATGTATAATGTATAATGTATAATGTATAATATATACTACTTAATATATATAATATATATATATATACTACCTAATATATAATACATAATATATACTACTTAATATATAATATATATAATATGTAATATACAGTACTTAATATATAATATATATAATATGTAATATATAGTACTTAATATATAATATATATATAATATACTACCTATTATAATAATATATAATATATTATATAATATATAATATAATATATAATAATATATAATATATAATATAATATATAATATATAATATATTATACTATATTATACTACTACCTAATATATAATATATTATACTACTAACTATACTATTATAATATATAATATAATATACTACCTAATATATAATATATAATTTACTAATATATAATATACTTTGATAATCTTAACAGTTACATTCATTATCGACGCCTGCCGATCGAGAATAAAAGAGGAGAGAAAATTGACAGCGATAAAACCAAGAGAGACGTTTGATCGATCGGTGAGGAAACGTTGAAACATCGCTCCTCGGCTCGTAATCGAGACGATCAGCCCCGTAAATACTCAGCTCAGACGGAAATTACGTTGCGCAACCACTTACACGGCGGTAAACTGGAAAAGCATCTCGACGTTGAGACGTTTGGCGGCGACGTTTGCGAAAGGGGGTAGGCGAAGGGGGGAAACCCCGCGAGGGGATATAAATCAGAAATCCGGCGGAATAAGCGTGGGACGAGGATTCTGTCGAGAAAGGAGGAAGGCTCCTCCTACGCCGAGAAACACGCCGAGCTTTATCCGCACGCCGGGCACGCGGAAATCCTTTACACTCGTAAAACAATAATCGAAGGCTCAACGCGGCTTCGACTCTGATCTTCCCTTAAATGCCTCGGGAATGAGTTCTCCCCTCCCTCTCTCGGTGTTGTTTCGCCGGCCACGTTTCGTTTTGTACCTTCGTTAGAAACATGCGAGTTACATTTTATTTTTATTATTACACACACGCGCGCGCGCGCGCGCAATGAAATGTAACGTAAATTTATTTTAGATAATGATATAGAAGAAAATGATGAACGATGAATGTTGATTGAATGTTTGGCGTGTCGAGAAATGAATTGTTTACAACCAATCTGGAAATGCAAAGATACCTTATTTGATAGAATAAGCGTTAAAAATGGTACGTCGGATCTCTTGCAAGTATCTTGCAATCTCTATATATACATTCGATTCGATTCGATTCGACTTTTTTTTCAATTCAAATTAAATTCAATTAAATTATAATTCAACCTCGATCTATAGAGTTGTTTCTAATTTGCCCCGATTGTAATCACGATGATCAAGTTCACGCTGCATTGCAATATATATTATTTCTAGATTTTAATCTCCGCGAAACCTTGCGTCAAATTAAACGGCAATTATACCGACAAATTGTATTTCAATTAGATAGCCGAAGCTATTAACTTCCGCTCTGAAATTGTCCGCTCTGAAACATGATCTATTCGATTGAAAAATGTTGATTGAAAAATACCCATTGTCCCTGTCGCGTTGCCGATAAATCGATCGAGCTTGCGCGCGAGAGCGTTGCAATTAACATGATTCGCAGAGAGAAAAAAAAGCGTATCTCGAAAAAAAAAATGAAAAAAAATGAAGAGAGAGAGAGACAGAGAGATTCGTCTAATTACCCTTTCTCGACGGTCATTCCATAACAAAGAGGCATTCTAACGAACGCGAGCCGTCGAAATAAACTCATTAGCACGCGACTTGATTTCATAAATTAATTTCATAAATTAATTTTTTCGTACGTGGCGGAATATTCGAGTTACACACAATAACGAAAAAGTGGTATAATAGAGCCTCTGCGACGAGCACGAAATAAATACGGCGACAATATCTTGTTGTCCGAACTCTCGCTAAAAAAGAATTACACTGGCCTGAATTTTTTCGCCAGAAACAGCTGACTCGTGCCTCGTTGAAAGAGTTTTTTAAAAAATCCCTTCAGAAATTATGTCTTATTATATCGAGAATTTAATTTCTCTCGAATCTCTCTTCGTTGTGTTACATCGTACTTTTGGTTCTTGACATTTCATTGACAACCTTAGAATTGTAATTTACGAGAAACGTGGACACTTCTAACGTTATACTTCGCATATTAACCCTCTATTGCATCCCGTTCCCAACTGGGGACTTAACGGAGATTTTTTTTGTTTCTTTTTCCTTCAATTTGATCGATTTTGTACCTGCAATATGTATAAAGTTCCCGTACAGGAGCATTCATAAAATGCAATTAAATAACATTTTCGAATGAAATTTTATTATTTATCTTATGACCACGCTCATTTTTAAATAGATTAACAGCCATATATATATATATATTTTTTTTTTTTTAACTCGTCATAAAAATTCATCCAACGGAGGGTTAAATAGCAATTACTGCAATTAGGTGCTTATATTTCAATTCAATTAGTCGAGACACACGTGTATTCAGATACATTGTATTCCGCGTAGTTTCGTCGTCGATCGCGGAGTATTCGCCCTAATTAAAAAACGCAAACCGATCGCAACGATCGAAGGTACTCGCTCTCCGGATATCGTGGATCAGCGATTTTATCGTAGATCAAAAATGGCATAAAAAAAGAATTATGCAATAAAATTGAAGTTTACGTAACAAACTTTTTTCAAACTTGTGTTTTTTTTTTTAAATTTCTAATTAACGTAGCACTGAAACCATTCGCCAAGATTTTCCAACGAAATTTTTATTTTCGAAAATCTTTCGAAAACTTGCCACCGAGGTTCGGCCCTGCGTTCATCAATATTTCACACGCATGCGAATTCATCGTAGCATTAACTTTTTTATATTTCGATTTTGCGCTGTTTCTTTATATTCAATAAATGTGATGAACTTGCATCGTGTAATATGTTTATTTGTAACAAAATATCGGATAATCACTGGCGCGGCGAGAAAAAAAATTGAAATGAATATCATATCGGAATTTGGCACGGCGATCGAATCTCATTTGCCACGTCCTGTATCGACGGATCTGTAAATGAAAGCAAGGTTGGGAAACACTGGCCGACCTAACGGGGACCGCTAGACAACAATAGCCGGTATCGGTAACGCGGCGGCAAAGGCAAATTACAGGAAACATTTGAGCTGCATAAAGTAATGGAATGCACAGCGCGACATCCGTGATCAAAAAGACGAGGGGATGGGTAAACGGGTGCACCGCCACGTCGGCCAGACCGAAATACAAAGTGCACCGTGCATTCTGCATCCGTCCATTTCATTTCAAACCCAATTTCCAGCAAACCAACGTCTGTCTCTCTCTCTCTCTCTCTCTCTTTGTTTCTGTCTAACACAGGAGGCATTCACCCTCCTCCGCCACCCCTCTTGGAAGGGGGTGACGCACGACCATTGTGCACACAGGGCACACGATCCGCCAAGCATTATACGCATCTCGGCCCTCAGTTCTAATTACGGGCCGTTAATTAGCCGCCGTACGACCCCTTACGTTCATTACGATTCGAACACTCGTCTTGCTTCGCCAGCACTTTCCGTTCTTGCCCCCGTGTGTATCGAAGAGAGAGAGAGAGAGAGAGAGAAAGAGGGATTTTTATCGTGGAAGCTTGAGGATCTCGGTGAATCTGTCCGTTCCGCGGCCGATCGGAATAATAATTTCATCGTTGCTCGTTTACAATTTGAAAACTCGGGGGGAACTCGCGAAAATCTATACCAGGTGACCAGAGGTTCGTTCCGTTTTCTATTATTTTTTTTTTTTTTTTTTCTTTAACTCAATGTACGTTTTTTATCGTATTTAAAAGAGTATCTGTCTTCGTGGGACTTTTCACGAAGCGAGGCGCAACACTTTCTTCGTGGAATATTTCAGAATCTGCGCGATCGTTTTAGGCACGTTCGATTGAATATCCATTTTTGCTCGTTGGACTTGTTAACATTTGCTACAAAAATATCGGGGATTTTTTTTTCCCAACATTATCTGGCCGGGAGAACTTTTTCGACAAAATAGATGACATTGATAATGTAATATTATATCGTCATTAATGATATAACAGTGTAATGTATATTGCATATATTACAATATTGAATTTATGAATTCAGCAGAATTTCCGATTGCGTGTTGAATGAATGCTCGAACGCGATCTCGAAAAAGTGAACTCAAACTTAACAATCGTCGACAATTTCGCCAAATTTTTAAACAGTTACGAATTCACGCGAGTTTCAAACTGGCCGTATTTAGTACAAATTTAAAAAGAAAGAAAACTCACTGGGAAACGTAGTCTCGAGGAAAGAATTAATTCATCAACGTTAGCTATGTTAGAAAAAAAAAAAAAACTGCCAGACGTGTTATTTATCGAAATGTTTGCGAAATATCCGCGTTTCGTCACGAGCGTAATTGCGGCGTTATATACAGAGAAGATTAATGCCCGCCTCGCTAAAGTTCCCATCGCTGAAGTTACTCATAGTAAATAGGCAACGTTCGTTTAACGTAATAAATGGCGCAGATTAAAAGTGGCGCATCTTTCTTCCCCCGCTCAACAGCGGGAATAATCTCCTTTAAATGGTCCGCTTCCTTCTACGCATCGGCTAACGATTAATATACAACGATACCCGGCCATGTTTTCGTAAAACAGGTTAATGGCAATCTTCGCGCAACGTGAATACTAAATACTTCACTTTATACTTTGGCGATCCAATTACCCGTTATTTTAACAAATGATCCAACATTCCGCCGAAGCTCTTCTCGCCTCGAGTAACAAGACGAGAGGGAAGACAAAGTGTAATACAAAAAAAAAAGATGGCTATCGTTTGAAAAGAATGGAAGAAGAAAAAAAGAGGTATACGAGAAACGCGTTTAAATTTATTGTGCAAGTTGTGTTTTACTCTTTTTTTACGTAAATTTTTTCACTTTTAATTTCTTCTCTTTTCACGAAATCATCACGTGAATCATCGAAACGCAGAAATTTGAGTTGGGCTTGCTATACTTTTTTCGAAACGCGTTGTCGCTCTTTCTGATCGAAATTGAAAAAAGAAAAAAATGTCCTCGACGTGAATGTAATGTAAATGTCTCGTCTAAAGATTGATTTTAATTTATTAATCAACTGCGTGATCACGAAATTTCTAAAAGCGTGCAGATTAATGTTAATCGTATTAGGACGGGAATATAAATTAACAATCAAGTTGCAAACTGCAAAGTGCAAGTGCAATATTAATTAAACGAGCAGAATTATTTTAAAGAGAACAATGGCGAATAAAACTTGAACATCAATACTATCAGAATGGAATATTACACAATTCTGGAATTATTACTTCCGAATTCGGCGGTACACCGGTGTAATAAATGTAAATTAATCCGACGATGTAATTTCTCGGGCATGACGATTGAAAGCAGATTATTTTGCCGTAATATTGAAAATTACCGTATACCATGTAATCCGCGACATTTCAGTTTTACAAAATTGCAGCTTCCACTTTAAAAATCCGACGCGTTGTATTCAAACACGTGTAACACGTTATTTCCATCCATATTTAAAAATATATTCTCTTGGCTCTGAATCCAGATGTTTAATGTCTCTTACAAATTTTTGTTTAATGAAAAATACGCGACACCGTTTTCATATATAGTATAGTGATAATGTCATTTATATAGGGTGCATTATATAATCCCTTGCCTAAGCCTAAAATCCTAACCTAAATTTGTCGCGGTTTACACATGGTGTTTGATTTCTGAACGCTCCTTGTAGTTTCAAGATCTATACTAATCAAAGATTAGCATCAATGTAACGTAATTTCTCTTTTTTATCTAATTTACATTCGTATTAGGTTAATTTGCATTACTTTTTTTCTTGACATCATGGCAATTTAAATTCCCGTTTAAATTCCACAATTTTATGCAATTATATAGAGTATATTATATAATCCCTTGCTTAAGCCTAAGATTCTAACCTGAATTTGTCACGTTTTACGCATGGTGTTTGATTTCTGAACGCTCCTTGTAGTTTCAAGATCTATACTAATCAAATCTATACTAATCTATACTAATCAATTCTTTTTAATATTTAATTTACACTCGTATTACGTTAATTTGCATTACTTTTTTCCTTGACATCATGGCACTTCAAATTCCCGTTCAAATTCCACGATTTTACGCAATTTATAAAGAAATGTATACGTATTATATATATTATATAATATATTTCTTTATAAATCGCATAAAATTGTGGAATATGTATATTTTTTTGAATTGCCGATGTTCTACGCGAAATTTATACATTTTTTAAAAAGGGATGTTCAATTTTTTTAAAGCATCACGCTAACACAAAAATACGATAAAAGTACCACCTCAGTCATTTTCTTTCTCCTCTTACCTCGATCGTTTTAAATTATTTCGCGGAAAGGAACGTTAACGTCGACGTGTTACGTTAACGTGCACTGTTGCAAGTTGAAAAGAAATTGACTGAAAGTAATGGAAACTTAAACCACGAGTCACGAACGTACGCCACACGGCAGACAAACTCGTGTGACGCACGGCGTGTCGATAAAAATGGCGGAAGGAAACCACCCCCCTTTGCTCTTCGTTCATCGCTGGATACTTCCTTTCTCAGTTTTCCTTGAAAGGAACCAGATCTGTATTTTCGAAATTTGCATCCCCGATTCGCAAACGATTCTGCCTTCCCTTCTCTAAGAAAAAGAAGAAATATTAAATCGTTCGAAAATTCGCGAAAAAAAATCGCGAAGAGATTACGTTTACCACCATGGTTATTCATGGGACTTCGGGAAGAAGAGAGTCGCATAAATACGTCGTAGCGTATGGCTTCGAGCTTCGAAGATTTTTCGGTCTTAGTCGCGTCGTCGAAACTCTTCCCGTCTCTCCCCCCGCCATTTCCGGTCGAGCAAGTTCCGGAATTATCGACAGAAGTTTTATGCCTGAAGGGATGAAGGAGCCGATCGCTCTGGGGAAATCTCGCCGATGCTACCGACAGTGAAGAACAATTAGACGGTTCTGTGCTCAAGGACTATGGTTAATCGTCGATATTCCATTTTTCAGATCGCCATTTTTATATCGAGCTTCATTGCCGATCCCTTTCGTCTTTCATTTTTTTCACGACTCTCGCCAAGAAGCTTTGCCCAAGAAGCTGATAACGACAACGCAGGATATTGATAATGGAAATTTCGAGTTCAAAAGGTAAAGGAACTTGGAGTCTTGATTTCACAAAGAACGAACGATCTTTCGTCCTGATGTGAATGGCGCATTTCGTAGCGCGAGAGAACCCTAACCTGAACCTTTAATCGTGTACAGGGTGCAATTCTCAGAAAATTCATTATCCTTCGGCGCGACAAACGCGACGTTGCATCATAAATTATCAATAGGTGCTTTAAACACCTAAATTGCCTGAAATTTAAATTCAATTACAAATTACCAAAGGGGAACTAGTTTCACGAATTTCAATCCCAATACATAACAACTAAACTGTACGTTAATTTACGGGTATTTTTTAGGAAATTCTAAGCTTCCTTTCTTTCTTGCAAAATCACAATTATTTGTTTCCATATATCAGTGTCCGTGAAAATTAACGAGAGAGAGAGAAAGAGAGTTACTTACGAAATGCATACAATTGTGACACGTTTATTGTTTCGTGTCGTTTTCGCTCCTCCGAAACGTCGGGAAAAAAATGGATCGATCTATTTATATCAAATAACACGAAACAACGAACCGATTTATTAATGCCGCGTGATTGGCAACGTTCTTTTTAGCTCGGCGATTAAATGCCGCCCGAGTCGTTCGAGTAACACATCCGGTATCACGCGTGACGAGTAAATTGAAGAGCATCGCAAATAACACGACTTATCCGTGCGTGTGTATATATATCGTATTATATGGGCGGTGATTCGCTATCGAAGCCCCTCGATACGAATACACGCCTGCACGATGAATTCACAGATAATTTTCGTGATTTTAATTCGATCGGAACGACTGCTGCTATTAATACATCGATACGTACGAATAATTTCAGAGGACAGGCGTAATGCGCCACGCTGCTCGCCGGATAACGTCGCTGGCACGTATTTAACTTTGCGCGGGCACGCAACGATTATACCGGAAACGGGAGAACCGCCGCCGGAATAATTTCCCCTCCAACGAAACATATCAGCGGCAGTCGGTCGATTAATCGCCGCGATATACGTCGCGATTGATGAAACGGCGGGACGAATGATCGATCTGGTTTCCGCTGTTCCTGAAAAATTCCTCTTTTCACTTTGATGATCTTTCAAGTTCACGTTCACGAGAAAGAAGTTTGTTGAAAAAAAGGGGAGGGGGGAGAAACTGTTGCTCGCTTGAGAATATTAGAGAACACTGAAGTTCGAAACATATCATATTTGTACAGAAATCTGAAGAGAAATCTGAAATTTATATTCTTACCTTTTTTCTTTTTTCGTGTGTGCGTACATGAAGATAATTACGCGTGCGTTACATTTATACGCGCATCGATAAACGTGTCACGTTGTATAAAATAAAATAAATCTGAATTTATATCCCGATTTCGTTTGCGTCGGTAGGACTGCATGTGAAGATAATTATGCGTGTATATTACTTATTGCAGGAAATCGGGAAACACATCGCACACTGCACAGAATAAATCTGAATTGACATTCCTATTTTCGTTCGAATATTTGCACAATGAGTTGTATGAAACGCTTTACAATTTTTGGAGAAAAGAAGTATTTGAGATGATCTTCGGAAGAAATAAATTCCAGAGACCTTATCCGACTTTATCCGACTCGATTCTTCACGCAGCAAGATTGGCACATGATCTAAGGAAATTTAGTAAAACTGTTGCAAAATTTTCAATTGCAACTGATGTACCGTTTTCTTGGAATAATTTTAACATAACCGATGCTGAATGACCGAGCTCCATTTAGAAGGACGAATGAATTCAGGCAGAAAGTGTGTGTGTGTGTGTGTGTGTGTGTGTGACCGTAATTACTCAGCCTACTACTCGAGGAACAAATGCAACGCAATATTCTCATCTCAACGATGACAAAACATCTTTGTCCATAATTAATTAAATTTAATTAAACACCGTACCCGACGTCATACACCTCCATATTGTTCAAGCCTATCGGTACCTAACCTAAACGATCAAGCATGCGTGCCTGAAAATATTTATTACTTTGGATTCAATTGACTCTGCTCTCGGAAAATCTTTCAAAATATCAATAAGAAATAAAAGTTGCAGTTTGAGATAAAATTCAAGAGAGATACAACATAATATTTCCTTGAAATCAAATTCTTTCATAACTATCGCACGACTGGGTCTTCCTGGAATACCTAATTATGTAGATAATTTTCAATTCCCAAGGAAACGAATGATTCACCATTATCGAAAATTCGTTTATTCCAGGAATGTGGTACAAATAACTGTAATGTAAATTAAAAAGAAATTTGTAACATTGTTCATCCTTGGTCATCCTTTTCAATGTAACTTTTGAAATGAGCATCTGATTTGTAACTTCACCTCAGTAATTCTGCTATAATTCCCTTCACCTTTAAAAATATTAAACCCCAGCCACACTCTTTCTGTCTATATAAAATTCCTTACTAAATACATTGAATAAATGTAGAGTGTACTTTAGAATATCATCACTAAAATGTGACTGTAATATTCAGTAAATAATATAATATATAATTGTGTATTGTATTGTATTATATTATATACTATATAACATACTGTGTTAATTATTGTACATAATACTCATATACAAAATATATATTGTATCAATATAATATTGTAAATATATATTGTATCAAAATATATATTTACCAAATATTATATTAATATAATTAATATAATACAAAAATTCTTTACTAAATAGATTGAATAAATGTACAGTGTGCTTCAGAATATCATCACTAAAATGTGAGTGTAATATTCAGTAAATAATATAATATATAATTGTGTATTGTATTGTATTATATTATATACTATATAACATACTGTGTTAATTATTGTACATAATACTCATATACAAAATATATATTGTATCAATATAATAAAATATATATTGTATAATATAATTTACCAAATATTATATTAATATAATTAATATAATACAAAAATTCTTTACTAAATAGATTGAATAAATGTACAGTGTACTTTAGAATATCAACTAAACACAGTCACTAAAATGTGACTGTAATATTCAGTAAATAATATAATATATAATTGTGTATTGTGTATTGTAATGTATTGTATATTATATAATGTATTGTTTTAATTATTGTATATAATAAATAATACAATGTTATTACATCATCATATACAATGTATACATTGCATTAATATAATTCACCAAATATCATATTCTTATTATTATTATATATATAATTGCAATATATTATTATATTATTATATTAATAATATATTATCATATTATAATATATATATAATATATTATAATGCAACTTTTCAACGTCAAAATCACGCCGTAAAAATATCCGCTATCTATTCTTTGCCTGAATACAATGTTATACCATGTTTCGAAAACGCAATTGAAAATACTTCTGACGAAATTTGAACATCCGTTTTTCCCGGGCGATGGCCCTTTCACCGGGTCGATTATCGACGTTTCGCAGCGCCGCCGGAAGCGGCCGGGTCAACGACGGCGCCTCCCCCACCCCCACAACCCCATTCACTCTGACAGACACCACTGTCAAACAATGATATTTTACACAATGTCGTCGGTTGAGCGGATCGGCCGCGTTCGCTGCAGGTTCGCGCGGAAACTCCGCAGCGAATCATCCGGTCCATTCCGGAAGTTTCGTCCGTTATTAAACAATTTTCGTCGCGCGATCGTTGCCCCGTATCAACAAGTTCGCAATAACTGTCGCCGCGCGCGTTTCACCGTGTTTCCCCGGAAGTGAGTGTTCTCGCGGAATGTTCTTCTCTGGCGAGATTTTCCTTTCGTTTGGCGACGAAGAGGCCAAAGAGATTTCTTTCTCCGCTTCGAGGCTTCAGTTTGATTCAGATTTCCCGGTAGTCGATGATCAAGCTAATCAAGATTCAATTCGACATTTACAAATGGAAAGAACGACGAGAAGAATTATCACAGTTTTTAATTCTTTTAAAGTCAGTAGTTCTCGCGATTGATCTCGAGAAATCTTGGATGAATAGCTAGTCTTCTGGTCACTTCGAAAATTGTTTATTTCTATACTTCTTCGAAAAGGGACTACCTTCAAAAGTCACGTCGATGATATTTATTTCAAAATTGACACTCATCGTTTCAACGAATAATTATGTTAAATGTTAAAGTAAATAATTATAAATATATATGTTAAAGTAAATAATTATAAATACAAAGTAAATTGTATTAGAGCATATTTAAGAAAAAGAAAAATAATCATATCAAAGTACCGGAGATTGTCGTATCGAAATATTTCTGTCTTTCAATTGAAAACAAAACACAGACGGCGAATTTCGACTCGGTTTCGACAATATTTCGCAACACTTCGCGCGCAGTGTACAGTGTTAGAAATCATTTTCACCGAGCAAGCATGAATTCGCGCACTCGTGTGGAAACCTCTGTTCGTCAAAATCCGAATTTTCGTAATTCGCCTCGCCTTGTCCTCGACGAATTTCGATAGGATACGAACTAAGGTTGACATGTAACGTCATGGAAAGCGTGACCTTTTATTTAGCGGGGCCTTTTATTTTTCGAGTAAAAATGTCTCTGACACATCGAATCGTATCAATATGCAATCGAGTAATCCGCGCATTTCTGGGAAATGCATCGGTGCATACCGATCGCCAGCGAATAACGTCCGCCCCCGAATGAATGACGGAATCAGAGTAAGCTCTGAACAATTTTCTGAAAGAATCAACACGCGAAAAGAGAGAACGCCGAGTTTTCGCTCGTTTCACCGCGGGTGTTTTCTATCGGGGGGCGAATTAGTAATCAGCGCGTTGCACACGCGGATATATATATATATATACATATATATGTATAATCGATCGATTGTCACGATCGAGTTAA
This sequence comes from Tetragonula carbonaria, assembly GCA_032399595.1. Classification (NCBI taxonomy): domain Eukaryota; kingdom Metazoa; phylum Arthropoda; class Insecta; order Hymenoptera; family Apidae; genus Tetragonula; species Tetragonula carbonaria. The sequence continues at coordinate 1,120,696 of JAUCRC010000015.1, forward strand.
AAATCACTGGCTGATCCTTCGCAACAAAGCTTTCCAAGCTTTCGCTGTCCGCTGTTTCAAGCGGAGCTCGCATTTTGCGAATTCATATGTTTCAACGGATGCGGATAAAACCAGAAAGCCTTGTTGGAGAAAATTTACGCACGCTTATACGCGCGTATACGTCAAATACCATTTTGCATTGCAATCTTCGTGTCGTTTCCTTCCGCTGAATCGTTTGATCGACGAATGACGATCGGAGATTAAAATTTCCAAAATCGCACGGCGACAATGAAAAATCGTCGACAATGAAATTTCGTCTCCATTTTGTCTCATATTAAAGGAAGCCCTCAGTTTGATAGTCGTGATACTTTCTCAAAGAAGTAACTCCAACTCGTCTTACGCGGTGAGAAAGGTGAGGGATACTTCTATAAATTCAAACGCGCCTTTTGAAAAGAACGTGTGTCTTCGCGAGCGTGAAAGATTGAAATTTCCTCTTTGCAAAACACGACGTTCTCTCTCTATCCACCATTTTAACTTGGAAACATCGAGGTTAGGTTCAGGCTGGAATCTCCCGCGTTCAAAGTACGATGAAATTCAACGAAGCTCTGGATAGATAGATAGATAGATAGATTGTACTATCAACGCTAATCGCTGCTGTAGACTTTCTTTCGAGTCGAGAAGGGCTTCTCTCGCCGAGAGAGAGAGAGAGAGAGCGGTAGCACAGAACGTATTACTATGCCGGTGAACGCGCCGGATGTCCGGTGCAGGGAAACGCGTCTCGTGTCGATGAGGAAAGGTAGCCAACCGGTGCATCGAGCTGCAGGCTTTCACGAACGTGAAACGTTGGCGCAGGTATGCGCGAACGAAACAGGTATGTGGCGAGCAACGATCAAGCGTCTGTTCACTTCCGCTTCGCGTTTCATTCACAAAGCTCTTTCACCTTCGCCTACGCGCCACTACTACGCGCCTCGTTCCCTTCGAATGAATCATCCTCAGGGTTCCACCTCCCGCGTCACTCGCCTCGAGTCGCTCAGCGTGAATTACTATCGTGAATTTTTATTCTAAATTCCATTTACATACGTAAAATCTTGCGTAAAAACGATCGTGAAAAACGTAGGATCAAGACAGACATCCATTTCGTCTCGATCGTTGAATTGCCAAAAGAAACACAGGCATTTTATTCGTTAGGTGGATTTCCATGGTTTCTCAACTAACCTTTTTTTCTTTTTTTTTTTTTTACGTGGAAGAAATCTTCAAAAAATACCTGACTCCTCTGAGGGGGGAGGGAAAACACCGTTTTATTTTATCTGGAACCAGAACGACAAAACCCAAGCTAATGTACAAGATATATCATATAGATATAATATATTTTACATTAAAGAGAAGATGAGAAACAAGATTTTAGGTTAGGTTAGGTTTACGATACAAGGACACGTCTTAACAACGCTTCTTCTTATTACTCGTTAACTCACTAACTAAAACCCTAACCTAACCTTTTTTTTTACGTGGAAGAAATCTTTAAAAAATACCTAACTCCCCTGAGGGGGAAGGGGAAACACCGTTTTATTTTATCTGGAACCAGGACGACAAAACCCAAGCTAATGTACAAGATATATCATATAGATATAATATATTTTACATTAAAGAGAAGATGAGAAACAAGATTTTAGGTTAGGTTAGGTTTACGATACAAGGACACGTCTTAGCAACGCTTCTTATTACTCGTTAACTCACTAACTAAAACCCTAACCTAACCTTTTTTTTTACGTGGAAGAAATCTTTAAAAAATACCTAACTCCCCTGAGGGGGGAGGGGAAACACCATTTTATTTTATCTGGAACCAGGACGACAAAACCCAAGCTAATGTACAAGATATATCATATAGATATAATATATTTTACATTAAAGAGAAGATGAGAAACAAGATTTTAGGTTAGGTTAGGTTTACGATACAAGGACACGTCTTAGCAATGCTCCTTATTACTCGTTATTAACTCACTAGAACCCAAATCTTAAACCTAAACCTAACCTAAATCTAACCTAAATCACGAACGTGACGATGTTTCGTAGATATTTTGATACGAAACTATTCGTCGTTTAAAAAAATGCATCGTTTTGTTTCTCTCGCAGAGAGCAGCAGTGATCTACAAATCTCCTAGACATGTCTATCTAAAGACAAACTAACAAGTTACTGCCCTCTGATGATTACGCTTATTAGATTAAAATAAGACACCCTGTACACATTTAAGTGGATCGTAGATTCGTTGTTAATTACATGTATCGAGAGACACCTATTTCCTATTGAAAAAAATCGAAAACAATTTCTAATTGTTAATTTGATCACCTTCTGTGATTTCATATATGCAGATTTAATTAAATTTTGATACACGTGTGCCATTATATTATTTAACTGCTCGATTTATTAAGAATCTTCAACAAATTTGTCATCTTTACAAAAAGAGGAAAGAAATTCGATTCCCATGATCTTTAGCTTGCTCACACGTTTGTATTCGAATCCAACTTCCGCAGACTGCACGAAGAATCCGTGCACACAGACACTAACATTTTCGTTTATAATGAAGAAAAATCAAGGTTCTGTTTTATATTCCCGTAGCTTGCGCTCGAATGTTCGCGAACAAATATTCAAGAGATAATTTGTTAACATCTACTTGGGAAAAAATACTTTCTCAAAAATACGGTTTCATTAATATATTGTTCCAACGAAAGGTCTTTTCTTGCAAGATTCAATTCAACAAAATATGTTTCGCAACTTTGGTTTCCACCCAAAATTCCTTCGACATCGACAGAAAAAACAAAGACGGGTCGAATATTCTTTTTTTTTCTTTTTTGAAAACTACGTTCACGCGAAATTTCGTGAAGAATTTCGGCGAGTTCGGTCAGGGTTCGGCATGTGCAGCCGAGAATTGCACTTGCCCCTCGAAAGTTCTCGATTCGTCGTTCTTGAAAAAAGGGTGAAGCTGGGAAGCACGGAAGCGCTTAATTAAAAAAAGGGTTGTCTTTGCTTCGGTTTTAAAATTAATCATCCGCGTTAACGCTACTCGATGCCGCGCCTTTTAAGGGCTAATTTCCTCCCCCCTCCCACCCAGACTCCCCGCTGTTTGCCTTTCATTATCTTTCATCGAGCTGGACGAACGGATTCTCTCCTCCTTTCTCTCGCTCGCTGTCTTCGGATCGACGCGAAAACGCGGCAATTTAATTGGAAATTTTCAATGGGAATTTCTAGAATTCAGCGCGAGAGAATCGAATTCAGCGCGCGCGAATGTTTATTTTGAGAATTTCTGGATCGAGGAGAGGTTTCGCGGCGCGCGACTTCTGGAAAAAAACCGGTATCGATTTGCTGCTTGCTATCGACGCAAACGTGCGATCTGTCCCGTTTTATTGAAAACAATAAAACAGTGGTTTCATGGTTGCGCGCGATGGCTTTGAATTTCGATTATTCGGAGAACGACTGTTCGAATAATTACGATTATGAACGATAATGTACGCGCAGTAACGATCACAAAAAATAATTGCACATACCATTAGAAACTCTAATACAAAATCACAGCTACTGTTCGATTAAGTGAGCCATTACTGGTTCAATTGACTTATTGTTCACGAACATGAGCAAAAAAATTCACCGGCGAAAGACAAAATACAAGTGGACTTGTATTTTGTGAATGTGTATTGTATTTTACGTGAATATAATAAATTTCGTTGAATTTTTATATTACGAATTACACGAATATGAATAAGTATAATATGAATAAGTATAATATGTATAATAAGTATAATATGTATAATATGAATAAGATGAATTACATTGTACAAATCATATATCTCGCGACAAGTTTATGTAAATGTATAATAGTATAGTCCCATGAAAGTTCGGTAGCATTAAACTTGTCCAAATAAATAAATAATACGAAATCTAAATGACGATATAATTAGACTCGCATATAACACAAAAAAAAAAGAAACTCATCCTATTTTTCAAATTGTGAAGAAAGTTCTTGCGAAGAAACGAGTGAATTCTTGTGCCTGAGAGAAGAGAGTAGTCGAGACGATTATTATTTACTATACTAATTGCTAATTGCCAATCATTCTACGATACAATTATGAATTATACGAGCAAATTGACTGCGTTTCGGATTTAGTTTTCTTTTTCTTTATAATTAATAGATTCGTTAGATTTTCACGGCTCTCGTCACGCATTAACAATAAACATAGTTATTCAAGCCGAATGTGTAAAATTCTTTCTCCTTTAAAGCGAACAATTTCAAACGAGCCAATATATATTATATATTTTCCAATATATAATATATAATATATAATATATTTTTATTACATATTTTCTGCGATATTTTCTCCAACGACACAATCACGAAAAGTGAGAATTTAATTTTCGGTCCATGAAAAAGAAAAAGAAAAGAAAACACGAAAAAGATAATATTTATCGTTACATTCAGTAACTAAAATAATCGAAATTGCACCACGAATTAGAGAAATCTCCTTCCACTTGAGAGAGGAGAGAAGAAAATGAAATAAAGTGTATAGAAAATCGAAGAGAAGATAAATCGATCCCAGTTTTCATCCCTTTGGCAGCAACTTTCGCAGCGGAGGATTCTTTTCGCAGGTCCATCCGCCGTTAATGATTTATCGTCGTTCATTTGCCAGTTAATGCGGAAACAATGAGCCGGTAGGAACAAGCTGACTGATTTCCGGTGAAAATCTATCGAACTCGGAAATCGTTAATACCGGTCCGATTAAATAGGCCAACGAGCGACCGATTTTTCCCTCTTCGACCCTCGTGCAATGGTTGTTATTGTTCATTCGATGGAAAAAGTATAACGACTATAACTCCCCCCCCCTCTACCCCGCGTTCGTACGTGTGCTGACGACCTTGAGTCGTCGTGGCCTTCCACACCGAAAACGAAAGTCAAACGAAAGTAACACGTACGATCTTCGAGTTATTCGCGGGTATAAATTTTCTATTTTTTTTGTTTGTTTTTTTTATTTTTAATTTTATATTTAATTTTATACTATTATACTATTTTTTTTTGTTCGTTTTCTTTTCATTTTTTAATTTTATATTTAATTTTATATTATTTTTAATTATATATTATTTTCAATTTTATATTTAATTCTATATTATTTCTAATTTTATATTTAATTCTGTATTATCTTCAATTTTACATTTATCATCAATTTATCGGTACGACTTGGTACGAATTGAAATCGTTAACTCTAGCCAATTCAAATTTGAAAGAAAGGGCACGAAAAGTCGGTGAAAATTTCGAATCAGAGAATTCGTTCAATCATTCGACGTCGTGTCTCGAAAATTTTCTCCCGCGTACTTGTCGATTTTCAATTTTCAGACGTAAACGCCTGCCGAATGAATAATAATAATAATAATAATCTTTCCCCTTTCCTCGGATACGGATAAATTTTGCTCAATCGAGGATGAAAGATTCGATTCGCGCGCGTAAAGTTTAAATTGACGCGTAAAGGAGAAATTCATTCAGCTTCTTACGACACTGTAACAATAAAGTTATACAACACATAAAGTGTTTTCTACGAGACGCACGTACGTGCATTTATACGCGTACGTAAAAAATTCTCCGCGACGAAATACTTTCGCGATCAGCGTACGTGGATGAAGCAACTGAAAGCACGGGTGGTAGAGTTTACAGAGTTCTCATTGTAACGCACGGCCATGCGACGTGAATAATAATCGAAACTCATACATACACGAGCGTGGACACGCGTGAATAAGCAATCGCTGGCTTGTTAAGTTGAGAGAAAATAAACACAATAATACGGTACACATGATGCACGGATTAAAACGAAAAGCGGAGTTTAGCCGGAGGATTTGACTCGGATTTAACAAGAACTCGTGACTCGCACACGCGTGATACCTAAATATGTTGTATGAATATATTCGCGAGAAGCGAATAATGTTGTACTTGTACTCGACTATCGGGGAAAGAAGAATTTCTCAATTTAATTTAATTTTTTTTTTTCTGGTTAACTTTTGCCGACGATTACTCGATATATCGAAAAATCAATAGCGTTTCACATCGATTCTGAATTATATTCGAGCAACATATATTTCACCTAGAAATTGTCACTCGCCCAGTGCAACGACGATAATTGTGCGATAATTGTGCAACTTTGAAATGATGCGCCTGTGAGAATGAGACGAGACGCAAATGCACGCGATACGTTACGCTAAAATATCGTACACATGTTAATGGCAAATCGGTAATATGTATATATAGCGCGACGTAAACATCCAAACGTGCACGAATAATTTAATAATGCATGAATGTAACCGTTCGAATGCCATTGCGATATCGCCAGTACGGAAAACGCGCGTCAAACACGAAATAATAATAATAATCGAGGGGTTTCGGCATTTTCAGCATTTTATGATTCAGCTGAATAAAATCATTTTATGATTCATGATGAAAGTTTTCTTTTTCATTTTTTTCTTTTTTTTTTTTAATGTAAGAATCAGACCACCTCTGTGAAAGAAACCAATGAAACGACAAACTTTGTTTATGGGTAAATGAACGTTTAACTTTCACTATTACGAACTATTTCAGGAGACAATTATATTTATATTTATATTTATAACCTTGTTTATGTTCATGTTCATGTTCATGCTCATAACCTTATATCTATATTTATAACTTTCACATTACGAACTACTTCAATAAAAAGTTATATTTATAATTTAATTATATGCAATAACTAACTTCGCTTTAGAACGAATTGAAAATTATCAGTGTACTACAAATATCTCGTTGTACAAAGTTTTTCAAGCAAAAATTATAACAGTGGTAAGAATAGTTATATCATTATATTTATATAGAGGGTACTTCAAAGTGTCGCTTCAATGAATATAAAGCGATAAAAAAAAAGAAGCATTCGCATTTTTTTAAACAAGAACGATAGAAAAGCAAAAGATAAGTCGAAGAAAGTTGCTTGAGTTTGCGTCTATTGATGTTCTCGTTTAATAAAAAAAAAAGAATCAAATTTATCGCCTCACAACCTAACCTAACTTTTGTGAGCGGTATATTTACATCATACACGAATAAAATACGGTGCAGAATCAATGTCAAACAGAGTTACGTGTCGCAATCTTCATTAGATTTTTAACAACGCTCGATTTGAAAATTCGAAACACGAAATTCTGCATTCGTTTCCTTAGAAAGGAGAAAGAAAAAAAAAGAAAGAGAAAAAAAGAAAAAGAAGAAAGGAATCTAATTTTTCTTCTTGTTTCGTGCATTATCCCCCCTGTATTAAATTAATAATTACTCGTATTAACAAAATTCTATCGATTCGATTACAATGGAAATTCTACAGTGTCGAAGAGAACTTGTAATTTACAGAAAAATTTGCAGAACCATTTCGTCTCTCTCTCTCTCTCTCTCTCTCTATCTCTCTCTTCGTTGAATAATTCAGATTCAAACGAAACTTGTCATCGACGACGATATTGAAAATGATTTCTCGTCGAGGAACTTTGTATTCGACCGAATCTTTCCGTGTCGGACCTTCGAGAAGGTGTGGTAGAACTCGTTCGTGAGGAGGTAGACTCCTTTGTGCGCGGAGATCGCGTTGTCGAGCATATCGTCAGCGAAGTGAAAGAGGTCTTAGGTCACCCGGGGGTCCCAGAAACATACCCACACACCCGCCGGAAGAAGAAAGATTCCGGTCACGAATCCTCTTCAAGCTGGAACGAGTCACTTTCGGCACCCTCTCGTGACCGTTCGCGAAAATGAAATCGCGCGAAATTACCTTTTTCGTTTTCGCGCTTTTACATCCGGCGCCTGTTATTTCATTCGAATGGGATATTCAAGGTGAGAAGAAGTAACCACGAAGTAATCGCCTCGGACGCGAAATTCGGAGCACGTTGGGACTTCTTCGATGTAAATGTAAATTTCGAGTGGAAAGAATCAATTTGCCAGATGGATTTTTGAAACGAAAGAAGATCGTCACCTCCAGCACCGAATTATTCGTGAATATAATTTTCATCGATAAAATCACTCCGAACACGTTTTTTGCTACGCGAAATTCCGTACCGATCTGCTGCAGGTAAACGCGATTTAACACAGCGAGAATGGGCGACGAGATATTTTACTGTAATGGCAACTTGTCAACTTGGAAAAGTTCATTTGACGGAGATAATTTTTGAAAAATTCAACGAATCGATAATTGCACGAAGTTAATAGAATGATAGAAGATAATGTGATACAATGGCGAACTAATGAACGTATGCAATATATAATATACAATGAAATATATAATATGTGATATATAAATATATAATATACGATGTATAAATATTCGATATATAAATATATTTATATATGATATATAAATATATAATATACATAATATATATAATATACATAAATATATAATACATAAATATATAACATACGATGAAATAGAATTAATAGAAATATAATAGAATAATAGAAGGTAATAAATAAACATATGGAATATGTAATATACGATGAAATAGAATAAATAGAAATATAATAGAATAATAGAAAATAATGCGATACAATTGTGAACAAATAAACATATGCGATATACAACATACAACGAATAAATAAAATTTTCAGTGAAAAAGTTACCTAGAGCTAAATTCGAGAAGTGAAATGTCGCGTGTATCCTCGAACGTGCCAGCTTTGCGTTACTATACTCTAATGACACGCGCGTGCGGCCGCTTGAAAATTCATATGGCCTCTAAATAGGCGTCGTGTGACCATGCTGGTCACTTTGAAATGTCATCGTACCATCGGCGTACGAGGTAGCTGATACCTCGGGCAAGCCAGGGAAACCGTGTGCATCGGTGTGTGCGTTGCGGTCGCACCTACAAATTGCCAATTAACGCCGGCCAAACACGAATTATCAAGAATGCCTTTGTACCGAGGCGCTTTCGAGAACGAACGCCGATCTTTCTTCTCCTTTAACCCCCTGGTTTTTGCAACTGTTTCGGAAACTGTGCTCCACTCCGCGACATCGGGAGCGTCACAGCACGAGAACAATTAGAAATAAACAAAGAGAGACGAGAGACATCGATGTATATCGTTGAGAAGAATAATTACTTTCTATCGCATTCCTCGAACTTGAGTTTTCTCGATGAAAATCGTCGTTAGTTAGAGGCTAGATTGATTTAATCGAAATTGGCCCAAGATCGACCGCTAACGTACTCTGTTATTAATTTTAATTTTTACACCTGTTGAGGAACAAAGTAGACAGATTCGCGAAAAGGGAAAATTAGAAGAAGAAGAAAAAAGGAAAAATGCGTAATTTGTATTTATTAGCCGTCAGTCAGGATGTTCGTTTCACGAGTGTGGCTCGATGTTAGATGTTTAAAGGAATCGACAAAGATTCTGCTGAAACTCAACTCGCCATTCTCGTCGAATCAAAGATATTTCTCCGTGGAGAAGTACACGTTTTGCATTCGATGAGACGAGAAATATTGAAATTTTAGCAATTAACGCGGATACCGTAATATATATATATTACGTAATATATATTATATATTATGTATTGGGTACTCGGTACTGGGTACTCGGTACTGGATACGGGGTACTGGGTACGGGGTACAGGGTACTGGGTACGGGGTACTGGGTACGGGGTACTGGGTACTGGGTACGGGGTACTGGGTACGGGGTACTGGGTACGGGGTACTGGGTACTGGGTACGGGGTACCGGGTACGGGGTACTGGGTACGGGGTACTCGGTACTCGGTATTCGGTACTCGGTACTCGGTACTCGGTACTCGGTACTCGGTACTCGGTACTTGGTACTCGGTACTCGGTACTCGGTACTGGGTACGGGGTACTGGGTACTGGGTACAGGGTACTGAGTACGGGGTACGGGGTACTCGGTACTCGGTACTGGATACGGGGTACTGGGTACTGGGTATTGGATATTATGTATTATGTATTATATATTATGTATGATATATTTTATATTATATATTAGCGATTATTATTTCCTAGAAGCAGGAAATTTTTGTCGATATGCCGATTTAAATTGCAACGGATGAAAAGAAAAAAAGAAAAGTCAAATGTATTTATCAAACTCGCGTCGCAAGTCATAGAAATATAAAATGGCGACGCGAGATGATCTTTGCGCAGATGAGAGTCTAATTTTTACCGATCTTTAACCGGTTCGAGGCTCGTTTTTATGGAAATTCGAAGGATTTCATTATTGGACCATATAGCTCGAAGGTACGTGCATTCTTATTTATATTAAATTCTTGGGCACTCTGGGTACACTTTCCATTTGGGACGACGACATTCACAGGGAAGAAGGGAATTCAATGTAAAAATTCTTATGATCAAAAATATCTCGCAGTCTCTCTAGTTTCTTTTCGGCGATATCTCTGTTTCTTAACGACGTGTGAAAATGATCGAGAAGATACAACAGGCTGACAAATTTTCTTTTTGTTTAGAAGAATTAACGACCTTTGCAATTTGTTGCGAATGTAATACCATCTGCAATTTTATCAGGAAACATAATATAAAAGCAAAGTTATCGTTAAAAATTGGAAATTGATTATTTCCCGATTATTACTGAATTTCACTAGAACTGCTTCACTGTGGTCAAAATGACCAGTTCGTATTTTTTTTTTTTTTTTTTTTTTGTTAGACATCTTGCAAACGCGAAACAGCGTGTTTTTAAAAATACAAATCATTTTTCTTCGTAGAATGTATAAATGAAAGTTTGCGCGCTCCGTTGTTTATTTACAGAGCTTTTCTATTTCTTTCGCTTTGACGTTTTCGATGGAAATTTTTTTTGGTTTAGGTTAGGTTAGGTTAATTTTGGTTTAATTTAATCGGTCATTGGTTTAATAATAAATTTAAAAATAACAAAATTAAATTCTAATATTTCTAGAATCAATACGTCAAGAATAGGTTTAATAAAATTAATAAATTCTAGTGTTCAAGTGACCTAAGCGACCTTTCTTTCAGAGCAAAAAACGGATTGCGCGAAAGAGTGAAATACATTTTTCACGAATTTCGGGGGAAATTTTTTTTCGGATGCGAAACGAGCGAAAGATATCATAGCAACTGAGTGACTGTATAAATTTGAGTCGCTTCGACGTTATTTTCCTACAGGTTTGCAAAATCCAAGCTTTTTACATTGGCCAAATAAAATATTTACCAGAACGATGTAACGATCTGTTTCACGAGCCAAGTCGCGTTGAAATTTGCCCCGCGGTGAAAGCGACGGAAAATTTTTTAACAGATTGTAAACATTTCGCGGACCAATTGCTTTTATAGTAATTCATCCCTCGATAATCGTTCGAGAGCAATTTAAAATAGACTCTCTCTCTTTTTAGTAACCTCGGAATTTTTCTGCAGAAATAAACGATCGAAATAAATCAAATATGGCATACGTTTCAAATTACGTATTCTTCGAATTATCAGCAAGATTAATACGAGAGTAGAAAAGCTTAGACGAATAAACAATAATCAAAATGGATTTAATAAAAAAAGAAAGAAAGTCAAACATCTAATTCCAACAATGAGAGAAAGAGAAACAACAATAGTAGATAATATTATAACAATGCAGTAAAAATTGAACTGAAGGATTGAACAATTTAATAGAAAAAAACAGTAGCTCGGATCTTAACACCTCCAACTTCAGTACCTAATAAATAGGAAATATCTGACAAGTAAATTTAAAGAAATGGCTGAAACTCAAGAAGAGAGAGAATCTAAATAGTTTGACAAATATTTCAAAGGAGATGCCATCGAATAAGAAAAAAAAAAACGAAAATCAAGGGAGGGATAATCAGGCTGGTTCGTTTGAGGGGACGCGCAGGATTCTTCACGCTCCCGGGCTCTCGAGCGAATCGGCGTCTAATTATGTCGTTTAATTTTCACGCGATAACGTGGCTGGGATCGTCCGGGAGCCGATCGACCGCGAAGTCCCATCGATACGAGACGCGGTTGAAGAAAGGAGAGCAAAGGAGCCGGCGACGTGGGAACCAGGAAGGACAATGCCGGTTTTCTTTTTCCCTTTTTTCCCTTTTTTTTCCAACTCCCGTTTCGAAACTGAAACGCCTCGGTGAGCTGCCGCGAACATTATCTCGCTCGTGTTTTGCAAGCTTCCCGGCTTCCGTTCGTGAACGTCGAATTCGATTTCTAGCCGATTTTCACGCGTTATTCGTTCGTTCTCTTCGTCCCTCGAAATTTAGGCTTTTGATCGAAAAAAAAATGGGGGGGGGCAGAAATTCAAGTACACTTTGAATATTTTATATGTTACATTTTACTTTGTTCATTAAATCCTTTGGAAGGATTTTGATATCTTATTTGCTCACGAGTTTCAATATACATGTTCACACGTTATATTTATTTCAACAGCTTCGGTTATCGATCTGATCCAACGAATACTTTACACAAGCTGAGACAATGCACCAACTCGCGTCGTTTTCGCTTTTTCTGCAAAGAACGAACGCCACAACTGAATGAACAACTTTGAGAGTTTCGAGAGAGATCGAAACGCCACCGATTCGAATTAAAATTGATTTATCTTCGGATTCTACGGATGTCCAAAAATTCACAAAAAGAAACTAACTTTCCACGATATTTCCATGGCACAGAAATATATTCCTCGAGCGTTCTCACGTCGAAAATTATCCGTAGACAAGCACTCTCGCGTGGCGAGAGAGCTAGAAACCTGGCGCGGAGAGCCTCGAAAGCTGAGAATGAATTTCTATGAAATAAAGAAACCGAGATGTTCATTAACCGAGGCATCGTCGGATTACACGTCGGTTCTCCAGCGTGTTTTTTACTTTCTTATTTTCTCTCTCTCTCTCTCTCTCTCTCTTCTTTCTCCTTTTTTTTTCTTTCCTTTTCATTCTTGCCTCCTCGACCGCGTTTCCGAGCTGCTACAAAAGTAAACTTCCCTCCTCGCGTCCACCTTCGGGAAATCGAATTCCCAAGCAGCGAGTTCGAGCAGATAGAATTTCGAGGGGAGAAACGAACGCCCGGTAAAAAGCTGTATTAGCTATTTAGAACGAGATGAAGGTAAAAGCTGTATTAGCTATTTAGAACGAGATGAAGATGAAACGGGGAGAAAGTTGCTCGAAAGTATCTTTTGGGAGAAAATATACATATATATACATATATATACATATATATACACATATATATACACATATATACACATATATACACATATATATACATATACATATACATATACATATACATATATACATATACATATATACATATACATATATACATATAGATATGTACATATACGTATATACATATATGCATATTTAGCTGCTAGAAGAGATTACTATTGATATGTACGTGCAAATAATATAAACAATATATATAACATTATACAATTACAATTAAATATTGTTATATATGCGTATATATATATATGTATATGTCATCAGCGATGCACGATGTCAGATTCGCGAAGTAACGCGCTCGACTGAGCCGTAGGAATTTCACGCGATTATTCTTCGTTCGTGGCTCGAGCCCTCTGCCGAAACGCGCGTTTCGCTTCTTCTTCTATCGCTCGCGTCGACCTCCCACGCCGTAACACCTCGATCGGCAGGTGCTCATCTCGATCGCTTCACGCAATATCCGCAAAATATACGCGCTCCCTCCCTTCGTTCGCCTCCCTTCTGTCTCGAATACTTTTCTTTATCGATCATCCTCGTCATCTCGGGTCTGCGTTACCCCCTGTTCCGGAGATCAACGAGCACGATCAACGTCTGTTACATTACGAAATTATATATAACCGCACACACGTTTCGTTTCTGTGTGTGTGTGTGTGTGTGTGTGAGGAGAGTTTTAAAAATTTATTAGTTTTGTTATTTCTCGTGCTCGTTACGAAGGTGTCTCGTAAGCGATCGAATGAACCGAAATCGATCAAACAAAGCGACGCGAGGAACAAACGCGGCAAAAAGGAAATGTCACGAGAAATATATATATATATATATGTGCGAGATTTACGAGAAAATGTGTGGACATAAACGGCCGCAGATGCGTGAAATTCTCCTGTGTAACTACATGCGTGTGCGTATATGTATCACAGCGGTGCAGGAGCGCCGCTGTCACAAAAATTGAAACATCGGAACGCGAACGAATAAAACGGCGAATGGGAAAAGAGCATGACGGTTCGTTACGATAAATTTTACCCCCTCTCGCGTCTCACTTTGTAAACGAGAGAAAAAGAAAAGGGAACGAAGAATGAAGAACGATTAAACCGCGGGAACGTATCTCACAGGAAGCGCGTCGTAATTTCTTTCCTGCGAAAAGAATAAATGTCATAAACATGTTACTGAAACAATAGAAAGAAAAAAAGAAAAAGGAAAAAGAGAGAAAAACGTGAATTACAGTCCTTTGCGTTAGGTTTAGGTTAGAATGATCAAAGCGCGAGAACGTATTTCACAAAGAAGCGCGTCGTAATTCTTTTCTTGCCGAACATAAATATCATAAACGTGTTACTAAAGCAAGAAAAACGGAAAAAGAAGAAGAGAGAAACGTGAATTACAGTCTTTTGCGTTAGATTTAGGTTAGGTTTAAGTTTAGGTTAGATCGATCAAAGCGCGAGAACATATCTCATAGGAAGTGCGTCGTGATTTCGTTCTTATCAAAAATAAATGTCATAAACATCTTACTGAAACAAAAAAAGAGAGAAAATATGAATTACAGTCTTTTTTATTAGGTTTAGGTTTAGGTTAGATCGATCACAGAGCTAGAACATATCTCACAGGCAAATGCATCGTATTTCTTTTCTTGCCAAGAATAAATATCATAAACTTACTAAAACAAAAAAAGAGAGAAAACACGAATTAGAGTCTTTTTCGTTAGGTTTAGGTTAGGTTTAGGTTTAGGTTAGGTCCATCAAAGAGCGAGAACAGATCTCACAGGCAAATGTATCGTATTTCTTTTCTTGCCAAGAATAAATATCGTAAACTTACTAAAACAAAAAAAGAAACAGAAAAAGAGAGAAAACATGAATTACAATCTTTTTCGTTACGTTTAGGTTAGGTTTACGTTTAGGTTAGGTCGATCAAAGAGCGAGAATATATCTCACAGGCAAATGCATCGTATTTCTTTTCTTGCCAAGAATAAATATCATAAACTTACTAAAACAAAAAAAAGAGAGAAAACACGAATTACAATCTTTTTCGTTACGTTTAGGTTAAGTTTAGATTTAGGTTAGGTCGATCACAGAGCTAGAACATATCTCACAGGCAAATGCATCGTATTTCTTTTCTTGCCAAGAATAAATATCGTAAACTTACTAAAACAAAAAAAGAAACAGAAAAAGAGAGAAAACATGAATTACAGTCTTTTTCGTTACGTTTAGGTTAGGTTGCTAAGAATAAATGTCAAACATATTGCTAAAACAGAAATGGAAAGAAAAAAGGAGAAAGACGCGAATTGCAATTTTTTGGGGGGTGGTTTTGCAAAGAACGGAAGATCTTTCGTAAAAAGAAATTCTCAAACGATTGATTTGCAATTTTCTGCTCGATTTTTCAATAATCTCCGTTTTTAAACGTGCGAACGATCGATTTCGTTACGTCGCTTGTGCGTCGCTTCGCAAGTATTTACGCGTGATAAATTATCCTGTAATGATATCAAAGTAAATTACGCCGCGAAATGCGATTTCACATGTGCTACGCAAATGCGATTTCCGATGAACGTCTATAATTCGTTTCGTTGCCGCGTCGTAATTGTATTCTCCACGAAAATTAACAACACGGAAGTTAAATTCGCGGCAATATCTTTGGAAAGTCACTTTTGGAAACCATGTTTTGCGAGTTTTACACGCAACCATAAATAACCTTCTATAATTCAAGCTTCGCGTCCGCCAGATTAGAAATGTAGATCAGCAAATAGCATAATCGAGCCAATGGATACGAGATCGTTCTGTTAATTTAATCATGATTATAGAAATTTGTGAAAAATAAGTGCACACGATGATCTCATTTTAAATCTTAATACCTCGTTTTTGCTTTTAAATATGTACTTTCCTCTTGGAAATCGTAAAAACACTGAACAAATATTTCTTCATAACTCTGGTCTCAAAGACCAGAAATCTCCTGCTGTACGATGTTTTTGCTCTTTTTCACCATTTTATAGAACTTTGAATGTTAACATCAAATGACGAAATCGTTCGAATTCCTTGAATTTTTCGATCCTTATATTCAGAGTTCGACAGAATTTTGCTTGAAAAGCAAAGTTCCAAGGGCTCGTTCTAAAGAGTTTCTATTCTTAAAAAACGACGATGAATTTATATAATAATATAATAATAATATATTTATATAATAATATAATAATATTTATATAATAATAGTAATAGTACTTTATAATAATAGTAATTTATATAATGGTATATAATAGTAATAGTAACAAAAAAAAATATTTTCAATTACTTAGAAATGTTCGAAATTTCTCGACTCTCTTCGAAAAGGAAATACCCTTGTTTTCTATGAAGAAGAAGGGGGGAAAAAAAAAGAAATTCAGCATCGTCAAGTAGAAGTTCTACGCTTCGAAATAAGATGTCGAGTGGATTGTCACGCCGATTATCATCCACACGAGGTTGCAACAATCTAAATTGTCGACAATGTTTCATCGTTGTTGGGTCCAGCTCCTCGTTCTTCGAAGATCGTCGAAAAGCCAAAATATCTGACGAATTCTCACGATATTTTTCTTTCATTGGAACCTGAAATCCTTGCTTTTGATATATTTTCCTTCTTCTTTCTTTCTCTGTCAAACTCGAAGAAGCACGACATTTTTTTCTGATTTCCATTTCTCGAAGTGTCTATTCAGCAGCCGCATCGCGAATTCGCGAATTCATCGAGAAGATATTTAATTTCAAGTTAATCTTCAAATTAAAAAAAATTCGACAGTGAAATTAATTTTATTCGTCGCGAAGAAAAAGAAAAAATAGAGTCACGCAGTTATTTTTCGGTCTGATATTTGCGCCCCTAATTGCGAAATTCCCCACCGGGGGGGTGGAGGGGAATGCTAATTGTTTCAGTCCGCTTCAGCGAGCATGATCGCAACGCGAGACAATCGAGACACGACCGTGGGAACGTCGAAAACGACCCCCGGAATTGTGATCCGTCGATCGAGCGTCGCACGAGAGTCGTTTGAATCGTCGTTCACAACGACAGCGTGATCTTGAGCAACAACTTGATCTTGACCTTGATTCCTTTGTTCTCGGATCGGTGGATCGGCGATCGTGAATCGTTCTCGGCAGGTGGCATAAAAGTTGCGCCGCCACGCCGGTGTGGTTAAATAACACCCGGCCGATTCTGTTCGTGAACGAACGAACGAACGTGGATCCGATTCGACCCGATCGAAAAGCAGAGAAGGGAGGATGAGGAGGAGGAGGAGGAGATCTCGTTAGAAACATCTGCCACGGACCGCTACCGTTACCGCAGCTCAACGATCGAGAGAGAGAGAGAGAGAGAGAGAAAGCGCGAGAGGAATCGTTCGAACGCGATTCCATCTGGGATTAGTTTGTCTCTGGATAATCGACGGCTCGAGCCGATTCGAGAAATCGGCAATCGACAGTATAATCGCGATACGTCCCGTGATACGTCTGACGCTTTCGTTAACACTTTCGTTTCGCGCCGTAATGGCGAATGCTCTCTGATGCTCTTCGCGTTCACTTTTTTCTTTCTCTCTTAATTTATTTCGTTTCGTTCCTTTTCCATTCTTTTCCTTTTCTTTTTCTTTTCTTTCGTTGCTGTTCGATCGACAGTCGATTGAGTGATACCCTCGAAAGAGGGTGAAGGTTACTGAAACGAGTGATCGGTATCTCTGATCGATACTGTGACCTCTGATCGTGACTGTGTTCTTCTCGTTGCTTGTAAAATAATTGTTCCGCCTCCGTATTTACAAAATGAAATTTTCCAGCGAGTTTCTCGTGACATTTTCGTAAAAATTATCTGAAAGAAAAAACAAACGAACCGAGCACTTGATTCTTCTCAAAGCTTCATTTTCCAAGCTTCATTTTCGCAACGTAATTTAATTCGTCCCCTTGCCTCTGTCAATTTCACATATTTCTCTCACAAAACGTCGCGCCAACATCTTGCAACACTTTTTCGAATTTATAGTTTCGAGCTTCGATTTAAGAAGAAATCAGTATCTTTACATTCTCGCAGAATCAATTCCTCTGCATCCAGGACTGCAGTGCAGAAGTTTCGTTCTTCAAGACGAGTCCAAGAAACTGAATATCCGTCGTGCTTCTAGCGTCTAGAAAAACGGGGGGTTGAAAACCGCCCTCTAAAGTCCGAAGAACACTCGACAGGATGAAAACGGAGAAGCTGAAACGAACGAAACGGCCCGACGAGTGCAACAGATGCGCGTGCGAGCTCGAGGAGGGAAGAGAAAAAAAAGGAAAAAGAAGAACGTACGAAGAAGAAAAAAAAAAGAAGAAAGGAGAAAGATGTCTGGTGCATCGCCCACTCGTGCACACGCGTATGTAACAAGCGGAATAGGTCCAGCTGGTGGCACGTGCGGCTTCGGATCGACAGGTGGCGAACGGATCCACGCGAGTCTCGCACACACACACACACATACACGAACATATGCACGCGAAGAGGATTCTGGCCTCTCGATCGCTCTAATTTCACGTAATCTTGACGAAACGGGCGCCCTTCCATTTTCCATAACTCTCGAGGCTACAGCAATTTCTTAATGGCTTCGATCATTATCTAAACTACAGCTCGCCGAGGGAACACGTGATCGGAGATGAAGATGAAAATGGAAAATCATCGAAGCGATTAGAGAGCGAAGAAATCGTGTATCGTGAATTCGAATACTTTTCCTGTGATATACGCGCAGTAATAAATTGTAACACTGCGTAATATATATGTATATATATATATATATATATATATATATATATATATATATATTTGCGACATGTTGTTATTTTAATACTCTTGCAGTATTACTCTAATTTAATATGTACTCTAATTTAGTACTTGTACTCTAATCTAATAATATATACTCTAATATATATACTAATATATACTCTAATTTAATACTCTAATAATATTGTAATATATACTCTAATTTAATATTCTAATATGTATTCTATATTTAATACTCTTTATTAATATATTTGTGACGTTATTTTAATACTCTTGCAGTATGCAATTACTCTAATTTAATATATACTCTAATTTAGTACTTGTATTCTAATCTAATAATATATACTCCAATATATACTCTAATATATACTCTAATTTAATACTCTTACAGTATATAATTACTCTAATTTAATATATAGTCTAATTTAGTACTTGTACTCTACTCTAATAATATATACTCTAATATACATTCTAATATATACTCTAATTTAATATATGTAGTATGTTACATGTACATGTAACATGTTAATAATAGTATATGTATACATAATTTTATACTCGTAATATATGTAATATGTACAGTTTAATACTTGTATTAATATGTAGAATTTATACTTGTGATACACATAAATGGTACGTGTAAAATACTTGTAGTGCATCACATATAGATATTTTATTATTTGCATAGATATAGATATAGATATTTTATTATTTATATAGATATTTATACCTGTATTAATATACTACGCGAATAATTTCGAACAAATTCGACCAATACAGTCACAATATATAGTTCTTGCTATCAATTTCAAAATGTTTCACGCGACACGTGCTATATGTACATATCTGTGTCGAATACTTTCGCGAGCAATCGTTTTATACCCCCAATGTCGATACATCGATACCGATTTACGCGATAACAAAAATCACCGACGTCTGGAAAATAAAAAAAAAAAGAAAAAGAAAAAAGAAAGCAACTCTCGAATGATGGCTTCACAGGCGAGCTTCAGCTTGATAATAATTCAACTTCAATTGCGCTGCTGTTACGTTTCGCCCGGCTACGATCTTCGAGCCTCGTCGAAGATTCTGATTATCATAATTATATTTTCACCGACAGAGAGAGAGAGAGAGAGAGAGAGAGTGAGAGAGGATGAATCAGCGAAGAAGTAGAACGTGGAGGAGGACGAAAGTAAAGTGTGTGTGTGTGTGTGTGTGTGTGTGTGTGTGTGTGTGCGCCTGTCGCCGGTAATCGAGCCAATCCGCAGAAGATTGACCAAGATCACAGTCTGCATCCGAACGTCCCCACGACGAGAAGTTTTACGCGCTGGTTATCAAGCGACTTCGTCAACCGTGAAGCTCGAACTTTGCTCGTTATTTCGTATCAGATTAATTTCGCCGGCGTGAAACGTCGTTGAGGAAACTTTCGACGTTTCGCGACGTTACGCTTTCGCGGTTTCCTCTTCGCCATCGGATCGCCCACGATTTTATTCGACTTTAATTTACTTTTCTTCTTCTTTTTCTTTCTTCTTTCCTCTTTCCTTTTCCTTTCTCTCTTCTCTTTTCAAGTTTTAGCAACAAGTAAGAACGCCGAATTGATTCTCGCGCGAACTCGCGGAGAGAGAGAGAGAGAGAGAGGCGGGGTTAAAAAGTCGACGAATTTAGAACGTTGAGGGGAAATTCTTCTGAGTTAGTCCGCCGATCTTTTAATTAAATAACTTTCTGCGTGTTTCGAATAAATTCGAACTAGATCTCTTGCATGTCCAGCTGCACTTATTTTAAATTGGGTAAATTAATGTACAGTATAGTAAACTTTAATGTTTTTATTATTATCATCATAATCGTTTTATTATTATCATCATTATCACCATTATCATCATTATCATCATTATCATTGTTGTTGTTGTTATCGTACGATTTTCAAAACGATTTACATAAATTTATGGGAAATCTGTGTTGTCACGTATCCAGCGTGACATACGAGTTCGAAGGGAATTAGATATAAAATGGCACTTGCACGCCCGCCTCGAATCGGAAAGAAGTAGAATAGAATTTTTATGCCGCAAAACAAACAGAGAATCGAGCGTAACATTTCAGGAAATTTCTTTTCATCGAATGTTGCTCTTCGAATGATTGTGCGTGTAGATGCATTGTCAGGTTGTAATGTAATTTGACAATGTAATCTCACGTTTGACACACATATTACGAGAGACTCATCGGCGGTTAAGTGTTCGTCGTGCCACTTTTCTCTTCTTTCTGGTGCTCGACCAGATTCGAATTCGCGACTAATAATTATTACTACGATATGCCAGAACTCAATTATCTCGTCGACACACTTTTCTTCACGCGAGCCCATTGTATTCCTCTGGTACCAATTAAAATTAAATATCACCGTTAATCTACGTTTTTTATATTATCGGCCTTTCTACTTATCTTGGTGTTAACTTGCCGATTTTTTTTTCACACGAACGAGGAGGAGAAAATGTGTCTCATTAATTATTTAATCATTCACTCGGTATAATAGCGTAAAATTTCACGTACTTTCACATCGTCAGGTGTAACGATGATCGTAATGGCGATGCGATTCTGAACGCACGGGGTAATAAATAATTTACAAAAGGGATATATTCCAATTATATATTATATTCCTAAAATTACAAAAAGGAGAGAAAATAAATGACCACAGTCACAATCAGATCGTCCCTAAATCTTTCCAAATTGCGTGCCGCAACAGCAGAAACTATAATACTCGTCGCGCAGCAGAACATCCACGTTCGTTTTCTTGTCACTTTCCACTATTCCAAGGTGGAGAATTTTTTATACGAAATTTTTATAAACACGAAGGTATTAATTTACGTGTTTCGACGGAGGAAGAAGTTGGTTAGATTAGATTTAGGTTTTTATACGAAATTTTTATAAAAACGAAGGTATTAATTTACATGTTTCGACGGAGGAAGAAGTTGGTTAGATTGGGTTTAAATTAGGTTTAGGTTTAGGTTTTTATACGAAATTTTTATAAAAACGGAGGTATTAATTTACGCGTTTCGACGGAGGAAGAAGTTGGTTAGATTGAATTTAGGTTAGGTTTAGGTTTAGGTTTTTATACGAAATTTTTATAAAAACGAAGGTATTAATTTACGCGTTTCGACGGAAGAAGAAGTTGCTTAGATTGGGTTTAGGTTAAGTTAGGTTTCCTCCAAGTATAAAAAAAAAAAAGTAGGTTAGGTTTAGATTAGCGTAGGGGTGAAGGTGTTTGGAATTTCGTACGAGGCCAGTACATGCAAATATTGCTAGCTGACGTTCGTATGAGATGCGACGAACCGTGCAAGCGGATCAGAGGCTGGCGCCACGACGAGCATTATCCAATGAGGCGAACAAATTATTCTATATAGCGTAATCGCTTCTCCTACGCCGTTCTCTCTTCCTTCGACCTCCCATCCGGTCCGCTAGAGTCTCTTAACGACACGTGACCGTTTCTCAGAAAACCGCCATTACCTAGATGAAACTAATCGATTCCATGATTATTTGCCCCGTTTAATGGCCACGTTTACTCTCAACAGTTTTGCCTCTGTTCGTTATCCTCTCCTGTCATCTGTCTGCTCCATTTATTCAACCGCGATGCAAAACAGATTTTTTTCACGCGTTTATTAGGGAATTTTCAATCCGTATTGAGGGACACTTCATGTACATCTCGATGAGTGTTTCTAAAACGCGAGAATATACATCTGTGTTAATAAAACTATTTCGACAAAATGACGTGGACAGTTATCTGCGTCGATTCGTTAAAATGGAAAAACATGAGCAATGTGGAAAAATATGAGCAAAAATGTGTGGAACGCTTTCTGTAACATTTATAACAGTTTCCCTTTTTATCGACGCTGTTGCTCTTCGAATACTGTAACTAGTCTCAAAAAGTTTCACGTGTTTACGTTTGTGAAAATTTTATAAACTTGAACTATCTAAATTTCTTCGTTCCAGTTCCAGTAATCATAAAACTGAATGAAAATACATTTTACGCGGAAACGATTCGAATTTCAAGCTTCCGATTGTAAGTCTCAAATCTGTCGAAAAGTTGAGAAATCAGTCGAATCGCGAATTTTCAGTAATAAATCTTGTAATAAGTCTTTCGAATTTCAACTCTCTCACATTTCTCCAGTTATAATATCTGAAAGATGAAGTAAATTTCTTTTTATTTTAGTAATGATACATTTTACGCGGAGACGATTCAAATTTCAAAATTCCAATTATAAGTCTCGAATCTCTCGAATTTTCCGTTCTGTCGAAAAAGTTGAGAAATCAATGAAATCACGAATTTTCAGTCGTAATAAATCTCAAGCCTTCCGAATTTCAATTCTCTCCGGTTATAATATCTGAAAGATGAAGCAAATTTCTTTTTATTTTAGTAATGATACATTTCACGCGGAAACGATTCAAATTTCAAAATTCCAATTATAAGTCTCGAATCTCTCGAATTTTCCGTTCTGTCGAAAAAGTTGAGAAATCAGTGAAATCACGAATTTTCGTCGTCGTAATAAATCTCAAGCCTTTCGAATCTCGATACTCTCGCAATACTCTGGTCGTTGGTGTAATTTTGAAGACGAGATAAATATCTCCAATGTCTCAATGTCCCTTCGATGATCACCCGGGACCATGAAAACACATTGAAATCATTGAAATCATTGAAATTAAAATTATTCATAATCTCGTAGAATGCAACGTATGCATCATACCGTTTGCACGAATTACTGCGAACTGGCCCGAAACGCCAACTGTTTAAGAACATTCTGTGAACGTGAATGATGAAATGTTAACTTCGTTTTCAATTTTCATATATTGCACTTAATAATGGCCCTGTGTGGGATAATAAACGGGCGCAATTTACTTATCCAAGGGCCTTTCGCCCGATGATTTTATTATTTGTTGTTGCACATATCGTAATAAATAAACGTGATATTAATTCAATTCATTACGCGTTATAATTAAATTTACTTTGTTATTTATTGTAATAAATAAACATAATATTATATTTCCGTTCGCCGGCGCGGAAAACGGTGAATTTAAAGCCAGCTGAATTTCAATCTCAATTTTCGTGATGAAAAGGTAAAGAATGAATATAATCCGTTTCTCTAATAGCTTTGCGATAAGTAATTTGTATAATGGCATTCCACGTGTGCATGTGTGTGTGTGTGTGATATAAATTATTCTATGGTATTATTCTGTGATAATAACGAGATCTCATCGTTGTTTCATCACTATCGCGATATATTCTCTTCTCAGGTAACACGGAAAGGCCTGAAAGTGTGAAAATTCTTAAAAATCCAGAAAACGCAGCTGGTATTTCTTTCATCGTGACGTTCATCGTTATCAATCTCTAGCCTTTTTTTCAGAGCTATCAAACTTGCAGAGCTTTTAGTCAATGAGAGATTTACTGCCAATTGTAACATCGTACGATTGTTATATTAACAATCTACGAAGAAAAACTTGTTACGACAATTGTTATATACGTAGAATGAAAACAACGGTCCTCGGGATTTAGGTTAGGTTCAGGTTAGGTTTAGGTTAGGTTACGAAAATTCTTTGTACGTTGCATTTTACTAATTTCACTCGATAAAATTAACGAAACTTTATGTTGTTGCACGTTCTCTACATTTCTTTTTATCTCTTTTTTATCATTTTATTCGAGCAAACAACGGATCCCAATTGCTGTTAATTATTACATTACGAGAACCTTCATTGCATACCTCGTGTACATCTAAAAAACAAGATCACGGTGCGTATTTCTGCCAAATCGTATAAACTAACCTCAAACACGAAGAACCTGTAGCGACATCTGTTTCTCAACGAAGTCTCGTCGAAGAGTTCATTTCGCCAACTGTGCGAAACTCGAACACAAGAAATCATGTAAAAAGATCGATATTTTTAATAAATTACCAAGGAGCTGTTTAACAAGTGTCAAGAAAAACATTATCGAGGATATATATATATATATATATATATATAGTACTACTGTAGACTGTAGACTGTAGACTGTAAACTTTTAAACAACACAAACTATCGAGGATATATATAGTAGTTGTTAAAAGAATTAATCGACAGTCTATAGTCATGATTAAATAACACAGATAGTTAATTAATTATAATTTTTATTGTGCATTTAAATATTGTTAAATATTAGTCATAAAAGAAATAATAATAAAAGTATAAAGTTATTTGTTAATATCTGTAATATCCTACAAACTAAGGAGATCGAATTCGTTGTTGTTCGAATTTTCAAGACCAAAGGGGATCAAATTGTCAGAGAGAGAAAAAGGGTCGTTGAAATTCCAAAGTAACAGAGTTAGGTTCTAGGAGATCGGGAACTCTGGCTGGAAACACACACACACACACACACACACATACGCGCGACAGAGTAATGCATTGCTGGTAGCCACTAAACGATATCAGACGCACGCGTATAGAGTAATATGGGTAGGAGCCATAGGGGCTCTATCGGCCTTTAGAGGCGAATTACGATCGAGAGAACTGCGGTCGATGTCATAAAGCTGTACCTACAGGCGAGCTACTTCGTATCTGGCCCGATATGCTCTCCTCGTTATCTCCATCATTGATTTCGAACGCGATCTAACTACGGCGTAAGATCTTCCGTGCCGTTTCAAGAATTATAGCTGTTACAACGATGTTATGCCTGAGTTTGCCCGCCGTAGCAACTTGTGATTGGTGAATAATTCGTCACTGTTATTATCATTATTATCATTGTGTAGATGAGAAAGTCTTGTCATCAGACGTTCACTGTCCATTTGGATACAACTATTTATTATATTACCATTATTTACCATTATTTACCGTTATTTATTATATTACCATTATTTACCATTATTTATTATATTACCATTATTTACCATTATAGTATTTATTATATTACCATTATTTATTACATTACCATTATTTACCATTGTACCATTTATTATATTACCATTATTTACCATTATTTATTATATTACCATTATTTACCATTACACCATTATAACCATTTATTATATTACCATTTGGTTAATTTAGCGTATATTTTGTAACTGCGTTGTTAAAAATCGATACGCACTGGTGCCATTTTTTTTCCCATTTTTTTTTTCAACTATTTTTGCCGCTTATTCATTCTGTCGCTTTGATTGCTCTTGATTATTAGACGTGACCACGGTTTTTCGGCGGGCCATTTAAATTATACGCGTTCGTGCGACTGTTCATAACATGTTTTCTTAACATGAAAGTGACGGACGTCTTTCAAACGTGAGTTAATAAGATGTATCATTGCATTTCGAGTTTCGACGTTGTATTTTTTATTCTTGTGTTGCACCTCAACAGTACTAAAATGGCCCGAATGACCAATTTATAATTCACAGATGTAAAACAGTGTATTTTTAGAGATTCAGACGATTTCTTCGTATAGAATGTATAAATAAAAGCTTGCTTGTATCACAAAGTTTTCTATTTTTTTCTTTTTTTTTTTTTTTTAATATCTCTGATGGAAATTTTACGTTTTACTCGCCAGTGGTTCTAGCGTTAAACAAGCAAGTTTGCAATAATTTGCCAAGGTATTGCATCTCACTCTTTGGAACAACTCTTCTCACACTCTGTCGAATTTCTTTCGACACCTCGCACCCACTCTTGTAATTTCGTCAAAATTCAGTTTTCTACTTGCGAGAAACAGCGTCGTGCGCCGCGTAGAGTGCCTCAAAAGAGCGCCGGTGTGAATCAGGCTTAATGGTCGCGTTTCCAGAAGCCTATCCTATCCGGCCAGCGGTGCAGAAGCACTTACACGCGATTACCGGCTGCAACTAATGCGCGCCGGGGCGCGATTTTATCGGCGTAATCGAGCATAATGCGCGCGGATCTCCGCGGCGTAATTCTTTGCGCGAGCGGGCACGCGCGTGCAAGCGTGTCGATCGCGATAGCCGCGATAACGAAAGCGGTTCGATTAGCAACCGCGACGCGAGCAACCGAGTACGAAAAACGCGTAATCGCAGAGCCGCGTAATTTTCTTTTTCTTTCTTTCCTTTTTTCTTTCTTCTGGCGCCATTTAGATCTCATATCGTTCTCTTTCGCGTGTCAATTACTCTCGCGTTGCTCGTGAAAACGATACGAACTTGTCCCTTGAACCTTCTTTCATCCATCGTATATAATTTCCTTCAGTTTTTTTATTCTTACTCGAGCGGAGAAACGAATTACATTCACGTCGAATCTATTTTCACGTTTCAATTGAATTCAAAAGTTGAGTTCAAACAACTCGAAGTTACTTATCAGTCTGCCGCCTGTGTAAAATTGTTGCTTTCTTGAGTCGAAGTAATCCCTCTCGTCGGTCGAATCGATTGAACACCTTGAGTTACACCGAGGTTTCTCGAGTCCAAACGATTCAATCTTCAATCTAGCAATCTCACTCTGTTCACTCTCGCAGATTGAGTTTTTACTTTTTGAAAACATGCCCAATTTATTAATAATGCTTTCCTGAGTCGAAGTAATCCTTTCAGAATACTCCTTTACGGCAGTCTAAGTCAATTAACACCTCGAGTTCCAAGTTGCTTGAACCCAAACGATTCAATCTTCAATCTAGCAATTTGAGTTCACTCCAGCAGATTGAGTTTTTACTTTTTAAAAGAATATCCGATTTGTTGCTTTCTTGAGTCAAAGTAATTTTTTCAAAATACTCCTCACGTTAATCTAAGTCAATTAACACCTCGAGTTCCAAGTTGCTTGAACCCAAACGATTCAACCTTCAATCTACCAATTTGCGTTCACTCTCGGAGATTGTGTTTCTCCTAAAAAGAGAAAAATGTCGCCATCCTTCGTCGAGTTTCGCCAGACTTTCTAAATTACGGGAACGATACCATTTTCTCGGCGATCTGTGTATACACGTATATGTGTGTGTGTGTGTGTGTGTGTGTAAATTCACCGTTTTCCACACACACAGCTGAAACGTCCGCGCCGGATGGATGGATCACGGACGATTTTAATTATTCACGTTCGCCTGTAATCGCAGCTGGATTCCCTATTACGAAATCGTCTCGCGTACGCGCCGACGAAGCGAATTTTCGTCTCGTTCGCCGCGGCCACGGAAGAATCTCGCCTCATATGCATGACTCTAATAGAAATCCTTTAAAACCCCTGGCTCGTAACCATCGTGAAGACGATGCGCGCCGGACGTCTGCGCGCGTTCTATTGAAACCGTTCGACCGTTCGAAGATAGCGCCACTCAATATGCTGTTCACTTTCCTCTTCCCAGAGTAAATATGCAGACCGGGTGAACGGGAGGCGAAGAAAAAAAAAAGTGACAGAGAGAAGAAGAAGAAGAAGAAGAAGAAGAAAGTGTCGAGTCTTTCGAACGGTTCCCTTCCGTGCACGGATACGATCTAGGGATCGGTTCGCCTGCTCGGTACCGACGACGACGACGACGCCTCAGCGGCCACCGGTTTTTTCCCTCTATCTGCCCATAGAATCGGGCGACACTAGGCTGCGACACGAGGATTTACGTAATTTCTATGGAGAGGACGACTAGGCTGACGTCGCGGCGAACTTGCCAGCGCTGGTTTTGCATACGAGTACGAGGGATCCATCTTAATCGGCGGTAAGAGGGGCGAGGGAGAAGAGGATGGCACGAACGGAGACGCATTCTAAGTTTCCACGCTCGTACGAAAAATAACGGTCGAGCGGGCGATCGACGATGTTACGGTAGCGGCTTCTCGTAAATTTATTGCTAATTCCCCCCTGATTTATTATGCAGCGGGTGGGTGCAAATGCGAAGCACCCGAAGCTGCGGGGAGGAGAAATTGTTAGCGTTCGACGCGACGTGTTAATGAGAATTCAAGCTTTCCTACGGCTACGCTCGCGAGGTGTACACAAAGATCGAGGCATATATTTCGAAATACATCGCTACGAGTACGTAAGCGTTCGATTTCTTTTCAAGCAACAGCTGTCGTCGACTTTCTAATTTCGATATTTCACTTCATAATTAAACGGAGCAAAGATGCAGCTTCTTATGAGAATAAAAAAAAAAAGAACTGACTTTGATATATTAAAATGCACTAACCGTGCATGACCACTCACTTTTCCACGCTTTCGCTGGAACTGACCAGTAAACCTATTCAATAGTAGCTAAACGGAATATATATATTTGTATTAAACGCATTTTAATTTCTACACCTTACGCAGAGAATTCATAAATTCTCTATGTAAGAAAAGGATGATCATATCTATTTTCTCTTTGACGAACATTCATTCAAAGCTCAATTGACAGATAAATATACGAGGGGATTGAAAACCATGTTCCCATGTTGCAGACGAAATTCCCTCGACACGGTTGAATACATCGATACGTAGGAAAATGAAATTTATGGCAGGTACAAATGCGCGTATTGCATTTTCAAAAGTTCAGCAATACTTCTCATTTCAAGTAGAATCATCCTTTCTCTTTACAAGTTTACTCTCTCTTTTTTTTTGCAACCATTTATTAATTTCTTTATAATTCTATAAATTTACATAATTTTCTATAATTTCATGAAT
Source organism: Tetragonula carbonaria (assembly GCA_032399595.1). Lineage (NCBI taxonomy): Eukaryota > Metazoa > Arthropoda > Insecta > Hymenoptera > Apidae > Tetragonula > Tetragonula carbonaria. The sequence goes on from JAUCRC010000015.1 coordinate 1,150,124, forward strand.
TTATATAATTTCATAATTTTATAAATATATAAATTACATGTAATTTTATAAATTTGTATAATTTATAATTTTTTTATAAATCTCAACCTGTTGAATTAAAAGGCTATCGCTACCCCATAAATTGCTATAATCTTTCACTCGTGTGTCTGTGAATATCATGACGTTGATGCGAGTAGAAATATGCAACAGCATTTCCCCCCTTCCCCCGATTCTAAAAAACAAACAAGGCGACGCTCTTATCGCGAGGAACAGAATAATCCGCAGTTACTTAAACTACAGTTTCCAGGCTTTTAATCCGTCCGGCGAAGGAAAAAAAGGAAAATTCATTTTAAACGTTTAACTATCTGCCCGAAGCGAAAGACAGCCGCGAAGTTTTAATACCCCGTACGCAGATGGTACGCGCGACTACGAGGGGGCAAAAAACAGCAAAGAAAGAACAAGAACTTTCCGCGTAATCGCGATCGTAAAAAGCTTCGAACGAACGATAAAGGAAACTACCCCTGTTTCTATACTACACCAAGCTCACTACACCTAAGCGTTATTATACGATATACGAAGCTTACTTACTCGTTACGTACACATTCATCGGGCAATTTTGTCTCTTTACTTTTTCTCACGCGAAAAATTACCGAGTGAAATCACAATTTCTCGAAGTTTCGTTTTGTAAAGATGTCACTTTTTTTTGCTTCTTCGACTTTGGAGCAGAACAGAATGAATCTTCGAGTGGGGGGGGGGAGGGTGTATGCGTGTATGCATTGTACACGGGGACATTGGCAGAACGATCGAGTGGGTGGAGGAGGAGGGGAGGCCATATTACCGCGTGAAAGCTCGATTTCCCTCCCGGTGGAGGGCTTTAGAAAACGCGTTTTAATGAGAGACTAGCCCGTCCAATAAATCCCCTCGGGAGAATATCTCTTAACTACAGCCTTTCTCTCTCTCTCTCTCTCTCTCTCCCCTCCTCTCTTCGCCGTTCCTGTTGCTGGCCGAGTTATTTCTTTTTCCAAGAGGGGGCCCCTCTCATTATTTATCATGCACAGGCAGCTTACTCCGCGAGCAAAAGTAAATCTCCATTCCCTTCCGTTCCTCTTAATTTCACGGCTCCCTTGAAAGTCGAGCCAGCAGACTCCGCGCTCCGGAGAACGAGAAAGAGAGAGAGAAAGAGAGAGGGGAGGAAGAAAAATGGTGGAAAAAGAAAGAAATACGAACGAAGTGTACGAAAGAGAGAGAGAGAGAGAGAGAGACGTACGTAAATTTCTTCGTGAGAAATTCCACCTTTGATCATCAGTTGAACGGATTTATATCAGACGCGTGTGTCTCTTCTGCTTCTCGAAAAAACAGAAATACAAAAACAGAATGATAAAGAGAGAAAGAGAGAAAGAGAGGGGTCGTACAATATTGTTTTTCATTTTTAATCACGATCAATTAATTTATACGATATGGATATACAATTAATTTTCGATCGTATGACGAACGTTACAATTTCATAATTTTTCGATCGTAAAATGATCGTGCCAATCGTTACGCATTTATGTAATTCGTATAAACACGACAATGTAATATCAATGATCTGTGTGTTGGTTAATATTAATGTTAATACATGCTGCGTTTCATTTAATAACGAGTATTCACGGGTTGATGAAAAATTAATACACCTATAACGCGATATTAACGTTATAAGATTCTCTGCAATTTGTTGTTATCAACGTTGCCAGTTTGCGAGCAACTCGCGAGAACGTTCGAACAACGTTTTATTCGCTGCAACGTGAACGCGATTAGCCACGATCTGCTTTTAATTGTAATTTGAAACTCGCCGAATTCCTCTAATAACATTGCTCGAAGCCGTGCGAAACGGGATCCTGAATCGATTCAAATATAACCTGATCATCATCCAACCATGCTATACAGAGATCGTAAAGTTACATGAGAATAAAATTTCACAAGAGTATTCGAACAGTATTATACATGAACGGTTACAGTTTCGCGACTCTGATTATCGATCACGTCTCGAAAGTAACGAACAAAACTTTGTCGCAAATTCATGGTCAACTGTAACTTCCGAAAGGTAGATAATATAACTCTTGACGCGGAGAATTTCAACGCACAGGCGCGTACGTTGCATGTTTGCAAGGAAAATTTCACGAAGAAAACGCAGAATGGAGGAATGTTATCGAGGTATGTTATCCACTCGGTGCAACAGTGTCCTTGCAGCAGCGATGGAAACGTATCATCAAGAGGAAGAAAAAGAAGTAAAACGAGAGGGATAGGCCGCAGTGACGACGAAATAACGAGAAAGAAAGAACGAGTGGAAGAACGCGAGCCTCGTCTCGTGAGCCGAGAGAAAAACATTAAAGCGCGAGGATGAAAGAAGTCCCTTTGTGTTTCCCAGGTGAGCGTTATAAATGAGCTCTCGAGAACGAGGGTGGCTGGGTCGAGGGTGGCGAGCCGGAGGACCACCGCTCGGCCACACCTAGGCCACCAGAAGTCACCGGAGGACCACCGTTGCGACAAACGACCAAATCTGCTTTGCGGATGGATCGCGTTTTTCTTCCTCCTCTTCCGGCTAGCTCCTTCCTTCTTCTCTTTTTTCTTTTTTCCCCCTCCCCCTTCGTCGCGTGCTTTTTCATTACGCGGGCCCCGAGAGCCGGAGTTAATGTCTTAACACTCTCGCGACGATACGTTTAGGCAAGTGTCTGCTATTCGTAGGCACGTGAATATAAAAAATATGACACGTCTCGGTGTGATCAGTCACCTAATGTGTCACTTGTTGTTCAAAGTTTTTAAAAATTACGAATGTACATGGAAAGGGTATTTTTCTTTTTTTCCTTTCGATAAAAGGAATGAGATAAATGCGAGACAAGTACGTAAAATTTACATTAAGTTACAGTAACATTTTTTTCTGTGGTATTTATTCAGATACATTGATATTAATATTTATTATCAAATGTATAGTTAAATGCGCAAGTTGAAGTTTACATTCACTTACTACAGTTTACTTTGACTGTAAATGAAAATTCTTTATTATCAAATGTATAATCGAACGTGCAAATTAAAATTTATATTCACTCATTACAATTTATTTTAATTGTAAATGAAAATTATTTATTATCAAATATATAATTAAATGTGCAAGTTAAAATTTACATTAACTCACTACAATTTACTTCAATTGTAAATGAAAATTCTTTATTATCAAATGCATAACTAAATGTGCAAGTTAAAATTTACATTAACTCGCTACAATTTATTTTAATTGTAAATAAAAATTAGATTATTATCAAATGTATAACTAAACGTGCAAATTAAAACTTACATTCACTCACTACAATTTACTTACTACAGTAGCATTTTTTCTGTAGTATTTATTGACAACTTGAAACATGAAATACATTGATATTAATATTTATTATCAAATGTACAATTAAATGTGCAAGTTAAAATTTACATTAACTTACTACAATTTACTTGCTACAGTAACATTTCTGTGGTATTTATTGAAACATGAAATACATTGATATTAATATTTATTATCAAATGTACAATATTGTTGACACAAGTATACAATATTTAAATGTGCAAGTGTGCTGAATGAAAACACAAGTTTAAAAAGTTTAACAATATCATTTAATGTTTAATGATATATTTTGCCATCTGGTGTGATATGTAAGCCTAATATGCAATCTAGGTTAGGTAGGTTAGGTTAGGTAGGTCCATATTATTGATATTCAGGATTCCGGGAGCGGGAATAATTTCTTTTTAGATTTTCGTGCGATTCGAAGGATTGACTTGAAAGGCTTTATCTTTGAAAGAAATTATTATTTCGAAACGCTGCTTTCTTTTTATCGCATGGGTTCTTCGGATAATAATCTCGAGCAGAATTTTCCTCGCCGCGAGAGTCGAAAGTTCCCTTTCGGTTAAGTTTCTCAGATCTCTCTGCGTCTTTTTCGAAAGACGAACACACACCGTTTCTCTTTCCCGTGCAAGTTTCTCTTCTATAATTTCGAGCAGGATTATTTCCCCCATTATTCGATGACTGACCGAAGTGGATTAATTTCATAGAATTTTCAAATTTCTTCGTCTCGACATTGAAATGAAAATATTGTCTGTCATTCTGGCATGTTTCATCGGCTGCGTTTCAGTTTGAAATTAATTGTTGCTCCCCGGTAGCCGAGGTTCTGTAAATTCCTCGACCGTTCTGTAAATTCGTGAACCACGGGGTATGATATAACAGTAATCGATTCAGTCCGCAGCTGTGTCTATTTAGGTTACTAAAGTCTTTATGGTAACGTAGAAGGCTTTTAACATGATTTAAACAGATTACGTAGAAAGCACGTCCGCCTCGTGTTAAAGCAATTACGTTGTTGTAATGAAATTTCCTTAGAAATAGTTATTCGGGCAAATGTATCTACCACTTTGAAGACATTACACGTAATCATGTCTACGCTCTCTTATTAGACACTGGAGTGCTCTTCGGGTTTCCCGAACGCGAGAACAAACAAGCAATATTATATGAGCATCGTTCTCAAGAATACGTCATGCAGAATCACGTTCGAGAAAGATCGCGATGAAACGAACTACATTCGCAATAAAATGCGTCTGTAACATGACGTTTGCCTTGATAATCGATACGTTGTCATAATTGTTCCTTTGGAGTCAAGGACAACATCCATCCATCCATCGTCGAAGAATTCAGCAATCATTCAAATGGTTATTTCTCTCTTTTGTCATTTCAATGTTGTCTCGAACATTTACGAGCTTTCCGAAATTCCGAAAAAACCGAAAAATGAAAAAAAGAAGAAATTCTCAGAGCGTAGATATTATTGTATCCTCCTCGAGGGACCAAACTCACGAACAATCGGAAATACCGATCGAGGGGACGAAGAAAATAATCGCCCCCTCCCGAGAGCAAACATCTTCTCGATTCACGGGCTATTTAAATACAACGGCTCGCGGCCTTAATCCGTAATCGTACGATCTAATTCCGGATAAACGGGTAATAAGATCGTCCACCCATCCGAGAGCCCGGTCAAGAGAGAGAGAGAAAGAGAGAGTTTTAGAGAGAAATCAATTTATTCGAGGCCAGAGGGGAACCGGTCGCAGAAAACGAACGAAACGGCCACTCGGGTACTCGACCGAGTCTCTCTCTCTCTCTCTCTCTCTCTCTCTCTAGCCAGACATGAAAATAAAAAGAAAAAGGAAAGGTTGAAGATGGAGAGGAGAGGAGGCCTAGCCGCGGCGCTGACGTGAATATAATGAGCCGCAGTGGCAATTTCAGAGCTTAGCCTCTGAAAAGCCCCGTGCTTGGCGCAAGCAGCGATGGGATTTCAGACACGCTTCGTGATCGTGACCCCGTTGAAACGTCGATATCGCCGAAAATCACTCGACGGTTTTGATGCTCGAGCGAAAATTCGCGAATCCCCGACATCGTTGTGCCCGACTTATCTTTAACTCTATCTGTTTTGTTATTACCGTCTGTTTCTACGATATACTTTTCTCGGTTCTGCTTTTCGTTTCATACAAAATCCGTGAATGGAGAATTTAAAAAAATGCTGAACACACGTTGGAAAATAGATACGCAGAGTGAAGCAAAGAACCAAAAATTCGAAGCGTGATTGTATCTATCATACGCGCAGAAGTGAATAATTCATTTGTCGAGAGAGTTCTCCCTTTTCGAAAGATAGTCATTTCGATGATGAATTTCTGCAACGTTTGTGCAGAAAAGTGGCGAGAAACAAAGGAAGAATGCAGTTTGCTGTGAAAATTCATCGATCCGAGTCCTCGAAGACTCGAAACATTTCACCGTGCTCCCACAGTTCTTTTCATTGAGTAAATTCGTTATTATAAAAAATCTGACGCAAACAGCGTACAAATTCCATCCACATTCCTGTCCATCATTCGAACAATCGTCAGACCCAATACAGAAAAAGGTAGAAACAAAGAGGAAGATAGAAATTTGATTAAAAAAAAAAAAAAAACTCTATGAAAGCTACCTGTCTATCGAATCGCCAGATCGAGTATAATAAAAGAGAGTAGTGAAATCGAATCGTTCGAATGGAAGATCGACAGATTTGTATGTGAGTCACGCGAGAATCAGCCGGCCGAAAATTCGTCGATATCTATCGAAAGCCACGATACCTTGGCCCTATCGGCTATCTTCACGTCGGGGCGCGCGATAACTATCATCGGTGGCTCGTCTTGCTCGATGGATCGAGCGTTTGCACCCCCGTGGTGCATGAGAATCGTCAGGCTCGCGTCAGGATTTTCGAAATCCTCGTTGATGGAACCGCAACTTGCTGGCATTAAGCAGGATCCAACGTGGGCGTGGGCCCGTTTTTATTTGGCTCAGAGCTAAGTGGTTTGCCCCCCTAGCCTGTACAATCCACGATCTTACCGGTCTTATTTGCCTCGCTGCTGGATTTAGAACGTGCTGGCCACCGTGCTCGCATTCTCTCGTTCGAATGTTCGAACTTGTACTCTTCTCTTTGCTCGAGAAGATTTCAAAGATTCTTCAACTGTCAGAGTAGGTAGAAATTTTTCTCGATCGTTTTTTTTTTTTTTTTTTTTTGACAAAATTCTGCAAGTACATAGTGCTCGCTGAACTGGCCCGGTTAATAGACCGAGAGTTTTGAGAATACTGATCCTGGAAGATTCTCTCGTGTTCAAATTGATCATGGCCAAGTTTCAATTTCACTTTTTTTAACACTACGAAATTCGCTCGATATTCCGTCGATTTTTACGCCTTCTTCGTAAAGCGTAAAAATCTATGCAAAATTCCATCGCGCAACGTTTATCGCGCAAATTCAATCGTAAACGAAAATTGTACGAAAACTCGAAGATATTCGAGTATTTGTAATATTATATCTTACGGAATGATGTCGATTGTGAAATATATTTCCAGCTGATCGATTCAAAAACCAAGCACAGTCGAAAAGAAAAGCCTCCTTTCTTTCAGATAAAATTGCGAAAACTCACACGTGTGAAATACTGCAAAAATTTCATTTCATCGCTAAATCCGTCACTGACGATTAACTTTCAAACATTGAACTACACTATGACTGACAATTCTTTCACGTTTCATTCGAACTCTCCGCGCGTTCGTCAAAAATGTAAACTCTTGATTTTGAAATAGAAAATCTGTTAGTGATCCCGTCGCTGTAAAAATTGTCAAAGAAGAAAATTGTCAAAGATGAAATTGTCAAAGAAGAAACCTTGTTCAAGGATCAATTCAAACGACGAGGTACTTCCAAAATGTCAAACTATACTACTTCACATCTCGTTCAAACTCTCTAAAGTTTCGTCAAAAATGTACACTTGATTTTAAAATAGAGAATCTGTTAATGATCCCGTCGCTGTAAAAATTGTCAAAGAAGAAAATTGTCAAAGATGAAATTGTCAAAGAAGAAACCTTGTTCAAGAATCAATTCAAACGACGAGGTACTTCCAAAATGTCAAACTATACTATTTCACTTCTCGTTCAAACTCTGTAAAGTTTCGTCAAAAATGTACACTTGATTTTGAAATAGAGAATCTGTTAGTGATCCCGTCGCTGTAAAAATTGTCAAAGAAGAAAATTGTCAAAGATGAAATTGTCAAAGAAGAAACCTTGTTCAAGGATCAATTCAAACGACGAGGTACTTCCAAAACGTCAAACTATACTACTTCACATCTCGTTCAAACTCTCTAAAGTTTCGTCAAAAATGTACACTTGATTTTAAAATAGAGAATCTGTTAATGATCCCGTCGCTGTAAAAATTGTCAAAGAAGAAAATTGTCAAAGATGAAATTGTCAAAGAAGAAACCTTGTTCAAGAATCAATTCAAACGACGAGGTACTTCCAAAACGTCAAACTATACTACTTCACTTCTCGTTCAAACTCTATAAAATTTCGTCAAAAATGTACACTTGATTTTGAAATAGAGAATCTGTTAGTGATCCCGTCGCTGTAAAAATTGTCAAAGAAAACCTAGTTCGTCAAACTACTCTATCCTAAACACGGAATCGATAGAACGAATTGAAAACTGAATTGCTTGAAAAATGCCAAAGTGCTGAACAATTGAATGAAGCCCAGTCCAGTAATCGAATTAATTCAAACAATTGCCTTCGAAAACGCCAAACCCAATGAACCGCTGTTCTGTTCTGTCAATTGAACAACGATCGATGAAACTACTCTGGAGGGACTTCGAAACAATGCGTACGTTCCTTTTCTACTACCGCACGCGATATTGGAAGCCGAATCGGGCGATCGTTGAATAAACAGTGCTCACGTCTGGTGCAAAGGTCTGACAGGCGAGAGTGAAGGCTAGACACACACGAATATTACGATGAAGAAGACGCCGCTCGCCTCTCCTAGAGGGGACGCGAAAGAAAGGATGAGAGACGCGTCGAAAGCGAGGAGATCGGTCTCGAGATCGGTCTCGAGCGACCTTCGGGATCGGAACGATTTGAAAAACTTCGCCGCCGGAGGGCGAACACACCGTGCATTAATACCAGTAATCGAGGAATCCGGGAGAGACGCTCGCGTGCGCTCGTCTTGCACATGTTCCAACGAGCTGCCGATCTCAACTACCGGCCCCACTTTTTCCTTTAACCCTCTTTCTATTTTCTTCTTCTTCTTCGTCGTCGTCGTCGTCGTCGTGGTCGTTCGTCGTCTTCTGGTGCTACTATCGGTTGCCACGTCTTAAAAATCGCGCGGCTAGAAGAGAGAAAGAGAGAACAAACGAACCCCCGTTTGGCCAGACGCATCAGCTGTGCGCATGCAAATTACAACCGAACGCGAGTGCAACGCGTCCATATGGTGGTCCATCATTATCCGCACGCTCGCGACCGGCGAACCGATTCTCGTTGCGCCCTCTCGAGAGAGATCCTTCACGTGTCTTCATCAACAACGACGCCACTCTTCTCTCTGCCGAGGAATCTCTCGCTCGAAGTTTGCGGGTTTTAAACGTGGCTTTACCTTCCACGAGCGTGTAAACTTGCCCTATCGGACAAGCACGTTAATGCCTCTTTGAATGTAATATCAAGCCGATCTGCCCGAATGAAATTTCAATGGCTGAAATGTAATCGACCTGTACAAAGATAGCACGATCGATTGATCTTTGAAATGAAATATATCCTGTCTCGTGTATATTTTATGAATTTGAAATTTTAAACAGAAACGTTGGAATATTTTTATAGGGACGATAACAGACCCTGTAGAACATTATATTAATCTTTCGCATTTAATATAAAATTTGAATTAACATTTAATCGCGAGGTTCGTCAAGGTTTGATAAACTTTAATTAAAGAAAAATTTTTGATCCTCCTCGGGGATAAATATTTCGTTGCACTTGAAAACGAAACTTGTAAATTGCAATATTTCGAAAGTTCCTCGTTTTCGAAATTCCTCTTCTCAGAAAAATGTGGGAAGATAAATGGTTCAGCCTGGATAGAGAAGAGCGCACGAAACACTCGAACAGGTGGGAATGAATATCAATTTTAAACATGACATATTTGTCTTTAATAATATTTAATTATAATATTGTAATATTTTTATATTACAATATTATTTATATTAATATTACTATATTTTTAATAATAATATTATAATATGATTATTATAATGAATATTAATTCATTACATGAATAATAATATTTCATTAATATTATTATAATATTTTAAATATTTTTATATTATTATTACATTATAATATTCCAATATTATTATATTATTAATAATAATATTATAATATTATTTATATTAACATCATTAATAATATTGATGAAATATAATAATAATATTATAATGAATATTAATTATATTATAATATTATAATGAATATTAATTCATTACATGAATAATAATATTTCATTAATATTATTATAATATTTTAAATATTTTTATATTATTATTACATTATAATATTCCAATATTATTATATTATTAATAATAATATTATAATATTATTTATATTAACATCATTAATAATATTGATGAAATATAATAATAATATTATAATGAATATTAATTATATTATAATATTATAATGAATATTAATTCATTATATGAATAATAATATAATTACTATTCATTATAATATTATTATCATTATATTTCATTAATATTATTAATAATATTAATATAAATAATATTATAATTTATATTAATATTATTATAATATTTGTCTTTGACTTTAATAATTCTATTAATTTGTTGAATTTCCTTTCTTTTTTTTTCTCCCCCCCTTTTCTCGCCAGTGGAATTACTTCATCGTTTCCTTCTTTCTCTTCTCTCGAAGCGTGCCGTCAGAAGCTGATCTTGTCAGGAGAAAATGTCCGACGCTTAGATCGATTAGATCATTCGTTCGTCAGAGGAAGAAGCAGAAACTACCGAAACTATTCTCGCGAAACTGCCGTTGAAAACGTAGCAATTTCGCCGACGACTGTCAGATATGGAATCCGTTTCACGGCTATCTCGTGAAAGTGTAAAGCACGGAATTGCCGAAACAACAGACTGTTATATTCCAGTTGAAACGCTATCGAGTCGACACAACGCAATTGCTATACCAGGAACAACCATACACAACGGAGATTACCTCGGAAATACACGAGTGAATCCCCTCATGCTCCAACTATTCAATCTTCGCGAATCGTTTTCTCAACTCTGTTCGTTTCACTTTCAAATTGTCGAATACTCACTCGACAAATTTAGACAGCCGCGGTATAACAATTAATTGATCCTTATCTAATACATTTCTAATCGCGAAATTGACGGCAGCCAACTGATTCCGACTCTCATGAGCAGACTAAGTATATTTATGCAAAACTCGTGTGAAATACGCCACGTGTGTATTTAATTTAATTTAAGAGGAACGATATACACGCGCGGACACGATAGTCTTATTTAATAAATTGAATTTTACAGATTCGACACTTTTTTATATGTTACGACCAGCTAGAAATTCCATCGCGTACGAAACTCACTTGTGAGTTTCGAATTTGAATTTTATTTTAACACTTTACCGACCGTGTATCAGCGGTGAATAGTTAGCCGATTAATAGGCTACCGGTCGGTAAAGTGTTAACGATAAAAACACGATGTCTATCAAATTGACATTTTTTTGAGATATTCAGAGTCTGATTTGATGCTTTGATCGAATCTAGCGATCGATAAGCAGATAATGAAATAATTTCAACACTTTACCGACCGTGTATCAGCGGTGAATAGTTAGCCGATTAATAGGCTACCGGTCGGTAAAGTGTTAAGTATAGAATACAAATATAAATATGAAGTATTAAGAAAATTACGCGAAATGAAATAGAAGTGAAATTGTTAGTAGTGTCCTCCTCACAGTGTACTATATATATATATATATAAAAGTCCACCATTCTGAGAATCTATTTCCTGATTCCCTCTCTGGCACTGCTATCACTTATCAAAATAATCCAAGCAACAGCCAAACGAGAGTTAATAACCTTAACAATATGTATACGTACATAATCCGTATCAACTGCGTAAATACTTCGGGAACACCATTTGCAGGGAACTGTTTCCCCCGACCGACGGGGGAACAAGCGCCCTAACTCCGCGAATGCCAGCAGCAACTATTTTCCAAATCAAGAAACACAATCTAACTACGAAGCGGTGCGTCATTTTCCATTTCACGGGATACCAAACAGCCAGTGGTTCCATTAACATTGCGCGCGTGTCCCTTCCCCTTCCCCTCCCCCCCCCTTATCCTCAACGAAGCAAATCGGAAACCGAAACTGCAAATCTATCGTTTGATCTAGTCTCGATTGCTTGGATTTTCTATCGCAACGAGGAAAGTCGAACAGACGAGAGAACAAGATCATAGTTTTTTCGTTCTTCTGTTCGCGAGATGTGCAAAGCGAAGGACTTCACCTCGCGGATGATTCACCTCTTTTTTACGCGGCTCTTTCGAAGCTGTATTCTCAGTCGTCAGAGTACACGCGAATTACCATACGCATGCAAACAATCATCGTCCAGTGATGCATCAACGAAACGAAAAAAAAGAAAAGAAAAAAAATACTCCATAAAACCGCGCGAAGAATCGCGACATTAATCACGTAAGGGAGGGGAGGGGATATAGAAACGAAAGCGCGAAGTTCGTAGAGAGTGGACAGAGAGTAACGTGTAAATCGAGCGGCAAAGCGTGTACGGATGATGGCGGAATAATTTATATCGGTGTCAAAGCGAACAGATTTGCTCGCGGAGATTGAGAGGAGGATGAACAATACGGAGACGTATTCCCGTGAGGCGGAAAACAATATGCAATTTTCGCGCTTCCAGTTACAACGGTTACACGACGGTTGACGATCGTATCTCTGACGGGCATTTCGTTGTGCAATGATGATCGGTACAAAACAGCGATAAGATCGGCGGGCCAACGCGGATAACGATCGAGAGAGGCGCAAGATCGCGTGAATAGCGGTTGTCCACCTTTTAAAGCCGCGTGCTCAATGGCATCGCTGCGAGACGTTGCTCGCGAAATATTCGCCGATCGTGTATGACCGATTCGTTATAACCGATTTCGAGCTAAAAAACCGGTTTCGACGATACGTGCTCGTTAAACTGTGAGGAATACGTCGAATTGAGAAGACCGATAGACGAACGACTGTGTTCAGTGAGGATGCACCTTAAGACGGAAGCGAAGGAGAAGGCTCGTGAATATGGCGCGATGAAAGAACACGCTTGATGGCTTCCTCGTTCAGCCCAAGGGATCTTCGCCCAAGCACGTGACAACGCGCTCCTTTTTTTCTTTTTCTTTTTTTTTTTTTTGAAATTCCGCGCAGACGCGCTACGTGACTGTGGCGGTAGCCAGGCTGACCCATAAAGCAAGCATTAGCACCGATCCGTATCTCAGGACGACGACGACGACGACGACGTGGATGAGAACGAGGACGTTGGGCGTCGTTAGTTCGACCTGTCTCGTGAATCTCGTTTTCGTCTCGTTGCGCCCACAGCTCGGCATCTTTCATGAATAATTTCTTCCATGCATTTGCATGTCGCGTTATACATTATACGTCTTCATCTTCGCATTCTTTTCGAAATTTCACTGTACAACTCTCTTCTACCTTTTTTTCGCTTTTTTCTTTTTCTTTAATTTTAACAACTTTCACCTGTTCTGTAAGACTCTCTCTGTAGGTTAGACAGAATCTGTTCCATGCTATATATATTATAGTCTTCGATGATGGAATTTAACACAGATATTTTTCTCCATTTGAGTTGATAAAATTATCAGCGCTAATGACCAAGAGAAGATAGAACTTCAAAATTGATAGTTCTTGTATTACCAATCTGGTAATTTTACGCTTCGCTCGTCGATAGTTCTAACAACTTTATCGATTTTATCACACGGTGGAGGACAAAAGTGCGGTGATATCTCGCAGATATGTAAATCGTTCGTCTTCAACGTTGAATTCAAGATCGAGAAATGAGACGAACGTGAGAAATGGAGTTGATAAAATTATCAGCGCTAATAAACCAAGAACTTCGGTCAAAATTGATAGTTTTTGTATTACCGATCTGGTAATTTTACGCTTCGCTCGTCGATAGTTCTAACAACTTTATCGATTTTATCACACGGTGGAGGACAAAAGTGCGGTGATATCTCGCAGATATGTAAATCGTTCGTCTTCAACGTTGAATTGAAGATCGAGAAATGAGACGAACGTGAGAAATGGAGTTGATAAAATTATCAGCGCTAATAAACCAAGAGAAGGTAGAACTTCGCCCAAAATTGATAGTTCTTGTATTACCAATCTGGTAATTTTACGCTTCGCTCGTCGATAGTTCTAACAACTTTATCGATTTTATCACACGGTGGAGGACAAAAGTGCGGTGATATCTCGCAGATATGTAAATCGTTCGTCTTCAACGTTGAATTCAAGATCGAGAAATGAGACGAACGTGAGAAATGGAGTTGATAAATTATCAGCGCTAATAAACCAAGATTTCGGTCAAAATTGATAGTTTTGTATTACCGATCTGGTAATTTTACGCTTCGCTCGTCGATAGTTCTAACAACTTTATCGATTTTATCACGTGGAGGACAAAAGTGCGGTGATATCTCGCAGATATGTAAATCGTTCGTCTTCAACGTTGAATTCAAGATCGAAAATGGACGAACGTGAGAAATGGAGTTGATAAAATTATCAGCGCTAATAAACCAATGCCAATAAAATTGATAGTTTTGTATTACCGATCTGGTAATTTTACGCTTTGCTCGTCGATAGTTCTAACAACTTTATCGATTTTATCACACGGTGGAGAACAAAAGTGCGGTGATATCTCGCAGATATGTAAATCGTTCGTCTTCAACGTTGAATTCAAGATCGAGAAATGAGACGAACGTGAGAAATGGAGTTGATAAAATTATCAGCGCTAATAAACCAAGAACTTCGGTCAAAATTGATAGTTCTTGTATTACCGATCTGGTAATTTTACGCTTCGCTCGTCGATAGTTCTAACAACTTTATCGATTTTATCACACGGTGGAGGACAAAAGTGCGGTGATATCTCGCAGATATGTAAATCGTTCGTCTTCAACGTTGAATTCAAGATCGAGAAATGAGACGAACGTGAGAAATGGAGTTGATAAAATTATCAGCGCTAATAAACCAAGAACTTCGGTCAAAATTGATAGTTTTTGTATTACCGATCTGGTAATTTTACGCTTCGCTCGTCGATAGTTCTAACAACTTTATCGATTTTATCACACGGTGGAGGACAAAAGTGCGGTGATATCTCGCAGATATGTAAATCGTTCGTCTTCAACGTTGAATTGAAGATCGAGAAATGAGACGAACGTGAGAAATGGAGTTGATAAAATTATCAGCGCTAATAAACCAAGAGAAGGTAGAACTTCGCCCAAAATTGATAGTTCTTGTATTACCAATCTGGTAATTTTACGCTTCGCTCGTCGATAGTTCTAACAACTTTATCGATTTTATCACACGGTGGAGGACAAAAGTGCGGTGATATCTCGCAGATATGTAAATCGTTCGTCTTCAACGTTGAATTCAAGATCGAGAAATGAGACGAACGTGAGAAATGGAGTTGATTGATTTCTCATTCGTTTCGAGATTGCCACGTCCCTCGTATATATACGTATTACGTGTTTGATTTCGTTTCACTCCTCGTGCAACGTCCTCGGCTCGACAATTCTAATCGAATTCTAATGGGGAAACGGAATAGATCTTTGTTCTTAGCCAAGCCGAGGCAACCGAGAGCACGAATCTTGCCCTTTGCACGCACGCAGACGTGGCCAAGTCTTGAGGCGACTATCGGTGAAAGTTGAGGCAACTTTATCACTGATTCAGAGGCTTGGTCATCCTCGACGTCGGTAAATTCTAGCTGCAGAGTCAAAGGGACACCAGCTCCAATTCGAGTATCTTTGCGAATGGTCCTCCAACGAACCATAGAATTTGTTCAACTTGCTAATACGCCGGGCTAATTGCAGCCGAAGAAGCGAGTGTTAAAGATTCAAGTGTACGTGTATTCTTGAGGGAAAAAGAAAGAGAGCGAGAAAATTATATTCGACGATGAAATTCGGATGGCAGAGAACAAATAAATTATTTTTCGGCAAGGCAGAAAACAAATAATTATATTATTATTTATATAAATAATTATATTATTAAACAAATAATTATTTTTCGGCAAGGCGGAAAACAAATAAATTATGACGATCTGAGGAATAGAATTATCTCTCTATTAACGTTGGAAACTCCATCGATCACCGCGTAAAATTTGTAACAGAGAAATTGAAAAGAAATGCAATTTTGTCGAAAAATTCGTTTAATACTACGATTAAAGAGAAATGAATGAACGTGATAACTTATATAGTATCGGAGAGATCAAAGTGCAAGATTTAATGCAATTTTGCCCCTAAATCGATCTAACGAGTGCAAAGAATAAGAAAGACGTTTATAACGTAATAAGGAATAGAAGCTTTCATTCGTATATGTTTTACGAGAAATTTGAAAATGGTACCGTTGCCAGTTCCATGAAATTCTTATGACAAAATTGCACATTTATACAGGTTCCTATTGCTCAAAAAATATTTAAAAAATACCAATTAAATTAACGTAGCAACTGATCGGTGATACGTTGCTCATAATCTGCGAAATAAATAAATTCATCATCGCCCGCTTTCCAAAATTCATCGTTGAAAATTTGACTTTTCTTTCACATTTAAAAAGTCGCAAGCACAATAAAATTCAATTAGCGTTGTCAGCGAGAGATAACGCTGATTATCAGCGACCGATCTTCCCCAAATTTTCGCTTAGAATCGGTTTAAGTGCGCGCGTGTGCGAGATTATCGAGGAAGCAAGATTCTTATTATTATAATATATGTAAAGTATTATTGACTTATATATAAAAATACTGTTACTGGACTGTTTCTATTCGATGATAATTTTTACGTAATAAGCCATTGTGCTTCATTATATCACGTATGCATTTATAATTCACTATGTCATGTACCTGATTTGCAAACTATTATTGTGTTGCATAACCAATTTTGACTAATTTGACTTATACGTACGTATAAGATATATAAAAACTTTAACAAACTTGAAATTTTAATTAATTTAAATTGATCGATGACAAAGTGAAGTTATTTCTTTAAAACTTGGAGAAATAAAATGCTTTTCAAATAGAAAATATAAGTCTCGGGTGTACTGTTTTAATGCTAAAATTTATTTAAAAACGTACTGTTTCAGTTTTATCAAGAAAATAAACATATTGAAATTTAATTTTAACTGTTCTTGTTTGTAATAAAGTATTCTTTCGTAAAGTTAATTTATAATTTAATTCGTCAGTAACTATTTTAACACTTTACCGACCGGTAGCCTATTAATCGGCTACTATTTACCGCTATCGGTCGGTAAAGTGTCGGATATCGTGTAATAATATATTTATATATTTTAACACTTTACCGACCGGTAATATCGTATATTAATATATACAAATATATTATTATACGATATTAACACTTTACCGATCGTGTATCAGCGGTGAATAGTTAGCCGATTAATAGGCTACCGGTCGGTAAAGTGTTAAATTTTGTCAAAATGTTCTTAGTCTTGCACCCGATTTCTTTCGTTCTTCTATCTTTTTCTCCCCATCGACGACAACTTTTCCCGTTCCTCGCCGTCTGGCGACTCGCATTCACCGCTACAGACTGGCCTCCGGCCACGGTCCGGATTATACATTACGAAGCACGTGCCTGCACGCGACACCACGTTGCACACGTCGTTGAAGCCAGTCAACCGGAGTCAAACGGCAAAACCGGCTGATCCTTTAAACATCTTCACGGCGAGCGTCGCGTATATACACTCGACTTTGAATTGGTTAACGAAAGAGCGATAATAAAGAAATAAACGAAAATGTCTGTCAACGCTAGGGAACAACCGTGTCAAAATATTCTAAATTATTATAATTTATTTGCTGTAATCATTGTAACTAAAAAAAATAGATTTGTTTTAACGTGAATAGATAAATAAAAATATTTGTCAACGCTAGGGAACAACCGTGTCAAAATATTCTAAATTATTATAATTTATTTACCGTAATTAAAAGAAGTAGATTTGTTTTAATTAAATTAAATAATTAAACGAAAATGTCTGTCAACGCTAGGGAACAACCGTGTTAAAATATTCTAAATTATTATAATTTATTTACCGTAATTAAAAGAAGTAGATTTGTTTTAATTAAATTAAATAATTAAACGAAAATGTCTGTCAACGCTAGGGAACAACTGTGTCAAAATATTCTAAATTATTATAATTTATTTATTGTAACTTGCTTACTGTAATTAAAAGAAATAGATTTGTTTTAATTTAATTAAATTAAACAAATGAAAGTATCTGTCGACGCTGGGGAACAACCGTGTTAGAATATTCTAAATTATTACAATTTATTTATTGTAATTTATTTACTGTAATTAAAAGAAGTAAATTTGTTTTAATGTAAATAAATTATTCTAATTTATTGTAATCATTGTAATTAAAAGAAATAGATTTGTTTTAATTAAATTAAATAAATAAACGAAAATATCTGTCGACGCTGGGGAACAACCGTGTTAGAATATTCTAAATTATTACAATTTATTTATTGTAATTTATTTACTCTAATTAAAAGAAAATAGATTTGTTTTATTGTAAATAAATAAACGAAAACATCTGTCGACGCTAGAAAACAACCTATATGTTAAAATATTCTACGTTAAATATTCTAAATTATTCTAATTTATTGTAATCATTGTAATTAAAAGAAATAGATTTGTTTTAACATGAATAAATAAGCGAAAGTATCTGTCGAACGCTAGGGAACAACCGTGTTAAAATATTCTAAATTGTTATAATTTATTTATTGTAATCATTGCAATTAAAAGAAACAGATTTGTTTCAACGAATATTAATCTTGAAATATTAATCTTGACCAGAATATCTGTTGAGAAACGAAATTGTTATTAACGAAACGAAAGCCTGAAATTGTCACATTGATTGTTAGAATAACGAAATTGTTTGCAGTTGTTTATAAAACTTCCATAATGATAATTTTTTAACAAAAATTACGCGCAGAGCTGACATTTTTAACGTCCCATCGGAAAATTGTTAAAAGTGCCAGAGACTCGTTTGCAATTTTTTTTCTTTGGCTGGGGGAGGGGTGATGTCCTTGAAACATCGCCAGATCTTTTGAAGATTTCATTTTCAAATTTATAGAATTTTTATAGAATGGCACGATGTACAACGAGGAGGAGTTTTAGATTTTCCGCGATGATCGGTATAGAAATTTCGGCGTAAGGATATTTTCGGAGTCTTTGTCTAAAGTTAGAAATATTTCTATCTGGAAAAAATATGGACACGAAAGTGTTCAGAATTGAAAGCTTGAATATTTTTTTCGAAATATTATATTTGAAAAAAAAAAATATGGACTCCGAAATATTCAGAGTTGAAAGGTTGAATTTCTGGAAATACGTTCTACAATAAAATAGAAATCTCACGTTTGCTGAAGGACTTGAATATTTTTGAAATGTCTAAAGTTTATTTAACTTGGCAGTTTTTGAACATTCAACAGTAAAAGGCTGGAACCTCTCGCATATTCAGAGCACAACGTTTCGGAATATATTCAATGTTGAAATTTTGGATGTTTGAAACGTTCCAAGTCGAAATTCAAGGTACAAGGCTTTCTAGAAAATTTCTCGTGAAAAAATAACGCGAGCCATCAAAATCGATGCAAAAGAAAATTTCGTAATCAATGTAGAACGATTATTCGCTGCTTTCATTAAATAATGAAATACAAATTATTGATACAATAAATCTTTCATAAAAAAAAAAACACGCGAATGTTCTTTATCGTATCATGAACCTTCTTCCGTTCGTTCCGCGAACTTTCAATTTTTAATAAAAAAAAAAAATTCACAGTTCATTGATCGGCAGTTGAAAATCTGGAAACCAATAATTCCCTAGACGAGCGGTCGTCATCTTACGATGAAGTGTTAGTCGACAATAGCAAATAGAAGAGTGCAGAATAAAATTTCCCAGATATGAATATATATATATATATATATATATATACATCAGTGCGTAACATTCAAGTTGCAAGATGAGAAACTGTTGGAGCGACATTTTCCCTCTCTTTTCAGTTGCGCCCCGAAACGATTCCGAAATAATGAGCCAATGGGAAAGTATCATAGAATTATCTCATCATTGTGCTCACGTTCCTCTGCATCGAGAACCAAGGGGAAAGGGGAGGGGGGAGGCGGGAAAAAGGGGGAAGAAAGAAGAAGAAAGAGGTATCGTCGTCTGTGTGTTTGAACGATCGAGGATTAATTCGCCGAGGTTAATTCAAAGCCAGGCTTCTTCTTCTCGCGGTGTATACAAAAGACCGCGGCTGGCGGTGGATCCTTCATTGAAACCCCAACGCGGCAAAAATACGGTGTAAATAATCGTTCGGCGCGAGAACCTCGAGGGGAAGTGGGGGGGGGGGGAGGTGGGATTTTAATCGGGCCCCCGGGGTGGTACAATGTAGCCGCGGCGCAAAACCTCGCGGCTAATCAATCCTTTCAGGTGCACGCGGTGAAAATAACATTCGCGGCAGCGAAAAGATAGCGGCCACTTGGTCTCTCTCTCTCTCTCTCTCTCTCTCTCTCTCTCTCTCTCTCTCTCTGTTTCGCGGAGGGATAAAAACGCGGCGTGGATAAAAGCGCGAAGTCGAGAGCAATTTCAATCGGCCCAGGTAAATGTCGGAACGTGAACGTTTCGGGAAACGGGAGAGAGAGACAGAGAGAGAGAGAGAGAGAGAAGAAAGGGAAAAAAACAGACAGACAGACAGATAGACAGATAGATAGAAGAGAAGGGAGGAAGAAACAGAAGAGAGAGAGAGAGAGGGGAGGGGGGGGAGAGAAAAAAAAGAGGCAACTGGCTGCCAAAAATCCAAAGCGAATCCGGCGAAAAACGAGCAGAGCCTCCCCAGCCGCAATTTCACGCGATCGAATCCGGGCCGGAGCAAATTAAAAACTAATCGTTTTCCCGCACCCTGCTGGCACGCGCTTTACCTCTGTGGCTCGAGACCTCTCCGAGTGAAAAAAAAAAAAAAAAGAAAAAAAGAAAAACACGCGGAGAAACGTGCCACATGATCGTGCGGCCAACGCCACCGTATATACGAGTTCCTGTACCAATACAAACGATCTGCCGACCGTTTGACCGACGCTTGATCTTACCAGGGTGAGAGAGCGACCCGTGGCCGACAAATTGTTTTTCCCTCCTCCTACCACCACCACCACCACCACCACCCCTTAACCAGCGTCCGTGTTCCTCCGTTTTCTGCTGATTGATCTTCCGTTACCCTCTGGTCTCCGATGCTGGCGATTCGTCAGCACGTGAGACCTCTGGCCTCTCCCTGGCGACGTCGGTTTTTTTGTCTCGCGTTCTCACGCAAATCGGTGAAATCGGCGGACGTTTGAATATTCATTTGAACATTTTGTAAAAGGAGATCAGACCTGCAGCCGATGAAAGACGTTGAAAGTGTTTGTGGGGACATTGTCGCGAGTATGACACAGATATTACGTAGATCGTTTTCGGCCAGAAGCTGACAAATTCGGTTTATTTCGAGCGAGTCGCAGCCCGTGACCGCTCTATGGTAATTCGTGCGCGTAGCACCGGAAATGGATGACACTCGAAACTTTCCCGTCCGGTAACGATGAAAATAGTCAGTGTGCATCGTGAAATGCGATTTCACTGTAGCCGCCAGGGCATGAGTGCACGCGATGAACGAGCATGCACGCATCCGTGCACGCGATATCATACCGTGCCTGTCGTGGTATCCCGGTTAATTACAACAATCGATATCGTTTAAATTGCTGGTTGCGCCTGCGTGCCATTTCGCGGCTACGCCACGTAAGGGAATGCCGAATACGACAACAGAAGGAAAAAGAGAAGGAAAGAAAAAAAAGAAAAAAGAAAAAAAAAACAGGAAAAGAAAGGGATCTATTGTCCGGTGCATTCATCACGCTCGTTGCGTTCGCTCGCTCACGAGAGTGGAACTCTCTCGGAAAAAAATTGCAACGACTTTTCACGAATATATTTGCTGGCGTGGAGTATATTATTTCCGTTCCGCTGTTTTAGACAATATTTTGTCACTTTAACTTGACACTGTGTTGTAACGAGAGACTAAAGCTAGATCTGAAAATATATATATATCATACGTGGACATGAAAGATTATATTGAAAATATTGGAACGCTATTTAGGAATACATTTTGGTGTATATTGTACAAAACACTATCAAATTTCGTTGATATTGCAACTGAGACTCAACTATCGGCAAATAACAATAAGCTTGTACTATCTATAACAATAGACTATGATAGACTATAATAGACTAATAACAATAGACTAATAACAATAGACTTGTACTATCTAGATTATAAATTTAAAAATATATACAGAAATTATAAAAGCGCATAAAAATATTCGAATGTCAATTGGGACTTTTCATGGATACGTCTAAGAAAATATGCGGAAAAACTACGAGATTTATATTTATTGCAAGCATTTGTAACACAATTACGAACTTTGACAAATGTATGGCTCAGTATTACTTTCTCAAAAATATTCGCCTCAAATTGTAAAGCTATAATTGCAGAAGGCAAAATGTTCCTGTAACAGCGAATAAAACAGGAGAAACTAACACGTTGTAATTTCGAAGAATTATTATACAATTATTATACAAACATCCTTGGAAAAGCGTGTAACGCAGAGGCGCGCGCCAAGCGTGCATGTGTCGCCACCTACCGGCGCCAATTCTTACATTCACCCGACAACTCTCTCCCTCTCTCTTTCTCTCTCTCTGGTTTTTAAAGCACAGCAATTAGTTTCAAATTTTATTTAGATTCTCGATTGTTAGACGCTGGTTAGGTTTAGGTTAGGTTTAGGTTTCTATTAGATTTAGGTTAGGATTCTTGGTCACTGGTTTCTAGATTTTTAGACGCTAATTTCCACATTCTTAGTCGCTAGTTTCTAGATTTTTAGTCGCTGGTTTCTAGATTCTTAGTCGCTCATTTCTAGATTCTTAGTCGCTGGTTAGGTTTCGATTAGGTTTAGGTTTCTAAATTTGGGTTAGGATTCTTAGTCACTGACTTTTAGATTTTTAGACGCTAATTTCCCACATTCTTACTCGCTAGTTTCTAGATTCTTAGTCGCTGGTTAGGTTTCGATTAGGTTTAGGTTTCTAAATTTGGGTTAGGATTCTTAGTCACTGACTTTTAGATTTTTAAACGCTAATTTCCCACATTCTTACTCGCTAGTTTCTAGATTCTTAGTCGCTGGTTAGGTTTAGATTAGGTTTAGGTTTCTAAATTTGGGTTAGGATTCTTAGTCACTGACTTTTAGATTTTTAGACGCTAATTTCCACATTCTTAGTCGCTAGTTTCTAGATTTTTAGTCGCTGGTTTCTAGATTCTTAGTTGCTAATTTCTAGATTCTTAGTCGCTGGTTAGGTTTAGGTTAAGTTTAGGTTTCTATTAGGTTTAGGTTAGGATTCTTACTCACTGGTTTCTAGATTTTTAGACGCTAATTTCCACATTCTCAGTCGCTAGTTTCTAGATTCTTAGATGCTGACTCTTAGATTCTTAGACGACCACTGAAAGACCGAATGATGATATCAAACAAAAATTTGCAAAAACTTTTGCAAACACGTGAAATAAAAAAGATCGAGAACGAACAAGTCGTGACATTTTCAAACGCTTCAGTTTCTCAGTGACCATCCTATATACATAGAGAGAAAGAAAGAGGTATTACATATAATATTTTCATAATACTTTCATCTCCGTTTAAAACAAGAGACTGTGTCTTCCTGCTTTTAAAGCATACCAGGAAACGTTCTGTAAAACAACCATGCTCTAGCTAGGATGCTCCGTGGAGAGCGGTTCGGTCAGATTTAAATAATTTATTCGTTCGAGGGGGGGACGTGCGGGCGTTTTCAAGCAGAAACCGCCAAACAGTTTGTTCATAAGCATCGCTAGATTGAGGTAGTGAAACTTCTGGCGGAGAAAGGCAGCATCGGGAAGCTTGGTTTTCACTTAAAACTTAAATTGAACTTAAATTTTGATGTCCCCTATTCGCTCCGTCGCCGGGTTTGATCGGGGTTCTTCCTAGGTTCCGTGCACTTTTTTCGATTGGCGGACTTTTATCCGAACATGTTGTAATTCAAAATTCTTCCCGACTTCACCTGTACAATTTCTCCACGATGAAAACTTCATCATCGCGTTAAAGATACCGAATCCGTGTGATCCGACACAGTTATCAGAGACTCGTCCTTCAGTTTTTCTTCGAAAGATATGTGAAAGAAATATATGAAAGAACCGTTCCTTTCGCTCGACAGTAATGCCAAAGAATGCCGAGAGAAAGAATGAAAGATCCTGAATCTTGATTGAGATAGAGAGAGAGAGAGAGAGAGAGAAATAAAAGTGCTAGCCGAGTGAAACACGAGGAGGACGGTGTCGCGTGGAGGAAACAGGAAGGAGAACCAAGGAGAAATATCAGAAACAGGAAGCAGCTGGGCGTGGGGAGTCGCGTGCCTCGCAGGAAACGCGCGCGGATCGAAGGAGAGGAGAGTGTGCGGTTGCTTTAGCTCGGCGAGCATAAGCGTCAAGGGCGAGGGTGGATCGAGTGGCTCCGCAGAGGGCTAAAGTCTGAAGTGAAGGGGCCTTTATTGCCATATACTACCACGTCTCCTGACACGTGCTATATCCGAGGATATCTTCGTTAAACGTTTACCAACGGGACTCGTAATGGCACGCGACGACATCCTCCAGGTGGTCCAACGTCTCCGGCTTGTATACATAGCTGCAAAATGTGCGGCAAGCATGGCGAGCACCGGCAAACAAAGGACGCGTACAATACCGTCTCTCGGTCTCGCTAGCACGAGTGCTTCAGATTGAATTTGATAGACATAGTGAACTAACAGCGTTGCTTTGCTTTAAAGTGAATCAAGTCACCTCGGTAGTCGATTTTTTCCAGCGGTACTGGATTTTCGATTCGCTGCTTGAATGTTTTTTCAATCTGTGACGCTGAGAATAACTCTCAAGTCAACATCTTTGAGAAAGAGTAGTTTTATTGCTGGTTTTACTTAGTGGCCGGGTATGTTTCTGTTGAACGGGCACGAGAAGAAAGGTTTCACACAAATGTTTTAAAATTATATCTTTTTTAAGTATATCTCAGTATCTTTGTAAAACAAGTACGGATGCACAAAAATGTTTTAAAATTAAATATCTATTACATATTCTTGCAAGTTCAATATGAACTTTTTAAAATATGAATAAATGTTTTAGAATTAAATACCTATTGCATATTCTTAAAGGTTCAATATCTTTTTAAAATATAAATTAAAGTAAAATTAAGTACCTATTACATATTCTTGCAAGTTCAATATGAACTTTTTAAAATATGAATAAATGTTTTAAAATTAAATATCTATTGCATATTCTTACAAGTTCAATATCTTTTTAAAGTATGAATACATATAAATGTTTTAAAATTAAGTACATTTTAAGTATATACTATATATTTCAATATCTTTGTAAAACACTGTGTTAAGTTTATTTTAATATCTTTGTAAAACAAGTATGAATACACATAAATGTTTTAAAATTAAATACCTATTGCATATTCTTACAAGTTCAATATCTTTTTAAAATATAAATACATATAAATGTTTTAAAATTAAGTACCTATTACATATTCTTGCAAGTTCAATATGAACTTTTTAAAATATGAATAAATGTTTTAGAATTAAATACCTATTGCATATTCTTACAAGTTCAATATCTTTTTAAAGTATGAATACATATAAATGTTTTAAAATTAAGTACATTTTAAGTATATACTATATATTTCAATATCTTTGTAAAACACTGTGTTAAGTATATTTTAATATCTTTGTAAAACAAGTATGAATACACATAAATGTTTTAAAATTAAGTACCTATTACATATTCTTGCAAGTTCAATATGAACTTTTTAAAATATGAATAAATGTTTTAGAATTAAATACCTATTGCATATTCTTAAAGGTTCAATATCTTTTTAAAATATAAATACATATATAAATGTTTTAAAATTAAGTACCTATTACATATTCTTGCAAGTTCAATATGAACTTTTTAAAATATGAATAAATGTTTTAGAATTAAATACCTATTGCATATTCTTACAAGTTCAATATCTTTTTAAAGTATGAATACATATAAATGTTTTAAAATTAAGTACATTTTAAGTATATACTATATATTTCAATATCTTTGTAAAACACTGTGTTAAGTATATTTTAATATCTTTGTAAAACAAGTATGAATACACATAAATGTTTTAAAATTAAATACCTATTACATATTCTTGCAAGTTCAATATGAACTTTTTAAAATATGAATAAATGTTTTAGAATTAAATACCTATTGCATATTCTCACAAGTTCAATATCTTTTCCAAGTGTATTTCCATATCTTTTGTAAAACACTGTGTGATATGACTAAACAAAGCTGGCAAATGTAACGTGTTCCTCTTCTCTTATCTTTACTATTACACACTTTGCAAACTTTAGTAGGATTGTTTTTTTTTTATCTTTTTTTTCAATGTCATCCTTGCAAAATCAGCACCTTCACTTTCACTTGGAAGTATCTGAATTGCCAACGAATATATATATATCTAGAATTTTTTCCATGTCCTTCATCATTTTCATGTCCATGGTTACTAAACACTTTAAAATATCAAGTCGATGTAAAAATCATGTTGTCTTTATTACCAACGACAAATCAGTTTCAAGTTCCTCGTGTTACTTTCAACTTCGGCGAACTGCTTCACGTCTAAAGCGACGAAAAGCAACGGTGATAAGCCGAGAATTGTGTGTTAAATATTTGAAATTCGTTTAAGTAAGAATTTTAGACTGGTACTATTATTTTTATCACTCGAATTATTTTTGCACTCATTCCACGGAATATATGACTTTCCATTCGACTGTTGTTCTAAGGTTTATTTTATTTATCATATAGCTGTTATGAATATTCACCAGGGATTTCGCATGATTTGTGTTTCTCTTTCGAAAAGGATTGGCTGAGACTATCTTCTTGGATTCGCGTCTTCGGAAGGATTGTCATTCACTTTCCTGGCTGGTTTGCGTGCAAAACGATGTCGTTAGAATGGAAGTCAGTTTCAATTTTACTAAAAGAAGTTTCGTCACGTCGTTTCTGTAATCTTATCGATTGGTAGATCGGTAGATCAACTTAAGAGTATCATAATAATCAATTTAAGAGTATCATAAATCGAGCAAATATATTCGTCCTTTTATATTCTTATTCTTTTTGTGAAAGATATACTATTTCTGTGTATATTCTATATCCCCTTTTGATAATATTATATAATATATATGGTATTGTTATACTAATATAATATATTTGATAATATTATATTATATATTATATAATATAAAATATATATTATATCACCTTTTGATATGTTATATTTTATATATATAATATAGATAGAAATTACGTACACGTGTAGTGAATTGCATGTAAATACGATTGTCATTACGAGTAATGGATACGCTGCATGTGCATTCGAAGTAATCGTCCCCTCCCCCCTCCCCCTCCCCTCGTGACGTTATTCGTACAGTCAAATAATTCGGTTAATCGAACATTACAGTTACTGCAGATAATCAAGGTACTACTGTATTATACCAATTAGTGCCGTTTCATTCAATCCCTATACGTTTTCGTTTAAATTTCATTCGCGACGACTGAATCGTCATGGGGGCCTGCTACGCGAACGCACGTCAGAAACAAGCTGGAACAACCTGATTCGATCTATTTGGAAGATGTCGAACATCTCTTCACGTGTCGTTTCTTTTTCTTAAAAACTAGCATGCAAACCGGCCGATCGAAAACACAAATCGATCGGAACGCTGTATGATTTTCTAATCGAATCGCGAGGCGGAGGAATGAACGATCGGGCGAGAATTTCACAAAAAAAAAAAAAAGCTCTCTTCGTGAAGAGACAAACGTGCGAGAACACGTGCCGGATTTCTTAATCGCTCGATATAACTTCCGGCGGGCAGGGAACGATCGAAAACGTTGAAAAATCTTTTTGCCATCGAGTTATCGAGTGGACGAAGGGGTGGGGGGGCCAAGTGGAGCACGGCGCCGAAAGAAGAAAAAGGAAGAGGAGGAAACGAGGGCACGTGTTCGTGTGGCTATCCGGTGAAATAAGAGACCGGAAGCATCTGGGAGGGGGGAGGGGAAGCCGTATTGTTTGTTCGAGTGCTTTATTCGATAAGGGCCCGCCACGCGGTATTCCAAGTTTCGCTGGTCTCTACGGGGTGGCTCGATGGAAACGGATTTGCATGACGTAATAACATCTCTCTCACCTCGTCTCATCCTCTCCCCCTTCCACTCACCCCCCCCCTCTCGCCGCGGAGACAAAGCCGCGGGAATAGAAGAACAATCGGTTGCAACGCACGCAACAAGTTCCGAAAACTGCGACTGACGCTTTTCTTGCGTTTTGCGTTTTTCACGAAATTACGAGATCGTTGAATCGTTTCCTCCAAGTTGGATCAGAGACGAGACAGTCTTCGTTTTCATTTTTTTCGTTTCTTTCTTTTTTTTTTGTTCTTCAATCGTGTTTAACGTCGCGTAACTTGAAACGACAAGCTTCGTCGAAGCTTACCGTTACGAAAATTGTAAAACGATTTCTGACAGCGGTGTGAAATAATTCGTAACGATCGTCGGTTTTTAAATGAAACTTCGAAGTAGTGGTGAGATCGTAGAAACAATTTGATTTTGCAATTAATTCCCTCTTTATGTACAAATATACACACGCACTGTGTATGCGCGCATGTCCAAATTGCAATAAAATCACGAAATACGAAACTGAATAGAAAGATTGGATCAAATTTAGATGAAATTTAATTTCCTGATTTTCGTTGTTCAAAATCATCGATGTCTAACGAATCGAGTATAAGCGCTTGTGTTATATATTCAGAAAAAAAAAAAAACGAGACATTTGTTACGTCGCAATCTGCGCGCAATTGCAAAAGAACCGTAACCGTGATAAAAATCGTGCGCCAAAAACCACGCAACACTGTCTGCCAAGAAGGGAAGAAGAAAGAAAGAAAAAAGAAAAAGAAGAAAAAGCTGCGGGTGGCTTCCGAAATTTAGGGGCTCGAGAACATCTTTTCAACCCTTCTCACCTGGAGCAGCTCTAATGCAGTTCAAAACATTCGATCGGACCCTCGTCACGATTTCTCTGCCGCCATTACTGTGCGAATCTCTAACCAGCCCACCGGTGTACACAATGTATACAAACTCGATTCAACCGGTGTTATACGTCGACAAACACACGCACAACGTGTGCCGCCAAATATATAACGATTGAACAACATTACGCGAGAAAAATTGAAGGACCGAGTTTCGAGAAGAGCACGTTGAATTAATTTAACTAACTTTGTGACAAACTGCTGTAAATGGAAAATTGAATCATTCAGACAAAGGAAAAAAATAATACCGATCTTTCTCTTTTCGTGGTTTTCTTCTTGTTTTTTTTTTTCATTCTTTCAATGGGATTGTCACCCTATCGCGTGGAAAATGAAGATCAATTCGACCAGCGAAAGAACGCGAATACCCAATTTGCGGTATGCAAATAGCAAATATTATATTTATTTCAGCACACGTCCGAATTATACGTCATGTCCACTGTCCAATATTCTACTCTGTTTTGCAGAAACTAATTTGATATGAGTTACGGGCCGTCCAGACTGACTGGATTTATAATTTAAGTACTCGTGTCGCGCGTGTGGCTGTGACCTGTGGGAACGTTCTATTCGTAACCGATTAATATCTGTCTGATCACGTTTCAACGAAATCTGGGAAATTCGCAGAGAAGCTGGCAACTGCTGGTTTGAAAATGATCAGTCTGTAGAAAAAAAAAAAAAAAAAAAACACCGTGGAAAACAGTGTTTTCGGCAACTGTCTGTGTAAATTTGCAACGCGATCGCTCGATTTTCATTTCGTGGGAGATTTCGGGTTAGGTTAGGTCTAGGTTAGGTTAGGTTTCACGGGAAATTTTCATGGGAGGGGGGAAAAATCTTCTTCCTCGTCAAAGTTCCATCCTCTCGATCGCACGAATCTTTGAAAAAACGCGAATTATTTTCATGAAAACCTATCGACGTGACGTCGATACTGTTTCGACCGATCTCTCCGAAGTCGATTTGAAATTTCAGCCCGCGCAAGCTCCTCGTCGTAGTCACTTAAGAAATTTGACACGAGAGTGTCCCCTCGTCGCTTTTCTCGTGAAAACCATATAAATCTGCACAAACGTGGCCTGCTTCGTCTGCTAATTACTCGAAACTCAATGCCACGACGAAAACAACAAAACACGCTCCGCCTGTTAAATAGCGTTGAAATAGTTTCACCGGCCAGATGGTTCCCTCTCGTTTCGGCTTTCAAGCGAAGAATCGGTCTACATTTACTATACATCAGCATCATCACCCCTCCCATTCCCCTCTCATCCACGGTTTTCGAGCCTTTCGCGTTTCGAAACGAGATGAATTCTCCTCCGAAGGGTGAACGAAAGATCGCTTTCGGAGAAGCGATTATCGACTTTCCGCCGGCCTCGCGGAAGTTTCCTTTTTTAATTAGTTTACCGGCCTGCTTGCGAAGTCACGCGTACTGGCCACACCGTGAATGAAAATCAGCCGATTAAACAAGCGGCCAGGCCAGGCGTTAATGCGGCGACTTTCGTCGAGTCGATCGGTTATTCCGTTCGCCCCCTCCCGAGTTTCAGCCGGTTTTTTTAATTAGATCGCTCGCGGCCGTGCGTAAGAGAACCGGTGAGAATTCGTAATTAACACTTTACCGACCGGTAGCCTGTTAATCGGCTAACATATTTGAACACTTTACCGACCGGTAGCCTATTAATCGGCTAACTAACATATTTTAACATTTTACCGACCGGTAGCATATTAATCGGCTAACATATTACAACATTTTACCGACCGGTAGCCTATTAATCGGCTAACTAACATATTTTAACACTTTACCGACCGGTAGCCTATTAATCGGCTAACATATTTTAACATTTTACCGACCGGTAGCCTATTAATCGGCTAACTAACATATTTTAACACTTTACCGACCGGTAGCCTATTAATCGGCTAACATATTTTAACATTTTACCGACCGGTAGCCTATTAATCGGCTAACATATTACAACACTTTACCGACCGGTAGCCTGTTAATCGGCTAACATATTTGAACACTTTACCGACAGGTAGCCTATTAATCGGCTAACTATTCACCGCTAATACACGGTCGGTAAAGTGTTATTACTATATTTATACGGTCGGTAAAGTGTTATTACTATATTACTATATTTAACGCAAGATTAATATCACCACGCCGGGGGTTAGGTTTTCCGAAAAACGTTTCCCTTCAGAGCGTTTTGATCATTTCATTTCGTCGAACGAACAGATGATATTGGATATTTTATTCCCCCCTTTTCTATATATATATAAAAATATATATTTTTATTACTACTATATTTATTTTATTATTTTTATTATATTATTATTGCTATATTTGTTTTATTATATTATATTTTACTATATTTATTATATTATATTATATTTATATTATATTTATTATATTTATACTATATTACACTATTATATTTATTTTATTTTATTTTATATACTATGTTTATACTATGTTTATACTATTTTATTTTATATACTATATATACCATATTATATTTCTATATTCATTATATTGTATTATATTTATTATATGCTATATCTATACTATATATATATTATTATATTTATTTTATTTTATTTTATATACTATATTTATACTATGTTTATACTATCTTATTTTACATACTATATATTATATTACTATATTTATTATATTCTATTTCATATATTGTTACTTGTTACTAAAAATATATATTATATTTTATTATACGTTCTTCTTCCTTCTTCTTTGAATCTACCCTCCACCCCCCCCCACCCTTTCCTCCTGGTAACGAGATACCAACAGCGGCAGAACCAGCTGGACTACAAAGGGTTACGCGTGACAACCCGTAGCCCTTCTTCTACCAGTTTTTCATCGGTTTCACGACGATCAAGAATTTCTGCATTGCTCGGATGCGTGCTGTTGCACGGGTTCGCAAGGGTGGACAGGGTTCCTCTCGTGAAAAGATGGCAAAGGAAACGATGGTGGAAAGTGCGCGCGGTAGATTCGATGCGAAGTTTTCGCGAAGTGGATAGTTTCAAAGATGATGAAAAAAAAGAAAGAAAGAGGGGGGGCGGAGAAAAGCCTTTGAGTGTCACAGCACTCGTGCAGAGAACGCGAAAGGAAGCCGCGAATCCATGAGAGTTGATAAAGTTAGTTAGTTGAGAGCAATGGAATGTTAACGAGCCGTGTAAAAATTCGCGAGATATAGTTTTGGATTATTGTACGTTTATAGAGGGTGAAGAAGAAAAAAATATATTCTTACATATTTCTTGAATAAACCATAATCGAACTGAACGTTTTAAACAATTTTCTGCTGTTATGAAAATGTGATTGTTTCTTGTCACGCATGGCGTTCGTAATCGTGAAAAATATGAAAACAGTTTAGAAAGTAATCAGGATATATACGTTTGCATTGAGTACTCTTATTAAAGTAAGAAATGCACTAATTTCAACGGCCAATTGTTATTTTGCCAATTTCTCTTCAATTATCTTTTTACTCGCGAAATTTGACGAAACGAAAGAACGCAAGTGACAATTGGTCCATGGATTTTTGTTACGCCATAAAAATACGATTTAACGAGCTGTGGAACGAACGTGACAATTCCCATTCCGTAACAATCGTCACGAGTTTTGCAGCCTTACGTGCAGCCCACATTTTGGAAACAATAGTTGTTAAACAATAGTCACTTTTTAACGAGCCAATGGAAAATTTATAGGCTATTTATTATATTACGAACGAACAGAATTTTCTCTTAATAAAATCATACGAACGTTTCCATTATTCAGAAAATGACACATCAGTTTTCATTGAAAAATGACAAAATATCAGTTTCGCGTGGATATTTCATATCTGAAAGTTTCGGAATTTTTTTAATTTCCTAATCACGTCAGATTTTTCACGAAGAATTTTCGATGGGTAAAATTCATTTTCTTCTTTCAATCGGATTTTTTTCAGTAACAAGTTGTGAACTTGCTATGCGCTGTGTACACTTGAGACTAACACCAGTGTATAGAACTTTTCAATGTCCACTGCGTTTCACTTCACCATGAAAAATTAGCCTGCCCGTTCAATTAATTAAACTGACAAGTTGGCACAACGGATTGTAAATAATTGAAACTCTTCCAGCATGAAACGAAAGTGTCAGTAATCGAGTAGAGCGATAGAAAATTCCTGAAGAAAATTCCTGAAGAAAATTCCGCAAGAAAAGGAAATCGCATAGATGCAAGACTCGATAATTAATACAATAAATCAAAAGGGAAATAAACGAAATAGATCGACAGACTGAAATAGACTTCGATTATTGAAAAAAAAAAAAAGAAAGAGGCAAAGAAATCAATAAAATGGCAAAATAGAATATAAACCAATAGGGCCAATAATTGATGATAACGAAAAATAGATGCTAAATAAACAATATAATAAAATTCGTCGATTGCCGACAGGGAGAATCAGAGAGAGAGAAATAGAGAGGAAAGTCGTATAGCCGCGCAAGTGAAGCAGAAAAAAAAGAGAAAAATGGGATGCGTTCGATGAGTGCATAGAGAGAAGTTCGATAGAATCGATAGAATCGATTTCGTAAGCAAAGGGAGGGAATGAGGGAAGAAAGAAGAGAGAGAGAGAGAGAGAGAGAGAGAGAAAGAAAAAAGAACACGACGGCTGGTTTGCGGCAATATGCCAATATGGCAATAAAGCGCTCTCTCTCTCTCTCTCTCTCTCTCTCTTTCGCGATATAAACAGGGGTACAATGTCGAGCGCAAAAGTGCCGACAGATGGGACTACTTCTCTCTTTCTCCTTTTTATCTGTACCTGCCTCTATTCTCCGTCCTTCCGAGTACATACGAGACTCCTACGAAACCACCCACAATGTTCCCTTTCATGGAATTTCATCGTTTTTTCGTTAGTTTCCCCGATACATCGAGGAAGGGGGGAAAAGGGGGAGACGCGCACGCTCCTCCGCTCGATTGTACTCGGAGAACAACGCAATATGCGACCCCTAACATACAGACATCGTGCGCCTCGTGGATTCGATGTATCATATATGTAGCATGTAAAGAATGCCATAACGCACGCATCGAATCACCATTTCTCCTCTTTCCGATTTCTCCTCTTTCCGATTTCTCCTCTCTTTTCGTCTCGTCTCGTCTTGTAATAGGCATTTCCATTTCGGGGATTTTGCGCGATATATTGGAATACAGGTAGCCATCTTACAACACGATGAAGAAAAAGAATGCGAAAACAACTTTGTAAAAAACACTGTACTTCTACTGCACTAGACAACATGATTTCTGTTTGCAACACGTTTAAAAACTAAATTACCTTAACACTTTAATGGCCGCTCGCGCAATATTCGAATACAGGTAGCCATTCTACGGCACGCCATCTTAAAACACGGTTTCGGTCTAACGCGATGAAAACAGAAATGCGAAAACAACTTTGTGAAAACACTGTACTTCTAACTGCACTAGACAACATGATTTCTGTTTTGCAACACGTTTGAAAACTAAATTACCTTAACACTTTAATGGCCGCTCATACAACATTTCTCCTCTCGTTTCGTTTTGTAATAGGCATTTCCATTTTGGGGATTTTGCGCGGCAATTTACGTGATATTCAAATACAGGTAGCCATTCGACAGCACGCCGTCTTGCAACACGATGAAAAAAAAATGCGAAAACAACATTGTAAATACACTAATACAGGTAGCCATTCTACAGCACGCCATCTTAGAACACGGTTTCGAACACAGGGGTCACCAAACTACGCATCGATGATACATATCACGACGTTTTTCCGATGACATTTTCTTTTTTAAAAGTTAGCTAATTAACCGACGATGTTAAATGCGGCGCGAAGATTTTTCTTCTCGAAGATTTAATTAATTAATACCGCGCGAAATTCGCGAAAACAGCTGATGATACTTGAATTTGCGTGAAATTCGGATATGTGCACGCACTAGGTCTGATGTAACTATCTTTTTGCTAACGTCGCTTTCTTTGATAACTTTTTTAGTAGACAAATATGTTGGTTGTCCTTGTTTTTTTTTTTTTGTGCATTGCATGCCACTCACCCGTGATTAACACGGAATGCTGAACTTTAGTTTAGCGATTATGCGGCCCACGCTCGTCACTTTGTCAACTGTGAGATTGGCATCATATTTCATCACGTTGTCACGTTCCTGTGACAACTACCGATTCACATTTGATTCTTCAAACTCATATCACGACGTTTTTGCGATGACATTTTCTCTTTTAAAAGTTAGCTAATCAACCGACGATGTTAAATACGGCGCGAAGATTTTTCTTCTCGAAGATTTAATTAATTAATACCGCGCGAAATTCGCGAAAACAGCTGTACCAAGGGCAAACGGGCAGGCTTGTCGGGCAGAAAAAGAGAGAAAAAGAAAGTCGGGGAGGGAGGAGAGAACGTGGAAGACGAAAGAGTGGGAAAATTTATTCTCCGGGCCGGGTTTTTCCAGGGTTTTTGATCAAAGGAAAGCGAGCCAACCACCGTCAAAAATCCTATCTGGTTTGCCTGTTATTGAAATGGCATTCGCAGCTGTTTACTCTGCCGTGCATGCAGTCCCCCTTCCCCCGTTGACAAAAGGGTTCTTTCTCGCGCTGGCTGACAATTTCCTGGGAAAAGCGAAACGCCGAAAGAATATAGCGAGGAATAAGCAGAGATTGCCGCTCGTATAGCTCGAATGAGCTATTTTTGATGCCAGCTGTGGCTCGTCTTCGCATACGTTCCCGTCTTTCAGCTCTTCGAGGCCGCAGCTAGCGAGAAACTCGAAAGCGATGACGCGACGTCTCTGACGAGCGATGGTTAAATCCACAGAGAGAGAGAGAGAGAGAGAGAGAGAGAGATATTCGACTTTAACCAACTATAAGATTCTTGGGTAGTTTTGCTGCAGATAACCTCACGGCCATGTCTAAATTTACTGCATCCTTGCAGCTTTAGTTTCAGTCACAGGGATGAGCAACCCATGCGTGTTGCACTAGGTTTATTTTGTTAACACTTTACCGACCGGTAGCCTATTAATTGGCTAACTATTCACCGCTAATACACGGTCGGTAAAGTGTTAGAATATATAAATATAAATATATTACACGATATCGACACTTTACCGACCGATAGCGGTCGGTAAGTAAATAGTAGCCGATTAATAGGCTACCGGTCGGTAAAGTGTTAATAAAGAGATAATTTCAGTTCGTCGTTCAGTGTTTGTTTGTCTTATCATAAGTTTCTTACATGTGCGGTCCGCGCAACGTTTTTAACAATTTGTAGCTGGCCCGTTGTAAAAAAAAAAAAAAAGAAACAGATTGCTCATCCCTGATATCTATCATTTATCTCAGTTTTTAGCCAACGCTTCGGAATCAGTGGACTTACAAGTGAACTACAATACTTGTTTCTATATCTGGAGTTTTACTGTGTTTTTTTTTTTCTTTTTCTATCGTTCAAATGTCTCCAAACGGCGCGAATTATTTCGCATTTTATTTTCGATTTTTGAATTCTTCAATTTTCGATCGTTCCACGTCGTTAGAATATTTTTTGTACTGTGCGCCGACTATTCTACATTTTGTTTGTTTTAGCCCCTCAAACTTTTCTTCGATTTCTGACAGAGTGGGTACACAGGTATATTTCATTTACGTCGAATAATTCTAAAGTTTCCTTATTTAAAAGGAGACGTTTCTTCGGAAAATGGATAAGCAATCGATCGAGCCACGATGTTACAAAAACGAGCGAATCCTTGGAATTTTGGAATATTGCAATGTTGCATTAACACGTTTTAATTAAATAAGTAGATTAATAAATTATATTAATAAATTAAAATAATGTATAATTTTATTAAAATAATATATTAATAAATTATATAAATAAATTAAAAAGATTGCCGAGAAACACTAGCTCGTCAGTCGCTTGATAAACCAGTTAAAAAAATCTTCGATTTCTTCTTCTGCGATTCGAAAGCTCAATTCTTCTTCGCGCGATCGGTGAAACATGTGGATGATCCGAAAAGCGAAAAATCGGGCGGAGGGGGGGGGGGGGGGGAAGGAGAAACGAAAGAAACGGAGAGAAGGACGACGAGATGACGCAGAAGCGAAACAATAGGACGCAAAGAGGCAGAACGAGAGGGAAAGAAAGAAAAAAATACGAAACTTTTTACCGTTTCGGTCGATAATTACGGGTTAACGAGGCGACAGTAAGTATCCGCTCGATCGAACGATAATCGATCGGTAATCGAGTCACTCGCTGAAACAACCGCTAGCAAAGTTTCGGTTGCAAACGTCTCGATTTGCCTCGTTCGTTTCTCTTGCAACGCTGGCAAGAGAGAAAAAAATAAAATCATGTCCAGACCGTTTCGGACACTTGCATCCGGATCTATTGTCTCGGTGAAAATCGCTCGTCCCCAATCGGCTGCCAGCTCGATCTCAAATTCGAGAGAGTTCGATCGAACTCGTCGTTCTTCCGTTTCTCTCTTTTTTTCTCTCTCTCTTTCATTCTCTCGATGATTTACTAATTGCAAATTTGTGCGTAAGATCATTGACGCAGTTCATGCAACCGAGAAAATTTCTTCGCGAATAATATTGACATTTAACTATCATAGTGAATACATTGAAGTCTAGTAATACTATTCTGAAATAATACGTTTTTAACCCCTTGCGCTGGCAACTGGTTCGCGGACCATAACGAGTGACCAAACAATAATTCGCCGCTTTCTTCTTAAATTCGTCGGTATGACATCACTGGATGGAGAAATTTATTACTAAGAAGAAGTAACAAATTTATTATTTGTTTTGCCTGGGTTATATTCAAATATATTTAAAACTGAGAAAATGTTGCAATTTTGGGACAAAAAGTTCTCGACGTTAAGGTTAACCACTTGCAACTAGTTCGCAGACCATAACGAGTGACCAAACAATAATTCGCCGCTTTCTTTTTAAATTCGTCGGTATGACATCACTGGATGGAGAAATTTATTACTAAGAAGAAGTAACAAATTTATTATTTGTTTTGCCTGGGTTATATTCAAATATATTTAAAACTGAGAAAATGTTGCAATTTTGGGACAAAAAGTTCTCGACGTTAAGGTTAACCTCTTGCAACTAGTTCGCAGACCATAACGAGTGACCAAACAATAATTCGCCGCTTTCTTCTTAAATTCGTCGGTATGACATCACTGGATGGAGAAATTTATTACTAAGAAGAAGTAATAAATTTATTATTTGTTTTGCCTGGGTTATATTCAAATATATTTAAAACTGAGAAAATATTTCAATTTTGGGGGCAAAAAGAATTCTAGACGTGTACGAGGTTAACATATACTTTCAAGCATTCCAGAGAAGGAACTCGATCATCCGAATTCGACCACAAAACTAAACTGCTAACACCATCTTTAAATCAACTTGTCGGGCTATGAGAGACGAGAACGCCGAAGGAACGAAAGTCTCTCTCTCTCTCTCTCTCTGGAAGGGTGCGAAATAAACGGGCCAGGCGATCGTAAGTCCTGCGAAATACGCAGCAGGTACAGGTACCCGCTCTCAATATATGAAGGTAAGAGAGGAAGAAAGAAACCGGGAGGTACAACGCTACGCGCGCGTATATATATATGTGTGTGTGTGTGTGTGTGTGTGTGTGTGTGTATAGATTGCGGATTCCCTGCAGCGTCGAATGCCCGGGTAATCCTGAAAAGCGGGCGACGAGCACGCACGGCATTCTGGCAATTCTCACGATTTCCTCGCCTCCCTTAGGTCCACCGGAACCCCCGTGCTTATACACGTCCATCGGTTTCACCCTGGATCGTGTCCACGTTCACGCGCGGCCGGT
Source organism: Tetragonula carbonaria (assembly GCA_032399595.1). Taxonomy (NCBI): domain Eukaryota; kingdom Metazoa; phylum Arthropoda; class Insecta; order Hymenoptera; family Apidae; genus Tetragonula; species Tetragonula carbonaria. The sequence continues at coordinate 1,188,734 of JAUCRC010000015.1, forward strand.
AGCCCTCGTAGCTCAGGTGCACCGCTCTTTCTCTCTTTCTCTCTCTCTCTCTCTCTCTCTCTCTCTCTCTCGTGTTCCTGCAGGCGGTAGCTTTATCCAGAGCGGCGGCAAGGAGCCCACAAACGCCCCGAAACGACTCTAGGTAGCGATCCTTCGAGCCCCCTAGCACGCAACTCTCCTCAATGGTCGAGCAATTTCTGACCTCGACCACTCTCTCTCTCTCGCTCTTTCTCTCTCTCTTTCTCTCTCTCTCTTTCTCTCTCTATCGCCATTCAACGACCCGTTAAAAACATAAATTTACAAAACCAACCCCCGCAAATGCGATTGTCCCGACGTTAGACCCGACACCCCCATGAAGCTACAATGGCCGGCTCGTGATTCTGAATAAGTTAAACTGATTCTGCGCGACAAACCAGCCCGCTCTGCCGGTGCCGCCACTAAATCTTCCCTCGGCAAGTCTCGACCCAAGTCCGTAACGACTTTCGAGAGTTTTTCGAGTCCTGACAGGGGAGGGGGAAGAGAGAGGCTGCTCTCTAATTCTAAGAAATGAAAATAATTCGGAAACAATAAGCATAATTATTCTAAATTTTAATTTTAAAGAAGAAAACAATTACGTACGATTACCTAGAGATGTTCTTTCACGAATGACATCTCGATATCGTGAAACATAAAATGTATATTAGTGAAATTCTTTTTATTAAATTAATTCCGATCGTTAGATTTATCGAATCAAACGATACGATAATTGGTCGTGGTTTTAATTTTACTTTAAGAAAAGAAAGAAAGGAAAATTTTGCTTCATTTATTAATTTAATTCGACTGTTTGAAATGTAAATGTAAGTAAAATTGGAAATAGCTCGGTCTCCTCTCGTCCTCGTACGTCTTTCTAACTGCTTTTTCGTCACTTTGACTTCACCTCGAGTTTCTCTTTGTCATTCTCTTTCAAAAAAAAAGAAAAAAAAATAAAATTTACAGAATAGAGTAGCAACAAAGCTGACAACAAACGAGAGACAGACAATTATAGAAATATAAATTTAGGAATATTTGTCGACTGATTCTTTCAAGCATCGTGTAAAAAATTAAAAAAATTCGACCAGAGTCGAATTTCAAATGAATTTCAATAGTTTGTTCAATAGTACATAAACCGCGGGGTTTATACATCTTTTATATAAACGCGACTCTGCACATGGTATTGAATATATATTATACGGTGCGCTTATCTCTACTACTAACAATAAGCACCAACCAAAACGAACCGTACTCGTTAGTACGTACTTGCGAACGAAAATGTGCGAACAGTTGACAGTTATGCCACTTCGATCGTTCGATTGTTGCGCATCGTTACTGCCGCGCGAAACAATTTAGTTTAGTTTAGAACACGTGTCGAACGAAATAACTCCGAAGTACAAATTCGACGACGAGCTTTAACGAAACGTTTACATTGCCAGCGGATTTAAACGCCGATTGTGTTGCCGATTTAATCGTGCAGAATTTAATCGTGCGAAACTGATCGCGAGAGACCGTAAAGTATCTCTAAAGAACAAAGATTAGCAAAGATTCAATAAGAGACGCGTCAAACAACGGATAAACAAACGTGCTTTTCGCACGTTGGGAATTTTTTTTCACGAACGAACGAGAAGGAGAAACGCAAGAATCGTAATGGCCCGGTCGAAAATATAATTCGATGAAACGCGGCGTACGTGAGCGTGCATTTCGACGCGCTCTCGCGTCGAGAGATATTAAAAAGCCGAATTTATTTGAAATAAAGTTGACACCGGCTCGCGTGACACGGCAGATTCACTTTTCTCCTTTCTTCCTTTTTCTTCTTTTCTTTTTTCTTTTTTTTTTTTTTTTTTTTTTTTTTTGGTGTAAAAATGTGACAGATTTTTGAACGAGAGACCGCGGATGTTTATGCACTTTTGCGATTTTTAAAATAAACACAACTGAAGTGAAGAGGTGAAAATTAAATAGAAAAATATTCAACACTTCAAATATTCTTCAAATTTCTATAATGAAATAAATCAGAAGAATTCGGTATCTGTCTCGCGTGATATGAAAAATTAGCAAATTCCACGTTGGAGATACTTTTTTTTTTTTTTGTATCAAGATCAGTGGCATATCTATTTGCTCGTCTTGTCAAATGTAATTCCATTTCACGAAATTATGTTTCCAAACTCTGCTCTCTGTATTTCTGCTGTGTTACACGCTTTACAGTGGACTTTTTTCTTTCTTTTTTTTTCTTTTTTTAAGTGGAAAGTTTAAATTGCGTTCCCCGCACGTCGCACGCTGTTTCAGTGGATTTTTGCTATTTTCCAAATTTTCCAAGAACATATAAAACACACGCAATCTGACTGCCGCACACCGTAAAAACACGGTAAAGTATTTTATCATTTGCACTCTAACGTCCTTTCGTTTTTTTTTTTTTTTAATAATTAAAAGATTTACCATGTGACAGAGAATCATTGCGTTTGTCGCAATTTTCGTCTGGACAAAAATCCTTTCAATTACCGCGTGAATGAGAGTATTATGACATATTCATTCTTTCGATTGCGTGATAAATTACATATATACACGGTGTTACAACGAAGTTACCGTCTATCTATAAAGTATTTCGCGTACAATAATGCGTAAAAAGTTTAAAATCGAAGCATTACATTTCCGCTCGAAAATGGACGAAAATATAGACAATCGATACGGGCTTGTTCCTTTTACACATTCTACAAACTCTGTCACCTGAGTAGAGAATGCGTCATAAATTACACATATCCATGGTGTTCCAACAAAGTTGCCTTCTATAAATCTATAAAGTATTTCGCGTACGAATAATGCGTGAAAAGTTTAAACGGAAGCATCACATTTCCGCTCGAAAATGGACGAAAGTGTAGACAATCGATATACGGGCTCGTTTCTGAAAATTTCTGGAAATTCTTACACATCCTACAAACAAATTGAACAAAAACATCGTCAATATTAATCGTATACGATAATTGAAGTTGAAACGAAGCAGTTTACTAGCTGCTCTAGGTGGAAACAATTCACCAACTGTGTCGCGAGTGAAAAATCACAAGATTTTCGAATTTCTACACGGAAGGAATCCCGCGGTGGACAACACGCGAGACGCAAATTACAAAAAAAAGGGGGCTCGCAAATAGAGCCCTCTGTCACCTGAGCAGTGTCGAAGAATTATCGACGATGCCATCGGCGTTCCGTCTCGCTGGTTATGAGAAAGTCGAAGGGGATTAGTCGGTAAAGAGGGCGTAAATAGAGACACCAAAAACGGAGATGAGAATAGGAAAGTGGTAGCTACGGGACGTGCCCTCCTCATCGTGGCGTTTAACGACGAGGGTAGGCGTGGTAGAAACCAGCCGCCTTTGTCCTCTGCCGAGCCGGAGCCAAATTATGTCGAGCAGGCCCAAAATCACCCTCCCCCCCCCCGCCCCCGTAATTGGCAAGCTGTTTGTTTTGTCGCAGACCGCGCCGACAACAGATGGCCATGCTCTCGCTCTAGCCCTTATTACGATTTTCCCTTATTAACGGTTCACCGGTTCGAATCGATTTCACGAAAAGCTCGGCTGGCTCACCCGCTATCTCTAACGATAAACAAATCATTGCAACCCCGGTTCTGCAGAATCGAACCTAATTTTAAACCACAACCTCGAGTCAAGATAGGTTAACATGTTTCTTGCATGGGAAATGGGATCGTATTTAAATATGATACACGTATAGAAATGCTAATTCATTTGCGCGATGCTGGTCGAACACTTGTAGAATTGGGAGAAAGAAGCGTGATTCTAAGATCGAATGCAAGTAAGTGCGAGGTGGGAGCAATTAAAATGGATGGCCTCTCGTAACCTTCGTCAGTGGGCGACACTGTACAGCCTTCGAAGTTTGGATCAACCACCCGTCAGGTGGCAGCACTTGCCGACTTGCCCGTACGCTCATCAAGGACATTTTTACAAGTTAAGGGAAACGAATTGTGTATGAAATAACTAAACGTAAGTGGTGTTACGTCTATGGTGTTTAAGAAATCTATCAATTATCGGGGAAATGAATTATATTTGAAATCAAATATTTACGCGGCGTTATCGAATTTGTTACATGCTAAGGTTGAGGATTAATTATATTGACAACGGCTGAGGAGCTTTTTTTAAATAAACGAGCAATTACTCATTTATTTTTAAAAGAGGTACGTTTTATTTGTGATCTACAACGACCCCTTAAAAATTACAATTTCTATTTTCATCGTTCTCATCGAACTTCGAACATAGAAATTCAAGTTGAAGTACTGACGTGTTGTTCAAAATTGAATAAAATGACCCAAAAAAAAAAAAAAAGGAAAGAAGAAGAAATCGCACAGCAAAGTTTAAATCTTCATAGTAAAGAAGAAAATAAGATCTTCGAGACTGGCGATGAGTCGAGTCGTGAAAAAAAATTTTCCTAATTGTTTTTCGAATTTCTCCAATTCGTCGTCGTCGCTTTTTGCATGATGTACAAAACACCTTTGAAAACAGAAAAAATAGAAACGAAGCTCAGGAAACAGTGAAAGCTTAAAATGAAATTAAGTTTCGTTTACGAAGTCACGACGTTTTTTGAAGTTATCGACGATTTTTTTCATCGTTGTGTGTTATTTCGAATTAAATACTAAGGGGTTGAGATTCTTCGGCGTGTTATTCGATGCAACGTGTCTATCGTCTGAGTTCCAGGAGCAAAATAAGAAAAATGAAGAGAAGTGAACGAACAAGGGGTATATCGATCTTGGAAAGGACGGAGCAAAAAAAATATCATCGAACGATACATCCAACTGTAATTAAATAAGCGCCCTGTCTACCTTGTACAATCTAACTGTGACGAGGACTATGTCACAGGACCGAGATAATATTCCAACAACATCCTAACCGTTAATAATAACGTAATAAGAACGTAAACTCTCCAGAGATAGAAGAAGAAGAAAACTAAATGTCACCTGTAACGCAGAAGAGAGAAATAAAGACGAAAGAATTTTCGTGAATTTTCGTCCGACAAGAGGGAAACTATAACGTGGAAAACGTTTAATCGATCTTTGCAAGTGTTCAAAGTGTAATTCATCTAATGACGTCTACTGTCGTTAACTGTTTTCTTTTTTTTTTTTTTTTTTTGTTACAGAGTTGGCAAATGACCTGACATTATAACGATAGCGGAATAAGCTTCGCTGTTTAAATTTGTAAGCTCGGTACGTAATTACGTGCAAGGAGCCCTGTTATCGAAGTGTACGAGATTAGTTAATGTTAAGTTAATTTTAACGCTGGGACTACCGATGATAAAAATACAAAAAAAAAAGGAAGAACATATTGCGTATAATAATATATTTCGTTGTAATGTATTTTAATGACTATATATCTGTCGATCGAGAATTTCAATCGCAAAGCATACGTGATGTAAATTGTTTCCAATGAGAGGTGACTTATACCAATTGGCCCCTGACCTCTCCATTTATACGTGTTTCACGAAGAAAGGAAAGAAAGTCGATCGTAAAATTTGTTTCTAAAAAAAGAAAATTATAAACTGGCATTTCTGGCGATCTCGCTGTGATATTTCCACTGTGTGTTGAAGAAACACGTAGTGTTGTACATAAACACTAAATACTACAAAATAAAATCTCGAAGAACGCTTCGAACTTCCATATTAATTCGCAGATGACATTTCAATCCAACGGTTTATCGTATAATTCCCGCGATTTATCTTGTACGATCGGGAATAATCATCAAAGGCCGCCGCCTAACAGACAAAACCGTTTAACTACGCAAGGCGAGCAAACCTAACCTAAAAAACGAAACGAAATTAATGGCCATTCCTATAAACAAGAGGGAGAAAGAAGAAGAAAAAAAAAGGGGTACAAGAAACGGGGCGAGAACGTTATCTTATCGAGTGGCTCTGGCCCCGGGAGGACTTGGTATGCGACTCGACAGATCGATGTTCTCTATCTTAAACGTTTCTAAGATTCGGCATATTTTGTTCCCACTGTCCCCTAATTAGAAGTCGTACGGGCTACGTCTCGAAGCCAGGGCGAAATGAAGTTCGAAAAGATCGTGGGGGCCCCGATCGTGAGGGGCGATAGGACAGAAACGAAGGAAACGCAACCGATCGCCAAGATACCTTCCTTCTTAATTTCACGGTCCATTCGACCGCTGAGCAGTGTACACACGCGAGACCACGAACGCCTTCTTCCATCTTTCTTACAGGCTGTTTCAGAAAGTTGGTCGAAGCGGTTACGGTTCATCAAGGAAAAAATTTCAAATGTTTCTCTCGTTAAGCTGAGGTAAAGTAAGGATTGCACATAGTTCGAAATTGCACAAATAGAAAATTTATATGCACGCTCGTAATGTTACAACGATATTGTCACTCGGTTCCGTTGTATACATAATTACAATAATAATTCTCAAAACGTCTCCGAAAGTTCTTCTCGGATGAATGTCCCGTGAAAATGTTTCAATATTTACGAACGAGAGGTAACATTCGACTAACGAAAATGATTAAATTAACCTTGTTTTATTGATTTGACGGTATCGTCAACATTCTGAAAGACCCTGTAAAGTCTGGGTGGCGCGAACCACCACCGGGGTCCACCACCCGGTGAAAAACATAGACGACGAGTCAATGACCATGAAATTTTCGATCCACATAGATAGGATCGTGTATTTAAAAATGCTTTTAACAGAGCGGCCCGGTCAACCCGATTGTCCCCTAATAGGGGAACCTTGTCGTTGCCCTGAGCTCGGCAACTACGGCCATACTACGAAACTAAACCGGACAATTAGTTAGCCGATCGTGACAAATCTACGGCCTGGAAGGTCGTAAACTTCCGCTGGCCTCCGCCAGAGGGAAGGAAATATCGCTTCGTGAACTTTGTTTCGTCTCGGCTAAGTGACTCACTTAGGCGACATATTTGGCGGGGGCCCGCTTTCTGACACTCAGTTTTCCAGTCGGGAAGTCAGGGATTTTCACTTGCAAATTTCTTCGCGAATTCGCTAACTAGTTACTTCCGTCCACGGTCGTCTATTAAAGACGAGCCTCTATTTAAAGTAGATTTCCCCCTCCCCCTCCCACCGCGCGCAAAATTACGAATCGGCCAGCTCTTTCGAAACTCGAAACAGCGCGGCTCTCTCTCCGTTTCGAGCAGAATTTCGCCATTAGGCGATGATGACTTCCTGCGTTACGAATGTAAATTCTCGACTCGGTGAATATTTCACAAGGGCGGGGGAGGGAGGAAAGAGAACGTAGATCAATGAACGGAAACCTGAAAATAGATTGGTTATACAAGCAATATCCGGTGTAATTCGACCATCTCGTTTCAATCTATCTTAATATCAAATTACACGAAAAACTAGCAGAGTAGAACATCATTCGGGATGAATTTCTAATTTACATCTGTCTCCGAAAATATCTAGCGAAGTGCAGCCACATTTGACTCGTTCGAAATTCACTGAAATTTCGTTTCGATAAGTGCGGAGAGTTCAAATACGGAGTGGCTAAAAAAAAAAAAAGAAAAAAAGAATACCGTACGAAGTGTAGTCGTGTGCATTTATGGAGATTTATATTTAGTACAAGCTTAATTTGAGAAAGGTAGGATCGACATTGTTTTCGAAACTTCTTTCCGAAGCGACGACGACGCGGAGTGCAGAAGTCGAGAGGCTGGCAGTTGCGAATCTCGACAAAAGCCAGCGACAAATTACGGAATACTAATACTTTCCACGGCCATTTGCCAAACGCGCTTTCACTAAATACCCAAATACACGGCAGTTAGGTTTCGAACAACCGTAAACGTAAACGCAAACAACGGAGGCTGGCGGACAACCCAGCAGCAGCGAACCTAGTCGTCGTCTAAACAGCCGATATAAACATTATCATAGTTAAATAACGGCGGAGCGTGGCACGAATGAACCGAGCCAATTCCGTCACGCAAACAACAACAACAACAGCAGTGGCGAGCAACAGGGCAACTGTTCTCGAATTTTCATTCAAACGGCCCTCATTAACAATGGCCCCCGATGCAACAGACCAAATGCTCGCAAACGAGGCAAAAGTAGTATCGACGCTAACTTAAGTTTAAAACATAATCAACGGGCGTACAGAACCACATCGAGCACTCTCTCGTGCACCAGTCAACAGTCCCAAAGAGGAGGAGGTGAGGGGGCGGGGAGGGGGATAGAGGGCCCTGCGACGAAAGAGAGAAGAAAAGAGAATAAGAAGGATAGGGGTGGGGATAGCGGGGACTGAAAGGGATCGGGGCGCGCCTGAGAATGGAGATTTAAGGGTCCGACGTGGGTGTGGGTGGCTAGCCAGGGTTTCTCTCTGCCGATGGCGAGTCGTCCTCCTCATCGTTGTCGCCGGCATCGTTACATTCGCCGCCAACGTGACGCCCCTGCGCTTGTTCGAACGGGGCCCCCCTCCCCCCTCCGCCTCGCGTGTACGTATGTATATATATCTATATATATATCTATATAAATATATATATATACGGCCGTTCTACGCGGCATTTACATTATTCGGCCCCGACTCGAATCTAATATTATGAATCACGCGGCGCTGTCCGAGCCGTGCATAATGGGGTCGTAGGTCGTAGGCACCGCCTCGCGCGGAATTTCTTCCACGCTGTTGCGCGTTCACCTCCTCGACCAGAGGAGTAGGAGGAGGAGGAGGAGGAGGACTGGAACAAAGGAGTCCCCCTTTTTCAAGCGGATGAATTTTCATAATGGATAATAACACTGTTGTTGCGCTTAGTTACACTTGCGTGTCGCGGCATGCGTAACGACGATCTCGCGTAATCGCGCAGCGTGCAGAGATGTGAAAACGCTGGAATTCCTTTCCGTCTCGGAAGCAAAACCGAGAAAAACCGGAGGCGAACGAGCTGTTAGCGTGATCTTTGCCTCTTCGATTGAAAAACGGAACGCTTTACACTCTTCTGAGATACTCGCAGCGATCATCGCTCGAGATGTAATTAATACCAGAACTGGCTCGACGATGACCAATTTATAATTTTCGTTAAATTTCGTAAACATGTAAACGGTGTGTTTCTCAGAGATGTGAATAATTAATATAAAATGATATAAAAATTCCATTTAAAATTGATAATAAAAGTATATTATTTCAAAAGGTGTATTATTTCAAATTTTATAACTGAAGATGATAAAAAAATTTGTTCTCAAGATGACTTTTCATGGCAATAAATTATTCAATTATGAAATGGAAATATTCTTAATTCAATAAATAATATTGATAATAAAAAATTAAATAAAAATTTAGAATATAAAAATGATATTAAAGTATTATCTTAAGTTATTGCATAAAATAATAAAAAATATTAATATAATTGAAGATTAAGATGAAATTGAATATATAGAATTCTAATTATTTTAATTGAATTTTTTTAATAATATTTAATAGTATAATTGTTAGAATTATTGAAAATTCATGAGCAACTAGTTTTGGTATAAAATTATTTGTAAATAATATAAAAAAAATAGACAAATATATAATATTTCGTAAGATGATAAAAAAATTTGTTCTCAAGATGATTTTTCATGGCAATAAATTATTCAATTATGAAATGGAAATATTTTTAATTCAATAAATAATATTGATAGTAAAAAATTAAATAAAAATTTAGAATTTAAAAATCAAAGTTACATTAAGTTGTTACATAAAGTAATAAAAAATATTAATATAATTGAAGAGTAAGATGAAATTGAATATATAGAATTCTAATTATTTTAATTGAATTTTTTAAATAATATTTAATAGTATAATTGTTAGAATTATTGAAAATTCATGAACAACTCGTTTTAATATAAAATTATTTGTAAATATAAAAAAAAAACCAGACAAATATATAATATTTCGTAGAAACGTATATTATACTATTAAATATTATTAAAAAAATTCAATTAAAATAATTAGAATTCTATATATTCAATTTCATCTTAATCTTCAATTATATTAATATTTTTTATTATTTACGAAATTGTGTTCACACGATGGAAATTTCATGCAATTTCAACAGTTGAAAATACTTGCAACTCGTAAATCAATTCCCGAAGCTTTTCTTTCAAAAAAAAAAAACATTCTCAGGAATCTTACACACGTGTCATCGTAACTTCTACTTGTTCCAACTCGCTCTTATAAATCACTATCTCACATAGTCCTCGTATACTCGTGTGCAAAGTGAAATTGTCAATGGGCGAGCTCGATCTATCGGGGAGCATCGAAAACGAGCATAAAACAGCTGACGCGGATGCGGAGATTATCGAAAGGCAGCGGAGTCAAGAACTCGATTCGAGAAGGTCGAACAGAAGAAGTCGTGTAACGTTCGGTAAATAAAGTTTCCGCCGCGAAAGACCGAGACGGTAAGATGATTTATCGCGGGAGATTTAGAAAGAGGAGCCGGAGGGGTTGGAGGGTGGAGGACGAAGGGGCGAATATAACGAAGAGACGAAAGAGGCAAAAGCGTAAGGGGCGAAAGGAGAGGAGAGGAGAGCAAAATTTTCTTAAATTGCACTTTGTAGCTCCTGAGAGACCTTACACAGGGATTTCGACGCCCACGGCGAGGGATAACGAGGCGAGCTACGGGGCCCTGTGCTCTTCGTGGAGGTGAGACACACACACACACACACACACACACACACACACACCGGTAGATCGTGTCGTAGCAACGCACAAGGCCCACAGGGACATAATTGATATCCGAGAAGAAGGAAAGAGACGAAGAAGCGAAACTTGGTGGTGGATGGTCGGAACGACGGTGGGGGAGAAAGAGGGGGGGAAAATTACCTTACTACCGAGGAGGTGACCGACACGAAACGAAGAAGAAGAAGGACGCAGGACCACCGAGATCGTGTCGAGAATCGCCGAGTTGCCGAAACTCTGGCAAAGGCCACCTAAGCGCCCGGCCACGTACTTTCTCCTTTTGTTTTCCCCTCGGATCCACTCGGATCCGCCGATTCTCGATCCTTTTCTTTAATGGCCGGTTCAGCACTGCGCAAACATCGAGTGACCACCTTTGTCCGAGCTAATTGCTAATCGCAGGTCAGCCGGCGATCTTCCTCCTACGGGTCCCTTTGTCTAGCACGTTCTGACACACGTCTTCTTCTTTTTGCTTTTTTCTTCTTTTCTTTTTTTTCTCTCCTTTCTTATTCGTTCGTACTCGAGCGTTGTTTCCATAGAACGCGATAAATCGAGCAAAGTGAAAACGAATAATATTTTGTGAATCGCGAATAATATTTGGAAACCTTGCG